>NW_004624732.1:21169354-21193715 GCF_000247695.1 Heterocephalus glaber | reverse complement strand
GAAGAACCAACTCTTGGCTTCATTGATTTTTTGTACTGTTTTCTTAGACTCCATTGCATTGATTTCTGCCCTGATCTTTATAATTTCCTCCCTTGTATGAGTTTTGGGTTTTTCCTGTTCTTCTCGTTCTAGAAGATTGAGGTTCAGTATCAGGTTGTTTAACTGGGCTTGCTCTGTTTTCCTAATGTGGTTATTCACTGCTATGAATTTCCCTCATAACACTGCTTTCATTGTGTCCCGTAGATTCCGATATGTTTTATTGTCATTGTCATTTATTTGAAGGAACTATCTGATTTCTTCATTTCCTCTGTGACCCATTGGTTATTCAGAAGTGTGTTGTTCAATTTCCATATGTTTATGAAATTTTTGCAGTTTCTTTTGCTATTGATCTCCAATTTCATTGCACTATGGTCTGATAATATCCAGGGGATAACTTCAATTCCTTTGCACTTACCTAAATGTGTTCTATGAGCAAGTATGTGGTCTATTTTGGAGAATGACCCATGTGCAGCTGAAAAGAATCTGTATTCTGATTTTTGTGTGGTGAAATACTCTGTAAACATCTGTTAAAATCATATGTGCAAGAGTTTGATTGAGTTCTAGTATTTCATTGCTTGTTTTTTGTCTAGTTGATCTATTTGTGACAATGGGGTATTGAGGACCCCCCCCACTATTGCATTAGTGCTTATATGGTTTTTCATGTCCATTAGCATTTGTTTGATATAGTTGGGCACACTAGTGTTTGGTGCATAGATATTTATGATTGTCATCTCTTCCTCTTGGATTGTTCCCTTTACAAGAATATGGTGTCCTTCTTTGTCTCTCTTAATGAGTGTGGGTTTGAAATCCACTTGTTCTGCAAAAAGGATAGCTACTCTTGCTTTTTTGTGTGTGTTCCTGTCACATGGAATGTTGTTTTCCACACTTTAACTTTCAGTCTATGAGCTTCTCTTTGAATTAAATGTGTTTCTTGTATGCAGCATATTGTTGGATCTTGCTTCTTGACCCATTCTGTCATCTATTTTTTTTGATTAGTGAGTTGAGACCATTAACATTGATGGTCATAACTGACACATATTGAGTTATCATTGTCATGACTTTTTATTTTTGTTGGATCCTCCCCCTTTGCCTTTAATTTCTTGTCATGCCTAATGGATTCATTCTGCTGGGCTTCCTTGGGTGTGATCCTCCTTGTCTTTTCCTACGATTTTGTCTAATATTTTTGGAGTGCTGTCTTGGTATTCATGACGTTCCTTAGGTGCTCTTTGTCATGAAAGTATCTTATTTCACCATCAATTTTGAAAGATAGTTTTGCAGGGTACATCAATCTGGGTTGGAGGTTGTTTTCCTTTAGGGCTTGAAACACATCATTCCAAGTTCTTCTTGCCTTCAGGGTTTGCACTGAGAAATCTGCTGAGATTCTGATGGGCTTTCCTTTGTACGTGATTTGTTTCTTTTCTCTACTTGTAGAATTTTGTTCTTCTGTTCTATTTCTCCAATCTTAACAACTATATGCCTATGTGTAGATTTTCTTTGATCAAGGCTAGTTGGAATCCTACATGCCTCATTTATCTGTATGTCAAATTCTTTTCCCCTCATTGGGAAGTTTTCTGCCATCACTTCTGTAATCAGTTTTTTTTATGTCATCTGCACTCTCTCCTGTTTCTTCCTTGACACCCATCAGTCTTATGTTATTTTTCTTCGCATCATCTAGCAGCTGCTGGATTGATTTCTCATGGTCCCTTAAAATTGTAAAGAATTTTTTTCTTTTCCTGGTCACTAATTGCAATCTTATCTTCTATATCTGAAATTCTGCCTTCACATTGGCTCATTCTGCTGCATAGACTTTCAGTGAAATTTTTTATCTCCTGGAAATCTGTTTGCATCTGTTTTATGAATTCAATTTGTTTCCTATGTTGGCATTCCATCATGTTCCTCAGATCCTCTGGTTTTTTTAATCTGTGTCTTCCCTAGATTTTTTAATCATGTCTTGCACTATGGGCACAATCTTTCCTGTTATGTGAGAAATTATTTCTGATTTCATTTTTTCCCAGATCCTCTTTTGTTGCTAGTTCAGGGAGTCCAGGTGGTTGAGTATCAGAGTGTTCCATCTCCTTTCCCTTTTGGGGTTGCTGTAGCTGATCTGGAAGTCTGGTTCTGTGGCTTGTTTACCTGTCTTCTCATTTTGACAGAGGACAGGTGTTCCTGGCACCTGGGCAGCTCACCTCCTCTGTGCTGTGAGCCACAGCATATCTACTCAGAAACCTCCTCCTGCCTGGAAGCCATGGTGTGCCTATCTGGAAGTCTCCTCTGGGCTCTCTTTGTTATTTTTCTCATTGCTGAGACAAAACTCCCAACACCCACAAGTTAAGGAGGAAAGAGTTTATTTTGTTTAAACTTTGTAGAAGTTTCACTCTAAGGTAGGGTGACATGCAGAGGAGCATCACAGAGGAGAAACAATTCATGGTAAAGCAGGTAAGAGACAGCAATCCAGCAAGCAACAGCAGCAAGTCTATCTTCTTTCTGTCCCTTAATATTACATCCTTGTTATAAGCCTACTGATTGATGCCACCTATACACAGGGTGAAAATTCCGTTATGTACATCCTTAATCCAAATATTACACTTTTAATCCATATTTACACACCCTTATCCAGTCTCTTTTGAAACTCCTCAGCTATGACTGCATGAGGCTTTGAGGGGACATCTAGATAAAGGTCATAACACTAAGCACCTGATCTGGGATTTTCAACCTCCAAATAAATGTCTGCTTTTTCTGAGCCACTTATTACTTTTTTTAGAGTAGCCTGAACTGACAGGAAGTATCTACATTGTTGTTTGCAGTTTCTCCACAGAATATATTGTTTTTTGTACTTTATACAACTTCTTGAAAATTTTTGTTCACCTATACACTGGGAATTACTATTTTTAAAATTAAGGAATCCAAATTTACACTCTGACCACATTCCTAAATTTCAAACACATGTGTAGAAAGGCTTACTGGAGATCACTGTTTAGATCAGCTGGAGACAATTCAAAATTACATTATAAAGTTAAATGTCTTATAAGATCTCATTAGTCCCCCCAACACACACACACACACACACACACACACATTTACACTATTGTACTTTCTTATTCTCCAAGGGGATGGACTCACTCTCTCTTATTCAACACTATATATATGGGCACCTCCTTCACTCCTCCTGTATCTTATTATAATTTCAATATTATTACTAATACTATGACTTAAATATACTCACTGTCTCTAGCCCTGTTACAACCTCATATTTAATCTACTCTGAACTACTTGGCTATGGGACAAAGGCCTCATTCAAGGCTATTGGTAGATTTAACTTTTATTTGGAGGATTATTAGTTTACCATTGTTTCCCTGAAATCTTTGGTCTCTGATGCTGTATCAGAGCTTGGCCTTACCACTCTGACTGCAGTCAGATGGATGAGGCTCTTGTATGCTGCCAAGTGGGCAGAAGGAGTTTGGCCAACTGCAGTTGATAAATGTACCATGGATCCTGGTGCAGTTCATTCTTAATGTGGTCTGTTGTGTTCAGTCACCAAAAACATCTTAATTAATGGACTCAAAGTGGAAGAAAACAATGCATCTACTAATTTACTGATAATAAATAAAGACATATTGAACATGCTATAATGAGTCTAATATTTATAAGACATTTACATGAATAGGTAAAATTTTATAAAGTGACTCAATTCTCAAATTTGCAGTGGAATAGTTCTGAGCAGCAGGTTAGAAATGTAATGAAAATCCCAGAGATGAGACCCTTGAAACAACAGATATGAATTCTTTTATTTTGTTTAATTTTGCAATATTTGTTCTAAGCTTTAATTTTTTCATATAGATGAGAAATAGATGGTAGATTAGATAGTTTGGTTTTTTTCAAATAGACATTAAAATAACAGTAGCTTTCATACTTGAAGGAAAGTCATAATTATTTAGTTGCACGGGTATTATTGCAACATTGATTGCTTAATTAATTCTCTACATTTTTCTACATAACAAACCTGGATGGAACAAGTTAGAGAAAACAAAGCCTAAATATTTATAATTATTTTTATCCTATGTTGTTTACCTGGAGCCCTATATCTGGTACTGTGTATTTTGTTTATTGGAGATAAGGTCCTTTTTTTCTGGACTTCTCGGGTACAAATGAGCTTTTCAGTTATAAAAAATTAGATGAATGGGATTGGCAGGATGTTATAGTTTATGTCTAGATGTCCCCCCAAACCCTCATGCAGTTAGAGGTGGCTATATCTAGAGTGTGTGACTATTTCATTGTGTGATACTAGGATTAAGGGTAGGTGATTACTAAATCAGTCCACTGATTGGTTTGACACTGACTTAATACTGTACCCTAGATAGAATATAAAAGAGGCAGAAAAAAGCTGCTAAGGTACTTTGGTTGCTTTTGCTGTCTTCTGCCTAGCACAAACTATTTCTCCTCTGTGATGCCCCTCTGCCAAGCTACCCTTCTTTGGAGCCAACAGATTATGGACTGAAACCTCTGCAAGTTGCGAGTTAAATAAACCTTTCCTCCCTTAGCTTTGGGAGTCAGACATTTTATCTCAGCAATAGGAGAAAAGTAACTAAGACACAGGAAAATGGCCCCACTCTTACCAAAGTTATCTACATTCTAATCCTGTAAATATTGTTAAGATACATGGTAAAGGAGAGGTTGACGATGCGAGTAAATTAACAGACCTGGAGCTAGGAAGCTCAATTCCTGGGCTCCACATGCCAAAGAATATGTGTGGCCTCCAGGATCTGAGTGCATCCCCCAGCTAATAGCTCTGGAAAGGAAATTTAATCCTGCAGACGACCTCAATGGATTTTCCCCCAGAATCCTCACTGAGGAAGGAAGCCTGCTCACACCTTGAGTTCCTCCTATGGAGTAGAGGCAGCTGAACAGGCCTTTGTGTGGTTTGATTCACAGAAATAAAATATAATAGACATTGCTTTTAATCAATAAATTATGAAAGTTTGTTACCACACTTATAGGGAACTAATACACTGAATCAAAGAAATGAGCAGATAAAAGGAAACTTAGCTACAGAAGTGCCACTCACTTTCCCGTATCAGGGTCAGAAAATTATAGACCATTCAAGAGGATGAAGATCATTGCTTGCTTTCCTAACAATTAGCTATGCTCACTGTTGTTTCTGTTTGATTTTATTTTCTGTTCTGTCATTTATAAATGTTCAAATATATGTTCAAACATTTAGGTCTTTTTAATGACAAAAGTATTATGCACTTTGAAAAAGATCCAACGATATAGAAATGTACAGATTAAAAGATAAAATCTATTATCTACAATTTCAATTTACAAAGTAGCAAGCTCTCCCAGATTTTCTTTTTCATATGTATATTTACATTTTTAAAAACCCTTTTAAGGGATAATATATTTTCATAATTAAATATTTACAAGAAATTATGAAACAAAATCCCTCCAATATCTGTCCCTCTGTGACCAGATGCTTCTCACCTGCATTAGTCCACTTTTTGTTACAGTAAGAAATACCCATGGCTGAGGTACTCATTTATTTGAAAAAAAATCACTTTTATTTTGGCTCATGGTTTCTGAGCCCCAAGATTGAGGCACTGCATCTAGCATTGGGGTTCTTCCTGGTAGAGTACTGAAATGGCACAGAACAACACATGGCAACAATAGAGAGCACACATGTACCTCCCAGCCTGTGCTCCTCTTACAAAGCGGTCCTGTGGCTCTACTGTAGTGGCCTCATCAGTCAGATTAGATTTCTACCCCATTAATACTAAACAATGGGAATTAGAATTGAGCACAGGAAGCCTTAGGGGACTCTAAACCTATACCAAATCATAGCACCACCACAAGTGGGTAATCACACATTTAATCCCAATCCCTCTAGAAATTTTATAATCTGTAAGTAAATACTAATATATATTTACTTTCTTATTTTTACTCAATTGCTCATATATTGTGCACATCATTCTATATTTCCCTTTTTAAAATACTTAAAATATATATTTTAGAAATTTTCCATATTATTACAAGAGGTCTTTTTTTTTTTTTTTTTTGATACCAGGGATAAAACTCGGGACCTTGCACTTGCGAGGCATGCACTGGCACCACTGACCTGAATCCCCAGCTCATACATGAAGTTTCTAATTCAAGCAACATACCTGAATATGCATAATATTCAGAACACTTTCTGGCTATGTGGAAGGTTACAAATTAATGTATAGATTTTTTAATCAATACTCATCTCATCTGGTAAATAGATAGAACTACAGTATAACAGAGTTCTTAAGTCCCACAAAGGAAATACAGTCACCAAGTAGAGTAGAATTTGTTGGGTGCAGGAGTTTATTTTCCAATTGGTAGTTTTTGTGTGAATGCACAGTGGAAACAAAATTTTATGAGGGTGAGGAAAATGTATGAAATCTTTGAGATATGTGATAAACCAAACAAGCTTATGTCTCTTCAAAATTCAAATATAAAAAACATAAATTCAATTGGAGATGGGGCCTTTGTGAGGCCATGGTGGTAGAGGTCTTACAATGAAGTTAGTGCCATGATAATAAGATGAAACCTGAGGGTTTTCTCCATTCCTCCCTGCCCCCCTCCTTCCCTCTCTTTCTCCCCCGCTTTCTTCTTTCTCTTCCTCTCTTTTTCTTTTTTCTCTCCCTCTCCCTCTCTCTTTCTTTCTCTCCTTATGAGGAGCAAGTTAAAGGAGCAGTCTTCAATCCTGACAGAGTGTCCAAACCTGGAAACCAGTCTGCTTGCTGTAGGCAACTTGACTTTGGATGTCCAGACCTGTGAGAAGTAAATGTATGTTTAAATGGCACCCCAGCCTACAATCACATCGTAGAAGACCATTTCAGTCAGGGTGTGGAAAATGAATATGAATGAGAGAAAACAATGGTCATTGTGGCTGGAGCACAAATGCAGGGAGGAGAGTGAAGGAGGTAAGAGTTGAAAGGAGAGGAAGGGCCAGCTCATGGGGGTTGTGTCCTCCAGAATAAGGAATATGTATTTCAAAATACATGAGATAAAAATCCAAGAGCCATCTTAGTGTAAATATAATGCACATAAAGGAGTTGTCATTGGATCTGCCTCATGGTTGGTGTCAAAAATGATGAGAATTATTATTAATCACAGATAGTAGGGTTGAGATTGAGTCTTTCCAATGGATTATTTCCACAAGACCTTGATGAAAAGGATTGATTATGCAAATTTATTTGGTAGGGAGACCTAAATGAACTTTGGTATCTGCTTAATTCATCACTTTATAGTTCTTTTTTTTAAATTTCCAAGCTCGGATGATGAACTGTCTCAGTCATCTAAATATTAGGTAGAGGAAAAAATGATAGCAGTCGTATATCTTATTGGGATCACACAGTCATACTGGAAGAGATACTCTATTGATAAGGAATCAAACATATCTTTAAATAATGCCATGGTTTGGATAAATATTTCTCAAAGGCCAGTATATTAAAGGCTTGATCCCCAGGCTATAGGGCCAGGGGAGTTGGTGGAATCTTTGAGACATGAAGCCTAGTTAGATGTCTTCCAATTATGTGGAAGTGTGCTCTTGAGGGAGCCAATGGGTCCCTAGCTCTCCCGTCTTGTATAACTTCCTTTCCACCATAAACTGAGCAACTTCCTCTGCCACATACTACTACCAGAATCATACTACCTCCCCACAGACTCAAAGCAAACATGAACTAAAATCCCTGAAGCCATGAGCCAAAATAAATCTTTCTTCCTTGTAATTTAATTACCTCAAGTACTTTGGCACAACAATGGAAAGCGGACTAACACAGAAAATGAACAGAATACTATGATTTGGATGAATGCCCCCCAAAGGCTCATGTGTTAAAGGTTTAATCCTCAGCCCATGGTGCTATTAGTTGATGGAACTCTTAAGAGCTGGGGCCTAGAGGGAACAAGTGAGGTTTGAAAGTGTGCCCATGATGGATACATGGACACCCTGTTCCACTCCTGTTTCTCTCTTTGCTTTCTAGCCACCAGGAAGTGAATAACTTTACTTCACCATATGTTCCCCACCATGATGTACTGCATTGCCACAGGCCCCAAGTCAGTGGTGCCAATAGATTATAGAGTGAAATGTCCAAACTTGTGAAGCAAAATAAAATTCTTCTCCTTATAATTTTATTAACTCAAGTATTTTGTCAGAAATACAGAAAGCTACCTGACATGCAGAAATTGATAGAGAAGAAGAGTGGGTTGTAAGTGCAAACTGTTAGGAGATAGAATCAGACACAGGACAGGGGTAGACCACATAGTGTCCTATAGGAAATTGTAAAGAATCTGGGTTTTTGAATGAGATGAGAATCAAGTGAAGGTTTTAATTTCATCAGTGAAATAACCTGACTTAAAGAGCTCAGCCTGGTTTCTCTGTGGGAGGACAGGAGGACAGCAGGAGGGCAGTTAAGAAGCTGCCATCATCACCCAGGAGAAAGATGACGACTACAACATGGACCAAGGTGGTAGATGTGGCATGCTTCTACTTGATTAGGTTTTGGAACTATGCCAGAGAAAAATTCAAAAGCGTTTCCTAACATATTAGCTGTGATGTGAGACCAAAAATTAACTCCAGAAAAAGATCAATGAAAATGTCCTTCTCCTCAAAATCCATGACCACAGTCTAATCATGAAAAATGCTCACACACACACACACACACACACACACAGCAACTTTCTGTGAAGTGATATTCCAGAAAACATCTCACTGTTATCCTCAAATGTGTCAAGGTCATCAAAACAAAGTGACAATCATACTCAGGAAGACTATAAAAATATATCACAACTAAAATGTCCTAGTCCTGGTTGCTATAACAAAAGTAGAGTAAACTGGGTGACTTAAACAACAAACATTTATTTCTCATCATTGTAGTCAGACATGTATAAGGTCAAGGTGTCGTAGATTCAATGTCTGGTGGTGGCTTTTTTCCTGGTTCATAAATAGCATCTTGTTCCTGCATTTTCACAAGGTGCAGAGAGTGACCTCTGATTTCTTCTCTGCTGATGGGGTACTAATCCTATTGCAGGGGCTCTGTCCTCATGA
Source organism: Heterocephalus glaber (assembly GCF_000247695.1). The sequence continues at coordinate 21,184,612 of NW_004624732.1, read as the reverse complement.
CCTTATCCAACCCTTCCAAAGGCCTCACCTTCAAATCCCACTACGTTTGAGGCTCACCATGTGAATTCTTGGAAGCAGACATTTGATTCATATTATAAATTTAATAATATATTCTGAACAAAATCCTAGATGAAAAAACTTAGTTAAAAACTAAATCATTCTAAAATACAGGGACTGATGTATAAAAATATTAAATATTAGTTCATTTATTATTACCAATTTATCACACTAATATAAAATGTTGCTAAAATGTGGAAAGTGGATACTAGTTATATGGAGACTCTCTGTACTACCTTCCCATTTTATTTGGTATATCTGAGAACTAAAATCTACGTGTAAAACTGAAAGCATAGGCAAGCACGCTTTAACTTTCGTTTTGAGCAGCTAGGAAAGTGAAATTAACACTTCCTGAAGTGAAAAGAGAGTGGATGGAGGCTATCCAAAGAAAAAAGTCTGATCTGCTTTTCCATTCTTCCCTGGAATACCCTCACTCCATCTTTTAAAAAACATAGACACAGGATCTACTCCTTCATGACTGACTCAGGCAATAAAGGCTAACTTAAAGTGAGTTTGAGTTTCCCAGGAAGGCTTGCTAGGAGTGGCACTTGAGGAAGACTTTGTGAACAGGGAGAAAAGAACAGCAGGATAAAATCTTTCACCTTAATTCTTTCCTTTGTAATTCCACATTGTTATTTCATGTATTTCCTTGTCTATTTAGTTGATGTCTGTTGCCATTTTGCAAAGTTGTTTTGATTAACTTTTGCCCTTTATCCATGTTCATTTGTTTTCATTTTTCTCTAAGCATGTATATTATTAAGTAGTAGATAGCCCTTTGGGGACACATTAATTTTCTTAAGAATCCTTTCCCATGCTATGCTGGTGTCCTTTATCTCCTGGTTCCATTTGACTGCAGTCAGCACTTTCTCCTTTCTCATGAAACCTCTCTGATGAATTGCATAGCTCTCATTGTTATTATTACAAATAGGAGATGCAGCTCCCTGCCATCCGCAATAACTGTGCTTCCAGACACACATTAGCAGCATTTAAAATGATAACCCCTTCACAACACTCTGAATAATTCCTTTAAATCACTGAAGAAGAAACAGACTCTAAGGTCACTGATTTTCAACCAGCCTTTCTTCAGGTAGCATGGAAATAAATACTTTATAAACCGGGGTGTATACACATGTAACATATATTCTGATCGGTTTTTATTCACTTTTAGGAATTAGCCAATTTCTTTTATAGTAACTATTTTGAAATAATGGGAAAAGTAAGCAGTTGAACATTATTCCTTTCATAGGGCTTAAATATCCCTTTTCGGCATCTCAGTATTTTTACCCTATTAATAATGCAAATGACAAAGAATATAATTTTCCTGTTTGGCAGCTATGTGTGTGTGTATTTATTAGTTTTTTTTGTTACTGTACTGATATACATGAGAGAAGATATTTTAGAAGTAACAGAGGTTATTTAGAGTCATGGATTTTACACAAAGTTGAAACCTTGCATTAGGTGATGGCCTTTTTGGAGGCAGTCCCAGGGCAGCACAAGTGTCACATGGCAGGGGAAAGGAAGCCATATGTGTGTCTCCTTTGCTCTCTTTTTGAAGCCACTAGCGCTCAGTTATAGGTTCTACCCTGATGACCTTGTCAAGTATCACCTCCTAAAGGATTGTTAAACACAATAGCTGGATGAATTTTCCACTGTATTCATACCTCACCATGGGGATGCAATTTCAACATGCGATGCTTTGGGGATCCAAATGTAGCAGTATCATTCACAAATTTCTGTTTTCTCTTCCTGCTAAATGATTTTACCTAATAAATAGGGCCAGTGATTCAAGTATGAGAAAGTGCTGCAATGAGTAAGGATGGTCAAGGTGTAGTTGCTGTTTACACTTATCTAGTTTCTTCCCTCTTTTCTAAATATCAACCAATGTTTAGCATGCCTACAGGTTACTAAACAGCAAGATTGTATCTTTTGGTCATGTCTAACAATACAGAACTGGTAACAGTTATAAGTATACATTTTATGGCTGCCTTCTGACATAACTAAGCTCAAATATAATGGAAAAATACTGTATACAGCTGAGGGACTTTCCCTACCTCATCTGACCTATTGCCGCGGATGTCTGCTAGTAGACAGGGTTGAACCATAAATGCTGCAGGGGCCCCCTGATGTAGAGCACTGTTCATCCTTGTCCACTGAGTCAGAGGTAAAAATGCAATTAAGTACACCCAAAGAAGCAAAGTCTCAGAGCTTGATCTTTGGGTATCCATTTGTATGAAAAGGGAACTGGAAGGGCATTTGTTTATAACAAGCTGGGCAGGTGTATTTGTGATCTTCCCCAGTAGAACCCAAGTAGCTCCAGATATTAATATAACATCTAGTTGAGTGAAGGAATTCCGATCTCAAAGGTGGAGTCTCATAACATAATGATCTCACGTGAACAAAAGGAAACATATTACATCGTGAATTACTTCCCAGACATTTTTCTCCTATACACTCTTTCAACCATTCAATAGAAATAAATGCAAAAGTTTCCACAAGGGGCATCGCTAAAGTCCAGTACAATCTCTTGAGGGAAAGACATTCAAAAGCCTTTGGAGGCAAGGAGAATCAATGCTTTAAGACATGAAAAGGAAGATTCTATTGTGTAAGTGAAAGATATGGAAGCATATGTATGTGACATGAATTTGAATGCTAGCTGTCTTATGGAGGGGAGTAGTAAAACAATTTTAAGTAGAGCTTGCTCTAAGTTATTCAGCACTCTTTGGAATCAATTTTCATGACCAATATCCAAGTACCTGAGAGATAGGCCTGAATAATAAGATAAATAATACCAAATGAGACATAGCTAATAGGCCTATTTGAGAAACTAAGTGCATTTGCTAGTCCATAACCCAAAATGGCTAGAGAGAATTTTCTCTTTTTGAATAGAATAACAGAGCTCATCTAAGCACAAAAGGAGTATCCATGCCACAAGCCAAAAATAGTGACACAAACGTGGGGCAGAACCATATGCCTAAATATCCATGTGGCAAGAGATTTCAGGACAGAGACTCAACAGCTATGTCTGGAAAGAATAGAGAAAAATATTTGGTTGTCCTTAGAAACACATGAAGTCCAACCATGGCAGTCATGAAATTGGAATCTGAGGCTATCAGAGTGCTCTGAACTGAGAGCCAAACCAGGGAAATTATATCTTATTTCCAATATTATAGTTTTAGTTTGCACTATAGGTTGCTGTGACTAGAGAAACAGATTATTTAAAACTTTGAGGAAATCCAAGTGGTCACTCCTGAGCTCTTCACTGCTGAGTGTTGAAAATGAAGCCAAAGGCTTAGTCACTCCCATCCCTTACATCCTTGATCTTAGGTAGTTGAATCATGAGGTGTGTGTGGCTAACCTAGTTCTGAATTCTGCCTCAGTTACTTAATAGCCTTGCTCTCTTGCAAAACACAGTTAGCCTTATAAATTTCATGCTTCCAAAGTAGGGAAAATATCTTATGATATACATTGATATTTAAGAAGTGTTTGTGTCCTCCTAAATTTTGTACATTGAAATCTTATCCTCCAAGGTCAGAGCATCAGGGGCATGTAGAGGTGATTACACCATGAGTTCCCTCATGGTGGAGCTTGGTGCCCTTGTAAAAGAGACTTCATAAAGCCAGCTGGCCCTCTTTCCCACATGAAGTCACTCAGCAAGAAGGTCCTACTAGTTCCAAATGTGCTCTTATTATCTTGATCTTGGACTTCTCTGGCTTCAGAACTGTGAGAAATAAATTGGTTGTTCATAAGTTTGTTACTACAGTTAAAATGAACTAACACAGAAATATATGCGCATACATATAAAAATATCAAATACAAATGGCTTGTTGTCTAGTCCTTTCTGGAAGTTTATGGTCATGGTTGGTTTTCTTTAGTGAGAAGAGTATGGCAGGACTGATTATGCAGGCCCACCATGAGCATCTTGCCAGCTCCCCTGTGGCTCCCAAAGTAGCACAACAGTCTAGAGTCTAGAGTCTACTTTCCTGGAAGCTGCCCCGCTAGACTGTAAACCCACTGAGAAAATCAATGGAGTCCTGGCCATCTTTATGTATCTTTTGTCTGGCATAGATCTTGGAACTCACTAAGGACTAAGGAAATAGGCCACATATAAGCAAGCAAGGTCCCATGACAATTTTATTTATGAAGATTACAAATATCATATAAAAATAATATATCCTTTATGTACTGAATCTTAAATAATCCAGATATCTTTGGACAAAATTCATCAAGAATAGCATACTTTTCATATCAGAGTTTTTCACATCCTTATTATTGCCAGTTTGAGCTGCTGACCTTATGGGACTCTCTCACTTACCATATGGGACTCGAAACTGGGGTCTACATAGTTCATATAACTTCCACCTTTGGGATCAAACACCCACCCTAGCACCTTCCCACTGCCCACATCACTAGTCAACTTCTCAGCCTCTCGGTTACCAATTTCTGGCTAGATTTCAGCTTCAATACCAGCTACCACAAATCAGCTTATTTTCAACAAGAAATTGTTTCAAATTTTGAGCTCAATTCTTTATGACTCTATTCTCTGATACCCTATCAAGTCTTAGCTGTTTGATTGCTCTTAGCTTTAATTTTTGTCTCTAAAGCTATGTACCATTGGATGAGCTCTGCTCAGTTCCTCAGCCTATTCAGGGTTCCTTTCTTTCAGTTTTTGAGATTTTAGTGCTTACATAGCTTATTCATCTGCAAATGCCTTAAAAGGGGGAAAAAGTAGAGCAGTACAGAAAATATCAACAGGTACTTTCTTTTTATCAAAATTTGTTTCTAAAACCTCCACAACTTCAATAGCTTTCCAATATCTAAAAAAAAAAAAAATCTAAGAATTCACATGTTTTGTGTTTCTCTAATTGCCAAAGGCTAAAATAGGGGTTACTTATTAGTAATATATTTTCTACCAGTGTATGTTAAGCTTCTAACCCATTGATCCAAATCCCTATCTTGTGCTGCTAAATCACCAGTGAATTCAGTGACAGCTCTCAGATCTGTTTTATTCTTTGCTTCCTCCCCACCTGCTCACTCAACCTTACCCTGTCCAACAAGTGATTCTACATGGAGGTGTGACTGGCAAACCATATGCTTACCTTCATTGCTATTTCCTTTAAATGTTTAACACATTTTCAAGATCAGTTTTCAGTTGTTTTACCTGACAAAGAAGCTATAATTGACATACCTTAGGGTTAGTGTTTTTGACCACTCTTTACTTTCACAATAAATTTCCACAGTAGTCACAGAAAATAACAGGAACTACACAAGAGCTAATTCTGAATTTGTATTACATTAACACTACAAGGATTAAATTATTATTATTGTTATTATTATTTTTTTTCGTACTGGGGATCGAATTCGGGACCTTGCGCTTTCAAGGCAGGCGCTGGAACCACTGAGCTAAATTCCCAGCCCCAAACACATTTTTTCTTTCCATTCTTTTTTTGGTACTGGGGATCGAACTCAGGTCCTTGAGCCTGTGCAGCAGGAGGTGAAACCACTGAGCTAAATCCCCGGCCCAGGACTAAATTCTTACCCACATCAAATTCACATGGGACTGAGGGAATCCACATAGCTGCTTTTATCTATGAAGTTACTCAAGGTTGGAGCCTACTCTCCTCCTTGGTCGTAACATCTGCAAACGAGGGACCCCACAGAGAGGCTGGAGAATGAAAGCTAGAGATGCCTGAGCTATCTTGAAATGATCCTGCTTCCCCCTATTAATTATTGGCCAGAATTAATCACAGAATAGTAATTTGAGACATAAAATCTAAAATATGGAGGACAATGCATTCTCTACTAGAGTCCATGTTCTAATTAAGTCCATGAACATCAAGCCTGCTAAGAACACTCACTTATATGGAGAAGGGCATGAAAATTGGTAGATGCCTTAAAAGTAGCTTCTAACTACACACTTTGACCTTCTTCCTCTCTCTTTTCTTCTAGGTATCATGAAACTTTATTGAAAGCCATTGAGTTCAAGCAAACCAGTTGATATTATCAGGGAGAAATAAAATTTGTAATGATTGATAAATTAACTTATGTTTCTGTGTATTCATTTATAAAATACATTTAATTATTTCTCATTCATTTCTTTTAACTAAAGAATTTCCTCATATTTCTAATTTTACAAACAGAACATAAATACTTATCAGATACTTAAATAGAAAAATCTGAAAGATTCTATGCATTTGGTGGATATGTTTAAGAAATCATAAATGACAGCTGAATAATGATCCTGAATAATGATCCTATAAAATGATAAGTAACATTTGAAAAATGGATATATTAATACATGTCTTTGACAATTGATACGTTTGTGAAACCAAATTACTGGAGACTAATTTATTAGCAGTGTAGTTGCAGTGAGCCAATGATCTTCAGAACACATTAGTCTTTGATCTACCAAATGAGAGTTGAGAATTCATGCCTCTTGCACCCATTCTGAAATGCTAAAGCCCAGTCTTCATGTGCATTTTAATATTATACACCTTTCTAACTATAGACCATAACTGAGAGGTTAACTCTGTGCTTTATCTGGTACATATTTATTCCTTTTCATTCTTCATCTCTTTTAGTGTTCCTCTGCTTCTGGTCAGCCTGAAGGCACCAATTTAGTTTGTCACTGCATGTCCTTGGAGCATGTTTATATTGTGCTTTCCTATCTGTGAGTTTCTCTATAGATTCCCTTATGGGCGCATGAACACTGAAACTTGTTCATAGTTATCTAGCCTCAAGAGGCCATGCATTTCACTTGAGTCGTGTCTGTGTGTTTCAACCTATGTACACTGATATACACATTCAAGGAATATGACACAGACTGAATATGAAGAGATTGATAATTATTTTTATGCTTTTATGTTTCTCCTTTCATATTAATATGGCATGTTAGTGTATCATGGTGACAGGTGGTGATGGTCGGTGATTGGGTAACAAGTGAAATCAAAAGGAATCTGAACACAGAATGGTTGAGGGACTATTAACTGCCAAACATTAACACCTCTAGATACCCTTGTAATTCTGTATTAGAGAAAAGGAAGAGATGGATGGAGGTTTAATTTAAATGCTGGAAAGCCAGGAGAAAAATACACAAAAGCTAAGCCCTCTAATACAACCTGAAAAAAGTAAAATGTAAAGGATCCATCCACATCACTTGCTTATCATTGCTTGGATGTTCTGCCAAAAAGTGAGGAAACAAAAAGTTGAAAAGGAAGCAATTCATTTGGTTCTTTTTTCCACCTAATATTCTTCTGTTGTATAGCTGTGTTGTACTTATTTTAGAACCTGAATCATCTTTCCTTTCACTAATAGATACAAAAGTGAATTATAGTATTATATGTAATTACTAAAGTGCATGCAATTTTATCTCATTTATACCTTTCTATGACCTGAATTTTGTGGCATCAAAAATGATTTGATAAAAATTTCACTGCATGTCAAGAAAACAACCATTATTACTATGTGAGGAATTTGAATAAATACGTTAGAAAGGTACATTTGACACAGCCAAATTCAGGAAGCTGTGAGTCATAACTAAGGAAAGAATGTTAGTCAGTGCTTTCAGAATCTGAACACATGATCCTGAAATTGAATGGTTATTTCTCCTGTGTTCACGATAGCCTTTTTGTCACACCCATTAGGGTCCAAAAAATCAAAAATGAGGACAAAGGTCAATGAAAAGAAATACTATCCAGTATTTCACATTTTCTAGGTTGTCAAGAAAGCAAGAATGGAGCCAGGGATTTAGCTCAGTGGTTCCGCTGCCTGCCTCACAAGCACCAAGGACCTGAGTTTGATCCTGGGTACCCCCTCATGAAATAATTAAATAAATAAAAGAAAGCAAGAATGAAAAATAAGTGAGTTAAGGCTAAGCTCTGTGTGAGTATGCCTAGGATCCTTAACTGCAGGCTGTTTACCTGCAATGAAGACTAAATCTGCTCCATAAGGAGCCCCTGGACACTAGTACGAGTTCTTGGGATCTCTTGGAAGTACCAAAAAGAATTTTACCCTGAAATGGCTTCTATATGATAGCCAAGTTAAAAATACTCCCTGTCAGAATGGACAAGTTTGCCAACATTTTGAATTAAGTTACTCCTAATAGGGCAAATAACCCTTGTGGAAAAAAGAGATCTCAAAATTGAGTAAAGTACAAATTTATTTCCCCAATATGGCTATCCATTTCATAAGTGACAGCCAGTTCAGTTGGGGTCCATGGCTTCTTCAGTGTCAAGCTCTTATCCTTCTGGCTGAAATAACCCCTAGATTATTGTACTCTGTGTGGCAGAAAGTAAGTGATGGCTACCTCTGGATTTCAGACCAACAGCAGAAGAGAAAAAGACAAAGTCCAAGGAAAGTGACTTTCCATTAAATTGTTGGTTTAAGAAGTTTTTCATGTCCTTTACACTAACATTTATTGATCTATATCTAGTTATATTATCCTACCTGAACACAGAAAGGGGGCAGATAAAGCCATATGTCTTAAAAGAATGAGAAAACATCTTTTGAGGAATACCAGGCTGCTACCATTAGACTGAATCTGTAGATTACTTCTCCACCCCAAACTATTCCATCTCATCTAAGTGCTGAGACACAAACTGAGCACTAATAGCCACACCAAATGAACTGATTTCCAAGCTAAGTGAGGGTCAAATATTTCCTCCCTGACTCTGTGTCCCAGTTGTGTATGACCTAGATGTCTGTCTTCCCTTCTTTCATGAAAACAAACAAATATACAAAATAAATGCACAAACTTGTAGCTGCAGGTAGGCTACCTTCCCTATAATGTGAGATTTTGTCTTCCTATCCAACAGTGATCAAGACTGCCAGATCCATGAAGGTTTTGAGTTCAAAGGCTAAGAACAGATTTCCAGACTGTAGACACTGACCTGTATTACAAAAATCATAGCATAATTGACTTAAAAATCACAACTCTGGAGTAAAATAATAAACTAAGTGTTTAAAAAGATTAATGGCAAATATGATCTTAAAACTACTCATGCAGCAAGCCAGATAGCTCAATCTGTGGAAAAATTCTTGTCAGAGATGATAGTGTCATCATTTTTACCAAAAATGTCTCTGTAAATTGCCATGCGATTAAACCAGAATCATTTATTTACAAATTCTAATTTGCAAGACATCTAGCATATGTTTTCCAGTCTATTTAATTTCCCTAAGCACTCTCTTGGACATTTTGGTATTAACAAGATATTTCTTTCATTATATTGTATAGGCTTGAATAATTTGTCCACAATAAAAGTGATTAATGAGTCTAACTGGAGATTGTGTGTGTCTGCTCTGTGTGAGCACTGTATCACCTAAACAGGAGCTGCTCTTCACCCTAGATAAAGATTTCCCTGAAGTGCTAAGACTTCCTGCTGAGGTCACCTGAAAACTCAGAGCTGCAATAGTGTGCTTCTGTGCAGCTCTGTATATACAGTACATTAAGTGAAGAATACCTCTACCAGTCTCTCCATACTCACATATGTCTTCTGAGCTGTCAGAAAAATCTCTTGATTGCTTGCCAGTGTTTTTCTTATAGTCACTGGATAACAGAACAAATAACGATAAAATACCTGTGTCAGACACCTAAGCCAGCGGTGGCAGAGAGCCTTGCAGCCACGTCAAGCCTGTAAATCCACCTCCGTAAACATCACTGGGTTGGCCTCCTCTTCCATGAGCCTGCTGTCTCATCTGCCTGATGAGTCCATGTGCTATGCAGGGAAATGATATTTGAAGAGATAGGGGAAGGAAGCAGTGAAGTTCATCCTTCATGTAGTCTCACTTGTCCAGGTGCCTTGTGGCTGTTGACTGGTCCAGAGAAAACTCATGGTGGACATAGGGAAACACTTTTATGGGTCTGGAGAGGTAGTCAGGTAGTCATGACTTCCTCTGTCTGTCTGTGCTTTATTTTTCTGTGAAGGACAAATTTGCAGTTGGATTGCTTACAGAAATTAGTTGGAGATAGATCAGGCAACTTGACAGTAAAAAAAAAAATTCCCTACAGTGAATCATATTTATTTTGGCTAATGCTAAGATATACACAGATTTATACGATTATCTTTAGTGCTGTCTGTCACATCAAGTATTTTCACATTTTTTCCTCTTGGACACGTGATAGGACTGCACTCCCTCACTACCTTATTAGCTAGCCTAGCATGAGCTTCTTTGTAAAGGAGACAGGAAAGGCCAAGGCAAAGAATATCCCAGTGCTGAAAAATCCACTTTCCATGTTTCCCAAGAGGAGCTTATTCCTTCCCTATTCAATTTCTATAAATAATCCCAACCCTCACATACTCCTGGGAAGCAAGTTCCAACATGAGTGATTTCCTCCTGGTGCCAGTGGCCAGACCCTGCCCTCTACTCCCCACTTCCAAGGTTGAAGAGTCAGTGACTCTGAGGTCAGTGAAATTTGCTTTACCCCAAGCATTGCTGGTAAAGATAAACAGTTCCCACTTCAGCCAAATCTTCAAATGGTGCACATCCCATAGCAGCAATGTCTGTAATTTAGGGTGTGATTGCAGCAAAGGACCAAGATTCCTGTTGAGATGTCAAGGCCATTTTGAAGAGGAAGAAATGAAGCTGCTGAATGGGATCCAGAGAAAAATATAGATATCTGATCCACAAGAATAAATTGGATTGAAAAGCATGCAAATTCACAAAATAATTATAAAAGTCAGCAACAAATAGCACACACAGAAAATACTTCAAAAAGTCAGGAAAGAAGGGGGATTTAAACACCCATCAAGATGTAAATGAATAAACAGCTAGTGATATTTGAATGTGACAGTCATAAAGAATTGCAGTGTGTCTTGTAACAATGACCCTAACATAAAGACCATATTGTTCATTTTAATTTGTTATCAGAAAGGGCTAGCCGAATGTTTATTATGCCTTCTGACACTAAGGTCTAATACAGCTGATGGGGCCAGAGAGATCAAGAGCATCTTTACAAAGAATAAGTTTTACATGCTCTCTGAAGGATAGAAAGGCTGATTCAGGTAGAATCAAGTCATAAAAGAACCAAGATCTTTGATCTTGGAAAGCACAGAAAGTTTTTGTTATAAAATGATAATACTAGCATTTATGAGTGCTTACCACACGTGACCACAAAGGGAACATTTCTCATGGATTAAATCATTAAAGTGTCTCAATTCAGCAAAATAGATTATTCACCCTCCTTTTATAGATGTGAGAAAGGAGAGAAAATGAAGTTAAGTAGCTTATCTAAAGGTGGAGTTGCAGCTGGAAGCCCCAGCTTACCTGGTTCCCTTTACAAACTTACAATAAAAGGAAGATCCTTACAAGAATTCCCAGAAGTGAGGCTAGGAAGCTGCGGCAAGTTCAGCTGATGAAGGTTCTGGAAGTGCCAGGCCAAAGAGTTGTGGCCAAATTAAAAGGACTGCTTTTTAGGATTCCTGTACTCTTGTTGATAGTAGGAACATGATGAAGATCTATTTATTCCTGATGTGACAAAGCATGTAGCAAAGGAAATGTTGCTCACAGATACCACAGGCAATAGAGAGGTCATTCAACTTGAAGTTGATTTATTTTTTTCTTCTTAAATTCTTTAATTGGTACATTTTAGGTATACAATATGTTTACATTTATCATTGGGTGTTTGTACCTGTACATGATGTAGCTTGGTTTTTATTTATTTTTCCCCCATTACCTGTGTGCCCTTCATCCCCTCCACCCTTTCCTATTTACATAGACTACGTTTCCGTTTTTTTTTCTTTTCCCATAATTTTTCCTTTCCCTTCTTTCTTTTCCCCTTCCCCTCCCACCACCCCTACCCCTTTGGACCTATTCCTATTTCAACGTATCAATTATTCATTATTAATCCCGTTAATCCTTACTTACACTTTCAGTTTCTCACACTAGAGAAACTATTTGGTATTAATAAATAGTACACACGTGTAAATACTGAAGTTGATTTTTAAAAAAGAGAAATATATCTTACTCAGAGCTTAAAGAACTTATATTTTGAAAGGAATTATTGTATATTTTAAACTGGTTACAAAGACACAGGGGTGACTGGTTTCTGAATATAAAAGGACCATACAAATTTCATTTTAGCAGCATTTTATGTTATTTTCTCATTATCTTTGGACATGAGTGCTGATCTGGCTAGAATGTATTACAATGGGGTTTTTAATCGTAATTGGAGAACCTCCTTCCTGATCTTAAATGTATCAGCCAACTATTTTATTAGAACAACTGAGATTTATATCTTGCTATGGAAAAGAGATAATTCTAGGCTATAACTGCTCCTCTCGTGGTCGGTTAACATTTGTGATCTTAAATGTAAGTAAACTCTGGGCTTTCTGTAGAACATTTTCTTCCAAGCTAAGAGCACTCCCTACAAACACACTGAAGAAAACCTTTTATTGTATTTCTCATAAAGAGATGAGAAGAAGTGGTGAACATCTTGCCCTTCATGCATTGCATCCCTACAGAGGCAAGGGGAAACCTCTGCAGCCTTTGATTCCTTTGGTGGCTGTGTAGGGCCCTCTCCCTTCACATCTGCTTGTGGCTGCCAAGGTATGGCTATTCCCACTGGCAGTTTTTGACAGTAGTTCTCAAACTTGGCCTGACGGGGTAAATGGATCTTCTCTGTGGAATTACTTTGTGACAGTCCTTTTGTAATAGGGATTGTGCTTATTTTTCTTCTTTGCATGTTTTTGTTTTCTTTGTTGATTTCCCCCCTCTTTTCTGCAGTAACATTTTGGGGAAAAAAAGACTGAACCTCTAACTTATTGAATTTTGGAAACTGGAAATAGTATGATGAGAAGATTCGTAATTATACCTATCTCTCAGGGTGTAATGACTTAATTAATATACCCTTCATGAGACTTTGTGCTGTGGGAAGCACACAGCTGCACAGGCTGATGGAAATTAAGGTGTCGTAAAGTGCAGAACCCCAAGTGTTTTGATTGTGTGTGTTTTAAATGTTTAATATAGAGACTTTTTTCTTCCTTTTGCTTTAATTTGTGCATAGAAATTGGTCTTCCCTTTCCTGAGCCTATAGAAGATAATAAGGAGGAGGACAAAAGTATATAAAGTTGAAGCTGCTAAGGCCCAAGGCTTTTTCCAAAAATGCATGTTATTATGTTTCTTCTCTTTTGCTCAATTATTTAACCTAAGAAAATTCCAAAATGGCTCGGAGTTAGATTTTTATTTTCACCCTCACCACCTGCCTCACTGCTAAAAGTGGATATATTTCATTATTTTCAATTTCTCCAGAAACATTTGAGTCTATCCCTCCCACCCTTTTAAAAAATGGGATGTAATCACATTTTATTTGAAAGTGGGAGCTGGGATCAGTGGAGAGACAGCTTAGAGAGATGGAGGTAGGATGAAGTTGCAGCAATGCTTTCAGCACACTTTCCTGCAAGACCTTTGGGCACTATTTTTTACAATTAGAAGGGAGAGCTGCTCCGCATGGTTCATCTAAACTCCCCACAGGAAAACTCAACAGTCAGCGAAGTTATTCCAGACTATCAAACATATTCTATGGATAGAAACTGAGCTGAGGCACCTGACGAGGGTCAGGTAGCATTATGTTTAAGAACCACATGTTCTCAAACTCCTTTTCTCTCTATATTCCTCATTCTCCATCTTTTCCCTTTTTATGCAAATCTTGCTACAGAGGAAATCTCTGTATATGTGAGTAATTTTGCCTGTTAGAATTTGTGAGATGAAGACTTCCTTAGGGACAAAAAACCAGGAAATTCCCAAATGGAGTAATTGAGTAAAACTGGAAGTACTGTGACAAAATGAAAGATCACTTATAGATCAAGTCAACAAAGACAAAGTGGAGGAGACTCAAAACAAAATTTTGTGGGGTTTTTTGTAACAATTTTGTTTTATTTTTAAGGTGACGTAAATCATACAATTCAGTTATCTCCAATTTTCAACCAGAAGACAAAGGAGGTGTTGAACAAAACAGGTAAGAATGACATACAACCCAGATTCCCAAGAACTAGTCAGAAGCATTTTCAATGATCTAGACAATGTCATATCAAAAATCCATAGAGGGCCAGGAATTTAGCTCAGTGTGCCTTGCCTGCCTCGCAAGCACAAGGTCCTGAGTTTGATCCCTGGTACCAAAAAACACCACAAAAAAACATAGAAATGCTATTGAAAATTCCAAAACAAAAAGCATGGTTACACCTGAGATTTTCTGAAACATCTTGTGCTACTAGAGAGGCTCCAAACATCTGAACATGCCTCAGTTGGTCATAAAGGTCACAAGGAAAGAGATGTAAAGTCTGGGAAAAAGAACATGGCAGGTAAGCTTGATACTGCCGTGCTGGATCTACTCAGAGAGCAGAACACTGAAGTCCCAACTCTGCCAATGACTAGCTGTACGAAATGTGGACTTCTTGGTGCCCAGAGGACTTGCCAGAAACCTCCACTAAAAAGATGATCAAACTTTACCCTGCCTCCCTGTCACTAAACCTGTCTCTCATTGTTCCAGCTTTCACAGTGAATTTTGGTTCACTAAAATGGAATGCTCTCAACCACAAAGCATACATAGTCAATTCATTTTGCTAAAACATCTTCAGGGAAATTTTTGGTATTTTTTATTGTGGTAAAATATATTTAAGATAAACTTTTACTGTTTCAGTTCATTAGTACACTTGTGCAGTACATAATATCCCATGTCTTGTGTGTAGCTGGCACACACATGTAACACATCTTCATTCTTTTTTTTATTCCCTTTCCTGGGTGTAATTTCCCATTTCCCCATTGCCTTTTGGATAGTTCCTTACAGCAGCCTGAACCCATCTGAGTTCACCTTTTTTTACTTTTCCTGAGCAATATTTCATTCTTTGTACTGTATCCCTTTAAAAGCCCAGGTGCATTTGTCTTAGCTGGAATTGAGCTAAGTTTATGCCAGTCTATCTCTCTTCCTGCAGCAGTCTGAATAAAACCTCTTGTGCCATTTTTTGACAGGTTTCATTTCTGTTTGTTCCCTACCTTGAAAATGATGATGCTTGCAAAATCTTCCTCCCAGGTTATCATAAATATTAAATGAATAAATATGTGTAAAGTGCCATATAAATGTTTATTAAAATACAAAGAATTTCCTGACTCAGGACTGGGAATTTAGCTTAGTGGTTCTGGCGCCTGCCTTGCAAATGCAAGGACCCGAGTTCGATCCCTGGTACCAAAAAAAAAAGAGAAAGAAAAAGAATT
>NW_004624732.1:21115989-21169254 GCF_000247695.1 Heterocephalus glaber | reverse complement strand
AAGCATCAGGAATTATTAAAATATATCTATTTTTCATAAAATCCATAAAAATACCATCAGTCTAGGAATTTAAACTTTGATATGATTTTTCCCTAAAGGTTCCACATTGTTGTCTGGCCCCTGACTACTTCCAATATCACAATTCAATGTCAAGTACATCAATCCTTCCTCTCCATTATTCTGACTTATGTCTGAAATATTCCTTTCTTCCTCCTGTCTGAGCCATGTGCAATTGATATAATGTTGCTCAGTGCACCTTTCTCTGTAGGAGCTCACATTCACTTTCTCTGGGGTATCAAGCATTTTGATCATAGCTGTGTCATAAAACTCAGTACAGTCTCTATGTACCTTTCCCTTTGATGTCCTTGAAGTTTGACAATATTTAAGATTTTACTTTTCAGTTTACAATGCTGCTAGTGTGTCTATACATACTGTTTTATTTATTTCTCACAATAATTCCATGAAATTGATTCTTATTTTGTTTCTCAGTTAATAAGAATTAAAAAAAGGTTTGAGCAATAGACTATTGAACATGGTCACTTAACTTAGAATTGATGAGGCCAGTTTTTCTGCCTAGTAGAAATCTTGCTTTACTACTTGCCAGATGAGTCCTCTTTGTGACATTACTTAAGTATTGGAAACTTACATAAAATACAGGCCTAATACACACTTCAGTGAGCTATTACCATGCTCCTTCCTTACCATGATATATACTAAGAACCAAGTGATAAGTGGTTGTCTTAGAAAGTACTTGTGTAGAAATTCTGTGAGAGACTCAAGAAGACAAGAGAACTGAAGCGATGAATCAACAAGGAATCATAGAATGTGCACGTGTGCAAAATCCCCACTTAAATGTAGGAATTTCTTATAAATTTAGAAAAATAAATAGAGTAAAGGTTTCTAATTGATACTTGTAATCTCAGACACACACAATCCAGTTCCAGCCCAGGTAATGAGCAAAAATGCAAAACCACAACAGAGCAGTAACTCAAAAATTAAACTGTTGGAATCCTCATGCTCAGAGAAGACAATGTGCCACTGGACCTCACTTGATAATTCATGTGATTTATACAAAAGCCTTCTGCTTTTCAATTCCAAATTTCTGTACATTGTAAACAGCATACAATGCTGTATAACTTCTGTTCAAAGACATTTTAAATAACATGAAAACCTAAAAACAACCCCAGGATTTTGTCCATTCTAGTACATTGATCATAGGTTTTCATGAATAAGAGAAATAAATATCCATAGTACTGGCTCTAGCTATACTGATGAGTCTAGTATTATTTGCAGTCAATAAATATATATTACAAGAAAAATTGTTAAGAAAGGCATAATTTTAGTCATTAAATTAAGCAGGCAGAATAATACAGTGTTTTTAAGCATAGCCTTTACAGTTACACTGACCTTAATTTGAAGAATCTTTAAGTATTCTTGGAATAGACTTGAACACATCACTTTGTCTCCACCACAGAAGTGTCTTCTTGATGCATCTACTTGAGTTGATGGCAGACAGATCAGAGGTACTCTGTAAAAGTACACAACACCATTACTACATGTAATACTCACTACACTTCTTTTTATAATGGCTATTTGCACAAAGTATAAAATAAAATATTCAAATAAACACTAGTTGATAAGTACTAACAATCCAGATTGAAGTACAAATCAATATTTTCCCCAAAGAAGTTTAAAGCATATTTTAAAAGATGAAAGTTTTATACTTAAAAAATAACCTTTCTTATTTTAAAATTCATGCAGTCAGTGATGATCAATTTGTCACATTTCTACAATTACTGTTCTTGTTTTGTTACAGTACAAATGTATTGGGGAAGTTTCCAGCCTTCTATAATAAGAAGGAAATTTATTTGACATCAAAATGACCTACAGTGTTTGAAATCCAAGAAACTGTGGAGAATTCATCCAGATCTGCAGATAAAATGAGAAGTCAGTATGCTGTTTCCCACCAGAGAGAATGCCCTAGGTTTCAGTAGACTATGATGGAGTATCCAAAGAGAGAATTCACAAATTGAAATGTGTTTTCTTGACACATAAACTTGCAAATATACACTGGCTGGAGGAAGTGACTGGGTGAGGACCCAGACAGTCTGTGAGGGTGGCTGTTCCTGTAGTGAAATTCACCATCTACTGGACTGCGGCCCTACAGGCTCTGGAGCTCAGCTCGTCCACACTTCTGTGTGATGGGACTTAGGGCTGCCAGCTTGTATTAACAAAGCTCATGAGAGCAACATTTAGGAATAGAGCACCAACCAAATAATTCATAATAAACAGGAACAGAAATACAGAATATGCTGGAATATTGCATAGAAAAAAGGCAAAACATTCTCTCCCTAGTGAAAATTCGCATCATTTGAAAAAATTGGCATTTTCACCTCTAATATCCATTTCCCTTACTTTTTATATACTCAGGACCCTACCTTCCAGATGAATGCATCTCCATCCAGCTAAAGATACATGTGCATCTCCACTTGGCCATTTTTCCAGGTTCTTATCAATGCTCCTAGGAATGGATCTGATGAGGGTTTCCAGAAAATAGTTCTATAAGATGTAATGTGAGTGGGGCTGAACATAGGGTAGCAGGAACTGGGTAACCACTTTACACCAAATGTTTAAAATCATATGCTGACACTTCCACGGAAACGAATCTGTATTCTAGGATCCTAACATGTGATGTCTCATTATCACCTTTCCATTGTTTTGGTTTGCATTGCTTTAATTGAGAAATAAACATCTATTTTTCAGCTATTAATACCGTGCCCTTTGTGTAAATTGCTAAATCAGTTCCCTAATCCATAAAACTGACACTAATTAAATGTAGTGGAAGCTGAGAGCAGTGACAGCAGTTAACAGCCAATGACCCAATGACTTCAGGACATACAGATACATGGATTTGGCAAGAGAGACAGACAAGTGCTGAGTGAAGGCCAAATAGGATGGGTGCTTGGCATATAAAGAAAATAATATGAAACCTGTTGTGCAAAGAAATATGAGTTATTCAAAAGATAAAATCAGATTAATGAAGGAGGACCATGGATATTATTAGTTAGATGACTTGATATATTATCCTAGTTTTGTGGGGTTTTTTGTAATTTTGAAACACATTCAGACAGTACGTGCAATAAAGAAATCAAGAAAGCCATTTTAGATTCTCAAGTCATGGCATGATATTTTCACTTGTCTGTTGCCTATTTGACTATTTTGATGCTTCTGAGAAAAATAAGTACAAAGAGAACATCTGAAAGTACTAGGTACAATGTTCTAGGGACATGACAGAGGTGCATTATATAATATCAGTTCCTTTAAGTTCACAAGAGGAAAGTTACATAAAAAACACCATCCCCTCAAAAAGAGCATGCATGTGTAAGTTTCATCCTCAAAGTCTCAAAGTTTGGAGGTGATTCATAAATGAAAGTAGCTTCAATCTAAAATAAAGTTCTGTTTCCCACCGATGATTAATCTTATTAAAAAATAGGAGAACTTAAAGCCATGGATAAAAATACAAAGAAGAAATGAAGACTATAAGGATCAAAGACGAAAATGTAATTTTTGTCAATGAATTAAGCACTTCCCTGTTGAGATTTTTAAAGTTGTTCTCTAAAGTGAACCCATCTGAGTTAGAAGTATTTAGCTTTTCTCTGTCTCTGCCTTTGTTAAACCAGTACCTTATGATGTGGTTACTTTATGGCCACTCAGGTCTCTACTTAATCTACTTTACCAGACAGTGAATGATACGCTCAGAATGGAGTTTGTTCTGCTGTCTCTTTTTTCTCTGTAACTCGTTGCTTCAGGATGCTTCCGAATCATCTCCCAGTGGAAATATTGCTGCTGTTCTATCAGTGGAGGGATTCATGCATTTGACAGCTATTCAGAAGTGCTTAGTGGAGACCAAACACATATCATACTATCATATATGTTAGAAATAGGCATTCACTGTAATTACATGAAATCATGTGGTCTCACTTAATCCTTGAAAGATATTATTTGTCTACTAAATCATTTTTCCAGGATTTCTCAGCTGCAATGCGATACGTTGGACTACACACCAAATATGTCCTTCCTCTATGCCTGTGTCCCCCAACTTTTTAAGTATAAGGGTGCTATACTGCAGCTTCTCATTCACTGGAAAGAAGAATATGGGGTTACCTACAGATTAAGGGTATGTATATGTAACTCTTCATTGTTCACCTACAAAAATACACTGTTCTTTCTTGAAAAGTTATAGAGAGTTGTAGGAAATTGGCAACCACTGGAAGATTTTGAGTTTGAACAATGTTATCACATCTTTATTTTAAAAAGATCACTCTGGCTGTTGTCCTGATAATAGAGTTTATATAGAGAAGCATAGAAACAGGAAGATGCTATTTCAGTATGTGTGAATGGAAGCAATGATAAATAATAAGATATGGATATAGTTTTAACTCAAAAGAATTTTCTAAAGAATTGAGTTTGCTGGATGACAGGTAAGAGAGAAGATAGAATTCAGGTTTAGTTCTAAGTGGAAGGCTGTCTATGACAGGATAAAGAAGGGCTGAGGCCCAGAGACTCTTGGACTTTTGGGAACCAATGTAGATCAGGGTCTCAAAATATATTAGGACTGAGGTAGAGTTTGCACATGCCAATGGCTATACTATGTAGAGAGAAGATATGTGGACTGAAATTCAGGAAGATGATCTCAATAGACATGTAATTGGGAGTCCAAGTACAAAAATAGTATTTAAAGCAAGGGAGTAAATGCAACCATTTGGCATATGAATATAGCTAAAATTAGGAGAGATAATGATTAAAATTTTGGACATTTTAATATTAGGGTGTTGCAGAGATAGGAGAAAGCAGCAAAGGACAAAACTGTGGAAACAACTCTATAGGAACTTGAATCCAATGCATTTTCAATTTAAAGGCTTTTACATTTGCTTTTACCTAACACTTGTAGACATTTTGTCAGAGGAACAAAAACCTTGTGCTGTATTATTTATTATTTTAAACAACAAATAATAATTTAATACCCCTTTAATGTCAGTTACAGTCTTACAGGTAGAAAATTAAGATACATTTTCAAAAATTCCTACCATCAAATAAAATTGATTAAAATAGAAAAAATGCAGTTAATATAAACAAAATGTTCTATCCACAATGTGAAGAAAGCACTGGTTTTCAAGACGTACACCTATTTGCTCTTCCAACTTTGAGCAGGTCCAAGGAGAGAAGTTTTATTTGAACCTATGAAGAGAGGCTTCATAATCAGAGCTTTGACCAGCTCCTCCTTTATTGTTCCTCATTTTAAATACCTCTTGGGCACCTCTGATAGCCCTGCAGCATTTGGAATTTTAATTCAACTTACAAGAGACATTTAGTTACTATGACAGTCCAGGAGGGTAGCTATTTTCTGTGCTGAAGTCAAATGACCTTCAACCCCACCAACCCCACCCCACAGATAGAAAGGAAGTATCATCTTAAGTCCAAAAAACTGCATAAAATAAAAAAAAATTCTTGAAAATACTGGTGAAATTGCTTGTGTGTATATATTGTAAATAATTTTTGACTTATAAAATTAATGAAAATCAAGCTACAGTCTTCACAATGAGAAAGCTTACTCTGATAAACCCAACAAAGTTTCTTTGTTACTTTGAACACCAGTCTATGTGCGGGGCCATGAAAAAATTTCAGCAAACTCAAACACAATGCTTAGCCATGAAGACAACTTTATTACCACAAAAGATGAAGAAGAAATGAATGCAGAATTTCTGCAATGTACAGCATCCAGAATTCAAGCCTCTCTCATCAGCTAGTATCCCTGGCATGATGGTTAAGCTTCATTGTCAGCTTGATGGACTTGGGAGTAAATATACATTTTTGATGGTTTATTTTAGGGATAGCAAATAAATTGTGAAACATATCTTGTTTTTAATTTCTATCTTTTTCTTTCCTTACGGTAAACTTCTGGATGTATCTGGGTGGGTCATGGAGGGGTGACTTTGGACATTATATAAGGACCTTCACCTCTTCCTCCCTGGCTCTGATCTCCAGCTCTGCTTCCTGGCCACCTAAAAGTGCTCAGCACTGCTTTCCCGTACCCTTCCACCATGATGTCTCCATAGTCTGAGTCTTCTGAAACAGTAAGTCAAATCAAACCTCCCCTCTTTTATGTAGTGGGTATTGAGCATTTTGTGCCAGCAACAGGAACAGTAATACACCTATTTCTTTTCTAAGGTGTTCTTCATAAAAAAGCTGGGCTAAAAGCACATTTTATTGAAAAATAAATGAGAATCAGAATAAAGTTTGTGACAACAAATTATAGAAAAAAATGGAAGTATAACAAGTTAAATGCATAAAATGACTATACATCAAAAGGAGGATCATATCATAAAATTGATGTCAAAGAAATGCTTCTATATACTAAATAAAGGACAATAAAAAACAGATCAATACATTGTATTGAAATGCTACTCCATAGCTCATAAATATGAATAACTACTCTGTGTCAATTAAAAATGTATTCAAAAACAGTTCAGTAATAGAACAGAAAGATATAAATAGCAGTTGATATAATCCAGAAAAGAATTAAATAGAAAATCAATATAGTGATATGAATATCCATCTTATAAACAAACTGAAAAATTACAAGGAGTCACTCCTTAAAATAGAATTAGAGATATAAACAAAAGTCTTCACAAAATTGAGCAGAATATTGTAAAATAGAAGAAAAATAAGGCCAAAGCTTGCCATTGTACACCTGTAATCCCAGCAGTGGAGTGGCTGAATCAGGAGACCCGTGAGTTCAATGGCAGCCTGCGTTACATAGAGCGTTTAAGTCTAGTCTACTCTATGTAGTGTGACCTTGCTTCCAAAGAAAGAAAGAAAAGAAGAGAAAAGAAAAGAAGTTGGAACAAAGAAAGAAAGAAAGAAAGAAAGAAAGAAAGAAAGAAAGAAAGAAAGAAAGGAAGGAAGGAAGGAAGGAAGGAAGGAAGGGAGGGGAGGGAAGGAGGTATAAATAAATTTTTTTTGTTTAATAATACATTTGCTATACCTAAAATAAACTACCAAGAAATAATAAAATAAATCTTCAAAAATGAATATTTGAATCTGTACCACATTTGATAAGATAGGGTGAACGTTTACATTTAAAATTAATATTACAGCTTTTCCACCCACTCTCCCCTCTCCCCTTGTGCTGTTCTGGCTGTGCCGTGCTTGCTCTGAGCTCTGGGCTCTTGCTAAACTAGCCTGGCCTAGTCTCCCTTCAACCACCAACATAATTATCTATTGGGACCTCATCAGCCACCATTATATGTTCTCTGACATTTACAAGATCCGGAAGATCCAGAGATCGTGAGCAGGCTGTTTCTGGAGGTGGAGGGCAAGATGGTCAGTAGAACAGAGGTTCTACTGACTGTTCATTGATGGAAACTGATGGCTCGCTCATTGGTGGAGATGCCTCTGCTGAAGGCCCGGAGGGTGAAGGTACTGAAAGCACAGTAGTCACTGGTGTTGATATGGTCATGAACCATCACTTTCAGGAAACCAGCTTCACAAAAGAGGCCTGCAAGAAGTACATCAAAGATTATATGAAGTCAATCAAAGGAAAACTTGAAGAACAAAGACCAGAAAGAGTGAAAGCTTTTATGACAGGGGCTGCAGAACAAATCAAGCACAACCTTGTTAATGTCAAAAACTATCAGTTCTTTATTGGTGCAAACATGAATCCAGATGGCATGGTTGCTTTTCTGGACCACCATGAGGTTAGTGTGACCCCATTCATGATTTTCTTTAAGGATGGTTTAGAAATGGAAAAATGTTAATGGATTTGGTGGTTACCTTGGATCTATCACTTGTCATAACTGGCTGCTGCTTGTCATCCACAAAACACCGAGGTTTTAGAACATATAATAATCAAGATCCACGAAACTCAACAGAAGAACAAAACACTACAAGTAGTTCAAGGAAAGAAACAAATCACATGCAAAGAAAATCCCATCAGAATCATAGCAGACTTTTCAACACAAAACCTCAAGTCAAGGAGAGCCTGGAGTGAGGTATTTCAAGCCCTAAAAGAAAACAACCTTCAACCTAGACTGATGTAGCCTACAAAACTATCTTTGAAAATTGATGGAGAAATAAGATACTTCCCTTACAAAGAACACCTGAGAAACTTCATGAATACCAAACCAGCAGTCCAAACAAGTTTAAACAATATCCTAGAAAAATATAATGAAGGTCACAACTCCTCAAGGTGCAACAGAGCAAATCCATCAGACAAGGCAAGAAATTAAAGGGAGAGGGGGAAAAATAAAAAATAAAAGAGCCAACAACAAGAAAATAACAAGACAAGGATAAGTCAATATACATCAGTTATAACCATCATTGTTAATGCTCTCAATCCACTAATCAAAATAAATAAACTGGCAGAATGGATTCAGAAGCAAAATCCAACAATATGCTGTACACAAGAAACGCACCTAGTTCAAAAAGAAACTCATAGACTGAAAGGAAAAGGATGGAAAACAGTTCTCCATGCAATAGGAACCCAGAAAAAAGCAGATATAGCAATCTCATTTCCAGACAAAATACATTTCAAACTGAAACTAATTAAAAGAGACAAAGAGGGCTGGGGATTTAGCTCAGTGGTTCAGCCGCCTGCCACTCAAGCACAAGGTCCCGAGTTCAATACCCAGTACCAAAAAAAAAAAAAAAAAAAAGGAGAATCCTAAAAGAGACAAAGAGGGTCACTACATTCTTGAAAAGGGAGCAATCCAAGAGGAAGAGATCACAATCATAAATATAAACATGCACCAAATACTAATGCCCCCAACTATACAAAACAAATATTAATGGACATGAAAAACCAAATAAGCACTAATACAATTGTAGTGGGGAACCTTGATACTCCACTGTCACAAATAGACAGATCATCTAGACTAAAAATCAACAATGATATACTAGAACTGAACTGAGCTTTTGAACAAATGGACTTCATAGATGTCTATAGAGTTTTCCACCCCCACAAAATCAGAATATACATTCTTTTTGGCTGCACATGGGTCATCCTCCAAAACAGACAACATTCTAGCTCATAGAGCATGTTTAAGTAATTGCAAAGGAGTTGAAGTTATCCCATGTATATTATCAGACCATGGTACAATTAAACAGGAGATCAATAATAAGAAACCACAAGAACTTCACAAACACATGGAAATTGATTAATACTCTCCTGAAAAACCAATGGGTCACAAAGGAAATTAAAGAAGAAATTAGACAGTTTCTACAATTAAATGATAATGCCTATACAACATTCAGGAATCTATGGGACACAATGAAAGCAATTCTATGATGGAAATTCATAGCAGTGAATGCCCATACTAGGAAAACAGAGGGAGCTCAAATAAACAACCTAATGATTAACCTCAAGCTCCTAGAAAAAGAAGAGCAAAACAAATCCAAAGCTCCTACAAGGGAGGAAATTATAAAGATCAGAGCAGAAATCAATATAATGGAGACTAAGAAAATGGTACAAAAAAAAATCAATGAATTGAAGAGTCGGCTTTTCAAAAGAATAAATAAAATTGATAAACTCTTAGCCAACCTTGTCAAAAAAGGAAAGAAAAGGCTCAAATCCATGCAATTAGGAACTAAAAAGATGAAGTCACAACAGATCCAATAGAAATCCAGAGGATCATCAATACCTACATTGATAACTTTTACTCTAATAAAATGGAAAAAAACAGAAGAAATGGACAGATTTCTAGATACATATGAATTACCAAAGTGGAATGAAGAAGATATAAAAATTCTAAATACTCCAATTACAATCAGTGAAATTCAAAACGTAATTAAAAATTTACCAACAAAGAAAAGCCCAGGTCCCAGTGGCTTCATTGCAGAATTCTATAAGGCATTTAGGGAAGAAATATTGCCACTACTCTTTAAACTTGTCAATAAAATTGAAAGTGAAGCAGTACTTCCAAATTCATTCCTGGAAGCAAGTGTTCCTTTGATTCCAAAACCAGGGAAAGACCCAACCAAAAAAGGGAACTACAGGCCAATCTCCCTAATGAAAACCGATGCAAAAATCCTCAATAACATACTGGCAAACAGAATACAGATGTTAATCAAGAAGATCATTCACCATGACCAAGTCTCATTTATCCCAGGGTTGTAAGGATGGTTCAATGTACATAAATCAATAAATGTAATCCACTATATTAAAAGAGTCAAGGACAAACACCATACGATCATCTCAATATATGCAGAAAAAGCATTTGACAAAATTCAACAACCATTCATGATAAAAATCCTACAGAAAATTGGAATAGAAGGTCTTTATCTCAATCTGATAAAAGCTATCTATGGAAACCCAACAGCCAACATCATTCTAAATGGTCAAAAACTGAAAACCTTCACTCTAAAATCAGGAACAAGACAAGGATGTCCACTATCACCACTCCTGTTCAATATAGTTTTGGAAACATTAGCCACAGAAACTACACAAGAGAAAGAAATAAAAGGAATAAAGATAGGAAAGGAACAAGTT
Organism: Heterocephalus glaber; assembly: GCF_000247695.1. The sequence continues at coordinate 21,158,708 of NW_004624732.1, read as the reverse complement.
AAACTGTCATTTTTTGCTGAAGATATAATACTCTACATAGAAGACCCTAAAAACTCTGTCAAAAGACTTCTAGACGTAATTGCCAGATTCAGTAGAGTAGCTGGATACAAGGTTAACACTCAAAAATCAATAGCCTTGTACACAAATAACAGACTCACTGAGAGAATTTAGGGAAACAATTCCTTTCACAATAGCATCCAAAAGAATGAAATATCTAGGAATCAATGTAATGGAGGAAGCCAAAGACCTCTACATTGAGAACTACAACACTCAAAAAAAAAATATTGAAGAGGATATAAGAAAATGGAAAGACATCTCCTGTTCCTGGGTACGAAGGACCAATATAGTGAAAATGGCCATACTTCCAAAAATGCTATACAGATTCAATGCAATCCTGATTGAAATCCCAACAGTATATATCACAGAACTAGAGAAAACAATCCAAAAATTCATTTGGAACCAGAAGAGTCCTAGAATAGCAAAAGCAATTCTAGGCAACAGAGACATGGCAGGGGGTATCACAATCCCCAACTTGAAACTATGCTGCAATGCCACAGTGATAAAAACTGTATGGTACTGGCAAAGAAACAGACCCCAGGATCATCAGTGGGAAAGATTAGAAAATGCACAAAGAACTCCCGAGGCACTCAGCCACTTCATCTTCAAAAAAACGAGCCAAACATCCTCACTGGAGGAGAGATAGCCTACTTAATAAATGGTGTTGGAAAAACTGGATTTCAGCTTGCCAAAGATTAAAACTAGACCCCCATCTTTCACCATGCACTAAACTAAAATCCAATTGGATTAAAGATCTAAATATTAAAGTAGAAACATTAAACTTCCTGCAAGATAAGTTAGGTAGAACTCTTGAAGACATTGGCATAAGAAAAGACTTTATGAACAAATCCTCACTAGCATGGGAACTAGCACAAAGAATCAAGAACTGGGATTTCATCTCATTAAAAAACTTCTGCACTGCAAGAGAAAACATCAGCAGAGCTAAGAAACAACCTACAATTTGGAGAAAAAATTTTACCACCTGTTCCTCAGACAAAGCACTACTATCTAGAATATATAAAGAAGAATTAGAACCCCCAAATATAAAGACCCAGTTCAAAAATGGTCATCTGAAATGAACAGACATTTCTCAAACAAATAAGTAAAAGTAGCAAATAAACATATGAAAAAATGTTCAACATCACTGGTCATTCAAGAGATGCAGATGGAAACAACACTGAGATTCCACCTCACCACAGAAAGAATGGCTGCTATCAAGAAATCAACCAGTGAAAAATGTTGATGGGGGCCGGGGATTTAGCTCAGTGATTCTGTCACTTGCCTCATAAGTGCAAGGACCTGAGTCTAATCCCTATTACCAAAACAAAAACAAAAACAAAAAAAAATGTTGGTGAGGTTGTGGAGAGAAAGGAACATTTTTACAATGTTGGTTTAACTGCGGACTGGTGCAACCACTGTGGAAATCAATACAGAGATACCTCAGAAAACTAGTAGTAGAAGTCCTATTTGATCCAGCTATTCCTCTGCTGGGTATCTTCTAAAAGAATTAAAAGAATCATATCACAGTGATATATTCTCACCCATGTTTATAGTGGCACAGTTTGTAATACCTAAAACTTGGAAACAGCCCAATTGCCCATCAACTGGAGACTGGATAAACAAAATGTGGGTTTTTTTTAATAAAATGGAGTACTACTCAGCCATAAAGAATGAGAAACTAGAGACATTTGTAGCTAAGTGGATGCACATTGAGTCCATACTCTTAAGTGAAAGTCATAGGACATACATGTGTAAGTACCAGATAGTTTCCCTGGTGTGAAAAACTAAAGGTGTAAATCAGTATCAAAATGTATAGTTGATATTGTGTAATGGGAAGAAAAGGTCTAAAGGAGTAGGGGAAGTGGGAGGGTTAGGGGAAAGGAAAGAAGGGAAAAATATGAGAAAAGGAAAAAATGGAAACAAAGTCATTATAAATAGGGAGGAGTGGAGGAGTTGAAGAGAATGCAGGGGAATGGGTAAAAAATAAGAACCAAGATACGTCATGTAAAGGCACAAGATCCCAATGATGAATGTAACTGTGTTGTATACCTAAAATGTACCAATAAACTTAATAAAAAATAAAATTATTATTACAGTAAAAGACTCATTACCATTAGTTCACCTAAAAACACTGTCCCTCCCTTAGACAGACTTATCCCATTGTTCTTCTCACTTTCTGAAGCAATTCTGGAAGTTCTCTTTTGGGAGTGACTTCAGCTGTGATGTCCTGGCAGCCTCAATGTTCAAAATCAATTAAAAATATTTCCCTTTCATGGTCATTTAGACTTTGGGGAAGACCCAGGAGTCACATTGTGCCAGATCCTGTGAATAAGGTGCTTAAGGACACACTGCAATGTTTTACTTTGACAGAAATTACTGTAAACATTTTGAATCAATTCAGGACATTGAGACAGCCATGAAAAGAAACATAACCAACAATTCTTGTGGAAAATGACTTGCATTTGAAATCTAAACATTTATGTTTTATCTAGAGAAGTGTGTGTTGAAACTGAACTTTATTTAAATGTATGACTAATCAAAAATAAAACAGTTGGGGGCTGGGGATTTACCTCAGTGGTTTCACTGCCTGCTGCGCAAGCGCAAGAACTGGAGTTCGATTCCCAGGTACCACCCCCCCCCAAAATAAAACAGTTTTGGGGAACATGTTCATAGAATAGAATGTATTTGTTTTATATATTAAGCAAAGCTAGAAGTGAAAGACACAGAAGGTAGACTTAGTATTAATTTGCTTAGTTTTTCGTTTTTTATGCCAAAGTCAATAATGCTATTTAAAACTTACAGATCAAGGAGACATTTAAGCATATATTTTAAATTTATATCAGTCAACTAATATATTAAAGAAAGATACAATAAATTGTCGAATGTATAAAAATATGACAACTTTAAAAAATAAAATTAGACAATAAATCAAGATAATTATGAAAATAATAATACTATTCTTTTCCATTGTTTTGGGATCTTTCACATGGGGAGCAAATGTTCTGAGCTAAATTCCATGCCCCAAATTATTCTTTTTGTTACAAAGACAGTGGTAGAATTTGTTGCAGATGCCAAATGGCACATAGAGTGAAATAATTTATCTTGCCATTTATAAAAACGTTTTAGTCACTGCTTTATTCTAGTGAAAATATAATAGAAAGACTGAAGATTTAAATGTCATGAATCGTTACTCCCCACACATCATTGTATCAAAATGTACAAATCAAAAGCACTGATACAGGAAAAAATAATAAAAAATATAACCTTTTGTTTCAGTGATGGATTCAACCCATGGGCCAGTCCATGCTAGGTTGTCATTTTACACTTAAACTCCACCCAAACCATGAAGTTATAATCTTAACAAGTATTTAGCTTATCCATCTTCCTCCATGTGGATCAAAAAACAAAGTATAAGGAAATATATAGCAGATTTAAATGGGTTTTAATGAAGCAAAACTAGTACCCCAATTTAAACAAGGCATGCACAGGTGCATTAAGTATTATTAGTGAACATAGATATTGCCTCAATGGAGGGCAATCTGGTATTAACAACAGCTAAAATTTCACTTCTAAAAATTCATCATAAATATACATTTTCATGTCATGAAAAAATTCGCATGGAAGGATATCCTTTGAAGCACTGCTCAAAAACTCAAGAAATAGAACAAAACTGGAAATAATCTCATTGTTAGTCAGGAAAAGAGTAGTTAAGATCTTTTAAATAGGCATCACAAGGACATTAAAAACAATGATTAGAACTCACATTCCAGAAAGCACAAATTGAAAAAGTATAAACAAAACAAAAACTAAAATTATAAACATATTCACATACATACACGCACACATGTATATGTACAGAATTTTTGCAGGTTATCTAAAAGCATTAGATGAGCTTGTCTTTCAGAATTGAACTTGGGGATGAAGGTTAGAATTCTTTTTTTAAAAGTGTATTGACGACACTTTTATAATAAAACATTTGTTTAACTTTCAAAAATGTAAATGTCTCAGTAAAATAGTCATGGAATCAGGCTGAATTTCTGCTTTTAGATTAACATAGGATATATCAGAACTAATAGGATCCCTGCACCTCTCCTGGGTTTCATGTGTTTACCTATGGGAACAGTCCCCAGCCTCAACATCCCTGTTTTCCAGAGAGACCCTTGCCATCATGAACAATAGAAATAAGGAAATTCACCTTCAGACTTTCCTAGAGAAGTTGAGTAGGCACAGCTGAGATCTTCCATTTCCTGCATTGCTCCTGGGAGCTTACAATCAAGAACCAGAACAACCTGCTTGTATAATTTTGTAATATCTGAGCAATTCATGTCCGAGACAGCTGGCTGCAGGCCTTCCCTTCTCTCAGTCTTTAATGAGGTGTCCAATTTGGATATCTCATTTCACACTTGTTTTCTCCCACTGCAGGTGGTGTGATGCTCATCACAAGCTCACATCCCTAAATGTAAACTCATGGGCACCTACTGACTGTTCTTATACCATAGTTTCTGGAAAATGATTCAAAAGAGTATTTTTTCTAATGTGTTGTGGATGCTACATTTTTTTCTTAGTTATTCCCAACTCTTGTGATTTAGTTATATCTTTTCTGTATCTTAAAGAAACCTGTAATTAAAGAAACAAGGGCTATACTTAACAGTCTAATGAAGAAACTATTTATATAGTGTTCACTGAAAAGCAAAATACAGTTAGAGCATTATACCTCTTGAGGCAGATAGAAATGAAACATGTAGAGATAATAATTTTGATAGATTTTTTGTATCTTTCCATATCAGACTTGCAATACTAAAAGACATGTAAGTCACTGGGGAATGATTTCTGAGCAAGAAGGAACTCAGTACAGCATTGCTACCATATAGTATAACAGGCAATGGGAATGGGTACAACTACTTTCTCAAGGGTATAGAGTTTTTCTTCCTTAGCCCCAGTGAAGCTATATGAGTGGTAGAGTTGATACTTAGAAAAGAGGATATCTTGGGACTCCACAGCTTCTAAAACTGGTTGGATTCTTTAGGTCATTATGCCTGTTGTTATGATTCAGATGTGTTTGTCTCCTCTGTTGCTCATGTTAAAATTTGCCTGCCACCATGGCCTTGCAAGGTGGGCATTTTAAGAGGCAGTGGGTCAAGAGGGACTAATGCCTTTCTCACTCTAGTGGGACAGTTGTCTCAAAGTGGATTATTGAAAAGCAAGTCTTCCCTTTGTGCTTGAGTGTTCTGCATGTTCTCATTTGCCTATCCACTTTCCACCACATCTTGATGCAGCATGAAGCTATTTACAGATGTAGTTGCCTGATATTGAACTACCCAGACACCAAAACACAGAGCTAAATACACTTTTGTTCTTTATAAATCATTCATACTCAGATATGCAACAGAAAACCAAATAAGAACATCTATTTGACTTTTGATTTGGCATATATGGAATTGACTCTGAGGTTTGGGTCAATTGATTACTCTTTTGGGGGAAAGTGAAACACCACAATTCTGGAACAAAGAAGTCCATTTTTCAAGATGTGCATGAGAAAGACAATAATATAGTGTCAGAGAACAGAATGGAGTATGCATAAAAAGAAAGAAAAGAAGTGATTGTGCATTCTTGGGGGGGCGGGGTAGGAGAAAGGAGACTTTCTAGCCCAAGGCTGGTTGTCTGTGAATTGTTATACATAAGGGACAGAAAACCTAACTTGCAATTCCACAAAGCAAAATGCAAATTTCTTATTCATTTGATTATTGAAGTAAATTATTAGTTAAAGTTTGATACAGAATTCAAATATTTTTCTAATAACAAGTTTTAAATTCCTTCTCCATTGGTTAATTCTACCTTGTTAAAATATCTTCCATTCTGAGACAATCTTATATAGTTCCATTATGGTAGCCAATATTTCTTGATATTAAATTCAGGTGAAAGTAGAGAAGTGAGAATTTCAATGGACTTCAAAGGAAAGAGGTTTTCTCACTGCAATTGGGTTGTTATGACCTGATTCAAGTTTACCTGGAACTCATAAGTTGAAATCTTTAACCCCAAATGTGACTGATTTGGGAGTCAGGGACTTAAGGGAAGTAGTCAAGTCCAGCTGAGGTTATAAACGAAATAGGGTCTTAACATGATGAAGAGGAAAGCAGCAGAGGGCACACCTGCTCCCTCTTTCTCTTCTTCTCTTTCCTTTCTGTCCTGTCTCTCACCTCTTGATCCTCACACTTATGAAGATACTGAGAGGAGGACATCTTAAAGCCAAGAAGAAGCCTCACCAGAAACCAACTCTACAGACTCTCCAAAATTGCCAGCAGAAAAATTATTTCTGTACTTGGACAACCCAACTTGGGATATTTTTCTCTGGCAGCCTGAGCCAATTGGTAAAAGGGGATCTGATGACAAAAGGTCCAAAGGGTGCTTCACAAAGGACAAGTGAAATCCTCGATATTGAGTGTACAATGGTTATTTCCTGAAAGAGCCTAACCTTACAAGAAAGTATGCAACTTTTATCAAGTACTCAAAATATCTTTGTTCTCCCTCCCCAAACAAATTTTGTCAGTTGTTGTCACAGTTTAGCGTGTGTCAGAATCACCTGGAAAACATACTAAAGGACAGGTCACTGGGATGCAGGTAAGTCTCTGATCCAGTTGGCTGGGGCTGGGCCAAGTGATTCCATTTCTACTGAGTCACCAGGTGCTGCTGCTGCTACTGCTGGGCCACGCACTGCAGTGTGAGAGCCCTTAGTTTATGTAATTTCCACTCCCCCAATGAAATCTTCTCTCATGATCTTTGATTTAGCAGTTTCCTGACTCCCCAAATAGCTATTCTATCTGCTCTTTTTCCTTAGAATCAGATGTGGCTTCTTAACAATTGTGCTTAGATATCCCAAAGAAACCACCAGCTTCATGTTGCCATAGTTGAAATCAGCTTTTCTCCAAAAAATAAAATAAGACGCAAAACCTCTTTCTTACATGTTCTTGCCTCTTGTCTCTTTTCTGCTTTCAGTCTTTCATTTAACCCTGGAATCTGGTAAACATCCTTGAACTCCTTTGAAGTCACATCTTTCTTCCTTTTCAGAATATTTTGAATTGATTCTCATGTTTTTATCTACACACACCTATCTCTCCTGTAAAGCTATGTGACTGTGTATCATCCAGAAAAGACAATCAATCCTAAGATGACAGTAACACTTGATGATGTATTTTCTCTACCCAATACTCTTTGATAAATGTATATTGTTTGCTGAGTGCAGATTGCTAAACACGCACACGTGTTCACTCATGACAGTGTTAAACATCCTTCTCACCTCATAGCCTATGCTGTACCACACTGGTTACATCCTCCAATTCAGGCCAGTCTGAGGAGGTAATCTCAAGTGTGACCTCCATTTGAGTCCTTCTCTGCTAGCCCCATTCCCACAGTTCTGAATTCATTATCCCTCTGCTGTATACATTCCTTATTCCTCACTGAATCACAGTTGTCTTTTGCCTTATTTCTCTCTCCCAGTGATGACATAGGCTTAGAGGACATGGATGGTTTGGTTTTTGTTTTGGTTATTTGTAGTTTATCTTTTGCTTCTCAGAGTCAGTGACACACTGGGAACTCCAGAAAGAGCATTTCTTCCTCCACCACATCCTCAACCCATAATGGGGAAGCGGCAGCCATGTCTGCAGGGAGCTGTGTGCCTGTTGACTGATGTGCACCCTCCCCAGAGGGAGGACAACACACACCTGATGATACAGATATGCATGACATGTTAGCCTCCCTCTACTGTCTTCATGGCTGTCAGAGTGAACAATGAGACATTAAATGTCTTAGTAAATCCCAGCTACTAATTTTTAAGAGATCCCATCTTAATATTCTTAAGATTCAGTTACTGTAATAATACAGAAAGCTTTGTAATATATGCAAATTGATGACTTTCAAAATGCAAAAATAACCTGAATTAATGCATATTTGGTTCAATTACAGAAGCTTATTCTTGAGGCTAGTTTAGGAGAAAAGATAATCATCTGCAGACAAATGTGATTTTGCAGGAATAAGCCTCTTAAGTTTAGAGAATTAAGACAGACATTAATTATATATGTCATTATTGTTTTTAACTTAGGGAGAAAAAGACATGTATAATGATGGTGAAAATTACCAGTATTTATTCAAGTTACAATTAGAAATCTCCTCTCTCACATACTTGAGGAATACCATCTGCCTTGAAGTACTGCAGCCTGCTAAACATTCCCTGATAACAAGAGTACACTGAATTGATTTGAAGAGTGGTGTGTGTGTGTGTGTGTGTGTTTCTTGAAACCAGGAAAGTAATTTCTCTAATTCTATTATATTACATGTTTTAAGGGTTATTTTCTCTCTCTCCCTCTCTCTCTCTCTCTTCCTTAATAATACACATTCCAGCCAAAGCAGACATCTGGGATTAAGTGAACAAACTATTTGCCTGTCAATTTTTGTTTAATATTCCTGATGCTTTGACATATTTTATATTGACCCATTAATATACTGCACTCATTCTAAAACATTCAGGTAATTTGATGGATAAAAGTCTGAGTCTCTTCCCTGTGAGAGGGTTTCGTGATGTGGGAGGGTAGAAGGGAGCTGATATAATTCCATTTCTTAACGAAAAAGCTTCTGTACAGCAAAGGAATCAATAAGTAGAGTGAAGAGAAAAGCTACAGAATGGGAAAAAAAATTTGCCCGCTACTCCTTCAACAGAGGACTAATATCTAAAATATATAAAGAACCCAAAAAACTTAAACAAACTGTAATTAAATACCCTGTATAGAGAAATGAACAGACATTTTACAGAGAAAGAAATACAAATGGTTGACAAATATATGAAAAAATATTCAACACCTGTGGCCATAAGAGAGATACAAATTAAAACAACAATAAGATTCCATCTTACTCTGGAAAGAATGGCTATCATCAAGAAATCAAACAACAACAAATGCTGGTGTGCCTGTGGTGAAAAAGGAACCCTCCTGCATTATTGGTGGGAAAGTAAACTAGTACAACCATTATGGATACCAGTAGGGAGATTCCTCAAAGAATTAGAAATTCCATATAACCTAGCTATTCCTCTGCTAGGTATTTTCCCCAAAGAACTCAAATCATCATATTATAGCAATATATGCATACTGATGTTTATAACAGCACAATTTGTAATAGCTAAATCCTGGAAGCAGCCTGTATATCCATCAAAGGATGATTGGATAAGCAAAATGTGGTATCTATATATAATGGAATATTACTTTGCTAAAAAAGAATGACAAATTTGAGGCATCTGTAGGAAAATGAATGCATCTGAAAAATATAATACTGAGTGAAATAAATCAGACACATAAGTTTAAATACTGTATGATATCTCTCATTTGAATGAGACAAAGCACAAACAAAGAAAATGATAAAAAATGAGTAGAAGAGACAAGGGGAAAGATCTCGTCCAACAGGAATGTTGGTCAAAGGAACAAGGAAGAGGAGTGAGGAGGAGGGGAAGGGGAAATGAGAGGAATGAAGATACGCATTGTACAGGAATCTAATAACACTAATAATGTAAACACTATATGCCATAACATGAGCTAAGAAAAATGATATGAACAAGTATGAAAAAGGTGATTGGGGAACTAGAGGAAGAGGGGGGAGGGAAGGGGACTAGAAAAAAAATACAAGCTACAATATGTACCTGTAACTACTCCCCAAGATGTCTATAAACTGCATGAATTGCAAATATGAGCTACTTAAAATAAATGAAAAAAATAAAGGAAGGGAGCTGAGTTAGGAAAAGGAACTTCTTGGCTTCCCCTCTGTGATTCCAGTGGCAATCCTCTGAATCTCCATGGAGATCAACTCTTTCATAACCAAAATGAATAAAATTACTGTCCATCAGTGTCTATGGCTAATTGTAAACTTTGGGAAGCATAGTGCATGAAACACTCTGTTTTGCCTTCTGAGAACTTGTAACAGTCTCAGGCTTTATCTCTGTAATTATTTCATGAAGTCAGGACAGTAAATAAACATCTGATTTGCATGTGTTGTAGCCCCAGGGGCCAGCCCAGTCCCTGGTGCAACACATCACAGTAGCTTAGTAGATATTTGCTGGATGTTTGAAGGAATATTTGAGTTGTAATGAACAGCCATAGCCAAGTGTTGACATGAGTGAGACAGAAAACTATCTTAAAGGTTTCTGAGAACTGAAAGTGAAAAGAGTCATGTTTGAGGGTATATTTAGCTATTCTGCAAGATGTGACACACAATAAAACATCACAAATATTTAAAAATGGAAAGTAGTCATTATTTACATACACTTGGTTCTCATTGTAGAAGTGTTTCATGTTCTGAGAACCTGAGCTGGAGCCACTAGGAAATGTGGAAATGAGAGTTTGTTTAAATTTAAATATTCCTAAACTAATATCCCCGCAATTTTGGAATAACAGAATTTTCTTTAAAAAGGATCTTGAGAACTCTATGTGGTGTCACAGGTCTACAATCCTAGCACTTGGGAGCTGAGACAGGAGGATTGCTGTGAGTTTGATTTCAAGGCAGCCTGAAGTACATAGTGAGACCTCATCTCAAAAAATAAGATAAAATAAAACAGATCTTGAAAAGTTACATAATTTGAACTTTTTCTTTCAGAGATTATGTATCTGAAGGTCTAACACCCAGTTACTTGCCTGTCACAAACACATAATTGAAATATGTCAAGGAACACTTAGGAAGTCAGGAATTTCCAAAGAAACTCCATGATAGTGTCAGTCAATTCATGTTTTCAAGTAGCTTTTTTAGGTATAATTAATATCAATAAATTCTATATATATATATACACATTTTGATGAGTTTGGGTATGTATATATATAATCTATAAAACCGTTGCTGCCATCAAGGCAATGAGCATACCTATCACTTCCAAAAGTTTTCTTATGTCTCTTTGGGCTTTGTTTGTTTTTGTTTGCCTTGGTTTGATTTTGTGGTAACACTTAACATGGGCTCTCCTTTGTTGTAGTCAGGGTTTGCAATACAATATAGGACAAATAATTTATAATTACTTTATAATAGTCACCCCAAAAGTCAAATGCAGAGGAGTGCAAGAGATCTAGCTGCACATTTGAGAACCAAAGAATCCAGCCAAGGGTCTGGATTCCACAGCAATGTCCTGCACGAGTGAAACTGAAGGCATAGAGCACAATGCAATGTCCTCCATGAGTCCAGCCAGTGGCCTAAGCCCATGGCAATATCTCATGCTTGTCTATACTGAGGATGTGCACCAGGAAGGCTCAAAGGCCAGTGGTGGAAGCCAGAAAACCTGTGCCTGCAGGGTGAATGATTTGTGCCACAAGGCTGAGGGATCTATACTGGGGCCAGGAAGTGATGTTTATGGTGAAGATCAGAGCTCCCCTGAGAAGAGTAGTCATTTCCAGTGACAGCAAAGCCCCAGTCTCCTCCTCTGAGAACAGCCAAGTTTGCATCAGGAAAACCAACCTCAGCAATCTTCTCCTAGAATATCAACACCCCACATTCTTCCACTCCAGTTCTCTTTTTATGCTATTGGCACCAATCCTCAGGTGGGTCTTCCATGCCCAGACCATGCTCATTCAGTTCAGCAAGGCTTCTAAGTTGACCATTAGTTAATCTACCACATCCTTCTTAACAAATTCTAAGAGCATAGTAGCACTATTATTGACTCTGGGCATTACTTTGTCCAATAGATCTCTACAACTAACTCATCTTATCTAAATGAAACTTTGTATCAATTAAACAACCTCCCATTTTTTTCTCCCTTAGTTTCTATTTCAGTTTCCATTGGACTCTCTGTTTCTATAAGTTCATTTTACATACCTAAAATGATGATATGAACTCTCCTCTCTGAGAATTTCACCAAACAACCTGAGAAGAGTCTAAAAGTTGTCAGCACTCCCAGACAGAATTTTTGTCTGCTTTTCTGAGTGTAGCTCTTAGAAGTTACCTGAGAGATTTTTCATAAAATACCCTGTGAAATGAGCACAGTAGTACATGCTTGTAGTCCCAGCATTCTGGCAGTCTGAGGAGGAGGAGCACAGGTTCGAGACTAGCTAAAGGCAACTTAGTGATTTAGCCAGACTTTATCTCAAAATAATAAAAAATGAGGGTCTAAATGTAGTCCAGTGTGAATGCCCTGGGTTAAATTCTCAATATTGTAAAAACAGAAACAAATAAACAACAACAAAAAATCACCCTCTGTTATTGAAATTACAACCACCCCTTCCTATAACTTGCAACCATGTCCTCTATAGCAGAGAGGAGCCCTATTTTGGCCTATTTTGTTTGTTCTCTTGGCTCTCTTATTAAAGCATTACTCTAAAGTTTCCTGGTCTTCCCTATTTTCTTCTCCTTTCTGAAAAATGTATTTAAAATTCCATCATCTTTCTCTTTAATTGAATTTCAAACTCTGTGTGGCTCCAGTATATATGCACATAATAAATTTGGATACTTTTTTCCTGTTAACTTGCCTATTTTCGGTTCATTCCATCAAAGCATTAGAAAACATATTAGAAATAGCCTCTGTCTTTGCATAATATAAAATGAAGATGTTGAGTGACGAGATAGGAGAGAGTTGAGGCATGGACACTGAAGGTTAAATGGACAGGCGAGAATACCCCAAGGTGGAAGTTCATGTTAGCCATTTGCACAGGGAGAAAGTTGGCTTTTGAGGTGTACAGTACACATTCAAGGGACAATAAAAGAAACTGCTATTGATTTTCAGGCCCCAATAAATCTCACTCTGACACACAAGAAAAATAAGTATTTCTCTAAATCTAATATTCAAAGAATATTGGTAGACTGGTAATTACAGAAAACAAACAGCTCTACTTTTTAGTTCTGATCTTGTTTATGAGAAATGGACGTGAAAGTCTCATTTATGTATCTATTTTTGTCCTAAAAGGAATATATTTGAATATTTTTCAGTGCCAAGATATGCTAAGTGTTTTAAAGTATTGACTACATTTTAAAAATCTCAGATCAATGAATAGTTAAATTTTCATTTTGCAGGTAACACAACAGGAGTCCAGGGAAAATATGTAATTTATCTCATACTGTACACCAAAGAATAAGCTAAGTGAAGACCTAAACCTGAGTGTAGCTTTTTCTAGAGTCATAGGAAAGCCAAATATTCCTTTTAAGAATGAGAATATAATCACCCCCTTAGAATGCAAATGAAGTTTGGAAGCATATGATCCTCTTAACAGTGGAAGGAAGTCTTAGGCTAATTTAGTAAAATGCAATTATGTCAAAAGATAGACATCCACATACACATATAAATAGAGACAAATTTTGAGTCTGGTAATTTTTCATTCCCTTTGGTTACAAACTTTGAGGCTTCACTGACCAAATGTCACTCTGTAGAAGAAAAAAAAGGAAACTACTATTAACAAAACCAAAAGAAATTATGTGAGACTGTGTGTGCACACTTGAGGTCCTGGTAAATGATGGACATCACAAATGGGAGAGAGAGAGAGAGAAGGAGAGAGAGAGAGAGAGAGAGATAGAGAGAGAGAGAGAGAGACTAGCATCATCATGGGGCTGCCATATGTGTTTAGCAAAGTTAGAGTAAGTGGGTGCAATCAGGCGGGCACCCTTTTAATATTAATGCAAAGAATCACCATTGTACTATTCTCTCTTGTTTTTCATTTTTCAATTCTGTTTTTTTTTAGCTCTCTAATATGTCCAGCAGTATTGAGGCGACCCCACTGCTCTGGATATAAACCAGCCATGAGCACTGAGTAAGGAATCTGGCTCCAGGCTGCATCTTTCACAGACCACAACAGATGGCTCATTTTGAATTCAGCACCCAAGACTGAAGCTCCAAATGAGACCCCATTCACATACACTTTGTTATGGAAGAATTACTGTATAATAATTATACAAATTCATAGGTTTTTCATTTCATTTTCAGTTAATCCCTACAGATAAGAGGAGGAGATAGAACATCTCTATCTTTTGTATAAAAAAAATGTTCATAAAGGATGGCCTATATTTATGACTATCAAGTCACAGAGACATACTCCTAATACCGAGATAACTACTATTTCCTTGATAAAAGGCTGCTGCATCAGATTAGATTTCCCACACATAGCTTATCCTTCTCCAGATTTTGAACCTTTTGTGGAAAAAAAATTCCACTGTCATATTCAACTTCTGTGTATTAAGATTCCAGGATTGATGGGTGACCCTGTTGGAAGCATTATAAAATGTTAATTAATTGACACTCATTCAGAGTGTGCTGTTTTCCTCCCCACAGAGCAAATAATTCAATTACAATAACAGTTTCAGCAATAATGCAGTAGGCTAGGGTGATACTACTTTCCTGCATTAATTAATGCATTCTCTCATGGACATGCATCTTTATGTCTGCAGTTCTGTCTGTCTACCTGCCTGTTGTAGTGTGGAGAAAAGGACTCCACAGATCTGCCCTTCCTGGCACAAACAACTTGACTCAAAGCATGGGCTCAGGTTAGCTTGTGCCTAGCAGGATTTGTCACAAGTATCACAGATGCTGAATACACAGCTTAAGCTGGTGTTTTTAAAAAATCAATTTCCAAAAACTTACTCTTAATTGCAAATAAAAAGTCAATGGGTAGATTAACTTTAATTCCACTGAGATGAGAACTGTTACTTTCTCAGTCCGCTCTGCCTGGTGAATTCCTGTTTTCTGAGCTAGGTGAACATGAACAAAATCCACTTTTTTTTTCCTTCCTATTTTTATGTTCCCTGATACTATGTTGGAGATTCCCAGAAAAAAAATTTGCTAAAATACATAATGTTTATTCACCTACTCAAAAAATAACTGTGAAGACAAATCTTTCATAAGCTTTTAGTTTCCATTGAGATGCAGCTACAGAGATGATATAGTGATTTAATAAAATAAAGAAAAATATGTAAGATTTTTAGAAAATCAAGTTAAATGATGATAATTTAAGGAGCCTTATGACTACAGTAATGGATTGAATATAATTATATATAAAATGGAATACTGCTATAAATTTACTAATAATTGAGACTATCTCTATCAAGGTGCATTTTCCTGGTGTCTAATATTCACGGAAGTACTAGTCTCTCCAGGACTAGGCTCAATACTTGAATACTACCAGAAGGCTATTGACTCCCCAAACCCCTGGACATTAAAATTATACACAGTATGCAATTTTATTATTGGTTTATTTGTAAAGTACATATCCCAGCTCCTCTCAGCCCTGTTGAAGCACATCGTGACTTTGGAAGTGCAGGCAAAGTTGGAACTTGTGAACAAAATAATATTCTCAGGTGATTCTGATACAGTCTGTTTCATTTTTGCTTCTGTTGCATGGGACAAAGATGCAGATCTGCTTAGCTGTGATGTGTGTACTGGTAACAGAAATAGGTCATGTTGGTAATCTGATGCAGCTGAGTATAAGGATCTTTCTATGGTTGAAAACAATAACCTCTGATTCAAACTGGCCCTGGTTCCTGCTTTTATGTGATTTAAGAATTTAATATTGTATTTCAACTGGTTAAAGAAAATCATAAGAAGAACACTGTTTCATAATAATACCATATATATGTAATTCAGGGGCCAGGGATCTAGCTTGGTGGTTCTGCCACCTGCCTGGCAAGCGCAAGGTCCCGAGTTTGATCCCAGGTATCAAAAAAATAAAAGATTTATATGTAATTCAATTGTCATTTTCTATAAATAAAATTCTATTGGAACACAACCACATCCATTTGTTCACATATTATCAATAGCTTATATACACTACAATCAATGAGTTAAATGTTTGCCACACATGTATGTGAACTAAAAGCCCTGAAATACTTAATACCCTAACTTTACAGAAAAAAGTACTGAATATTTATCCTCTCCTCTGACAAAAAAATTCAAAGTATATGCTAACTCAAGCATTTTAATGAGAAATAGAAAGTAAAAATGAATTCAAAATCCAGTATGGAATATGTTGTCTATCAGGAAAGGAAACTTGGAATCACTCTCTCCTGTTTTCAGCAGTTCACAGCAAAAAGGCAGCCCGCAGGACAGTGATTCTCAAAGTGTGTACCTGGCATAATACAAGCATTACTTGGAAACAGGCCGCGAATGCAGGCCTACCAAACCAGACAATTCTCGGGTAAAGGTCCAGCAGTCTCTGCTCCACAAACCTTCTAGTATACTCTCGTGCATAATCACAGTGTACGGGACCAGTTTAGGAATAACTATGCTAAGAAGCACTTATGAACAGATTTGAAAATAGTTCTTACCATGTAGATAAAGTTTCTGTGAACCAAACAGGCAGGCTCATTGTTGTAGTCATTATTTAATGTAGACAGAATAATGACATTTCTCCACATACAAAGATTAAAAACTGACGAAAACAAATCCTATTCCATGTTGTGGGACACAAACGTATGAAGTGATTAAAATAAAACTCCAGGTTAAAAATGGCCCTGAATTTGACATTGGCATAAGACCTCCTGTTAGAGGTCAAATATTGAGTAAAATTTAATGTTTCTGATATCTTATCTAAAAACTGAATTTATGCAAGGTGTGCTATGCTCATTCCCTATGCAAAAGACAGGATATCACTATCCTCCCAAATTTGCCGCAGCTATTCTTTTATCTCACATCTCAAGAAATGGAAACAATTCACTGTGAACATTCTCACTTCTTCAAAGTGCATTCCTCACAAGACATTCTGCTTCCCTTTCAGAAATGTGTCCTGAAAACAATTCAGACTCACAAGGAAAAAATGTTGGAAAGTAAGATCTTAAAAGTAAAGAGGGTCTGCAGATCCCTTAGGGATACTCCTAGGCAATGACAGAACAACGTTTTTCTTGGAATTCTTGACTATGTTCTAATTTTTACAAAATAAACAAAACCTCTAGAAGCAACGGTGGGGAAACAAGCTCTCATTTTTGAGTGTAACTGTTTTTGATTTGCAGTGCTTAGACTTGCAGTCTTTTGAATTTATAATGATATGAACATGCACTCACACACCCTTTCTGTTTTTCACTTTTAGTACAGTAGTCAGTAAACTACATTTTAAAGTCACTACATTATTATATGATAGGATTTGGGTTTGACAATTTTCTCCAAGCATCTAGCTAATGTAAGTATTCTGAGCACGTTGATGTTAGGCTAGACCAAGTTATACTGTTTGGTAGGTTAGTTGTATTAAATGCAAGTTAGGATGTTTTCAACTCATTGGAATATAAGCCATCATAAATCAAGAAGCATCTGTTCTCACTGTGGACCATGAGTACCACAGTTTATTTTATCTGAAATTTATTGAGGTTTGTACACCAATGTCAACTTATTAAAGGTTAGAAAACACTCTTGGTTGGTTTGTACTTCCCTGATAAAAGAGAAAATTGAATGCTATATCTAGGAGGAGTGAGAAAGGCTCTGCAATAAAATCTGCTAAGAACAAGAGATAAAATGCTCAAACTTGTCCCACCCCTGGGCTTTTCCAGCAGAAGAACACACCTTTCCTGAGCTCTGTCTCCACCTTACTTTCCCACCAAGGCTTGGAAGCCTGAGAGGTCCTAGGGATGTAGCCTGGTACAGTGCTTATGGGCCCTCACTCTCAGCGGGACAGCCATCAGCCAATGGGCAGAAGCCTGAGTAGGAGCTGCTCATCTGAACAGAGGTGGCTAGATGCAGAAATAAGCAAGCTTTCCCTGTGAGCATTCCTGAGTTCCAGGATGGCTGGAGACCGAGGTGCTCCAACTGTTTAGTTTGGATATTTAGTCAGAGGATTTGTGTGTCCTTGTCTGTCTTTTAGTATTAAATTATTCTTATTAATTTGAAAATTGAAGGTGGTCCTGCCATGTTATTATGCATTTTAACTTGCTAGTTTAAAGTGTACAGAGATTGAAATTTATAATACAATTTATTCTGCAGTCACAAGGACCAAAGTCCTCAAAATCCTCTGAAGGCAGAAAAAAGGCTTATATTTGTGCCCTCCCCAGGCTCAACAGATTAAAGAATAGGATGGAATGAAAGCAGTCCTTTCTACCACTGATCTTCACCATTCTGTCTGGAAGGTTGAACTTGAGAGAAGCCGTGATTCTCAGAGAGGAAAAGCCCTGTCACATTTCTTTCCTATTAGACTACAGTTTTGGCAAGATAGCCCATGATTTTCACAGCTGAAAAGACTTCTTGTTCCGTTAATGTCTTTTCTAGTCTCTTTTTCTTATTGGGTTTCTCTCACATATACATTCACACTCAGAAGTAAACACTCACATGCATACTAGCATAAATCTAAAGGCTACAAAAAGAACATATTCTTCGAAATTGATTAAAATATTTCACTGGTAGAAAACTTCTTTGTATGGTATGTGAGTCATCAGCAAAGAGTCTACTCTGTGTCTAGTGCATGAATTACACTTACTCTACAACCTGATACAGGAGGTATTTTCACCACTACTTCTCATCAGGATCTTAGGTTCATGACGTGTGAACAGTTTTCTCAAAATTTTATCAAAAATTAATTTTGGGTCCATTGAATGATGTCTTCCATTTCTCCTCCTCTCAAGATCAAAAGTCTCCTGACTCTAGATGCGCCTCTAAATTTGCTGTCAAAATAAATGTATCCCTCATGTGACATTGCCATTGCACTGAAGGCATTTGGGTGTTCTGACTTTTCCAAAAATTCTCAATCTGGATCAGTCATTTGAAGTTCTAAAATAAATTCCTTATTTGAGGAAACCATGAATCCAATTTAAGCATGAAGCAGCAAACAATTTTGCTACTAAGACTTTTTGTCTTTGGCCCATTAACTATTTTATTGATTTTTATATTTCAGAAAAAGAAAGCACACTTGGGAATACATGCCAAGATCTGAATCTGTTTGATTGGCTATGGTCCCCTCTCTATGCTTTTGTAATTAATGAAGACAACCTCATCTCATCTCAGGCCTCACCATTTCTGCCCAGGGCACCTTAGTAAATAGCTCTTCTACCAAAGAAACAATTGTCAAACTAATAACTTAAATAAATACAATAAAATTCTGTTGATCTGTGACCTCAGAAAATACCACAGCAGAGCATCACAGTCAGGGTTGTGACTTTGGTGACAGATTGCCAATTGAAAGATTGCCTTACCCTATGATTTTTAACTTCAAAGTAAAGCTACTTTTATTACTGTGCATTAATCTCTTAAGTTAATTTTAATGTCCTCAAGATGTAAATGTTTTACAACGTGAAGATGAATTAATATAAAATATTCATTGATTCTGAATAAAACTGGACAATTTCAACTCTGTCACAAAAGCTTTTACATATGAAAAATAATCTCTATGAAGAGTTTAGATGCCAGTCTGAGTTATAACTCTTGAAACAAAATGACCTCATGCATATTTAGATCCTGTATATCTAAGACTCCCTTTTAAGAAAAGTTTATTGTTGGCTATAGTAGTTTTTTTTGTTTACTTGTTTTGCTTTGGTTTTTTTTGCTTAAATTCTTTTATTGGTACATTTTAGGTATACAATACATTTAGATTTATCTTTGGGTGCTCAAACCTGTACATGATGTAACTTAGTTCTTATTTTTTCCCTATTACCTATGTGCCCTTCACCCCCTCCACCCTTCCCTATTTACATACTTTGTTTCTATTTTTTTTTCTTTTCTCATAATTTTTCCTTTCCGTTCTTTCCTTTCCCCATCTCCTCCCACCACCCCTACCCCTTTGAACATTTTCCTATTTCAAAGTATCAGTTATTAGTTATTAATCCTTTTAATCCTTATTTACACTCTCAGCTTCTCACACTAGAGAAACTATTCAGTATTTACACATGTGTGTCTTATTTATTTCACTTAAGAGTATGGCCTTAATATGCATCCATTTAGCTATAAATGTCTCTAGTTTCTCGTTCTTTATGGCTGATTAGTACTCCATTTTATAAAAAAACCCACATCTTCTTTATCCAGTTTCCAGTTGATGGGCACTTGGACTGTTTCCAAGCTGTGCCGCAATAAACATGGGTACACATATATCTCTATGGTATGATTCTTTTAATTTTGGGGGGAAAATACCCAGCAGGGGAATATCTGGGTCAAATGGGACCTCCACCCGTAGTTCTTTGAGGTATCTCCACACTGATTTCCATAGTGGTTGGACCAGTCTGCACTCCCACCAACAATGGAGAAGGGTTCCTTTCTCTCCACACCCCCGCCAGCATTTGCTATTGGTTGATTTCTTGATAGCAGCCACTGTTTCTGGGGTGAGGTGGAATCTCAGCATTGTTTTCACTTGCATCTCTCGAATGACCAGTGATGTTGAACATTTTTTCCTATGTTTATTTGCTATTTTTTCTTCTTTGTCTGAGAAATGTCTGTTCATTTCAGATGCCCATTTTTGAATTGGGTCTTTGAATTTGGGGGGTCTGATTTTTTTCAGTTCTTTATATATTCTAGATAGTAGCCCTTTGTCTGAGTTACAGCTGCTAAAATTTTTTTTCCCACATTGTACGTTGTCTGTTAGCTCTGTTGGTGGTTTCTCTTGCAGTGCAGAAGCTTTTTAATAAGTAGTTTTGAACTAACAAATCAGTTCTGAATTGTGGCTAACTAGATTCTGTGCTGTCAGTGAAAATCTTCCCAAAGTCTTTCAGGTCGCAATGGTTTTGAATAGACAACCCTTCATTTGAATTGCATCATGCATACTGCCTTGTAGATCAGGAATGTCAATTTTTCCACAGAAAATACATACATACATATATATCATATATTTACTACAATAGTTCCATATATATAAATTATACATATTTGCATAATATATATTATATATATTTACATGTTATATATACTTGCATAAATATTTACATATATATCCTTAGTTTATTTTCAAAACTTATAACCAGAAACGTCTCCAGTACTGGTAGTAGTAAAACACTTGAAACTTTGCAAATGACTCCTCTTATTTAACCCCACATATCAGAAGAGTTATGCAGGAATTTAGACTCTATTTTCAGAATATCTTCCGAATCAGAACACTGTTGGTTATATTACTTTTTCATTTAATATCCTGTCATCTTCTGTCTTATGTTGCACATTTTCAGGTGTGTCAGTTGTGCCACAGCATCTTTTTCAATGTTACACAATTTTCTTTCCCAGGCATTTCTATCACATACCACTGCTGCTGCAAAGAGTGTAATGAGTCACCACTGCCCACTATAAAGTAGCATTCCTAAATGTCATTGAGAACAGTTCAGCATTGGTCACAGCACCCCTTCTGACTCTCCTATTCCCAGTCCCACATGTTCTCTGTTCTCTATACAGAATCACTAACACTTCCACATATATACTATCCACCCTTCTCCCTATTAGCTCTGCTTCATATAGCATCTTCTTTTCAGAATTTATTTTCTTTCTCTTTCCACAGTTGATTTGTTAATTTGTTTATACATCTGGATCGGTTATCAGGAACTGTTTTAATTCCTCATGCCCCTACAGGCAGTCAATTAATTCCTGACCATGGATTTAAGCCAGAATTAATACTAGATGTCTCCTGAAAAGCAGCAATCAAATTGTACTTATCTTCACAAGTGCAGCAGCTAGCTCAGTGCCTACCATGAAACAGGTATTCTTTGAATATTTAGGAAAGCAGATCTTGGTAAGTATGGGGAAAGTCTTTGTGTCATGCTGTTTATGTCCTGGATTCTAAAGGCAACACCTGGATCTGCACTTGAGCTAATAGCAGTGCTTACACTAGGATGTTGTTATGCTTTGAATCTCCAATGTCCCCAAAGGGCTTATGTGTTGAAGGCTTGATTGCCAAGACAGCAATATTCACAGGCAGAACCAAGGGAGGTGACTGAATTATGAAGCCTCTAACATGATCAATGGATTAATTCACTGATAAATTCAGAGCCTTGAATGAGCCACTGGGACTTGGGGCCCAATTGGAGGAAGCAGACTACATGGGGAATGCCTTGGAGGGGTATATCTTATCACTGACCCCCTCCCTGTGCTTCCTCTGACTCTAGTCCATAGGAAGTGAGGCCCTTTGTTCTACCACTTGCTCCCTGCAACAATGCTCTTCCTCACCATGGGTTCAAAAATAATGCAGCCAAATGCCCACAGACTGAAACTGTGAGCCAAATAAACCTGTCCTCCCTTAAGTTGCTAAAGGTACATTGTCATAGCAACAGAAAGCTGCCTAACACACATGCCCAAGGGAAACTCTGGCTAATAGCAAAAGCTTAGTGAATGTGGTTACAAATGCAGAAACAGATCAGAATGAAGACCATGATCAAAGGGTTATATCGATACCTACGGTGTGTTTAAGGACACTCTCTGATTCTGGACCAAAGAATAAGTAGACTGCCATGCTCCAGATGTGCTGGGCACTGTCCATGCATACCCTTACATTCATTCATCTAAATGAGAGTAATAACAGCTGCGAGTTAGTCATTATTATTGACATTCCAGATAAAGTGATACCTTCTTTTATGTACATTATAATTATTGTCCCAAAAACCTCTATGGATTAATATTACTTTGTCTATTATATAAATGAAGAACTAACATTCTTACATTATACCAAATATAAGATCATATTATTTCTACAAATATCTTATTTCAGTGACTTATTTCTACAAATATCTTAAATGTTTCTCAAAATTGATTGCTTTCCTTAGAGCTCCAAGATATATCTAATGAAATTTTTGGAAAAATAATTTTCCCAAATTTCGTTCACTTAATTTTTTTTTTGCCTAAAAACAAAAAATGTTGTCTTGAATAGGGTGAATGTGGTTACTATCTTATTACATAGCACAACAAGAGTTGGATAAATTAGTTTTAGGGTTCTATAAGGATTACACAGTGGCTATCAACATTTTCCATAACTGTAACTAAATGTCCCAATGAATCAATTTAAACATTTAAAAATGACCCAAATATTTATATTTTACTTCCCTACATAACATCAAATAGTTTACTTGTCTAGGAGTGATCATTTATAACTTGTTTCTCTCCTTTTTTCTCAATAGATATTAAATTGACTCTGTGATTCTTTAAATCTCTTCACAATCTGTTTTACTAGAAGTTTCAGAATTTCATCTGATACCTTTGGGCAATACTCATAACCTCTTTCAATGGTCAGTTTGTTTAAAATAAAGAGCAAAGAAAGAGGAAAAGATAATAAAAGTAGTGAGAGAATGATTAACTTTATAGGGCACAAAAGTAGGACCTGTATATTGGCACTGATGTTTTCACTGTTGCATGAAGATTTGCCCTTTATTCCCCAGTAGTGCCTCTGCAAATCACAATCTGTCTTTGGTGTTGACACTCTTCAAATGCCATATGTTGGTCTCATTATTATTACTTGCCTAGGGCTATTATGACAAGTGCCAGATATATGCAAAAATGGAATGGAATAAAAATGCTTAAGTATAGTCTTCCTGGGAGCTGTTGCTAGCTCCTGATAAACATGGTAATTCTTTCAATTTTGCATCATACATTAATCCTTCCAGTTTCTACTAAATCATTTTTGGTATGAGTGATCATCAATGCCATTATCATCTTAATGCATTTACTAGGTTCATGCATGTGAATGCAATTTGTTATTCCAAGCAAACTCTAGAGCCTGGATCCATTCATCTTGCATTCTAATGCTAGAAGGGAGGTGAAGACAAGAACAGGAATCCTGTGCCATGGTTATACATTTAGGATGCATAGGAGACAGTCTCGTTCTCTGTCCTTTAGATTCATAGCAGATGTGGTATATAGTTGCACAAGCAGATATTTGCAATTTTACACAGAGGTTGGTATACAAGTAAATTATGCAATATTTATTCAGCATTAGATTTTAACTCAGAACGGCAATTACATTGAAATGACCAAGAGAAATGTTGCCTTTCTTCAAAAATTACACATATGTGAAACACAAAATAAGTCCTTCAAACATGCATATAAACTTTTTTCACTTGTTCTGCATAACCTGTATTTAATCTTTTGCTCTACTTCATTTGTGTCTCTATGAGACAATATTTGAAACTAAGTAATTTATAAAGAAGATAAATTTATTTCTTTCCATTTGTGGAAGCTGGGAAGCACTAGGCATTGGCAAGTTTGTGTCTGGTGTGGGCCTGCTCTCTCAGAGCAGGAGATAGAAACCCGGGGCTGCTTCCTCTGGACACCAAGAATGGTGTGTGGCAGGAAAGGCTGAAGGGAATGAGTCTCCATGCTTGAACTCATTTATAGGAACTCTAATTTCATCCTAGAAGTCTTGTCTTCCTGACTTTTTCACCTACTAAGTGCTGCATCTGTTCATTCGAGCACATTTTAACGCATGAGTTTTGGGAGATATTCAGATCATACCATATGTGTAAATTCCCTGTATTAGAGATGAGAAACCTAGACTCAAAAATGTAATTAGAGGCAGACTGAAATTACAGAAAATATCTCATGGTTTTCAATTATGTACCTTCTTCATTGTTTCCATCAAGAAGACAGTTCAAAATGATAAAGGAATAGGTCCTGAAAAAGAATAGACCTCACAAACGATGTTGATGGCAATGGAAGAAAACATTTCTAGAAGAGAAAAAGAGATGAAAAAAAGTGCAGGCAGTCCCAAACACTAAGACAGAGAGCTTGGACTCTAAGCCTTAGAGCAATAAATTTAGAGACAATGAGACCAAAGGATTCCAAATTGAGGCAACAGCCCCAAAACACATATAGGAAGAGCAGAACTCTTACGAAAAAAGTCTATGCGATCCTGATCTCTTCTGTTTGAAGAAAATGGAAATGACAAGAAAATATAACTTTTTTCCAAGTAAGGGCAAAAGCTTTGAACATTGCTCTACTTTAATAGCTTAAAATGGCATTGCTGTTTCCTGAAAAGTTTCCTTTACCAAAATGTGGGTGTTGAAATCTCATGTACACTAAATCACTTTCGACCTGACTCCAGTGGTATCTGGGCTGCTTTCAGGTATCTTCAAAATCAGAAAGCCTAACACACAGTCATTCTCTGCTTAGCCACAGATGCAATCTTAATTTGTGTAGAACTCAAATATCCCTCAGATTACATAATATCACATAAATTTTTTGTGTGTTTCTGAGTTTGACTAGAAGCAGTACTGGAAGCACATAAACTTTATGAATTGGAAAAAATAATAACTGAGTAGTTATCAGAACATGAACACTAGGTTTGTATTGTGGCTGGCAGAGAAAAGTCCTAACCTCACCCATCAGACTGTGTATCTGTGACACTAAATGATTGTTTATATTGTCAATTGTTTCCTAAATGTTTCTAAAAAGAAACAGCCCAGTTAAATTTGATTGGACTTTACTTTGGAAAACAAGGTAAATATTGAGGCCCTGTAGGAATAATTTAACTGACTCTGGACTCTGTCTAATAAGTTCCATGAGAACTCAGAGGCTGAGAGTCCCTGTGCAGTGTAATAATTAAAGGGACCAAGAGAATCACTCTGGACGTCAGAGCTCACTAAAGCACCACCTGCCACCTGCTGCTGCTCTCACAGATTCTCACCTTGAAGGTGTCACATTTTACTTGACAAGTCTTCTTTACACATCTGCTCTTGCTCTCTCAGTTCAACTCACTGATGTCCAGATGATCTGGCATAATCTAAAGGCACTGCACAAGAATAAACAGGGCAGCCTGGTCATGGCTAGCCATGTGTCTGTTATTTCATTTACTTCACAAGTCCTTCATGGGACTGCCTCCCTTGCAAAATTCTCCATTTGAGATCCTATAAAATAAAATTTTACATTCCAATCTACTGAATGAAAAGTAAATGTACAGACATGGTATAGCTAGTGTTGATACCAATTATGTTATACTCAACTACCACTTTCTCCTCAAGTAATCATTCGTCTCTATCAATGTGCTAATTAGTAGAATATTCACAATTCTGTATCTTTTCTTCCTATTCAAATGCAGAGAAAAAGAGAGAGAAAGAGAGAGAGAGGAAGAAGGAGGAGGAGGAAGGAAGGTAAAAGGTGAAGAAGAGAGGAAAGGAGAGGAGAGGAGAGGGGAGGGGAGGAGAGGAGAGAGGAGAGAGATAGCACTTATGAATTCTTTCTATAGGCCCCGTAAATAGGATCACTCACAGTCTTCTAATAAATTGTTAGAAAGATGAAACTTATTTAAATTTTGGATCTTCATTATCCACTGCTGATACATATCAATACTTAAAAATGATATTTGAATGAGGGAAGGAATGAAGATAAAGAAAGAGGAAAGAAGAAAGGTTTGTACCATCCCTTAGCAATTGGCCATTGGTCCATGGGCTTTGGGAACCATGTCCCTGAAATACCCCTCTTGTGTCCCCAAGACTCTTGCCAAGTCAAGGGATCTTTGTAGATGGATAAGGACCAAAATGTCTAAATAAGAATTATCTGATGGGCATTAGTACCATGATAAACTAGGGTTTTCTGTAGAAACTGCTTTCCAGCCTGTTTGCTATATCAGCTGTTCCTTGGAATTTGAGTCTTACAAAGGAACAAAGTAAGGTTGATGCCACTGTTATATAGTTTGATCTATAAAACCTCCTGCCTGCAATGAGGAAATACAGAACACAACACTGGGTTGCTATCTTCCAGCTGGCTGCCACTAGACACTTCAACTCTTCTTGGCTATTTCCACTTCCAGCCTGTTATCACTGGACTTTCTGGTGATATCTTGATTGCCTGCTTGCCCCAGACTTACCAGCAACCAACTACTCCAGCCTGCTGCCTCTGAACAGCCCCAGGACCTTCCAGGACTGTCTTGTCCGGCCCACCTCCAGTGAACTCTAGCTTTCAGCTAGTGAGTGTCAGTGACTCATCCTTTCCTGCTGATACTTTAGTGAACCTTGTGTCTCACATGCCATTTTTGAGTCCTCTTTTTCGGACTCTTTTTTTTTTGGTACTGGGGATTGAACTCAGGACCTTGGGCTTGTGAGGCAGGTGATGGAACCACTGAGATAAATCCCCAGACCTTCTCTTTTTCAGACTCTTGAAAAGCAACACTTGGATTGTGTAGAAGGCAAGTGGTGAATCATTAAATCCCTCTCCGAGAACCACAAGGATGCAGGAGCAGAGCAGGTGTCTATAATCCAGCTCTCACCCTTAGCAACAGCCTTCTCTCCACAGGGGAGCCTCCCAATCCCAGCTAACAAAACACAATTAGGCATCATCTTTAACCAAAGTCAAAGCAAACAAAACTGTAGTGTTTTAAATGTTGGACACATGCCATAAGCAAATGCTCCACTTACTAAAAGTTCAGGCCACATTTTTTATTTTTCCTGACAGTATACCAAGTAAAAACAGACTTATGAAATAACCAACTCCCACTGTCTGGGCTCTGTGTAGTCATATTGATCTATAGTTTAGTGAACTCTATTGAAATTAAATCTCAATTATTTAAAATGTACTTTATTTAAATGATGACAGTTGTTCTACAGGGCATCTTGGGAGACAAATGACCTCTGGGACTGTGCTGATGGCTTCCAGTTGCAGAGTCCCATTAACACAGGGGGTTGTTTATTCTGAAGAAATAGCTTTTCCAGACAGTTATTGCTAACATAAGCTATTTTAAAAAGGATAAACACATGGGTGATTTGGGCGCTTGCTGATATATATATATATATATATATATATATCTCACACATACACATACACATGCAGCGTGCAACTATTGATGACCTCATCATAAAGGTTGGTTATTAACTTTTTCCAAATGACTTCAGAATTTTGTGAGTTTGGCAACTTTTGTGAACAATGGCAAAGGCCTTTCTTTCCTTCATGTTTCAGCAGCTGTGGAGAGACTCACCATATGTTTCATTATAGCAGACAGTCCACATTGGCCAGGATTTGTTCCCAGACCCCAGTGTACACCTAAATTGAGAATTATACTTAAGACTATATGTACTATGTTTTTCCTTACATGATAGCTATAATATATTTTAATTGATAGATTAGTCACTGTAAGATATTAACAATAACTATGAAAACATAACAAGCATAACAATGTTATCTAATAAAAGTTGTTTAACATTCATGAATTGTTTATTACTGAAATCTTCCAGTTAATATTGTTAGCCTGCAGTTTACTGGCATCAGGAAAAGTGACACTCGGGGTGAGGAAGAACTGCTATGGAGTAAAGCCATCTCTCACTGATTCCTTTATTCACTCATGTATTCATTCATTCATACCTTACTTTCCCTAACAATAAATATCTTTTAAGAAACGTGACCTACTTTTTTAAAACTTAGGGATTCAAAGATGATAACATTATAGTTACTCTCTTTAAAGAGTTCATCTTGACAGAGAAGCAGGTATATCAATAAAAGTTATATCATACTGTGTGCTACATGTGCCAGTGGATATACAAATGCAATAGTGAGAACCACAGGACAGTGACAGGAGCACTAACCTAAGTTGGGCTCCTGTGTGTGTGCAAGCATGCAGTGTGTTTGTTATGGAGTTGGAAGGGTTTAGTGAAGTGGGCGGAATAGCAAGATATTGTGTCAGGGCAGCTTCATTGGAGGTAACATCTGGGATGCACTTTAACATAGAGGACAGGGCTTCATTGACAGTAGAGAGGATAGGATAGGCACCCCAGAGACAGTAACTCAAAAGAAGTGAAATATAATATGATATTTCCTTCAAAACATGTGAAGGAAACTAATAGAAAGGAAGCATAAAGAGTTCTGTATTGTTAGAATATAAGCTGCAGAGCAAGAATTGGTCAAAATAGCTGTGATTCAGTTAGGTGGAATCCTAACTCAGAGTTTGAAATATATCATGAGTAATTGGGCATGTGTTGAAGGATCAGGATTTTGGATAAGAAGTTGGCAGAGCCATATTAAGCACATATAAAACACTTTTAACATTCCACATTTGTGTTGGAAAATCAAAAATTCACATTTAAGAAACACAGAAAACATTTGGTACAAACTTAATAATACTTTACCTGAAATAATGTAAAGCCACCTATAGTTCTTACAGTATATCCCATGCACTTAGAGTGCATGGCTTTCTATTTTCCTGAACAAATAAACATGTTCAATATAACACACTGCTTCAGACCTCACTGGCCCTAAAAACACTGGATGAAGAAGCAAGGAAGCATCAAATATGTGTAGTTGTAAGGAGGCAAAATTATCAGCAGTTAATAATATCTAAGAGCTTCTCTCTCTCTCTCTCTCTCTCTCTCTCTCTCTCTCTCTCTCCTCTCTCCTCCCTCTCTCCCTCTCTCTCTCTCCTCTCTCCTCCCTCTCTCCCTCTCTTTCTGTCTCCCTCCCTCTTTCTCTCCCTCTCTCCCTCCTTCTCTTCCTTCCTTCCTTGCTCTCCCCATTTCTCCCTCCCTCCTACTCTCTTTCATCTCTCCCTCCTTTCCTGTTTCATGAAAATTATAGACAAAAATATTATAATGTTAAACAAATTCAATAGCAGGAGTCTTGGCATTAAGAAAAGCATGAAATATTTTGGGGACTGGGAAATGCACTGTCTTTCATTAAAGGAGATGCAGACACGAATATGTGATCAGGGCATTTGAGAAAGGTGGATCACACATATCTTGTAATTTTTCTTTGCCTAAGTAGGACAATCACTCAGTGGATGGCTCATATTTATGAAGACTGTACATTTTCTACCATTCATATCATTTAGTTATTTAACTATAAATTTTACTTTAACTGCTGAGGCAAAGCATTGAGTTTCTTCACTTTCCTTGTATTTTTCACTGAGACTTGAAATGTGGCACATAGGAGCCCAAGTCTCATGCAAACAGATACACCCAAAATGAAGACAGAAAATAGTTGTCTGTGTCGTTTTATCCTCCTTATTTTCTGGGATCCTGCCTTAGGATAGGTCCAATTTATTTCAGTTGTCTCCGAACTGAGCTTTTGTCTCCAAAGAGCCTCGTAAGAGATAATTTTCTTGGGTACAACCTGATTTTGTGAAGTAATGTTGCATGTATTTTGCTTTGTCATTATTATGTATTTTTTGGAAAATTCTAATGGTCTGTGTACTCATTCCTTGTATTAGTCAGCTTTCTCACTATTAGGACAAAGTATCTAACATTCACAACTTACAGTAGGGGACATTTAATTTGCCTCATTCTTTCAGAGGTTTCAGTCCAGCTCCAAGGTAGAAACATCATGGCAGAAGGGTGTGGTAGAAGAAAGTTGGTCGATTCACAGAAGCCTGG
This sequence comes from Heterocephalus glaber, assembly GCF_000247695.1. The sequence goes on along the minus strand of NW_004624732.1, from coordinate 21,128,498 downwards.
AAGTAGAGAACAGGGTAAGAATGACAGAACTGAGGGAACAGGGACCGGTTATGATTCTCAGATCATGCTCCCAGACACACCCACCAGTGCATTTTACTAATTTCTCCAGTCAATCTGGACTATCAGCTACTAACCCTTGTTTGTTATATTTTTATACAGGTCCCATAATGGCATATCTGTGTTTATTACTCATTTTGGAGTATCTTATGCCTCATACATTTGGTGAAAAATACCAAAGAAGAAAAGCCAAGGAAATAAATCAGGCCCAGAATCTTCTGAATTTTGTTCCATTATCTGTGGACCCTTGTCCCCAAGACTCAGCCTCAGGAGAGTGCATCCTCTGTGGATGAGCAGGAAATCACTGGAATGAAAATGATGCCCTCAGTGTCAACAGTTCTTTATGAAGCCATTTGTTTACTTCTTTTCAGCTAAAATAAGGAACTTGACTGAAAAGTGACTCCCATCTGCTGTGACTTGGATGTTATTTGTCTGGAAGTGTCTTGTAAAGGGAGCTGAGTCACCAGGTGCTGCTGCTGGGAGATGATGAGGATCTGAGGGGTGGACTGTGGGATCCTTGGATCCGTCAGTGGAGAAACTGCCTTCAGAAGAGACCAAGATACTTCTCATAGGACCTTGGTTAGTTCTCACGAGAGAGTTGTTATAAAAGCCCGAACCTGGCCCAACCTGATCTTTCGAACTGTTTTCCAAGAGGTGATGTTTTCTTCCCCCTGCCTTTACACCACCTGTAATCTGTCATGGAGAAAGGTGGCAATCTGCTCTGTGGATATTTATCCTTCAAAGCAGTCGGCTCAGTGAAGTTATTTTCTTTATAGAACTTTAACTTGTCTTAGCTATTTTGTTATAGAAATGCAAAACAACTAGTATAACATCTTCCATTCTGACAACTGCAGTTGGGCAGATTTTCATAGTGTTTATAGATGTTGTTTCTCTTTCTCATTCTTTTTGTTTTCATTTAGATTTAGAGAGAAGAAAACTTGTTTGGGTTTCTTTTACTTGAAGCCCAGGGTAAACTTCCAAAGCCCAAACTTGACTCCAGTACTTCCAGTCCATGGAGGCATCTACTGTCTTTGGGTGAATACAAAGGGCTTTCCATGCTCATTTATTAAGGTCTGACTCTTGCCAAACTTCCTGCTTTGTAGCTCACAGCTCTTCCTTTATAGCTTTGGTTTGAGACCTTCTTAATCATAGACATTCACAATTCCCTGCACAGGTCTAAATGCCTTTTTTTCTGTATGTCTGCCATTCACCTGGAATCTTCTTTAGAATGAGACAAGATAATTTTAAGTTGCCAGTAGGTAGAATGTTGAGATAATTATCCTAAATAGTAATTTCTATTTATAATGGTATACATGGCAAAATTAAAGATTTTTTCTTCTCTAGGTAGCTCATTTTTAAAAAATCAGGTTCATTTTCATTTCAAAGAAAACAAATATTCTAAGAAGAAATAAGAACTATCTACTTGTTCTCTCTTCCAGCAATGTGTTAACAATTGAATGGGCAGTGACACTTATAAATAACTCATATAGAAATCATTTGATCTTAATTTTATTTTATATTAATTATAGTACTAGTAGCTAGTCAATAATTAAATCCCTGAATTTTTAGAAGTTTGTATCTCCCATATGGACCAGTTTATTGCAGGTTTTTCTGGTCAGAGTGGCTTGTAGACTCAAGTTGCCTTCATTTTATGGCTCTAAAATCTTTCAGTGTCTTGGGCTTTTCCACATTTAGATGGTAGGTAAAGGGAAAAAGAAAGACAACACCACAAACTGTTCTTTAAGCTCTAAGTTCACAGTAACATACATGACATGTAGTGGTCCCTCTGTGAGACCTAATACAGAGTCAAACTGTATATGAGGGGAGAAGTGGAAAGTTTATTATCTTACTGGGAATCTTCTTTCCAGGGGCAACTCTACTGCAGCAAAAGCATGATAAGTGTTAACGGCATTTGGCATATTTACCTTGGGGGTGTTGTTATTCCTATGGCTCATCTTTCAGTAGATTTTTCTTTGTGAGTTCATATCTCAAAATGAATACTTTTTTAACCTATCAATGACTAAAAGTTAATCAAAGGAAAAATATGTAAATAAAAAGAGCACTATCACTTTTGTAAGTAAGCAAAACCGTGTGCCAATGTTCCTTTTGCCAACTCTGATTTGGGCAGACAGATCCTTCCCCAGGCTGTTGGGAGTATGCCCGCGCACTTGGTCTAAACCAATCACCATCACCCTTCCAGCAGGCAGATGCAATTGGCCAGCCATGGTCAGAGGCCCCAACACAAGTCAAGGGAGGTCAGCACTGGTCCTCCTTTTGCAGAAGGTGGGAATGTTTATTTCTTCATTTATCTTCAACCTGAGAAGATGGTGAGGACTTGCTATCTATTTCTCTATCAGGAGATTTTTTCTGAAATAAAAGAGGAGAATTCATATAAAGTAAATTTAATACAGAGACAGTAGTGGGGAGAGGGAAAGAGGAAAGGAAGGAGGGAGGGGGGAGGGGAAGGAGGAGGAGAGAGAAAGAGAGAGGGAGAGGGAGAAAGAAATTGGATGCTCCTGATATTTTTTGGGTATCTGAATGAACTAAAGTCTATCGCTTCAGTCCTACGACCTATCACTTGGAGTTTTGTTTTGTTTTGTTTTAGCTTATGTCACTTTTGTTTATTTTCCTGTCAATTCAAGTAGAGCTCAGAATGGTGAGTGATATGCATACCAAATCAGTATTGATGATTGTGTAGTTAGCTTTTGATCGCTGTAAAAAGTACCTGAGTTAATCAACTTAAAACAATGAAAAGCTTCTTTTGGCTCATGACTTCAGAGGTCACAGTTTATGGTCACTTGGGCCCACCATTTTTTAGCCATAAGTGAAGCAGTACATCATGGTGGGAACATATGGTGTATGAAACCTATTCAGCTCATGGCTGGGAATGAAAGAGCAGGGAAAACTCTGGGGTCCTAACACCCTGCTCAAGGGCAAAAGTTCAGTGAACTAACTGCTTCCTATAAGACCCAACCAAGGTTCCACCACCTCCCAGTTGTGACAGAAAAAAAAATAGAACACACAAAACAAACTGTAAGCACCCTAGGTAAAATGAGGTTTTCATTATTTATTATGATGTTTCTAAGTAACAATATCAATTAAATTGAAAAAATTATTATGTTTGCTTTTATTATAAGTAAAATGAATGGAAAGAGTATAAAGAACTGTAAGCTATTTAGATATGAAAGGACTGAAGAGAGGATTTCTGGGGGCAGAAAAATATAGCAATTTCTTACCCCATCTAAGTTTATTCTAAACAAACACTTGAATTAAACATTATATGGTTAATTGGGACAAGATCAAACAAGGAAATTCACTGCCATTCTGCAGGATATGGATTGTTTGGATATGCACATCAAAATACATAAAATAGATTATATTCAGAGGAAGAGAGAGGAAGAAAACATTTCCTGTATCAATCAATAAAATCAACCCCACTGGTTGTTATACGATTTTTAAAATCTTTCTTTTTTGTTCTTTTCTTAAATGTTTAAAAAATTCTATTAGTACATGTTTGCCATACATAATTATCACATTCATCATGAGAAATTTGCACATGTACATGACACATCTTCATTATTTTTTGTTTTCTATTCCCCTGCTCTCTCCCTTCTACTCTTCCCCATTTACAAAAGCTGTTTTCATTTTTTCCCTTCTATTCTCTCTCTTTTTTAAAAATTCCTTTTCTTTCATTCCAGTCCCCCTCCTTTGTTCCCCTTTCTACATGAACATGTTATTTTTACTTCCCAATATCTATTCTCCATTTTGCTCCTTATTTATACTTTGGGTCATTCTTTATTCACATTGTTGTTGATTAAAGAAGTTCATAAGGTGGTATGAAAACAACTTAAAACACATAGTAATTATTATAACCATGACTCTGATTATGCAAATGAATTAAAGTTTGCTAAGATTTAAGTAGGGAAATAATAATGAAATCTTAAATGGACTAAGAAAATATAATAGAGTTGCATAAAAAAATCAAAGCAAACAAAACAGTGAAAACTGGTATGTAAGTTATTTAAAAATGAAGCAGTTATTACCCCATAGACATTTGCAAAGTTTTCAAGCTTTCCTTAGACAGAGAAAAGGTATTTTCTGAAGAGCATTATGTTATGGGCACTGAGAATTGCAATTTTATGCTTAACTTTATAATGTCTGTATGTTTAAAAATCACTAAAATCATGCAAAGTTATTGCATTATCAAATCACTGCAGAAATTAAAATGTATCAAAAATTGAGAAAGGAAAATGATTAATAAGTACATAAATATATTTATACATTCTGTAAAGCAACAATGAACTGCATTAAAAAATCTTATATTGCCTCTGTAAGATTCAAATTATTTGTGAGACCTTTCAGTCATCTTCATTTAGTCCATATTTCTGAGTTTCTTTTTATTTCAAAACTTTATTGTGAGTAAGGCAATTTGGTAGGCAATTTCAGAGGTGGTTTAAACATATCCTGCTAAATTGTCTTGTTTTTTTCTCCCACAAAACACTTAAATAGCAAAAATACTTTGTCAGATCAATGCTAAAATACTCTCTAAATGAAAAAACTAAGTGCCATTAATTAAACCTAAACCTGAATGGCTTAACTTTATTCCATTTGCAGATTAAATCTAAGCATTTAAATATACACACCATAAAATATATGGCTTATAATATTTTTATTCATTCATGTTTTGCATGACAGCTATATTGCCAAATTTAAAGTTTATTTTGTTCAGGGGCTTCGAACAAATCACTTTACAAAGTATTTCATACACTTTAGTAGCAAAGAAACAATGCTAAAAACAATTATAGATGAAGAAAGAATGGAAATACACAGGTTTGAAGAAAGTATCACAATCAATTTGAGGTGTGTATTTGTAGATTTATAAATTCCCCAGGATCAAAGCTCTTCATCTTGGATACTGAGTAGCTCACCTTGCATCTTCCCAAGCTCTTCAAACTCCCTTCCCCCTTCAGAAAGGAAAATTCTGGTTCAGAAACTCACCTTGTGTTTCCATCCACCTGAGCATTGCATTCCTTTAACATGACATCATTTGTTCCCTGTCTTCCCCCTCTTCGCTCTCATCACCCAAGTTTTATGTTTTTTTTTTTGTTTTTTTGTTTTTTGTTTTGGTTTCTTATCTTTTTCAAGCCAAATTCTGCTTATCTACTGAGGAAACAGCAGTTTCTTCATTCCCTAGAACCTCTGATCTTATTGACCATAATCTGTTCCCTCTAAAACTGTCTGCTGGGGCTGATGCTCAGCCTGATCTGTCAGAGCCTGTTATAGTATTTCCAGCCACACACCCAGTTTTCCTTGAAACCTGGAGCCTGGAAACAGCTCTCCAGAGTTAGAACTTCCCAAGGACACATAAAAATTCTCATCTGCTATTAAATACTAAAGCATATCTGCTAATTCATATTTCATCAAATTCAAAGAAGACTAAATAAAAATAAAACTCACATTCAAATATGCATGTAAACTCAATTATCTACTATTATCATTTTATTCAAGTAAGTACCCCCTATTTACCAAAAAAATTACGTTAATAATTTTCCAAATAATGTTGCTAATTATGATATAAAATGTGATTGGCCAGAAACTAAATCCTTAAATTTAAATTTAAATTCATGCTAGTAGATGATAGTGAGAGGAAAAGCAGCACATAGCCAAAGTAAGCAATAAATGCTAAATCTAATTGTTCATGTAGTTGTGCTTCATCTAAGCTTGGGCCATGCTAGCAATGATTTTTTTTTTTTTTGGTAACAAAAATGTCAAGTAAGTGCTCAACTGCTTATTGTTTTGGGAGAAAACAAAATGATTCTGGATGTGCATTTTTGATAAATCAAATGTAGTTTGATAAAGTATATGATTTTATATATATTTACCTTGATTTAATTGGTCAGTCTTGCTTTAATTGGTAGAGCTTTCCTTTTGTTTGGTGGATATACCTAGTGCATACTACATTTCACATGCCTTTGTTAGATCTTCAGATAGCTGCTCATTCTTGTTTCACCAGTTACTCTTGGGAAATAAAATGAAATGGAAAAATGCAAACGGTAACAAAGATTGCATAAAGACATACAAAGAGCTCTAAAAAATTTGCCACATTTCAACCTAGATTAGAATTTTGGTGTCCTACATATATCAATATTTATGAAAGTAATAATGTCAGACTATAGTATTTTGATGTCATTTACATACTGGGTCAGAGTGAGAGCACAGGGCTTATCAATGAAGTTTACCCATGAAGGAGAAAGATGTTTCCAACATACGTATCCCAAGCTAATGCTTAACTTTGAGTGACAGATGAAAAATGGGGAAGCCAACTTTAGATTTGATACAGGGAGGAAACCCTCCCTCTATTACAAATTTAAAGACAGTTGAACTTTAAGTGTGTGAATATTTTCAGAAGGATTCACATGGTTGGGTGTTAGCCAATTGCCCATAAAATAGAAATGAATTCTCTAAATCAGTGCTAGATATTGCACATCTCAAAACTTCCTTAGAATCAGTGAAACTAATCCTTCCTGTTTCTCAAGGCAATTTATCCAGAGCCAACCTCGATCCCTTTCTTTACTCTTGCCAGTTCTTCTGAAATATTGTCCAAGCACCCAGAAACTCACAAAAAAATAATGTTATGAGAGTTATAGCAATTAGTCAAAAATCTACAACCACCTAAAGAATACCAACAGAGAAAACAGTCATGTTAAATATAGAGGGAATTTCTACTGTGGTTTCATTCACCTTGCAGCACCTCCTTGATAGGGTGTTTTCACAGTTTTGGGGAAACAACAGGACTTTCCCCAGCCCCTATCCATGAAGCACAGCAAGCTACACTGATCCACTTGCAAAGTTCTGCTCTGTATGAAGGCTACCTGGATAATTTATCCCTGTGGCACCTAACTTCGAGCTCCAATGGCCCAGAGCCCAAGAAAGCAGTGGACCCACATCAGGAAAACTGCAAAAGGTGTGCAAGGCTGCAGACACTTGAAGTAAAGAGATTTCAGAGAGAGGAATGCAGCAGAATTCACTGCCTTTAGTTAAAGTTGCAAAAAGCGACAGGAGACAGAGGGGAAGCCCCTAAGAAAGTAAAGGTATTTAAAAGCAACTGTGAATTCCAGAGTATTGAAAAATAAAAACAACACAACAGCAAACACATAAAAACCATCAACCAGATACTCAGAGATGCATGGAACACACATGCCCAGAAATGACCCGAGAAGCTAGACATCCATACCAAGTTGATTAATAAATGTCTCCTTCACAAAGCCAGTTTGCAACCCCCAGGAGGAGTGGCTGTCACTCAAATGTCCAGTGCTGAGGTTTGGATAATCACCCACTTTAGACATAAGTTGAACTTTAATTTCCCATATGACAGGATGGGGAGGCAATGTGTTTAAGAGTTGATTAGATCATGAGGGTCCCACCTTCATGAATACATTTGCTGCCTCCATAAGAGGACTGTCAGGAGCGGCTTCATCTCCAGCCCACACCTCCTCCTGCTGTCCCTCATGCGGTGATGAGGCAAGAGTGCCCCAATGGATAATGGAATTTCCAGCCTCTGGCAAAAGGAGGCAATGCATTTCTGGTCATTGTAAAGTGCTCTGTTTGTGGTATTGTCCTATGCAGGTACAAAACAGACTATACAGCACATAATTTTAACCAAAAAGTCACCAGGCATAAAAAGCAACAGGCAAACCCAGTTCATTCAGTGAAATAAAAGAGTATGTTTCTGGAAGTGGTCCCGGCAGGTAGGGAAAGACAGCTTCGGTTTTACTCGAAAAACCAAGAAAATTGTCTTAAATAGACTCAAAAAGCTAAAGCAACAAAGAACTAATAGAAATTGATAAAATATACATGAAAATATAGCACATAGGAATTATTTCACAACTACCAAACGAAGTCTGGAATTCAAAAATACAAAACTACATGGAAAATTTTAGCTCAAGTGTTCAACAGCAGATATAAAGAGACAAAAGAGGTAATTAGAGAATTTAAAGACAGGACATTTGAAATTATCAAGACTGAGCAATACAAAAAGGACATATAAAAGTGCACTGAGCCCAGGGGACTTACAAGAGACTCTCGGAAGGCAAATGTACACAATACAGAAGATCCAGGAGGGAAGAGAAAGAGAAGGGATGAATGCCTATTTGGAGACATTATGGCAAGAAGCACAATGAACTTCAAGTAGGATAAACCAAGAAGTGTGTACCTAAAATAGTGGAAAGCAAAGAATCCTTAAGAAACAAAACATAAGTGACTCATCCTATATCAGGGAATCTCAATAACATTTTCTGCAAATTTCAAAAGAAGAAATCAGAGAATGAAAAGATGATCAAAATGTGACAAAAATATTCAATGGAACATTGAGTGGGATTTTAATGTTGAATGGAATGGAAGCAGCCTATGTCCATCAATGTATATTAGTGGATAAAGAACACATGATATTTATACACAATCCAGTACTACTCTCCCATAAAGAAAAATAAAGCTGAGTCCTTTATAAAAAAATGAATAAACCTTAATCCCATATTGTTAAATGTAATAAAACAGACACACTATCTTAAATATCACGTAGTTTATCTGTAGAAGGAACCCAAATATAAGCAAAGAGCAAATTAAACATATAATTGAAACAGGGATATTGGTATTTTGCAAAAGGAAGGGGACAAAGAGATGGAGGGAAGGAGAAGTGGAAAGAGAAGGGGATGATGAAAAAGGATTAAAATGTGTTATGTACACAAACCACCAGCTTATGAGGAATCTAATCATGTACTGTAAATATGTATGAGCAAAAATATAGACAATAGAACCTTCTATAACCTTAAAAAAGAAGAAAATTGGGCCAGGGATTTAGCTCACTGGAACTGCACCTGCCTCACAAGTGCAAGGTCCTGAGTTCAATCCCTGGTACTGCAAAAAAAAAAAAAAAAAAAGAGGAAGAGGAAGGAGAAGGGGAAGGGGAAGGGGGGGAAGAAGAAGAAGAGGAAGAGGAAGAAGAAGAAGAAGAAGAAGAAGAAGAAGAAGAAGAAGAAGAAGAAGAAGAAGAAGAAGAAAATTTTGACCCACATTACAGGATGGATGAAACAAACTTGAACACATTACACTACTGAATAGCATGGGAGTCACAAAATGATAAAATAATTTCACAATGGGTTCCTAGGTGCTCCAGTTCATAGAGGCAGACCACAGAGTTGTGGTACAGAAGCACGGAGGCAGAGGGAATGGAGAGTTAAAGTTTAGTAAGTACTGCATTTCAGTTTGGTCAAATTAAAATTGGAATAATCTGGAGATAGATAGTGATGCTATTTGCACAATAATTTGAAATGTATTTAAGGCTATTGAATGGTTGACATAAAATCATTAAAATGGTAAAGTCTATACTATGTGTATTTTACCACAATTTTAATAAAGGGCCAGGCAAGAGTCCACCTCAAAGTCTTAGTACCACCTGCCCCCTGCTTCCTCCACATGGAATGCACTTATCCAAATTTGTCTACATACTTTTTTTGGTGCTTCAACATTGGAGGGAAAAAGATTTAGGAGGAAAAATAAGGTCAGAAAGTCTAAAGAAGCAAAACATGAGTTTTCTGCCTTCAAAGCTTCATGCTGAATCCAGGCAAACACAGAGATGTGCAGGTGTGCGCCCTGCTGCACGGCCAGCATTCCACAGATGCTGTCTCTCTGGCACTCATTGAGCAGAGCTTGTTCCATCCATGCATTGCGAAGTTAGATTTATGATGATTGTGTCTGTACTAACCAAACACAGACTGCACACTTTGCCATTATTCTCTGTTCCATTCAATCTAACAAGTATTTACATAGCATGTTCTCTTGCATATTAAAAGTAATTTTAAGATAATAAGGTATATGGGAGAATTTTCATAAGTTACATGCAAATAATTCATCATTCAATAGGAAAGATTTTAGCATCAGCAGATATCAATATCCTCAAGAGGTCCTGGAACTATTATACTTGCATACTGAAGGATGACTGTACTAATTGTGTTCTACCTTATCAATTTATTTTTTAATATATATTACTTCTAGCATTTTTATCTGTCTCCTCACTAGTACATATACCGTTTAAAAACAAGAATTATTTTCTTATTATTTATCCATGTGTGTTCAGCAGCCAAGAAATAGTAAGTGCTTTATAGCTTTATTATTGAATGTTTAATGCTGGTTTCTATATAATTAGACACACAGTTGAGTCCTACCTGAGCCTGAGAGAGTACAAGTCTATTTATAAGCTACTATGTTGGTTTTATTTTCTTTGCATTATCAATGAGTCTTCATCAATAAGATACTCTGGGGAGTTATCCAAAAAATTACCATCCAAGTTTGGAAATAGTATAGTGAAAAAATAGCCTCAGGGCCCTCAAATCCAGGACACTATAGAGATGGTCACATCAAGGCAAGTTGAAGAATTCCAAGAAATTGATCAGTCTCCAGACCTAGATGCATAGTTAAGAGATTAACACAAACATGGTTCTAATCTGTTCCACTGGTCCTAAGGTCTCTTTCTTTGCCAGTACCATGCTGTTTTTATCACAGTAGCTTTGTAGTATAGTTTCAAGTTGGGGGTTGTGATACTGCCTGCCATGTCTCTGTTACCTAGAATTGCTTTTGTTATTCTGGGTCTCTTCTTGTTCCAAATGAATTTTTCATTGTTTGCTCAAGGTCCATGAAGTATGCTGCTGGGATTTCAGTTGGGATTGCATTGAATCTATATAGCAGTTTTGGAAGTATGGCCATTTTCACTATGTTGATCCTTCCTACCCAGGAGCAGGGGATGTCTTTCCATTTTATGATATCATATTTAATCTCTCTGTTCAGAGTGCTATAGTTTTCAGAGAAGACGTCATTGATTTCTTTTGTTAGGTTGATTCCTAGGTACTTCAGTTTTTTGGATGCTATTGTGAAAGGAATTATTTGCCCTATTTCTCTCTCCAGGAGTCTGTTGTTCATGTAAAGGAAAGCTATTGATTTTTGTATGTTGACCTTTTATCCAGCTACTTTACTGAATTTGGTTATGAAGTCTAGAAGACTTTTGGTGGAGTTCTTCTATATAGAGTAACATGGCATCTGCAAATAATGACAATTTCCTATCCTTATTCCTTTTATTTCATTCCCAATCTAATTGCTCTGGCTAATGTTTTCAAAATTATATTGAACAGGAGTGGTGATAGTGTTTTTTTTTAATAAAATGGAATACTACTCAGCCATAAAAAATGAAAAATTAGAGATATTTATAGCTAAATGGATGCACATTGAGGTGAGATTGTTAAGTGAAATAAATAGCACACGTGTAAATACTGAATAGTTTCTCTAGTGTGAGAAACTGAAAGTATAAATAAGGACTAAAAGGTATACTAGATAATGTGAAACATGAAGAAAGGGGGCAAAGGGAAAAGGGAAGTGGGAGAAGTAGGGGAAAGGAAAGAATGGAATGGAATTAATGAAAAAATGGAAGCAAAGTCTTTGTAAACAGGGAGGCATGGAGGGGTTGAAGGGAGGATAGGGGAATGGGGAAAGAATAAGAAACAAGAGAGATTATGTAAAGGTACAAATTTGCAATGATGAATGTCATTGTATTGTATACCTATAAATGTAACAATAAAATTAATTTTAAAAAATTGTGCCAGGATTTAAAAACAAACAAACAAACAAACAAATGAAAGAAAAACCAAGCATGGTTTCATGACTATCTTCAGGGCATACCCAGAAATATGCAGTATTGTGGAATATTGGGTTCCTATCAGGGAAAAAAAGATCAGGTTTCCTAGCACTGTGTTTTATATTACTACAATGTTAATTCACAAGTTTTAAAGGATTAATTTGGACAAATAATGTCGTAATGATGTTACTCAATGATAGGCTTAATATAACTACTAATTGTAAAAATCTGAGCCCAATAGTGTTCCACAAGTTCTTTAGCCACGTTGTATTTTCCTCTATCTGATTTCCACATATAAACCTTTCCACATATAACTCTTTTTCAAGGAGTAAACAAGTTTTTTTTTTCTAATTTTTAAGCAAATGGTTACATTTAGTTGTAGAAGTCAATTTCACTTTTATGTTAGCTAAACATGAAGTAGACAATAATGAAACTATCAAAACTTTCATGACAAATCATTTTTTTGTATATCCTTTTACTGTTACTTTTTAGGTGTACAATATAATGACATTTGTCTTTGGAAATTTTCGCCTTTACATAATCTCTCTCGGTTCTTATTCTTCCCCCTTCCGCTGCCCTCCCTTCAACCCCTCCATCCCAATCTATTTACAAAGACTTTATTTCCATTTTTTCATTTTTTCATATTAATTCCACCCCTTTCTTTCCTTTCCCCTACCCCTCTCACTACCTCCTACCTTTTGCCTCTATTCTTCCTATTTCACATTGTCTATTATACCTTTTAGTCCTTATTTACACTTTCAGTTTCTCACAC
>NW_004624732.1:21074785-21114364 GCF_000247695.1 Heterocephalus glaber | reverse complement strand
TATTGATTTTTGTGTGTTGACCTTGTAACCAGCTACTTGACTGAATTTGGTTATTAAGTCTAGAAGACTTTTGGTGGAGTTCTTTTGGTCTTCTAGGTAGAGGATTAGGTCATCTGCAAATAATGACAATTTGACTTCTTCATTACCTATTTTTATTCCTTTTATTTCTTTCACTTGTTTAATTGCTGTGGCTAATGTTTCCAAAACTATATTGAACAACAGTTGTGGTAGTGGACATCCTTGTCTTGTTCCTGATTTTAGTGTGAAGGATTTCAGTTTTTGACCATTTAGTATGATAGTAGCTGTTGGTTTTTCATAGATGGCTTTTATCAGATTGAGGTAGAGACCATCTAATCTGATTTTTCATAGGGTTTTTATCATAAATGCTTGTTGTATTTTGTCAAATGCTTTTCTGCATCTATTGAGATGATTATATGGTTTTTGTCCCTGGCTCTATTGATAAAGCGTATTACATTGATTGACTTGCATATGTTGAACCATCCCTGCATCCCTGGGATGAATCCCACTTGGTCAGGTTGTATGACCTTCTTGATCTTCTGCATTCTGTTTGCCAATATCTTATTAAGCATTTTTGCATCTATGTTCATTAGTGAGATTGGCCTATATAGTTCTCCTTTTCGGTTGTGTCTTTCTCTGTTTTGAGGAGCAATGTGATGTTTGCTTCCAGGAATGATTTCGGGACTATTGCTTCCCTTTCAATTTTGTTGAAGAGGTTAAACAATAGTGGCAGTAGTTCCTCTCTGTGAAGCCATCAGGACCCAGAGTTTTCTTGGTTGGTAATTTTTAATTACGTTTTCAATTTCATTGATTGATATTGAGTTATTTAGAATTTTTAGATCTTCTTTGTTCACTTTGGGAATTCGTATGTGTCTAAGAATCTGTCCATTTCTTCTTTGTTTTCCATCTTGTTGGCATATAGGTTCTGGAAGTAGGTATTGATGATTCTCTGGATTTCTGCTGGGTCTGTTGTAATTTCACCCCTTTCCTTCCTGATTGCATGGATGTGGACCTTTTCTTTCCTTTTTCTGATATAGTTGGCTAAGAGTTTGTCAATTTTGTTTATTGTTTCAAAGAACCAACTCTTGGCTTCATTGATTTTTGTATTGTTTTCTTAGTCTCCATTGCATTGATTTCTCCTCTGATCTTTATAATTTCCTCCCTTGTATGAGTTTTGTGTTTTTCCTGCTCTTCTCTCTCTAGAGGCTTGAGGTTCAGCATCAGGTTGTTTAATTGGGTTCACTCCATTTTCCTAATATGAGTATTCACTGCTATGAATTTCCCTTGTAAGACTGCTTTCACTGTGTCCCATAGATTCTGATATGTTGTATTGTCATTGTCATTTATATGAAGGAACTGTCTGATTTCTTCTTTAATTTCCTCTGTGACCTATTGTTTATTCAGAAGTGCATTCTTCAACTTCCATGTTTGTATGAAGTTTTTGCAGTTTCTTTTGCTGTTGATCTCCAATTTCATTGCACTATGGTCTGATAATATCCAGGGGATAACTTCAATTCCTTTGCACTTACCTAAATATGTTCTATGAGTGAGTATGTGGTCAGTTTTGGAGAATGACCCATGTGTAGCTGAAAAGAATGTTTATTCTGATTTTGTGGGGTGAAGCACTCTGTAAACATCTGTTAGGTCCATATCTTCAATAGTTGATTGAGTTCTAGTATTTCATTGCTTGTTTTTTGTCTAGTTGATTTATCTTTTTGTGACAATGGGGTATTGAGGTCCCCCACTACTATTGTATTAGTGCTTATATGGTTTTTCATGTCCATTAGTATTTGTTTTATATAGTTGGGTGCACTAGTTTTTGGTGCATAGATATTTATGATTGTCATCTCTTCCTCTTGGATTGTTCCCTTTACCAGTATATAGTGTCCTTCTTTGCCTCTCTTAATCAGTGTTGGTTTGAAATCCATTTGATCTGCAAGGAGCATAGCTACTCCTGCTTTTTTTTGGGTTCCTGTCACATGGAACATTGTTTTCCACCCTTTCACTTTCAGTCTATGAGTTTCTTTTTGTATTAAGTGTGTTTCTTTTATGCAGCATTTTGTTGGATCTTGCTTCTTGACCCATTCTGCCACCTATTTCTTTTGGTTAGTGAGTTGAGACCATTAACATTGATGGTTATAATTGTACATATTGAGTTATCACTGTCATAACTTTTTCTTTTTGTTTGATCCTTCCCCTTTGCTTTTAATTTCTTGTCTTGCCCAGTGGATTCATTCTGCTGGGTTTCCTGGGGTTGTGATCCTCATTGTCTTTTCCAAGAATTTTGTCTAAAATTTTTTGCAGTGCTGGTTTTGTATTCATGAAGTTGCTAAGGTGCTCTTTGTCATGAAAGCATCTTATTTCACCATCAATTTTGAAAGATAGTTTTGCAGGGTACATCAATCTGGGTTGGAGGTTGTTTTCCTTTAGGGCTTGAAACACATCAATCCAAGTTCTTCTTGCCTTGAGAGTTTGCACTGAGAAGTCTGCTGAGATTCTCTTGGACTTTCCTTTGTATGTGATTCGTTTCTTTTCTAACTCCTTGCAGAATTTTGTTCTTCTGTTGGGTTTCTGGAATCTTAACAATTATATGCCTATGTGTGGTGGTTTTTTTTGATCAAAGCTTTTTGGAGTCCTATATGCCTTGCCTATCTGAATGTCAAATTCTTTTCCCCTGCTTGGGAAGTTTTCTGCCATCACTTCTGTAAACAGTTGTTTTTTTTTTTTTTTTTTTTTTTACACTCTCTCCTGTTTCTTCATTGACTCTAATCAGTCTTATATTATTTTTCTTTGCCTCATCTAGCAGCTGCTGGATTGATTTCTCATGATACCTTAAAATTTTAAAGAATTTTTTCTTTTCCTGGCCACTAATTGCAATCTTATCTTCTATATCTAAAATTCTGTCTTCACATTGGCTCATTCTGCTGCATAGACATTCAATGGAGTTTTTAATCTCCTGGAAATCTGTTTGCATCTGTTTTATGGATTCAATTTGTTTCCTATATTGGGATTCCATCATGTTCCTCAGTACCCCTATTTTTTTTATTGTATCCTCTCTAGATTTATTAATCATGTCTTGCACTGTGGGCACAATCTTTGCTGTTATGTGAGAAATTATTTCTGATTTCATTTTTTCCAGATTCTCTTTCATTGCTAGTTCAGGGAGTCCCAGTGGTTGAGTATCAAACCATCTAGTTTACCTTTGGGGTTGCTATAGGTAATCTGGAAGTCTTGTTCTGAGGCTTGTTTACATGTCTTCTCATTTTGTCACCGGGTTGAGGGGTGTGGTGTGTTCCTGGCACCCGTGTGGCTCACCTCTGTGCTGGGAGCTGTGGCACACCTACTCAGAAACCTCCTCTATGCTGGGAGCTGCAGCATGCCCACCTGGAAGCCTCCTCTATGCTGGGAGCCACAGCGAGCCCAACTGGAAGCCCCCTCCTTCCCGGGACCTGTGGCACACCGACCTGCAGGCTTCCTCTGTGCTGGGTGCCATGGCATGTGTACCTGGAAACCTCCTCTTGCCTGGCAGTCATGGTGCGCTGACCCGGAAGTTCCCTCTGGGCTTAGAGATGGGGCATGCCTACCCAGAGGCCTCCTCTATGCCTGGAGCTGACGAAAATCATTTTTATACACTCTTGTGTCCTGCAAATAGAAATGTAACAAACCAGTCATGAAAAGATGTGTGTGGAAAATACATATACAATATAAAAATTGACATAGAAAATAATATGACATGGTTTATATCTTTCAAAATATATATAATATTGTAATGAATATCATTTGAATATAGTCAAGTAATTTGTATAAAGCATTTTCCCTAAGACCACAATGAAATATTGGTGATGACATCATCAAAGTACAGTATTTATTTCAGTTGAAGAACACAATGTATCTGGTTATATCTTAATGGTTTATATGTTATTTTTTTGTTTCACTCTGAAAAGGAGAAAAATGCTCTAATATAAATTCAGTTAAGTTTGTCATTTTTCATCCCCTGAAGTTATTTCATCACATTTACCATTAGTATCATCAAATAGTCCTCAGCAATTTCAAAGCATTTGGAGAAGAAAAACAGATCAAGTTGAAGTGAAAGTAAACCTTTCCTCAACATAATTAATGGCCATTTTTATTTTTATTGCCTAATCAATTATTTTTAAATGTTAGAATATAGTACAATAAAATTTTGATTGATACACTTAGTCAATATGTTGGCACTTTAGGAGGTAAGATAAATTTCAATAAAATCAATTATAATAAATTCTACTGGAAAGGAGAAAAAAGGCAATTTAAGTGAAATTTCCCACTGGGCTCTAAAAGGTATGAAATTAAGAGCAAAGGAAAAAAACATTACAAAGTATGTCTTCAGGACTCCCAAAAATATGGGTATATTTCCTCCATTTTCAGAGACATTTTTAAGTCAATTGCTTCATTTGTGCTGTACAGAACAATTTTTTGTAAGATGTTTTTCTGGTGGTTGTCTAAATGGATGTGTATAGATGTATGTCTTCTGGCTAAAAACTCACCCTAGACTCACATCAAAACACTATTATATCATATATAAAATGAATATTCACTTAGTTCTAATGTAGATGTTCATTCTTCTCTTATAAATAATGTTTTTGTTTTAATCAGAGACCCTGGGCATTTCTAGATATGGTCATTACATAAAAACTGAATTAGATTTAGATATACAGATGCATGGAATCCATGTATAATTTTGGATGTGCATACAGAAAGATTTTAAGTAAATGTCTCTTAGAGTTAAACAAATGTTACTGAAAATCCAAAGTACTTCTTGTTCTGAAAATACTTAAAAAATTAAAAACTGTGTACTATTGACTATAAAATGTAATAAGTAAATCTTTGCTATACCTTGGTCTACCCCAGGCACTGTGCTAGGCCTTGGAGGTACCAACACCATCTCTGATATCAAATGGTAGAGCCTGAAGGGCCAGGCAAAGTCAATGGCAGACAGTAGTCTGGGTTATAACAGACACACTGGGAGTAGCCAACCAGGGAAAAAGTCACGGGAAAAGGGCAATAGTTACCACAGTCAGCAAAGCCATCAAAAAGGGAAATTGCCCAGAGTTCTTTGGCAACTAACAAAGTGCTTTAAAGTTGCTGGCAACTGAAGGAAAAGACTGAAAAAAAGATAAGCTAAGAGAGGTATGAAGTCACCAGAAAATTAGAGGTGATTTATATCTTATGGATGATATAGAACTATTAAAAATTTTACCAGGAAAAAGTATATCATGGGATACAAAAGAATTAATTTTCTTGGTGATACAGAATAACTAATTACCAAGGCATTCTTCATTAAACAGGCCTATGCATTATGTTGACATTTTATATCTTTTTTTTTTTTTTTTGGTATTGGGGATCGAACTCAGGTCCTTGTGCTTGCGGGGCAGGTGGCAGAACCACTGAGCTAAATCCCTGGCCCAACATTTTATATCTTTAAAGTGATTTTTCTCTTTTCATATGAACTTTGAGCATCACTTTTTGAAAATTTAAAACCTAAAATGCTCCAAAATCTGAAACTCTTTGATCACTTATGAAGCCACAAGAGAAAAACTCCACACCTTACCTCCTATGAAGGATTTCAGTCACAACCCCAGCACATTAAAATATTGTATAAATTTGCCTCTGGCATATATGTATAAGATGCATATGAAATTTAAATGTATTTTGCATTTAGATTTGGGTCCTATGCTCAGTATTCCCCAGTATCTCATTACATATATGTGTAATCCAAAATCCTAACAAGTCTAAATTTGAATCATTTCTGGTCTGGTTCTAATCATTTTGGGTAATGAATATTCAACATGGTCTCAAGCTCTCATAGAATTCATGTCAATCTACTGGATCAACAGTTTTCCAGTCAGGACAAGATCACTGTAATAGGTAAAGTTTAAACTCAGTATTGAAACCTGCATACATAAATTTCAAAAGGCAGAGTCATCCTTCCTGCCTTATAAATGCGCATCCACCCATACATGGATCTGTCATGCATCACTTTTAAAGTTCAGTTATGATATTAACCCCCTCCTCATCTTCAAGGCCTGCATTCCCTCTCCCTTTCCATAATGTCTGATAGTACTGCAATTTCCAGATGTAACAAGTCATTCCAGGTTTACTTAACATATTCCTTACTCTCATCAGGAATTAGCCATTTATTCATTCTAAGAGTCTTGTTTTCTTCACGTAGGCCATTTCATTATATATTCATAATGGATGCTTATGGTTAGTGGTTTGGTTGTTATTTTTAAACCTACTCAGTGAATAAATGTAATGTATCTATCTATAGATATCTATACATTTATATATTCATATATATGAATGTATATGTCTGTATGTTTTCATCTATCTATCTATCTATCTGGCACTAATGATTGAACCAAAGGCCTGTGAATGAGAGAAAAATACTCTATCATTAAGATATAGCCTGAATATATTATTTTTAATACAATAAAATATCCAGGGTCCATAGTGATATTTTTAAATGTTATTACTGATTTAAAAATATGTAAATATAAAAGCAATATGATTCATTTTATGTGAAACTCAAGAGCATGCAAAATGAAAACCTTTTAATCCAGTTCATAGGATGGTAAACCTGTAGGAAAAAGCAAAGAAGTTTCTTTTGAGGGTGGAATAAGGTCGCCTTTCAGGGAAGGTGAGAGTTGGGATCCTGAAGGGACACTCGAGGGGTATGGCACTGCTGAGGTTACTCTCTCCTTCAATGAAGCAGCTATATAAAGTAGCTGTTAACTTTAGAGTGGTTTACTGAGTTATGTATATGTTCATACAATTTTCTATCTGTGTTAAAGGTGATAGTGTAAAGTTAATTTAAAAAAGTTACTGTAGCCTGCTCTTCCCAAATTTTTTTAAGTATCATTGATTTTACTCTTCCTAACTTTCTTTTCCCAACCATTTCAGTGCTATTTCAAATAGTCCATGCTTAAAAATTTTCAAATTCAGCATCTGGAACTTTTTGGAAGAACAAGACCAATGACTTTTAATAAATGAATATGTTTTGACTTGTTAAATTACCTCTGCTAGGACTTTTCTCTTTTCCTTCTATCTGGCAATACTGACACACATATCTGTAAGAAATAACTCCATTTGTTCTCATTAACTAGATTATCAAAAGGCTGCCATTTTTCTATTTTAATTCAAGTCCACTTTATTTTAGACTGAATATATTTGCTGAGTACTTTGTAGGTACCCAGAACCGTGCCACACAAAGAACCAGCAGCAGGGATCCCCTGCCCTTGAGGCCATATGTCTGTGACATATGTTGATGTGAAATTAGATTATTGGGAAGGCATTTACACTCAATGTTTGCAGCTAGCTGAAAAACAAATGCTATTTTTATTTATTCAGGTTTGAAGTCATTATTTATAATAGACGCAGGGAAAATAAGGGTAAATATCATTTCATTATTCACATTATGTAGACACAGGAAGAGAGCACTTTTATGCTTTTGTTTTGCTCTGTTGGGTATGTACTGGTTTGTTTCTGTACATGTTTTTGAAACTGACAAACAAATAGTGTAGATGGGATTGATTCCTGAATATAATTTTTCTTATTCTAAATACCATTCACTCCAGGACTTGATTCTAGTTTCTTCCACCAGCCATGCCCTACTAGCTACCATGCATGTGGCCCAATTTCCTATGAAGGCAAGGGTGTGCCTGCATCTATTTTGTGTCTGAAATCTTCTGCATCTTACCTCACTGATAAGTAGCCCAGCATACTGGCAAAGTTAAGCTTTTACATTCAACCCAACATGGTGATGGGAACTGAAAATACCCATTTTGAAAAGTGGTTTCCTTTTCCTAAGGATTTCCTTAGGAAGTCCTGCTGCCATTCAGAATGAGATCAAAGCTAAATTCAGCAATTTTTGAGGAAATATAGACTTGTGCAGGAGTCTTGATTTGAGAATTGGAAAATAGAAGTTCTCATTCTGTCTTGCGAGCTAACACGTGGTGCTGAGCAGACACTAAATTTTACTACCTTGCCATTGCCTCACAGACCCAAATTCCTCAGCATTCCAGGCCCACCAGCTTCCTGAACTCTGTCAAACACTGTCATGGTTTCTCTTTCTGTTTCCCGTATCACCGCATCCTGCTCCCCAGCGAGCACCCACAGCCTGGTCTCTCCAGGTTAGGTTCTGAGCATGCTGTGCCCCTGTCACTTCAGAGCTAACATGCAGCTGACCCACTGGAGCTGCTCTGTGACCTCTTCTCATCACCCAGTCAGCATCTTGCAGTCTCCATCCAGGGAACCTATACATGAAGCAAACTGACCTGAACACTTCATACCAAAACATGGGAACATTTTATGCAAGCACTCTCAAGGGAACAAAGCATTGCTGGGTATCTTGAAAATGAGGGTCAAAGATGTCAGATATTAAGGTAGAATCTGACTTTTGAGGTAGCACTAGGGTAGAAAAAGCTTAAGTGTATTTAACAAATTCCTGGAGGCTTAGTACGGACATCTCTGTTTTGGGGGCATGTTTGTGAGTTTTAGCTCCTCTGCTCTACTAAGTTCTCCAGTGAAGATCAGAGAATGGATGGGAGAAATGACCATTTGAAACAGCACAGAATATTCTGTTTTTCTTAACAAGACAGTATTCAAGAGAAAAAATGTCATTTGTGCTTAGTACCTGGGATGTTGTCAGAGTCTACTGCAGTCTGGTAGGAAAGGAATTCTCAAATGGAACATGCTCTACATTTTGAATATACAGAAGGAAAATATCCAACTCCAGCTCCTCCAGCCTTACTGACTTGCCTAGGACTTCAGAAAAGAACAAAGGAAGGGGGGGGAGAGAGAGAGAGAGAGATAAGGAAGGAAGGAAGGAAGGAAGCAAGGGAAGGGAAGGAAGGAAGGAAGGAAGGAAGAAAGAAAGAAAGAAAGAAAGAAAGAAAGAAAGAAAGAAAGAAAGAAAGAAAATTTAACAGCCAAGGGTCATAGACTAGGCAAAAGACTGAATCTTGTCCACACTCCTCACTATATTACTAAAGACACATCTAACAGTATTCTTTTGACCCAGTGCATACATTCAGCTTTCAGGAGGAAACTAAAGGTATACTAAAAGAAGAAAAGACAGTTTGAAGAGACAGAGCAAGCATCGGAACCAGACTCAGATCTAAGAGTCACGTAGGAATTATCACACTCTGTATTTAAAATAACTATGGTAAAAGCACTAAGCACTCTAATGAAAAAATTGACAACATCCAAGAATAAATGAATAAAATTTATGAGATATGATAAAAAATAAAAATGAGTATTTAAGTTAAAAATTATAAATATTACAGTAAAAGACACTTTGCTATTAATTCCCTCAACATACTCCTCCATGCTTCAAACACTCTTATCCTAGCATTCATGTCACTTTCTGAGGCAGTATTGGAAATCCTCTTTTGTGGGTGTCTCTAGTTGAGTTATTGTGGCAACCTTAATGTCAGAAATTGCTTCAAAATATTTTTCAGGAATTTCTGTTAAACAACAACATTACAGTGTATCCTCATCCACCTTATTCACTATCTCTGGTACCATGTAACATCTGTCTCTTCCTCAAAGTCAAAATGATTATGATAGGTAAACTCTTTATATCAGTGTGTTCAAAGCATCAGAGGATATTATAAAGGGAATTGTGGTGGTATGCTTTTACTGTAATAAAATTTTACAATTTAAATGTTCATTGTAGTTTTTTTTACACTTTATAAGCAGAGAGATAGGAATTCTAAGGAGAAAAATATGAGAGATTGAAAGTGTTGTAGTAGAAATTAAGAAGGTCTTTGATAAGCTTATTAGTAGAGTGGACACAGCTAAAGGGTATCTGAGCTTGAGGATATTTTCCTGAAAAAAAAACAAAACACTTCTACAACTGAAAAAAAAAAAAAAAAGAATACACAAGAACTGTGGGATAGCTAGAAACGATGTATCGTATACATAATGGGATCACCAGGAGAAGCAAAATTTGAAAGAGAAAGAAGAAATATTTGAGGCAATAATTATTGAGAATTTCCTAAAATCAATAATAGACAGCAAAAGAAACCCCAAGAAGCTTAGAGAACATCAAGCAGAAAATAAAGCAACAAGCAGCAAAAATAGCAGTCCTGGCAATATCATATTTAAACTGCTGAAAATCAAAGATAAAAAAGTGTTGAAAGAAGTCAAATACACATAGACAAGCAAAACCTGGAATTCATCTATTTTGAATCAAATGAAACAAGAAGAGAATAGAGTGAAATATTTGAAAGGTTGAGAGAAAAATCCCTCTGACTTAGCACTCTTCCTTTGGATTAATGCCTTCCTTCCAACTGAAATGAAAAACAATCACTTCAGCCAGAATAAGAGGGAAGATGAATTCTCAGGACACAATGAATTCTAAGGTACAAGTGCATGTTGGTTGGCTCTAAGTATGCCAATTTCTGCAAAATGATGACCTTGCACCAATAGTGCATCTGGGTACACTACTTACAAACATCAATTCACTCTCAGAAGTGGGAGGAATCACGTTTGCTTCTTGAACCCATTTGGAGGAGGTCAGTTTTATAAAATTTACTGTCATCAGGACTATAAAATGGCAAGGCTACAGAGCTGTAAGTCAGGGCAAGACATGCACAGTGACTTCAGAGTGCCCAGCAGCAGCTGCCTGAGGAGTACTGAGATCAATACAGGATTTGCACATGCCAATAAGCCCAAAGACCAAGAGAGAATGACAATCTTTGTCAACTTGTCTCCAGACCACCTCTTGATGTTTGAAAGAAACAGGAAAAGTTTGGAATAGGAGAAGCAGCTGTACCCCAAAAGTCAAGTTTGAGCTCCATGCCCCACTGGTAGCAATCACTGCCTCTCCAGTAGGGCCAACAACTCAGCTTTAACCCCCCTGGAGAATCCAGCCTCTGGCAGCCTGAGCACCAACAGAGCCCACCTGGTGCAGGTGCTCAGTAGCTGGAAACCTATTGCAAAGTGAATCAGTGTGATGACAGCCAAGAAAAGGATTTCAAAGCAGATTCTGCAGTGTCAAAAAGGCTTGCTTTGGAGATGGAATTTTCTGGAGAGGAATACAAGCACACTGGGGATGGGAAATAGCACCTCCAAAGGAGATCCAGATCTTTGTCCTTTGAGAATCTTTCTAATCCTGCAGTCTGTGGCAGTTGCACTTGTGATTCGGCCTGGGGAGTATGATAGAATTCTGAAAAGGTGAAGCCCCATTTTGACTGAGGAGTTTTGGCGTCAATTATATTTTGTTGTTAACTAGCCTCTTTGTAAACAACAAAATGTAATTTTAATACATTTCCACAGATCTTATTTATATGAAATAAATCATGTAGATTATAAATTATAAATGTGTTTTTATTTTAGATTACATAATTAGTAAATGTCAGAACTAGAATTTCAGGTCTACTTAACTAATGCCTGTTCTCTTAATCCCTAACTTCTGTGTTTTCCTTTCCAAACTAATTTCTCTACATTATTTGATAAATTTACATTGGTATGTCTTGCCTTCTTTGAAGAAAAAGTCATGTACTATTCATCTTTGTATTTCTGATTTTATTTAGAGTGAATAATTAACAGATATGTATAGAATAATATAGTGGCACCTCAGTTCATGAACTTAATTCTTTCTAAGATTCTGGTCATGAGCCAAATCTCCCCATAAGGTCAACACTGAATCTAACTGTTGAACTTGATTTGATTCAAGACCAATTCAGTTTGTGACCAGAATCATGTAAAGAATTAAGTTCTTGAATTGAAGTACCACTGTGTATATAGTTGTACATATGCATATATAACTAATAAGTAATTTTTTGTTTTGTTACACTTTTGCCATCGACAAGTTACTTTATGTTCCTTTGTCTTCAGTCAAATAAAATGGTAACCAGTTATTGCATAATGTTTCTCCCAGCTTTGTTTTCTATGATTAGTATATAATTTAAAAGGCTGGTGCCCCTCATTATGTTATATATTTTATTTTTTAAAATAATGAAAACAATCATATATTTCTCTTTATTATTTTTTCTTTCAGTTTTCTTCATTATTTCTAGAATTAGTTTTACAAATATATGCCTATGTAGAACTTGTGTAGGAGAGTAGGACTCTCAAGCCCAAAAGAAAGTACAGTTGAAGTCCAAGAGTTTGAAATGCTGGAAGAAGGGATGGATTTTAAAAACATTCCCATCAGATGTTTTCTGACTCATATGCATGCTGTTATGGCTCCATGCTAGATTAATATAATTCAAAGAAATGAAAGAATAAGAAATAAGAGACCAAGCTGGATGAACTGTGACAAATATCCACTACTATGTTCCAATAAGAGCTGAAAATAGAAATAAAATTTTGATAAATATATGGATAAAGAAAGTTACATTGTTACTTTATCTGGGTTAGTGGAATGAGTTTCATAGCAGTTACAAATAATTGCTTGTGATTTTCTCATGCCCTTCCTTGACAACCAGATAATCAATATTTATGGAGTTCCTGTTTTTAATAAGAATGATATTAATAACTGCAAAATGAAAAGCCACATTTCCTGTAAACCTGGAAATCTATTCAGGAAGATAGTTTACATGCAAATGGAACACTTGGAAGTGTGATTCTTCTGTTATACCTTTTCATGGATATTTTGGAAAAAGTGCTTGTTGGGTCTGAACTTACTTTTAATTAACAAATTTCTTTGATCTAGCACTTTAAATGTCATTTCCCACGCATTATATGTAGGTTCAGTAGCACAGGTGTCAAACAATCTGGGAATGTTTTTAAATACTTTTAAGATCATGGCTGTTGTGCTTTTCCATTTAGGGAACCATGTATATAATGTTATAGCTTGTGCTTAGATGTCCCCCCAAAGCCTCATGCAGTCCTAGGTGACTTTTTCAGAGGTGGCTGGATCTAGAGTGCGTGATGCTGGGATTGATTCATGGTGCAATACTAGGATCAAGGGCACCAGAATTAAGGATATGAGTGCTACCCACTCTAACTAGCCTGGATAAGGTATAAGGGATAGAAGGAGACGTGGTCGTCCTCTTGTTGCTTTGCTGCCTTCTGCCCACCTTGAACTACTTTTCCTATATGATACCCGTCTGCAGGGTCACCTTGCTTTGGAGGCAGCAGATTATGGACTGAAACCTCTACCAACTCTGAGCTAAATAAACCTTTTCTCCTTTAAATTTGAGTGTCTGGTATTTTGTCTCAGCAATGACAGAAGTAACTAAGACAGTATATTTTAGTTTAGCTGTAAAGAATAGAGAGAGGCTTTACAATATATTAAATTTTAAAACATTTAAATGATAACAAAAAGTTGAAGTGCCTTTAAAATACCAGGCTAGAATAGAATGTCAAGAATGTTTACATATGCTGGGGATTTAGCTCAGTGGTTCAGCCGCCTGGCTCAAAAGCGTAAGGTCCTGAGTTTGATCCCCGGTACCAAAAAAAAAAGAAGAATGTTTACATGTATAGCAGATAATCCACCTGGTTGGAGACAGTCTGAAAAGAGTATGTATTTTAATAAGGCTAGAAAATAAAGTAAGCATGAAAAAGTTGCAATTAAATGAGTGCAATGAATATATATTAATAAAAAATGTACAACTATTTAGGAAACATGATTGAGAATTTAAGTGTTTTGGGAGTTTAATAAATGGAATTTCTTCCATAATTAGCCAAATGCAAATAATTTTTCACTTGTAAGAGACAGCATATATTGGCTCTTTCCATTCTGATAGTGAACATATCTCACAATAAAAGCTGAGAGACCTTTGGAAAAAAAATAGGTGACAAAGTAATATATAAAGTGTGTACAAAATAATGCCTGATACAAAACTGTTATGAATTCTAACTATTATTATTATGCTACTAAGTATTACTATTAACATTATATCCTCACATAAAGTCAAAATGTGAAAATATCAACAATTTACATTTTAAAGCTTCAAAACCTACTCAGAATATGTTTGAACCTAACATTATTTTGCATGTCAAAAACCTAACAAACTATACAAAAAACACGTCTGGAATTAAGTGAGTGTCATAGTTGGGTCATAGGACACAATGTTAATATACAAAATTTAATTGTTTCATATTAGCAATTTAGTGAAATTTGAAATAGGAAGAGTTATGTAAAATAGCGAAGTTTCTAAAATTGAAGCATTTGCAGGTAAACATGAAAAACTTATGTATGAAATTTGTGTATTAAAGAAGTAAAACACTGAAATAGAAATAGCAATAATACCAAAGAAAAAAGAAAGAGATACTTCATTCTCTTTGTGGACTGAATATTCTGTTTGTTCATTTGTTTGTTTTGTTCTTTGAGACAGGATCTTGCTATGTAGTTTAGGCTGCCTTGAACGCTTGACGATCCTTCTACTTCTTCCTTCTGAGTGCTGGGATTACAGGTGTGTGGGACCACATTGGCTAAATAATCGTAAGACGTTAATTTTTCCAAACCTGAGCTATGGATTCAATGCAACTTAGAATTTTAGCAAGCTCTTCTGTAAATTTTGACGAATAATTGTAAGAGTTATATGAAAACCCATAGCATTCACACCAGAAACACAAAACAGAAGACAGGAAGCTTTAGAGAACTCAGGCCATCTAGCTTCCACTTATACTAAACCTGCAGTAACCCATGGAATGTGGTTTCAGCTGAATAATGGATATGTAGATCAGTGGAGCAGAATGGAGTACCTAGAAATAGAGGCACACAAATGTAGTTAACTAAATTGTTACAAAATTACGCGACAATTTAATAAAGGATAGACTTTTCAACAAATAGTATTAGAACAACTTGTAGCCCAAATATAAAAATTTGAAAATAGATTCAGAAATCATGTCCAACAAAAATATTTAACTCAATAATTGATCATAGATCACTATGTGAAATGAAAAATCTATAAAATTTCTAGAAGAAATTTAAAAATCTAGGCGAACTTCAGTTTGGTGATAATTTTTTAGATACAAGACTAAAATACACTCCATCAAAAAAAGAGAAAATATTATTAAGAAAGTTAAGTTGAACTTGGTTAAAATGATAAATTTTTGCTCTGTGAAAGACAGTATTCAAAGAATTAATACAAAGACAATAGAATGGAACAAAATATCTGCAAAAACATGTCTGATAAATAACTTGTATCCAAAATACAGAAAGAACAACTAGAGCTCAATAAATATAAAATGTATCAATTTGTACATGAAAAAAAATCCATAAAAATAGTTCACCAAAATGACAGGTTGCAAATAAGGAAATGAAGATGTGTATGGCCTTTTCTTGTTAGAAAATTCAAATTAAAGCAACGAGACACTTTACAGACTAATTAAAACGACTAAATCCTAAAAGTCCAATCTGGTAAACTGCTGATGTAGAGAGAAGCAAAGGTGATGTTCAGCAATTGGTGATGAATGCGCAAATTAGTGCTGTTACTTTGGAAGAAATTTTTTCAGTTTCTTATGAAGATAAACATAACTGTCCCTTAAATATCTGTAATTATGTTCCAAAAGATTTGAAAAATATGTACCTTAAAAATCAAATGATTCAAAAACACATGTACCTTATCAAAGAGTACACATGTATCAAATAATTTAAAAACATACATCTACCCCAAAACCTGCACACACATTTTTATAGCAGTATTACCATTGACAGACAAAAATTGGAAACAACAAAGATACTATTCAACAGTTAGTTGATTAACAAACCATGGCATATGTACACAATGGAACACTATTCAGTGATAAAAAAGAATGTTCCATTAAAACATGAAAATATATGTATAAGTATTAAATAAATATTGCTGGTGAATGAAACCAGTTGGAAGTTGCTCATGTAATATATAATACCATTTATATAATATTCAGTAATGC
Organism: Heterocephalus glaber; assembly: GCF_000247695.1. Next base: position 21,098,476 of record NW_004624732.1, on the reverse strand, counting down.
CAAAACTGTAACGAGAATTGCAGATAAACTCTTCAATGCCATACATGTGATAGTGAAAAATGTTTAAATAGATAAGGCACAGAAAAAATTTCAAGATAGTAAAATTATTCTGTATAATATTGCAATGGTGTATATATGATACTAGATATTTGTCAGAACTTATGAAATTTTCCAGGAAAATGAATAAAACCTAATGTATGCAAGTGAAGAACAACTAATTAAGAATTTGAAAAATCAAATGATTGAATAAAGACTATGATAAAAAAAATCTGGTTGTATTACAGGTTTATGGGGTGAGTTTCCTAGTGGGTTGCTGGAAAAGCAATTGACATAAGTAAGAAATGAAGGGAATACGCAAAGTTACAGACGAAAAGAACTATAGATAAGCACCACTGTTACTGCTGATACACATGTTTACTGAAAGTGTGCCTTATCAAGTATAAAATCACTATCTGTACATTCTGGAAATAGATATTTATAGAATGAATGGCAGATTAGGGGAGCCTGGACCCTTGCTCCCCGCAGGCTCAGCAGTGTGTTGTATGGGCTCACCTTATATTTGCCCCTGGAATCTGTGGGTAGTTAGACTGCATTATTTTTCAGCTTCAGCATAACTCATTTTACTTAATCATAACTGATCACCTGTTCTCTAATAGTATTACCTTCTCTCTAGAATATTATTTATTTGTAGTCTTCCATACCCCTGAACTGCATTACACAGAATTGAATTCAGTTCCATGATCTCACTTCATACAAGACCTCCGGTTTTATTGTATCTGTTTCTTTCATAAAGAAGGGCTTCATTCTTACACTAATTTCTACCTGTAGTTACTAGTCCGGATATCTGTAATGCTCAGCTACAGAACTCTGAGTCCATTTATGTTTGTGAAACTTCATTTTCTACTTCTGCCTTCTGGATACTGCTGCTGCAGAGAAGTGTCAGTTGCTCTTGCACACTTATTTCTCAGTGAGACCACTGGTAGGGCTGCCTGGCTCTTTCAGCCACTTTTAGACTCGGAGAAAGTGCATCAGTTTGTGTCATTGGTTTTCATTTCCCAACCCTCTGTAAAAGTGCCAGATGACCCAACCTTTGTTTTCAAGGGGTTTAATGACTTAATGGATCAAACTGAGAAATAATAGGAAAAAAGGAATGGATTGAATCTAGCCAATAAACTTTTCCTGGCTCTGGTTCATATAACATATACATATATGTTATGTATAACATATCTAACATGAGTTCAACACACCCTCTCCTGGAAAAATACATAGACTAAGAAACTAGTTATGCTTTTTTTTCCAAAACTATTTCATTAATACACCATCATGTACTCATTTCTGTCCTCCTCCATGTTGTTTACTTTCTCTGTTAGTTTCTGTGGGATTATACCCCTCACTTAACTTCTAGGACATGAGTTTATATCCAGTCTCAATTTTCTCAGAAATTGTGTCACATACAAGTTACAAAGTTGGCCAAGCTGCAATTTAGACTTAAGCTGTATATATGTACACTAAACCATTATGATGTGGTGCGTTTGGTATTTTCCTTGTCACCTTATATATTTCTTATTATGTCACTATGCAAAACTACACGATAACCAAGCAATACTCTCCAGGGCTCACTGTGAGAAGCCACAGATTTGCTTGTTCAGTTTTGCCTTACCAGGCCTAATACAATGTCTGCCACTTATAAATATTCAGTAAATATTAAGATAATTTATTAAACAGGATATGACTTCCAGAAATTGAATCAGATTGTTTTGCTTTTGGTCCATATGCCATGCTGGTACCAGATTGACTGATAATGAGCCATCTGTCTTAGACTTAGGTTTGTACCTTTAAGAATCTGGAGTACTGATTTTTTATTTAAAAGACTCACTCACAGGGATGTTATATTAATAAATGAAGATATCATATATGGAGATTTAGGGACAGAAGAACATCTATCACTCAAAGTTAAAAGCCAGAGATAAATGTGGATGCATATACCTAACTGCTATTAGGAAAAATCAGAGGAGAACTTTATCTTAATGAATCTCATGATGGATACCTTGGGATGTCTTTCCCCATTTCTGCCTTTTCCTTTTGTGAGTGGCTTATGGTGTCTATTCTCTCCACCTATGAATGTTCAATCATTCTTCAAAGCCCTGGTGGAAAGATAATTCTGGAAATCTTCAGATATTTATCTTACCCATACTTTCTACCCGTGTTCTTCCCATAGTTTCTTACCAAAGTTTCTACCCATAGTTCATACCCATGTTTCTTTTCTTCCATAATATTTTTCTTATTTCTCTATTTTTGTTGCACAGGATATTATATTTGTTGAAATATAATCTTGCACAATCCTGATATTACTATAGAAATAAAAATGAATATTGAAAAAGAATTATATTCATAACCAGCAATTTCTCCTTTGAGTCAATGTAGTTTTAATTTAGTAGTCTGTGAATAGTCATACATATGCTTAATAATTTTCATTTACTTTAATAAGGTATCATGGCTCATATACATACCCTGAAGAAATGTTATAGGATAAGAAAAATAAAGAATATATCTATGTATAATGTATATATTACATATGTGATGTGTGTAACCTATTTATGAATCTGGGAATGTCATAAATTAGGTGAGCTTTTTAATTAATTAGTTTAATAATTATTTTAAGGAAAAGTTACAAATTTGCTATACAATAACACCCTCTTCAGTGGATTGCATGTATCTTAAAATCTTTGCTTTGCTTCCCCATACACATGTACTATGTGTTTGGTGGACAAGGTTGGGTGATATGGCACAGGGAGAAGGAATCCAAAGAGAACAGGCAGTCTACAAGGGTTAAGGCGATAAAATGAGGATCTAGGAAAACAAAAGTAGAGAGAGATACTTCCTTTATCAGAAGGAACATGAGAGGGTCAGAAGCCACACACAGAGGGGATTTTGGGGGTCTGGAAAAAGTCCAACTCAAGAACCCAGAAGATTCTAGCAAGAGCAGTTTAGTAAAGAAATTACACAAGATTGGGGAAAAGAATTTACAGAGATTAGAAAGAATAGTATCTGGACTACAGAAAATGCTGGAAATTGTGCCTTTATTCCACCAGCAAAACACGGAAAATCTTGTATATGATAGCGTGTTAGCTATGGCTCTCCATGTCTGTCAGAACATTTCTGGTTATCTTAAAAATCAAAACATGACAGGATCAAATTGTTCCTTAGTGACTGAAATGCATTCTAAATGAAAGGTCTAGAATAGATGAGGGAAGGGGGACTGTTCAATATTCAAACTGACTAAATTCACAATATCCAGCATGCAGACAAAATTACAAAACATTCAAGGATTCAGAAAATATAATACAGAATTCTTAAACAGTTGTAGCAAGTGACAATCTAACTGAAATTTGTAAAACACTTCTTTTGAGAATAGTAGAATATACATTCATCTGAAATATGCATGTAATATTTATTAAAATAGAAAATATCCTAGATTTTAAAAATTCCAAACTTCATATTAAAATAAATAAATCATACAAATATTTTCTTCGAACACAATATAATCAAATTAAAAATACATAACAAAGATTCTGGAATTCTGTAAAATTCCTGTGTGCTGGAAAGTAAAAAGCATATTTTAAAAATTAACCAGAGAAAAAAATCTACAAAAACTAAAAATATATTTTAAATAGACTAAAGGTGAAAATACCATATATCAGAAATTACGGGTGTTGATAAAGGTCAATTATTGATCACTAAATTATTGTATTCAAAGCCGGGATTCCAGCTCAGCAGTGGAGTGCGTGCCTACCACTAGTGAAGTTCTGGGTTAAATTCCAAGCTCTGGCTTAATAATCATATGTGATTGAAAAAAAAAATGTTTTAAGTCAAAATTCTATGTTAAGAAACTACCATAAGAAGCAGAAATAAACCAAAAAAGGCCAACAAATGTTTTTTAAAGCCTACCTTTCCATTAAATAGCACTAGGCAGGAACATTCACCAATTTCTGATCATACTGATAAAGACAGTGAACTTCCAGAACTGCCAGAGAAAGTGACAAGAACGATGGTACAAGAGTGCTAAAGCAGAGGCGGGAGGGTAATTGGAGGGTGATGAATGGCAATGTGTCTTTCATTGCAATAATTTTCTAAACACCCTATATTTGATCATCTATTTTGTTCTTAACACAGTCTGAAGCACAAGTATACAGTTAACAAAAATGTCAATAAAAATAAATAATGATAGAAGAATTATATTTGTGCAAATATTCTTTGGCTGATAACTAATTTAGACACAAAGATTTTGAACCTATACTCCATACTTGTGAAAATGTTTCTTTGTTACTATGGCCATGTTGGAAGGGCCACACTGGTAGTTCATGTAGGACCACTGGAAGTTCACATTGTACATGATGAAGGATCTACACAGCACCTGCCTTCTCCACTTTTCATCCCTTGTGGATGTATTCCTATTTCTCTATGCTGATCCATAAATGCATGAGTGCTTAATTTAGTCTGATGTCACTCCCCAAAGCTGGTGCAGAGCTGCACGTTCCTGCTGCCACAGTTAAGGAGGTCAAGTGGTGTAGACAAGGGAGGCCCAAACATGGGGACATATTTATGGTTCAGATATAATTATCATGCCACAGTCAAATTAATATTAAATTTATAAAAGCTATATTCCCTAAATAATCTATTTAATATTTAAAAGCATCCCTAGGTTTCCGAAGCCAGGACTGTTGCCCTAGCAGAGATGAGGCATGCCAAGAACAGAGAGCATATAAATTGTTCAGTGAGGTTTAATTTTTTATGCATGTTTTATACATAAGTAAATTGGAACATGGAGATTAGATCACACTCCAGCTGTTTCTTTTTAAACTGTGTTGTAACTTCTATCTCACTCCAAGATAATCATAAGCACTTTCTTGTCCGTAGGGTTTTATATGAACACAACAAAAAAGGAGATGTTAACCTGAAACTTATATACAATGTTTTATGTCCCTTACTGGTCACCACAAAGGCCTCCCTTCAACTGGTACAATCAAATAGCTCCTTAACTTTTTATGAAGTTTAGAAAATGAGAAAAAGTAAGATTCAACCAAACATGAAAGGTTACCCAGTACATTACTGTATGGGGTGCAACAGGGTAATTTATCTTTCTCTACTGTTAATTAGACCAAACTGAATATAATAAAATATTCCTTTTTCCTAGGAAAAAAACCCTTCATTTCAATTCACTAACTCATAACCTTCATCTTCTATGCAAATTCTGTAGGTAAAATACAAACTTAAAAGGATGGACATAGAAACAGTTCAGTCTCAAGGCAATCACTGTTTATAATCTACATGTACAGACAAATGAAAGAAGCTACCTTTATGCTAATAGAACATATTTTCTGGGTATGGAGAGAAGACTTAATCAAGTCCAAATACCCCAAAATGCAAGCATCCTGTGTGAAAACTGCATCTCACTTGATGCTGTCCATTCATGGACCACTGCTGACACTGTCCAGCTTTCTGTAGCACCTTAGAGCCTCTTCTTCTTCAATATCATCTCTCAAAACCCTTTCATCACAAAATACCCACTTCTTATTTGGGGATCTGCCCTGGAGGAACATAGATTGATGTTTAAATGTAATGCAAAACCTTTGAACTTTCCACTCTTGTGAAGCCAAGGAGATGTGAATAAACTGGGAAAGAGTATTACATTAAATTCCTTGGGTAAATTAGGTCAAGGTTTTGACATGTTATCAAAATCCAATAAGGTGACTGTTATATCAATAATACACAGTCTTTGCATAATTTATAGGCACTCGTTAGGAGGCTAATGATCTCACTCCTTAAATGCGTTGAGGGAGCCACTTAAATACGTTTCTTCAGTTTCTCTAGCAGTTATCATAGCCAGCTGGCATCTATATGGCTTTCTTTTCCTCTTGAAATCTTAATAGATTTCTGTGCTTCCTACTTACAACTTGTAAACCACTTAGAGCTCCTTCAATAAGCATGCTCTAAAAACACAAATGTCATGGTTTTTCTATTTTAGTTGCTGGGAATTTTTCCTCTACAATTGTAGCTAATTGCTGTATTCACTCTGCAATCTTCTTAATGTACTATATGATCAGTGCCAGTTAATATTTCAATTGTCTCCTTAAGGAAATGTCTTTATATTACCGGCTATGCAAAGATTCACTAAATTGTAGTGCTTCATCACATATCTAGATTAAATGGTGTGAGCAATCCTCTGAAAAACACCATCCATTGATGTATGTTTTCATTTTTAAAGATTATATTTTCCTTTCTTTACTAATACATATTAATTATGCATTGTTTTGGGTTCCCTTGTGCATATAACATATTTCATATTCATTTCCCATTAACCTTTCTTTACCCTCTCCTCCCCATCTTCTTTCTTTTCACTAAGAGTCTCCTTTTTTATGTGTCTTTAAATTACATTTGTTAGGAGAAAGTTATCTTTGAATTATGCATATTCTTGCTAAAAAATCTTCAAGTTATTTATTCATCTGTGAGCATTTAATTGGGAAAATTTAGGAGAAGTAAGACATGCCATTATCTTCAAGGTGTTTATGTCTTCACCTGGGAAATCAAAATATTTGAATCAATTAGAAAAAATTACAAATAATATTAATACTAAACAAAATAGTAAGTGGTTTAGAAAGCTTAAAGGCAGATTGTAGGAATAAAATAAATCACATTTATAATTAATACAGTAACATCATAAAGATGATATGACTTATGTCAGACCTAATTAGTGAGATAGTTAATTTTGCCAGCTTTAATTATCAGGAAAAGGCCTCCTGGCACTGTGGAATGTAATAACAACAAAATGATGGCAAGGAGTCAGGGCTCATAGCAAAGGGTTAAATAAATGTCCTTGCCATAAAAACAAAAATTACTAAATGTAGAAAAAAGTTAACATAACAAAGGCATGACTCCAATATGAATCTAAAAGAAGGATTAAGCAGGATCTGTTCCAGGTGTTGATAAATGTGTGCTAATGGAGCATATTAGGTAGCGTGAAGGTTCAGCGAGGTTTGCTTTAACTGCAGATGATACAGGTTTATGGTTTAAGGGTTTGCTGTGGGTACTATAATAAATTATCTATTTACTGGTTTAATTCAACACATATCTATTGTGTTAGCATCCTGGAGAAGCATCAGTTTTCCTGTACTGCAATCAGGGTGTAAACAGGGAAGCATCCCTTTCTGGAGGCTCTGGAGAGCTCTCCATCCATTTCCTTACCCTTTGCAGCTTCTAGTGACCACTGAGGCATCTCGGCACCCTTTCTACCATGTACAGTCATGGAATCTTTGACTTTTCCCTGTGCTCACAGTTTTATCTGACCATAGCCAAGAAAGTTTGTCTGTGTTTAAGGATTAAAGTGGTTAAATTGACCTCCACAGGATAACGTATGAAAATTGCTCCAACAGTCACTTTAATAGCATCCTAAGAACACCTTTTGCCATATTATTTAACATGTTTACATGTTATTGTAGGAAGGATGTGGACATCTTTGGGGCAACATTATTCCCCCTACCACAGAGAATATTTCTTTCATATATATTTTTTATATTCTTTCATTTTATCAACCAATATTGTCCTATTAGCCTTTTGGCAATGGCTATTCAAAAACTTTATTTGAAATGAACATAAACAGAACATATATAGACATACATGTAAATGCAGAAACAGCTATTGATTCATGTATATCCATGAGTACAAGTATACTATTTAATTTGCATATAAATAATTTGTTGTTTTCTCCTGTTTTCCACATTTCTCAAAGAGTCTAAAACAAAGCTATGTGCACATGGGATATTTGATATATACCTGTTGGTTAGTAGACAGGTTGATCTCTTTTTTGCTCTATGTATTTTGAACTCCTTTTCTAAAGAAAATGGGCTTCAAGGATGCTCAAGCCAAAAATGAATAAATTAGGATAGTATTTTTATCAATAAATTCAAGTATAAAGTTAACCATTTTATACATAGTATCCATCATTCTCTCCAATTTTGAGCACAGAGAGAAAACACAGAGTCTACTTCTGAAGATTTGAACTCAAATGAGGACATTCTTCCCGTTTTACATCCTGCAGTGCCAAGCACTGCATAAGGATGGTGTCTCCTTACATCCTCACAGGTGTGTACATTGGGTAATTTATTTGACTCATGCACATATCATCACTGACAAGTGAACAATATGCTAATGTAGCATCCCAGGCAAGAGACAGCGATGCTTTTTTGTGTGTTATTCCAGAAATTGTTACTCCAAAAAGTCACAAAAGGCAACAAACAGATTTCGAAGCCACTGTCATTCCCTCAAATGAATAGATGATTAAAGCTGGCCTGGCTATCCTGACTTTTCTTTAAAAGTAGCACAAAAGGAAGTTAACTCTTGATGATAAAGTTAGTCTTCCTCCACTGTGAGCTTATTGACTGAGCTTATATCTATAGGATGTTAAATGCTCTAAATATGTCCAAGAAAAGTGACCAACTTTATCTGAGTTCAGAATCTTCAATAAGCTAACCCTTCAGGCCAAGCTGGGCAATTTGCCAAAGACATCATTAAATGAGAGGTTCAATATGTGCTGTGTTGCCAGGAGTTAATTTATTTGACATAGGGTTATAAAAACACAAGTAATGTGCATATATATATATATATATATATATATATATATATATATAAAAAAAAGAAAGCAAACAGAAGGACCTACAAGCAAGGTTTTAAAATAGAAGATTCAATATAAAGAAGGACATTTATAAATACTCATTTTATCTGTTATTTCTTAGTTATTTAAAATAATTCTTCTCTATTTTTTTCAGGATCCTTTGATGCTCTTAAAGTTTTAGGAGCCTGGAGAGTGTTTATAATAATTACATCTATTAACATTTTTAGAAATTAAAATTTAGTAATTGTGGCTAATTGAAAAGGAACAGGAAGCCTATATTCTATATTAGTAATATTATAGTAACATTACATTGATTATCATATACTATAAATATTTTATTATAAAAATCATTTTTAATAATAAATAATTGCAAGTGTAAATTCCCAAGTTTGATCCCCTGTACCAAAATAAATAAATAAATAAATAAATAAATAAATAAGTAGGTAAGTAAGTAAAACATAAAAATTTATTGAATAACATTTTGCTACACATTTTTGTATATCTTTAATAGAAATCAGCCATATTCTCTTTTCTATATCAGCATTCTATCAATTTCACTTTGTTCTTTGATTTAAGTATATGAAGAAGTTTGTCTCATCTAGATAGAGAATTAGAAAAAGTAAATTTACTTGCAGCCATTGTAGATAAGCTTTCTTGGATACTGTTCTAAGACTTCATAAATGATAATCTTTTTAAAATTAGTTGCAATGTAGAATATGAAAATGCTTTAAAGAACTTTTGAATTCTATTATACTACAATTAATTGATCTGAACTGAATTTTGAATAAATCGATATTCATTCATGATTTTGAAATGCTGTGATATTTTCTATAAAAAATGAACTGATTATAAGTGCCATCCTATGACAAGATACACCAGAAATTCTCACACAAAGACAAAGGCCATATGAAGACATGTGGAGGTGCCATCCATCCACAAGCCGAGGGGAGAGGGCTAGGGAGAAATCACCTGTACCAACACCTTACCTTGGATTTCTGGCCTCCACAATTGTGAGAAATGAATTCATGTTGTTTAATATAAGTAAATAAATAAATATCAATTTCTGAAGATTTCCCAAACTTTGATGTATTTAGTAATATCAGAAAACTTCCTCATAATCATTAATAGTGTTAACAACCTCATCAGAAAAATGTTTAGAATTCTGAAGCTATTGTGTTCATGACAACTCCAGCAACCTACTTTTCTAAAATCTAATTTTCACTGAACAGATTGAAATTTTTTTTAGATTCATTAATTTTATTGGTACATTTTAGGTATACAATAGGCTGACATTCATTATTGGAAATTTGTACCTTTACATAATATATCTTGGTTCTTTTATTCCCAATTTCCCTGCCCTCCCTTCAACCCCTCAACCCCTCCCTATTTATGAAGACTTTGTTTCTATTTTTTTTCCTTTTCTCATATTTATTCCTTTCCCTTCTTTCCTTTACCCTATGGCTCCCACTTCTCTTTCCCTTTTGGATTATTTCTTCCTATTTCACATTATCTATTATACATTTTATCCTTATTTACAGTTTGAGTTTCTCACACTGGAGAAACTATTCGGTATTTCTATTTATTTCATTTAAGAGTAAGGCCTCAGTGTGCATCCATTTAGCTATAAATGTCTCTAGTTTCTCATTCTTTATGGCTGAGTAGTACTCCATTTAATTTTTTTAAAAAACACACATCTTCTTTATCCAGTCTCCAGTTGATGTGCAATTGGGCTGTTGCCAAGTTTTAGCTATTACAAATTGTGCTTGGAATTTATTATACAAGCAATGAGCTCATTTCATTTTTTTTCTCATTACAATGTCTGAAAACTACTCTAGTCTGAATAATCATACTTTCTCTTTCAGTCATCATATCCAGTAACAATTGTGTTCCATGAAAAAAGAAACGATTTTACTTTGCAAGTCTAATGGGTGAGTGATTTTTCTTATGGCAATCATTGTATCTCCATATGCAATCAAATTGCTTTGAGGATCTTTTTATTTGTTCCATACACAAAATATATTACTATTTTTAAATTACTATACTAAATTATGCATATTATTATGAGTCATAAGTACTTAATTTAAATTAATTAGTAATCTATACCTCTTCAATAATTTTCTAATGTGAAATCTGGTGCTTTACCTTTGTTCAGAAAGTGTTTGGTGGCCATGTAAATGATACCAATATGGTGTTTGGTGCCTGTGCCTTAATTATTGTGATCCAGGAGCTTTAAACACAGTTGCTCTTGCACCATCAAAGAAAGTGTCAACATAGTGAAAAAGACAATCACAGCTTATTTTATCATAAAAAAATTTTAATTTGGCAGATGTCTGACTACAAAGGCTGTGTGAAGCACACTTTCTGACCCACTGATTTATAAAATACAGAGTAGAGTTTATCAGAGAACATAAAGGAAGTAAAAAATCATAATCACAAAACAGTGTTGCTATTTTGGTGCCATTTTCCAGGTAGAGTTTTCTGAAAAGATTAGATGCGTAGAAAAGTGGCAGGTACACAAGAGACAGTAGTAAACATCTGTTCACTAATCGAATGTTAAACATACAAATGCATATTCAGAGGATATCTCCTGAGTCTGGACCACCTAAAATCATAGTTATTAGCCATATATGACAACTTAAACCTAAATTAATGATTTTCAATCACCACAAATTTTAATGTGCAGTTACGTGTGGCCAATGCATACTATATTAAAAAACCCAGATACAGAATATTTACAACATCATATGGAAGTATATGGTAATGCCAACACAACTCTAATTGACCACACTTCTTATGAGTGAAAGATCAGCATCACACTACTTTTTTAGATTTTAATTATATCATTTAATTTAAGATAATGTTTGAACTGATTAATACATTTTCCAACACTAATATTTAATATGTTTTTCCTGAGGACATGTATATTATATTATTTTTTTCAGAATTAATGTACTTGGAGAAGAGTTCAAAACATTGAATTGATAAAAGATTCTCCAGAAAAAACATATCTGATTGGAAAATATATAGAATTTTTTATGTATGTATAATGATTTATAATAAGAAACTGGCTTACATGATTATGGAAGTTGAGAAATCCCACAGTCTAGAGCCTGCGAGTGGGAGATCCAGTAAAACTCCTGGAATACTGTGAGTGATGAACAGATTCAAGTCCAAGTGCGGAGGGCTAAGGGCAGATCCATCTCCCAACTCAGATATTTAGGAAGAGTAAATTCATGGTCTTGCACATTTTTTGATATGTTCAGGCTCTAGGGATTAAATGATGCTTACTTCAATTGGAGAAGCCATCTACTTGACTTCATTCAATAACTTAAATGTTAATCTCTCTTTGGTACATTCTCACAGACACATACAGAAAATTTGTTTAATTGGTGATCTGGACACCTTGTAGCGCATTCAAGTTGACATATAAAATTACTACCACATCTTCCTTTTGAATGGAAAAAGAATGTCACATAAAGCTCCTGTATTCTGTTTTTTAGTATTAAACGCCTCAGCATACTGGTTGATGAATATAACTACAAAAATATGATATTTAATCAATATCAAATAGTCTTCAATACTTGTGCCTTATTTTTTATTGCTTCACTTTAATTCATTTGTTGGAAATCTCTCTGTGCTTTAGGACTTTTACATGCTTTATGGTTTTAATGTATATTTTAAACTATATCACAGGACATCTGCAATTTTTGAGCCTCTATCAGTATTAGGCAAATACAGCCATATTTGTACCAACTGGATTTTCTGTTATAGTTTTTCTAAACAATCTAATTAAAATTACTATGTTATAATATTAATTTATACCATCAAATTTGATTTCCTTGGGAAAAACTTAATATGTGATGGATATTCTGCATGTTGTAGGATTTTGGGAAAATGGGGCCTGAAAATAGGGATTTCCAGAGAAGCTAAGCATGAGTCTCATCAATTCAAGTGAAGAATTGTCTAGCACATAAGACCTGATGGAATAAATGTTAAGTAGATTTATATATTGTATGTAGGGTCATCTTTAAAAAGCAAGACTGATTTCCACCCAGAGCTCATCCAGCCTGATGATACCCTACACACAGAGGCTCCATGATTGAGGTCTATTTGGACAGCAGGGGAAGCCTATCCCAACAGTCTGATATAGCTTAAGAAAAAGGAAAAGAGAGGGCCAAGTGTTTATTGTAGCTATTGGGGAGTTCTCAAGTGCAATGAAGCTTGTATGAGGGAATCTTTAAGTAGCACCCAGGGAAAGAGTTCCTAGGATTTTTCATCAGTTTGTCCAGGTGAGAGGCACAAGAGAAAGGGAAAATCTGAGATGTAAAGGCTGCCAGTATATTTAACTCTACAGAATGTTTCATCCAATGAGAACATCATACACATTTTTTTCAATAGCACACGACACTTTTTCCAGAGTGGACCATGCCTTAGGACATAAAGCATGCTCAAATAAATACAAAAGAATTGAAATAATCCTATGTACTATAGAATCATAGCAGAAGGAAGCTAGAAATCAACTGCAAAAGAAATCACAGAAACTATGCAAACACATGGAGATTAAATAATAAATTACTGAATAATCAATGGATCACAGAAGAAAGTAGGGAAAAAAGAAAAAAAGTTCCAAAAATCAAATGAGAATGGAACCATAATATAAGACAAATCTTTTAGTCACAGTGAAAGTATTTCTAGAGGAAAGTTTTAGCTGCAAATTCTCACACAAAGAGAATGGGGGGACTCCAAATAAATATCCTAGTGATGTACCTCATGGTCCTAGAAAAACAAAAACTACCCAAATAAGAAACTAACAGAAGGAAAAAAATTATAAATATCAGAACAGAAATTAATGAAATTGAAACTAATAAAAACAATACACAGGGTCTGTGTGTCAAAGAACTGGTTCTCTGAAAGTATGGGAAGGTGATGCAGGAATGGGAGAGGATGGGAGGGAGGGAACGTCAAGGGAGGAAAAAGAACCAAGATATGCGTATGTGCCAGTTATCTTAGGATGTGAATATTTTACTATGTACTCTAATGCTATACTAATGAAACACTGAGAAAAAATGCTGCCAGCAGTTAGACATCAAAAAAATGGAGTCACACCAATCAAGTATGACTCTGTTTTAAACATCTTCAACTACTGCTGCAATGCACATTCAATTCTAGTGTAGAACTAGTAGTAATTCTCACCTTCATGAATTCTCCTTCATAAATAAAACTAGCTTTTATTTTTGCAACTTCAGCAGAAAGTCTGGTTTATTTTCACTTTTTCTTTGTTCATGAACTTTCCCAGTATCCTTGAAAAGGACTTTTTTTGTTTCCTTTTCATATAACCTATAAAGTCTCTAAATTTTTGTTACATTCAAAGTATTTCTAAATCACATATCCTAAAATGATAAAAAGAAAAGTGCTTTGACTTGAAAAAATAAACCAATTTTGTAACTAGCAAAGAGAAAATTCCCTATTTTTGTTCCCATTCCTTCTACTATACATGACCCCTTCTTGGAGATGGAGGTGACAGTGTCTGCTTCTAGAAATCCCAGGAGTTCCATCTGAGGTCGGTAGTGTACTAAATAGCCCCAAGATTCCTATCCTGGGGAATACAAACCTTGTATATTCCCCGGGGTTTGTGAATATGATGATCATGATTGTGAGAAATGTATACATCATAACTGAGGTCAATAAGGCAAATTGTCCACGGTTAACATTACCTGACCGGCTAAGCACTCCAGAAAGCCAAGGCTCCTCCTACATGTGGGGATTCTCCAGGGCTGGGCTGGCGATGAACAGTTGCACCCACTGAGCTGAGGCACACTGGGTCCTGGCCAGGTGCTTTGTGTATCACATCCTGGATCACCGACTCCAGTGGCTAAGAGCATTTGTTGAGAGACCTTATGTTGTCTTGTGCAAAGCTCTTCAAATAATCATAGTTTGAGACCAGACTGTAAGAGAAAGACTTCTACGATGGCTAAAATTCTCCAACTCCTCTTTTTAAATAATTCTAGCTGTCTAAAAGATGTGAACAGATTATGCTCTTTATTATTGTCAAAGCTACATTGTTGTTCCTAAATAAGTGACTGAGCTCGTGACTTGTATCTCTCAGGCTCAGCTCCCTGGGCCAGGGATGGGACAAAGACATGTGGAGAGCAAGGAATCTGTCTGATCCTATGAAAGATAAAGTATCCAGAAGAATCTGGACCTTTTGAGACATAGCCACCCTCCTTAATTGAGTGGCTTTCAAATATGTGCTTTCTTGGATTAGTGAAAAATATTGATTTCTTGTTTTGAGTTTGGTTAAAAAGGTGTGTGGATTTATTAACAAAGTTCTCTAGACTGTTAAAAAGAAGCAAAATCAGGCCAAGGATTTAGCTCAGTGGTTCCACCACTTGCCTCACAACCGCAAGGTCCCGAGTACGATTCCCGGTACCAAAAAAAAAAAAAAAAAAGAAGAAGGAGGAGAGCATTACATGGGGCTATCAGAGGATGAGGGATGTTGCTTTCACTTCAGTAAGTACAAGTATCCTTGATTTTCTTAAAAGAGAGAAAATAATCACCTTGATATTCCAGGTCATCTTCATAAGGACTCTGTCTCTGAATTGGGCTTGTGAAACATAAAGACACCATCATGAACATTCCAAACTACTATCTCTCCAAATGAGTTAAAATCTAAGAGGCACTGAAATAGCACAGGAAGAAAATCTTGAGTTAATATCAAGCACTGTTAAGAATTGAAAAAGTAGTGAAGATGAGGTTGGCTTCTTTGGTCTTTCTAATTGAGGTAGTAAGTTTGAGCCTCATCAGGGAATTACTAAAAAAATAGAGTGGAAATCTTGCCGCTAAGTCTGTCAAATCAAAGAGGCTAGGGAGGACACTGAGTATGGTAGAAATAAAACTGTGTTTGAACAACAACTACCTTAGTTGAGTGATTTTTACTTCCAAAATATGATTAAATGTTCTGATATAATATCTTAAAAAGAGTAGAGTAGAATAAGATTCTTTTATTCATCCCCAGAAACTTCTGGAAGATACTAAACCTCATTTTAGAATATTTTAAGCCAATTTTAAAACTAATCACCATTTTTTGACTTGTGATTATTAAAAAACATGAAATTTTACATTTTTAAAGAGGAAATTTCTGACCTTTGGAAATCATTGTTCTCTGGTCAACTAATTATATGCAAATTAAAAATGATTTAACATATTTAAATGTAAATTTAACATCTTTTTTCCTTCTCATCTTTTAAGCAGTTCTACTGCTTTCATTGGCTTTGTGCCAGGAGCTCAAGAATGTGATTTATTTATGTTTCCATTTCTGCTGTGTACCTAAGATGGGAAAATAGATTGTGCCATCATTAAAAAGTCATTTTAACAAATGACCATAGAAAGCCTCTCTACTTCCACCCACCCTTCTTTCTCTCTCCACATGATCCAGAAGTGCTGGGGTGCACATTTCTGTGAAAGCTGGGGCATGCTGCATCCTAACCTGAGTGCTATTAGCACAAACTTGATCATGGTGTCACCATCCAGCAAGATTGATGAGGGCTCCACCTCCTGACACCCCAGGCTGCCTTATTTTCCATATCAGTTAAGCTGGTTGCAGCAGTCACTTACCAAGCCACAACCCAGGTGCTGGATACAAAAAAGCACAGAGAGAAAGAAAGGAGGACAAAGCCATGCTGAAGGTTGGACTGTAGCCACACTGTGCAAGGTGTGAGAGTCCGTGTCACTAAGCACTCTTAGCTCTCTAGTCATTTTCAAGTGACAAGTATTAGCATCACATTCATAAACCAAGAAAAAGTCAGATACAAACCAAGAAAATTACAGCTTAAATGAAGATGATTTTTTTGAGTCTAAATACCTTGAGGTTTTGTTTACTTGTTTCTTTGAACTTCCTCCCCTGTCCATCTCTGACCCGTGCAAAACATACAAAGGAAGCAGTCACCTTCAGCTTGCCTTATATGTAAACTAAACACTATTCATGGGCCATTATAGCAGGGCCTGCCAATGGCTTCTATCCAATAATATCGCACCATTGTCTTTCTTTGTCAGTTTCTAAATTTCGCATCATCTGAAGTCTTGGAGTTTCCTGTGTATCCTCATTCTCATTGCCCACATGCTCATGTATTCCTGGTTTCAGCTGTATTTGTGCCTTCTTCTAGCAATAATCTCAAATTGGATAAATGAAACATATTATATGTTAGTCACCTGAGACAGATTCACTATGTTCATTCCAACCCCAGGCCCATGTAGGTAGATCAGACAATGTGATTTTGAATACCCAAGAACTTGTCCCAACCTGGATCACAACAGGAACCACCAAGCAGCTGTGAACATCTTAGTGCCCTTCACCTGTGTGTTTTGGTCCTGAAGAGCTGGGGGCACGAGGCTCCTCGTTCAAGTCAGAGTCAGCTGGCCCAGGCCTTGTCATTCTGATGGAGAGCAGAGGTACAGAATCAGGGGAAAAGAGCTGAACTTTTATTTCCTCAATCCATGGTTCCATCCATCTGTGAAAGATGATAAAGGGCACCCTGGAGTATTGTGAAAGAGATAGGAAGTACCTGTTTTGGTGTTCTGCATGCAGAGTTTAGGGATTGCATCATTTTTAGAGGACAAATTTCATTTACTGTTAAAATTGGCTGCCACTGTCCGATAGGATTAGTTAATTTATATTTAAGTCCTCAGACAGTGGAAGACAATAAAATAACAGGCATATTTATATAATTGATGCACTTTAGCAGTACCTTATCCATAGCAACCATATATATACACATGGTGTGCATACATTACATTAGGTGGTAATTAATATCATATTTTATATGTTATATTTAAATAGCAATAAACTAAGTATTGAATTATGTGTCTCTAATCTATCAATTACTTTATTTTTCTCCATTCATGTATTTATTTGTCTGTAGAGAAAAACAAAAAGAGTAATATGTCTATGTAAGATAAGTATCCTTCAAGAAAAGGACATATAGGTATATACAAATATAAGTAATATAAAAAGTAGGAACTTATGATTAAGAATTTTAGGGCCAGGGATTTAGCTCAGTGGTTCTAATGCCTGCCTCACAATCACAAGGTCCCGAGTTCAATCCCTAGTACCAAAAAAAAAAAAAAGAATTGTATACAACCCTTCAAGGAGCATGGGTTTGTGATTATTTCACCGAGGAGGAAACAAAGTCTAAACTCCCATGGCCAGTATGACGCAGAGAAGGAATTCTGGATTCACACCTTTCCTCATGAGAGATGTTGGCTCTTCAGAGAAGAAAGAAGACCTGCGTGATTTCACATGCAAGGAGAGGCAAACTCAAAAATGTGGCACACAGGGACAGAGCAAAATAAGACATTTTATTTAAGTAAAAGACAGCTAAGGGAAATACATTGCATTATATTTCTTTTAAAATATGAGTGAAAAGAGAAGCAATGAAAGCATTGTAGGCATAATTCAGAATGTGTTGATGTTTTTAATATATAAATTATTCAAATGTGACTGTACTGTTCAAACTACTGTGACTGCACTCACTGTATCCAGTGTATGAACTCTGTGGTCTCAGTGCTGTGAGGTTACACCCCAGCCATTCTCCCCCAGCCCAGTGCACAGCTTCTCCTACCCCTCTCTCCTCCATGCTCTGCCCCCCAACTCTTCTCTATAAGTTCTTCCATGCAGCTGATTCTCAGCAACTTGGACTTATTCCTCACCTGGATTTTGCTGTATACATCTTGGTGTTTCCACTCATGCTTTTGCCCATGCCACCACAACCTTTGTCTCCCTAAGACTTCAGTCCTGAGCTTCCTCTTGTACACAGTGTTCCCAGGCTCCTGAGCCCCTGACACCCCAGCCCATGTTCATTTAACCCTTGATGGGATGCTATAGTGATCCGTCACCCTACTTCTGCCCTCTCCAGGACAGCAACTTCTGGGAAATAAGAGCCATGTATCTTCTTCTTTTTTTCCCCAGTAAGTATCAGCAACAGGGCCAAGTAGAGCCTATCAGTGAATTAATAAATAAATACTTCTTAGGTCATTTGGTTCGCAAAAGTCAGCACATTTTCCAATCCTGCTGGATTGGAAATTTTACAAACACTGTTAACAATACTTGTGATTAAATCCTAACCATACCTGTGATGAGTAGCTTCTGACTTGGCTCCAGATGATTCCTGCTGCCTGGATTTTGGCCATGTGCTCTGGCCCCACCTGGAGTATGGGCCAGGCCACATGAAGTGCTCATAACCAGCAGAATACGACAGAGGTGACAGAATGCAACTCACAAGACTGGTCTGTAAGGGACGGCATCAGTCTGTTAGGCCTTCTTTAGCCTTCTAACTTCCCAGCTCTAACAAAGCCTGTTGCTGTGTGGAGAGGGCAACAAGGCCACGATCTGAGGGCAGCCCTTCACTACCTGCCAATGGCCTCATCCCAACAGCTCCCAAAGAACAACCCTTGGTCCCTTGTTCCAAGGACCACAGGAGCAGACTTGAAAGAAGACCATTCCCAGTTAAGCCTTCAGGTGGAAGCACAATCCCTACTGATCACAGCCTGGGAGACCCTAAGCCACAGAGTCCAACTCAGCCACACCTAGATTCTAGATGTGCAGAAAACGTGAGATAATACATACTGTTGCTTTACACCACAACGTTTTAACTATGAGTTATGTAGCATTAGGTAACTGACATCATGCTATGGTCATTTAAATTTATTGCTTTTTTTTTCCTTGCACATACACACAAATCCTAGCAATCTCATTACTTGGCACAATTTAGACAGACTTGGTCCCATCTAGGAACAAATTGCTGAAATAAGCATGTCCTCTGATGTCAAAAGGGATAGAATAATCTTAGAAATTAAAATAGAGCTTGCATATAAAGTATATTTCATATCTCATTAGCATTAGAAGTAGCACAAGCTCATGGACTTCAGTTCCTTCTAGAGAGGAAACTCCTAATAATAAAACAAATTTAACAATCTTCTAAAAAAGACATCCATTTTTATTTAACTACATACTCATAGTCCTATTTAATACTTTTTATCAAATGGAAATTGGAATGTTTTGCAGGGCCTAGATTATCTGAGATATTGGAAATGAATAATAACCTGAAGATTGTACAATGTACAATCATGTATTTATATCAACATTTCAGAACTGATTCAACTTATCCCAAACAATCATATGGCATTTATACTTATCGTCGTCACCTAGAACTAGTGGCACTATTTTGTTTTTCCTCCCAAAATATTCAAGGATAATACTGAGTATCTTCACTTAGAGAGATTCAAGAGCCATCAACCTGACATCTCTGAAAAGACAAAACAATAACAAGACAAACAATAGAAGATAGTCACGAAACACTAAAAAATGATGAATGTCAATGAAACTTCCTTGCAAAGAAATATTTACTTTAACAAGCCAATCTGATTTTTTTTCATTTTTGACTCAAAGTTGTAAGTAGAGTTAGAGGTGAGAAATGTAACTTGAAACCACATACATTATGTTGATATAACCAAATAATCAAGAAGCTCAATAAACTGATTTCTTTTCAAACCATGAGGCAGAGACTACAAGATTGAAGTGAAACATGTTAAACTAATTAGAAATAGTGACACAGAAAAGGATAGTACTACCAAAAGACAAATGAGTTGAAATTGTTAAGGACAGAAGAATAAATGGATAAAGGAGAGAATTTTAAAATAGTGTATTTTACCTAAGTGTGGTGGTCCAGGATGCTGTAATTCCAGCATCCTTTGAGGCTCAGGCAGGAGGATGTCAAGGTCAAGCTCAATTTATATAATTTACTGATTTAAGGAGACCCTGTCCCAAAATTATATATAAAAAGACTGGGGATATAACTCAGTGTGAAGATCTTTAGTTCAATACCCACTACTGCATAAAATAAGCACTTTAATTGAACTTATTGTGTAGCTTATCACCACAAACAGAAGTAAATGCTTCATATAACTCTTAGCCTTAAAAATCTTACATGTGCAATAGTATAGACATAAAAGTAAATGTTCTGGAACTATTAAGCAATGAAGTTCTTGAAATATATCTGTGTATATGTTTGAGTGTTTC
This sequence comes from Heterocephalus glaber, assembly GCF_000247695.1. The sequence continues at coordinate 21,077,735 of NW_004624732.1, read as the reverse complement.
TTTTTGTTTACAAAAATATAGGAAAAACTACAACTTCAAATGAAAACTATTTTTTCCCTGTTGAAAAAAAATCCAGAAATATTGAAGTGATGTCATGAGTGTTTCAATCATTGCAAGAGTTTGCTGTTGAATCCCCTTAGGGACTGCTGTTAATCAATGCCTTAACACCAAATGCTGGTGGAAAGAGAAGTAACCTAAGTAACTGTAGCATATTAACAGAAGTACTGGAAACATAGTGGGGTCAGGTAAGCTGGTAAATGTGTGTACTCTACATATAAGGGCAAAACGCCATTTACGCCAGCCTGTTTGTTGCCATGAGCACTTTCTGCTACAGCTGTACCCGTTTTTCAAAATAAGCTAGAAATTCATATTAATGTGAATTTTCTTGATTTTTAACTTAGTCTTTCATTCAAACACAAAATTCTTTTGAGGGCTAAAATGTTTTAGAGAAATGTATCCTTGGAATAGTTGGTGCCTGTTTTTTAATCTGCTCATGAATTCCAATCATAATCTGACAGGCTTGAATGAAAGCAATGTGTGGTTGCTTGACATGGAAGGAGAAAAAGGCAGTATTGATAGTTCTTTAGAGAACACCACACGTAAAGGTAATGTACAGGCAGGACAAAATAATAATGCAAAGGATGATTGATGATGACTGTGAGAAGTTTCCAAGCTAGCAATCAAAGATTGAAGAAATATCACAATGAATATTTCTATTTCACAGGAAAACGTACAATGCATAATAAATTAAAAGTAACACCAAGGCATCATATTATGATGAATCATTATTTTCAACTTCACTGATGAGAGATACCCAGGAGATTAGTGAAGCACAGTTCTAATGTGCATCTGGTTTTGTTGAATGGGTGTGCTCTTGGGGACTATATCTGGTCCCTAGCCCCTTCCTCTCTGGTCTTCTTTCCTTGATCTCTGCTTCCTACATCCCATGAGCTGACCATCTCTCCTCCACCGTGTCCCCTTCCATCATGATTCTTTGACTTGGACTCAGCCAACTATGGACTGAAAACATAGGCCTACATAAACCTTTTCTCCTTTAAGTGCAGATCCCAGATATTTTGTATCAGCAACTAAAAACTGACCAATATGCTGAATTTTAAATAGTACTTAGGATCCTCCCGAGAAAGAAAATCGGTAGGATGTGACTCTCACTCTCTCTCTCCCTCCTTTCCATTATTACTATAAAAACTATGAAGTCCATAAAAGTTTAATAACACAGGAAATAATTTACAAAAGAACAGACAGCTACAAATTCTGAACTTCTCAGGTATAAGAATTATTTATACATATTGTTTATATGTTTGCATGATTTTGATGCTTTTTAGCACAGTACTTAAGATTTGTAATTAAAATTACCTCAAAAACTGTATCGATCGGCAATATGATAGAACAGAAATTCTTGGACTTCACCATTCACCACACACAGAAAGTGCAACCATAACTATCCACCAACTGTAATATCTCCCTGAAAACCCTAATACTTGAAACCAAGCTTGAGACACCTGAACAATCTGGATAACTGAAAGGAGAATGAAGTAGAAGGAAACAAAGACCTCTGTCACACGTCTCTGAGGAACAGAAACTCTGGTGCCCTCATTCCAAGTAACATTTTCACCCAACCTTGAGACTCAGCCTGCAGCCTTCCCAATGCTCCCTCTTAAGTATCAAAAGGCAGAGCAGGGTTGCTTCCCTTGGCTGCACAGACAACCATGTAAGAACACAAGGATGTTGAAAGCCCTGGGACTCATGTCACCTTCAAGAAAAAAATGCTAAAACTCTAATAATGGACACTAAAAAACTGATGTCTATGAAATTATTGACTACAATTTAGAATAATCTTCAGTCACAAGAAATTACATGAAAAGCTTTAATGAAATTTGTGAAAAATATACATAAACAAAATGAGAAGTTTTTTAAAAAAAGGAAATACAAAACAAATAGAAAATCTAGAAGTGAAGAATATAATGACTAATCTTAAAATATTAGTAGCAAGTGTCAATGACAGACAAGCAAGAGGAAGAATCATTGAACTAGAACAGAGAATACTTGAAATTATCCAAGCAGAGGAGCAAAAACACACATTAATGAAAATGAATGAAGTCTGATAATGATGGAGAACCTTCAAGAGACAAAACCATTGTATAATAGGAATTATGAAGAATAAAAATTTTAAAAACCAGGAAATCAGAAAAAAATATTTAGGTAGAAAGTACTTGAAAGTGTCTCTATTCTGGGGATACAAACCAGTGTCTATAAATCTATCCATCTATTTTTCTATCAGCTTTTATCAATGCATTTCTATCTACTTTCAAATATTTAAAAATTTAAATGATTAAGAGCCAAATATTAACAAATTATTTCTCTGAATAAATTATTTGGTTTTTTTTCTATTCTGCAAAAATATATAAAACATAAAATTCAAATTTTATTTATTTTAATTCTGTAATTCACTGGCAATAAAAGTTTATAATGCTATGCAATAGTAATCATTATGTATTTCCAGAAATAATTTATCATATTAAATATGTGACATTTTAATAAATAATAAAATTTAATAAAGATAAATATTGAAAAACAACTTTAAATTTTCTCAGTCTTTAAGTTTCTTTTTTATCTATATTCTACATTTCTTTTCTATAAAATTACCTATTCTAGGTACTTTATAAATAAATAAGAGTAGTTATTGAATAAATAATATTTATATTTTGTTTCTATGTGACTTCACTTGGCAATGTTTTTCAAAAGTTATCTCTGTTACAGAATATATTAGAATTTTATTACAGCAAGTTAATTTAGTTTCCAGTTGACAATTATTTTGTCACCATTTTTAAGATTATTTCTAGGTACTTTATAAATAAATAAGAGTAGTTATTGAATAAATAATATTTATATTTTGTTTCTATGTGACTTCACTTGGCAATGTTTTTCAAAA
>NW_004624732.1:21024300-21074685 GCF_000247695.1 Heterocephalus glaber | reverse complement strand
ACAGAATATATTAGAATTTTATTACAGCAAGTTAATTTAGTTTCCAGTTGACAATTATTTTGTCACCATTTTTAAGATTATTTCTAAATATTTTATTGTCTTTGATTCTATTATAAATGAATTGCTTTATTTCCTTTATGTATGGATCACTGGTAGAGTATAAAAACACAATTGACTGTATTTTGTTGTATCATTTAATTTTTCTGAATTTATTTATTAGTTGTGTTTGTGTGTGTGTGTGAGGGAGACGAGGGTGGTTTGGGTTTTCTACACACATTGGCACATCATTCGTGAGAGTTATATGTTGTTCTTTCCAATATAAATACACTTTATATTTTCTTTCCTAAAGCTGTGAACAGCCCTTCCACTACTATGTTTATACAAGTGGAAAAGTAGACACACTGGTCTTGTTCCTGACCACATGGTAGAATATTTCATCTCTACTATGAGTCATGATGTTACCTGTGAGTTTCTCATATTTGAATTCTTTTCATCTCGGGGAAATTTCTAGGTTTTCCTAGTTTGTTTTATGTTTTCAGCATGAAATGGTGTTGAATTTAGTTCAGTGCTCTTTTGGACTCTGTAGAGATGATCATCTTTTTATTCTATCAATGTGGTATATTACATCAGTCAGTTTTCAAATGATGAAATTTCTTTAAAATCTAATAAACCCACTTGCTCCTGGAATGTAACTGTTTTAATATGTTGTTAAATTTGATTTGCTAGTATTTTCTTAAAGATTTTGGGATCAATATTCTTAAACGATATTAGTCTGTAGCATTCATTTCTTGGAGCATCTTCTGGCTTTGGTATCAGGATAATCTTGGCCTTCATGAATGAGTTAGGAAGTATTTCCTCCTCTTCAATTTTTTGCACTGTTTAAGAAACATTGATATTCATTTTTTCTGTTTAGTTTTTTATAATTAGTTTATGCTTATGATGCATAATAATTGCATTCATCTTGGAAATTAGTATTTATTCGTATATCATTTTCATCATTTTTACTTCTCTTTCCCCTCTCTGTTCTCCCACCTTCTCCCATCTTCAGAACCCTTTTTATCTCCACAAAGTCTATCTCCCTATTTCTTATTATCTACTATTCTTCTTTTAATATTATTTATATTTTGAGATTCTCATATAGGAGAATTCATGTGCTACTTAATCTTCCATGTTTCATTTATATCACTTAGCATTATGGTCTCAAGGTGGATTCTTTTTCCTATAAATGACTCAAACTTATCCCTCCTTATGATGGAGTAGTCCATCATGTGTACACCACACTCTTTTTAAATCTTTCCTAACATTCACCAATGAGCCAAATCAGTTAGGTCTGTTCATATTTTTCAGTCTGTATTTTTGTTGCTGTTCGTGTTCATTGATTTCAATCATCCTTTCTTCAAATTTACTAATTCTTTCCTCAGTATTCTTAAATCTTCTGATAATTCCTCCAGTGAATATTTCGATATAGTTCTTGTAGTTTTCAGCTTCATAGTTTCTTTTTGGTTTCACTTTATAACTACTCTTTATTGTACTCTTGTCAGTTATTAGTTCATATTCTCTTGTTTCTTCTTTAGTATTTTGTCTTTTAGTACTTTGTTGATTTAAAATATTTTTTTCTTTAACTCAGATATGTAGACATCATTTCTGTGAATTTATTTTTCCCTTCTTATTATTCATATTTCCTGGTTTTATATGTTTTATGAATTTTGTCAAAAATTGGGCATTTAGGTAGTACAGTATAATAATTTTAGAAATCAGATCCACTTTCGTGGGATTTTATTTTTACTTTTTTTTTTAGGTTGTAACAGTTCTTTTGTTTTGAGACTTCAAAAATTTTTAAAAATCAAATATCCCTTGCTGAGTGTGATCTCTGTGATCAATGTTCCTTTAGCTCATGCTCGACTACGTTTGAAGAGAGCTTTCTTTGAGTGCTAGGAGTTAAAAACTAGCAAAGTCATTCTAAAATAAAATAGGAGTAGAATGAGGGAGGAGGATGAAAAGGGGAGTGTAGAGATCAGCAAATCTTTCCTTTTCACAGCACACTCTGTACTGAGCCTCAGCTCCTTAGCAAGGGTTTATCCAGGCCTAAGGGTCAACCTGAGGGAAAGCTTAAGATCTTTGGAGAACTTCCCTGACCATGTGTCCTGGCCCATTTCATATTTTTTACATCACCTGACTTGTGTGGCTGCTTCTGAATGTCTGAATTCCCCAAAGTGAGTCCCCTTGGTCTTAGATTAGTATTCTATATCCCCACCTAGAAACACCACTTGTACCTTCTCTCCATACACCTTCTATCTGTATCTTTCCAGGTCAGTCCCTGCTGCTTATCCTGTTTTTGTAGGAACTATGCAAAGCAGAGATAATGACCTCCCTTAATCTTTCACTCACTCTCCAGCTTGGTTAAAATAAACTAAAATGGTTACTTGCAAATAAGATATTTTCTGCTTCCTTCTATTGAACAGGGAAAGACAGTAGCTAGCACCTACTGCTGAAGATGAAAATTACTACTCTACTGGACAGCAGAGCATAGGTTGAGTAAAAATATTACAAAGCTTCAGGTTAATTTTGAAAAGTGTTTTTCTTAATTTGGCATTTACTTGTTGATGTAATCCTTTGACTATTTTTCAATCTTCTCAAAAGTTTGTTCAGATAATTTGTGTGAGTGTGTGTGTGTTAGCATTTCTTAGACATCTTGTAACTTCCAAGTCTAACGTTTTGCTGAAGTTACTCCCCCTACCGCATCTATTTTTAAAACCATCATCTTATAAAAGTGCTTGTTTTGATTAGTGAATAATAACATGTCAAAAGTATATTTTTTTGATTGCCAGTGATACTTTAAATGTTCCATAACTTTGACAAGGAGGAATATTTTCCATTTTTTAAGTATTCTGTTTATTGAACTTGCCTTTTACTGATTAAAGTTTATGAGGTTGGCTAAGTTTTATAAGGTTAAAAATACTCATAATTATTTTTTATATTTTCTTAGATTTTTTAAAATTTTCATTAATGAGATTATTGTAATCTTCTGAAATTTGCATTATGAGTCAAATAATTAATGACTGATTACAATGTAACATTTGATATCTTGATAGTATATTTTCAGTCAATACTTTGATAGTATGATATATTGTTTTTAAATTTTCTTATTTTATCCCAGAGAATATGTAACATTGTTTTTGTCTTTTATTCCTATTTCCTCCATTTTTCTACTGAAAAAAATGTATATGTAGACAGTAGAAACACATTTGCATGTTTATTGTTTTCTCCTCTCCATTCATTACAAATGCATGGGTTGTTTTCAGGTTGGCATCATCTAGTTCTCTGAAATCCCAATTTTATCACTTTTTCTGATTACTTGACCTGTTGTGCTAAGAGACTGTAAAAGTGCAACTCCAAACTTTTCATCCACTCTAATATTGTTTATTTAATTACATATTAACTTTTCACAAATTCCATCTCCACCACAAATTGGATGAAAGAGAGTGTGTTTTGAAGATCTAATGAATTTGAGGTAATATGAAAATCTGTCTGGATCAGACAATTTTGGAAAGAAGGAGAAACACTACATCAAAAACAGGTGAGTGCTCGTCCCATCCTCTACCCATAAACATCAAGTAGAATAAGTAAGGAATGCTGAATCCATGCCTGATAAATGTTCTCAAAGCAAGATTTCTGAAGTATCTCACTCATATAAACATTCGGTGACAAGGTTTTCTTCATTCCATGTATCTCTGACTGTCCTTACCTCCATTCAACAGCTGGTCTTTTCCAACACCAACTTCAGTCCCTTCAGTTCTAGACTTCAAACAACCTCAAAAAATGTTCTTGTCCATCACCTGTGGAAGATTCATAAAATACTAGAAAACAAATGTGTCTATAAATTTTTATTTGAATCTAAGTACAGATGAGTATAAGTTAACGAGCAACTGAGGCTTAAGATACACTTGTCTTTAATATCATTATATTAACAATTATATCCACACTTACAAAATATCTGCATTTTACAGCATATGTTCATATATATCCTTTTATCTTTACAATAGTTCAATAGACACATTACTTTTTATTATCATTTATGATTAAATGAAATTCAGTATCAGACAAATATTTAATAAGCAATAAATTGCAAAGCCATGCCTGAAACTATACCTTCAAACTCTAAATCCAGGTTGTTGTTGTTGTTTTTTCAAAAAAGCAAAGATGCCTGCTAGAAGACATGATAGGGAAAATCTGAAGCAGAAAGTTTTCTTACAAAATATGAGACGCATATGTAGCATCTATAGGCAATGGTTTCTACTTTAAAAATACTATTCCATGTCTCTATCATCAGCTGATAAGTTCTGAGTAGTAGATTTTTATGCTAAGCTAAAATATTGGAGGACATCAGCGAGGATAAGATGAATAAAAATAAACCTAATATTTTGATTAAAACTCAAGAACTCTCATAACCAAGATGGCCAATATTTCTGACAAAATTTGAAAAAAACTTTGAAATAAAATAAATGGCAAGTTGAACAAAATTGTAGTGTCCAAGTGGAAAGAGTAACTTTTATAACCTATAATGAAACATGACAAGATTCTTCTAACAACATTTTCTCTGTCGGTGAGAAAACTACAGAAATATAAAGGAAAATCAGGCTTTAAATAGCTGGAGTAAAGTATTTAGCATATGTAATATCTTGTACTCAGTGAACAGGTTATATACAGACTAAGTTTTCCTATCTCACCCTTACATAAGCATTTCTAGAGTGTACCCATATGATGCTCTTCTTTCCTCTCTATAACTTAGAACTTGCTATTCAGGCCAACATGGCAACAGGATGTGTTACTGTTTCCTCTACATCAACACTTAAAATGGAAAAAAATGTATGGATCTTCTGGTTATTATATTCTTCATCCCTTAATTTACAAGTTTTCCTCAATGGAACAAAAGAGAAAAAGCACAGTTATATATTTTTACAAAAGAATGTACATATTTATCTCAGAAGCCTAATGAAATAATATTGGCAAAATGAATACATGAGATATCTCTGATCTTGTCAGATACAATTCTACACTTGCTTACTGTTCAAATAGATTTTTTTATTCTGATTTCTAATTTGTAAAACTTGTAGACCTTTCACGGTTATATCTGACACCTCAAAATTTAAATTCTGCAACGTGTTAACAATATTTATTTATTCTGAATTAAATAAAAACTTGATAAAATATGGCAAATGATGTTAAAACTCTTCCTACACATTAACCAGTTTACATAACCACTTTTGACATGTTTAAAATATTAATCATTGATATTCTGTCCTAAAATGAGAATTATTATAAAATTATTCAAATTAAGAAAAATGTATATGTACACTTTATTATCCTTTTTCATATATATATATATATATATATATATATATATCTTCTGCACAAAATACCTGCAGGAACAAGAAAAATATCTTAATTTCCATTTGACATATACAAAAACTGAGGCTAAGAAAGTGTATCAGTCAAAGTACACTCCAGAAGATGAAAACCAATAGAATATATGTATTTCCACCCATTTAGAAGGGAATTGATTCCATGGGCTTACACTATCAGAGGCTGGATAGGCCCACAGTGACCATTTGGAGGCTGGAATGGTGAGGAAGCCAGTAGCTGCTTCACTAAGAAAGCTAAACTCTAGCCTCAGAGCAAGAGCAGTCAGTGTGAGGCTGAAGGCTTGGAAGCCCTGGAGAGTCACTGCTATAACTCTGTATTTAAAGGCTGAGGAATTTGAACTGAATGTTCAGGGGTGAGGCCCAGAACAATAAATTCACCTGCTCACAGAGTCTGGTGTGGAAGTTCAGTCAAACTTTCCTCTTCCTCGACTTTTCTGTTTCAACCAGGCTCTCAGGCTTTTGGATGGTGCCACTCAAACTTGGGGTGAGTCTTGCCCACACAGTTCACTGACCCAAGCCCCGATCATACCTGAAACCACTTTAGGGGACACACTATGAAGTATGCTTTGTCAATTTTCTAGGCATCTTTCAATCCAATTAATTTTAAAATGAAAAATAACAATCACAGAAAGGAACCCAGATTCTCAGGAGAGCTGGCTTTATCTCAGTATCAAGTTAATTGTGTGGCAGTTAGAATATATATGTTCTGTTAAAATGCTGAAAAAGGAGCATTCTACTACATGCTAGAAAGGATAGATGAGGAAAATTAGCTCGAATCTTAATATATTAATGCTAAGAATGCAAAATGTTAAAGCTAAAACTGGGAAAGAGCAGTTACTATAATATCTGACATACAGTTAGCATATGACCCAACAAATTCTCTCTTGGGTATTTTCCAAGAAATTGATACATCATATTCATCCAAAATTTTCTATATGAATGCTTGTAGCAGCTTTATTCATGGCCACCTTTAAATGACTTTTAATAATTAAGTGGATAAATGTTGAACATCTATATTATGAAATACTGCTAAGGAGTAGAAAAAGAACGAACTATTGAGACACACAACTTAGTTATATCTCAGTGACATGCTGAGTGAAAGAAATCTTTTCAAAAAATTATACATAAGGTATTTTCATTTATATGAATTATTTAAGAAGAGAATACTAGAGTATTGAGGAAAATATGAGAAGTTTTCAGATATTATGAGCGGGAAGAGCAGTGGAGCTATTAAGGGATAATATAAGGGAGTACTTCCAGATCATAGAACTATTTTTCTTCCTGATTGTGGTGGCAGCTAATAAAATTTCATAGATGTGCTGAAATCCCTCATAAGAACATTGAAAAAGTTAGTTTTATTGTAAGATAATTATAACACTATAATCAAAATACACAGTTGATAAAACAAGTTACAGCTAGGAAATAAAACATGACTCAAATCATATTTAAGGTATTCTCTAGTACCTTCTGCAAGAATAAATAGCAAAAATAATATAAATATTCCAAAAATTAAAATTGGTCAAATTTGGAATCTTAAAAAAAAGCTAAAGAAAATAATAGAATGTGCTAGACAATAGTGTTTTCAAGTTCAGCCAACATTTTCCCTTATATCTTATATACCACAGATATATATTTCCCATTTGGATCACAAATAGGTGTTACATATTCTAAATAATCCACATTTGGAGGGTGTTATGGCTTATATTTAGATATCCCCTCAAAGTTTTATGTACTCATAAGTGGGGTTGGGGGGGGTAATTGGATCATGCGCTTTGTGATGCTGGATTAGCCCACTGATTGCTTAACATAATGCTGGATGTGGGTGATGGACTTACTGAAGAGGAAGGACTCACCCTGGATGTAGATCAGCTGGAGTAAAAAGAGGAAAAATGAATGTGCACTGCTTCCTGCTGCCATGCGATGAACTGTTTCTCCTCTGTGATGCCCTTCTGCCTTGCTGCCCTTCCTTGGAGCCTGCTAAGGACTGAAACCTCTATAAACTGTAAAATGAAGTAAAACTCTCTTCCTTTAACTTGTGGGTGTTGGGTGTTGCGTCCTAACAATGAGAAAGTAAAATGGAATAGCCGCTGCTGGGGCGGCTCCCTCTGCCTCTTCTTTTAGATTCTCATTGATGCTGGGAGAAAAACTTAAAATATTCTTGAAGGATTCTCAAATTAATAGGGAAAGAATATGAATTGATTAAAGAATAATTAGCCTCTGCTGTCATATCTAAGGATCTGAAATTCACTGCAGAATAATTCCACAATATTGAAGAAAAATTGTTGAATTTCTTAGTAGATTCAGTTCTCAGATCTATATTATTTTTGATTAACATGTTAATGGAGAATAAGTCACTTCAATAGGAATATATTACCTTTGAGAAAGGAAGCTGATAGTATTCTTCAGATAATTTCAGATTTCATTTAAACTGTTTTATATCTGATTATTTTTAGGTCAAGAAATTTAGATAAAAGTTGTTTCATTTAAATAATAGTGTTTAAACATCGATAATCAGGTTGAAGATCTGCATTACAGTGTTGGAAATTCAATAGGATAAATACTTAATGAATAGTTTTACTATTAAATATTGAAACATAATTTATAGACAACCTAGTTCACCTGTTTTAAGTGTAAAATTCAACAGATTTTTGCATCTTTGCAGACTTGAAAGTGTATAATTTAAGAGCATTTCTAAAATTAATGTCATGCCATTTGCAATTACTACCCATTTTCCATCCCAAACTTCATCTCTAGACAATCATTAGCTTACTTTCTATCTCTATAAATTGCTTATTATGAACATTTCATAGAAATGGAATCATATAATGTGTCATCTATTATGACTAGATTTTTTATCATAATATTTGAAGTTTATTCATGTTATAGAATATATCAGTTACCTTCACTCTTGCATATGATCTTCCACAAGAGTAAAATACTGACATATTCTAAGACATGAATATAGTATCTTATTTTATTTATGCATTTATTAGTTCCTGAATATTTTGGTTACATCCAATGAATGGCTATATTAATAGTGCTGCTAAAAAATTCATGCAAAAGTTCTTGGGTGAGCTTATATTTTCACATCCATTCTGTTGTGAACATACAGAGTATACATTCTGTTGGATGCCAGAAGTAGAATTCCTTGGTCTTATATTGAGTGGCCTATATTTTTAGGTCAACTGTTTTCCAACATGTGATGTATGTACTCTCTTAGATATTCACAAGAAAAATTACAGGGAATACAGTTTTTCCAAATCATGCCATACATATTTATTATTATTACTGTTATTATTATTATAATCATCCTGCTGAATTGTAATTTGGATTTGCATTTCCTTAGTGATTAAAGATGTCAAAAATTATTTCATGTGCTTATTGTGCATTTATAATTGGCAATATTTCACCCATTTTAAAATTAGAGTGTATATTTTCATGTTTTTGAGCTTTAAGAGTTCTTTATATTTTCAGTTTCTTGGACAAATTATTTCCAAACTTTTTCTTTCAGTCTTTTGATATTTTGTTTTCTGTTATACGAAAGTCTTTAATTTTGACAATCAAGAAACAACTTAAAATGTATGAAGAAAATGTATACTATCAGTATCATATATGTACTTGTACTTATTTTAAAAGGATATTTTATTGAACAGCAAAAACAATGTCTCTTCTTCAACACAAACTACACTGACCTAAAGAGGTGAATACACTGTGTTGAGCTGCTGATAGTAGTCATGGGATTTTAGTTCAGACTTCAAGCACAGTAGTTATAGTTTATGCTAATAGCACTGTATTTCCACCCTACTCCTGAAATCAGGAGGGAGAAAAAGAAAGAAGAGGTGGAAATACTGGTAATTCTCCCAGAGCTCTGGTACTGCCCCTTCCAGGCACATACATGCTAAGACTGCATTTCTTTGCCTTTCTAAACTTTTGCCCACAACTTCAAGTAAAAGTCAAGAACTTTTCAAAACTGTTTTTAGAAACTGGTTACCTCTTCTCTTTCCTTTTGCCACAGAGACACACACTCTTGCAAAGAGAGGCTGCCCCAACAGCTCAGATTCAAGCATGAAGAAGAAATGTACCAGAGACCCCATTTTCTTTCAGCAGACCTGAAGCTTAGGTAAGAATCAAACTCTTGTTAATTTAGAAACTAAAATTTCTTAGGTTTCTGTTTTTGCAGCAAAACCTAACTTTCCTCATGTGGTTATTGTAAAATGTATTGAGTTACATTGCCTATGATAGCAGTACATTTAACTACTTATGATTAAATAGATATTTAATCTCCATCTTATGTATAAGGAACCTTTATTCTTATAGATTATAGCACTTCGATAATTTTACTTCATTTTCACTGTCGTCAGAGTTGGAATTCAAATTTACTTCTGTCTCGATTCAAACATCACTTATTGCACAAAATTATGTTTTATGAAGCCAAAAGCACTTAAGGAAAAGGATAATCAGAATTGTAAAAACAAATAATGATGGTATTTGTTGTATCTTTATCTCCTAAAACCCCTGTTACAAAATTAGTGATTATTTTGGATTCAGATGTTAACAAAGCTGAATTTCAGGAGGAATATACTACAGTTATCCCGTATCAGGAAAAGAAGCAAAACTAAGCAAATGAAAATTTTTATTGCCTTTATCTTGGTGAGAAAAGGTTAGGTATATATTCATTAGAAAAGAAATCTCATTTCACTTGTTCTTTATAAAGTATATGTTACAGGTGGAAAAATGTACACACAATGAAAAAAGTACAACAGTTAAAAACCCATGATTTCAGAAAATTGTTATTGTGGAACTTTGCTTAGGCCTGATCCTTTCAGTGAAGGGAATGTATTGGACTTAGATAACAAGAAATGAATAAAACTAGTTTTATACAAATATCATTTGACAGAATTTAATAAGGTAAATTTCTTAAAGAAAGGAAGCATGAGGGCAAGAAGTATGTTTAGTTAAAATTTTCATTTTATTTCACCAACTAAACTATTCTCCCAGATAGTTTAAAATTATGAAGAACTCCTAAAGACAGAGACCACTATCAGGAACTGAAGACAGTTGAATTTGATAGGTAGAAGAACTTTGATAGCAAAGCAGAGAGAACTAGAAATCAAGTACACTTGAATCATAATTGTCAGTTATGAGAACCATATTAATATGAATGTGATTTGATTATTTATATAAAATGTATTATTAGAGCAAATTATGTTAATTTGTTTCATAGACTTCACTGCAACAAAATAGTTTATAAGATTTGGGGTTTTTTTGGTTTATTTTTGTTTTGGGACTTCACATAAATTGGGAAAGAAGCTGTGTGTCTATTGTAAGAGAAGTACAGATTTAATGATCAAGTGATATGGGAAAGAAAACTATGTATGTATAAGTGCGTATAGTTTTTCTTTAGGTATGTATTGACTTAGAGTAAGAGTGAAACCAACAGCAAGAGAAGCAGACAGAAAGAGAAACAGGGAGGGAGGTAATGCTAGAAATACACAAAGTAAACACAACGTAAACATGATTAGGGGTAGATCAGATGTGGGGAGTCAGGAGGGCAGCTGACTTAATCCCTTTGTTTCACAGTTAAGAACAGTGTTGGGAAAGGCAAAGTGCATGGATTTGGAAATCAAGCCCACTCATATTGAATTATATTTTTAAAAAATTAATCTGGCAAAGCATTTAACATGCTCTGCAATTTAGTTGTGCAAATGTAAGAAAATACCTTGTACTATGTCCACCATGAGGCCTGGCATATGAACAACACATAAGTAGTTGGACATCAGTGACTAGTACAGATGAGAGAATAGTCCCACCGAAAGTTTTTATTTCTTCCCCTTTAAAATAATGACAGGAATATTCTACTCTTTGTGATGAATGACTTGAATGATATGTGTGAAATTCCAGACAATTCCTAGTTTCTGAAATAACAGACGATGAGTTCCTTTCTTTCTAGCCTTATTTTTTCCTAAACAAGAAAAAATCATTTCCAAGGGCCATATTAAATTTCATATTAGACAACTACTGAGTTAAGATTTTTTTTGAGCTTCTACTTAACTCCTAATTTTCTGAAAAGAAAAAAGAGAAGAAAAGCTCACCTGGCTTATAGTTATTCTGGCATTAGGATTTTTATGCAGCTCTGGATTTAGCACTCCCATCTTCTTTTATCTCATACTACATTCTGAACTTTTAATACTAACAGTTGTACTGCTTTAACTTTCTGACATATAAATTGCACTTTGGGTCTCTGACAGCAGGGCTTTTCACTCTTTGTATTTCAATCTCAGATGTTGCAAAGATTTTTGTGTGGTTTTCTTATTTCTTGCCTATTGGATTATACATTATTTCTCGAAGTGTGCAAACAATCACATTGACCTCATCACAATTGTGTCCTCTCACCTCAATAATGGACATAAACTAAATGATAATTATGATTTAATGTCATTTAACTTCGTTTTCAAATGGAATCAATATACAGTGAAACACATACAGACTCTGTAATCAGGAAAAACTAGATTTTAAATCCCAGCTCTGCCATGTTTGATATGTGAACGTGGTGAAAATTCCCCAAGAGGAAGCCAGTCTGTTTTGTTCTGCAAATTAAATTGCATGTACTGTGTGGCCTAAAGAACCTTTATTTCAAGACTGTCAGTTACACAACATTCTGCTTCTATTATTTAAGTTACATCTTACTTACCAGAGTTTGTAGTTTGGAATATGCTTCATTTTTACAGAGTGGCTATGTGGTTCAATATGGTAGCTATGGTCCAGAGCATGGTACATTTGTGAGTGAAGGATAGCAATAAAAATCATAAATTAGAAGACCAAGAGGAGCAAATTTGACCTCTCTAAAGTAATGTAGGATGAATTATAGGATCATTATAGAATAAAGTGAGAGCCTTAAAACAGGAAAATTATCTCAACTTTAAATGTCTAATAATATCTCAAAGGAAAATATGAGTAAAAGAATATCATGAATGTATCATTAGCTATCAGCAGAGATAGTGGACCCTTTACTTATGAACTCAATTCATTAGTGTGGTGGATTAACTAATGGTCAACTTCTAAAGCCCAGCTGAACTGAATCAGCATGGTCTGTGTGTGAAAGATCCATCCGAAGATTGTTACCAATAGTCATAAAAAGAAAATTGGAGGGGAAAATCTTGGCCTGTTGATTTTCTATGAGAAGCTTTCTGCAGATGGTTTTCTGGATGCAAACTAGGCTGTTCTCATCAGAGGAGATGGGGTCTCACTGTCACTGGGAATGGCTGCTGTTTTCGTCAGGGGAGCTCTGATCTTCACCGTGAGCATCACTTCCTGGCTCCAATGTGGATCCCTCAACTTGGTGGCACAAATCCATCATCTCACCAGTGTGGGTTTTCTGGCTTTCACCACTGGCCTTTGGGCCTTCCTGGTGCCAATCCTCAATACAAACAAGCATGAGACAATGCTGTGGGCACTCGGCTGGACTTGTGGAGGACACAGCCTTGGACTCTTAAGTCTTTAGCTGGATTTGTGTGGGAAATCGCTGGGATCTAGGACTTCAGCTGGATTCCTTGGGCTCCTAGTGTGTGATTAATTAATCTCTCACACTCCTTCAAATTTGACTCTTTGGGTAATTATCATTAAATAATGTTATAAGTTATGTGTGCTGTATTTAATGTATTCCTTTGCCAAATCCTGCTGACTACAACAATTAGCAAGGGCTTGTTGTAACTCAACCTGTTCAGTTGAAGGCTCTGCCTCCTCCACTCATCCTTCAAAGTCTCTCTCCTGTATACAGGCATATCTCAGTGTTCTTAGAAAGACACTGTCCCAGGATTTCTCAGCCCACACAGGAAAGGATATAATGTTCCTTCCAGAATTGTTCAAGGGTTAAATCTGTATCTGAGACCATCTGGAAGCACAAGTTGCTGGCATTCATGTCATAATTCGAGACTTTGGTTGTAAGTTAAAACTAAAATTCTGATCGCAACCCAAGTTGTACATATGTCAGTCCAGTCATAACTCCAGGGTCCACTACATTATTATTATTCTGTTATCTTTTAACTGTCTTAGTTCAAATATTAGAAAACACAAGGAACTATCACAAAAAAAATCTATGTGTCCAGTACTTGTAGGTGTCCAGTACACAGTAACTAATGGGTAATACGTTCTTTCTTTAAACTTTACAAATAACTCCTGTAATATCTTCTGAACATGTGTGGGTATATTTTCTGACATTAACATCGAGGGCAGAGGGCATGCACATGTGGGTTGGGGAAATCCACCAGAGTTTAATGGATTAACAGAAAATTTTTCCTAGTCCTTAATTTCTTTCATTTTTTTAAGCCATACAATGAGCATATAAAATGACCACATCTCTCATTACTTTTCTGTAATTCAAAAAAGAAAGAAAACAGACCAGTATGTGGCAGTGTTTGGCTTTTACAAGGCATATGCCTTTGTGGGTAATACTTTGGACCCTAATTTTCTATGAGAATAAGTTTTCTAGTCCTCTTTTAGTGTCACGTGTAGTTATTGTTGACTTTCTGAAGGCCACAAGATGAAAAAAATTAAAACAAAAAGTAACATTTAAACCTTCAAATATTACAACATTAAAACTTTACCTAGTAAAATTTGGCAGAGTAGAATTCAAAATCAGCATGGATAATATGAAATAATATTGTGTCAAAATTATATTAGCAAGTTTAACACACATTAGCCACTATTATTTATTATATATCTTTTCTCAGCTAATAAATTTATATAGTTGGGAAGGATGCTTTACCCTCCATGACATGGATAAGCCCAAATTCTGTCTTATTCACACTTACTTAGGAAGTGAAACTTGAGAAACTCATATTTACTCAATCTGTAAGGAATGAATAAGGGAAGTGAGTAAAGATATTCAGAATGGTTTCACTGATAACCTGTCTTCCTGCATTCCCACTGGAAGGGGACCTGGCTTGTGAGCCAGGCTCCATAGTTCCTGCTGTCCTGAACACCCACTACATACAAGTCTATATTCTCTTCCTTTAAAAAGGCATCCTGTGCCAATACCAGGCTCTTGGACCTTATATGCCATTGTAGACATCTGTCAGGCAAGCAAAATTGCTGTGTGTAACTATCTTAAAAGTAATTGACTATTATTTGGAGGAGGGAGAAATATAAAAGAGTTAAAAGAATGGAAAAAAGTTAGAAGGACAAATTCTTATGTGACAGGCATTTACAATTTACATTTGTATTATCTTCACAAAGGTCTATGACCTCTGTTTTATAATCCTTAATCACATAGGTTTCATATTAATGCTATAATTTATAATACATAAGATTATAAAATGATAGCATAATACATATATTAAATATAGTATTAGTCCACTAAAAGCTCAGCATCAGCTCTATATTACATATGTTCACACTTGGGACTCAGAAATATTAAGTGATTTCCTTAAAGTTATATGTGAAGTTACAATATGCAGAAATTATCTTATTCAAAGCTCATTCTCTTTTTACAATGTCACTCTGCTTTCAGTAGGAAGAAGGAAATAATAGACTAAAGGCATTGGTAATATTGAAGAGGTGATGCTAAGTTGAAGCAAATAAAATTTAAAAAGATAGAGAACACTTAATCTGTCCTGCTTGATTCCACACACGATGAATGACAGCACAAAATTTGGATGGTCTAAACCAGATCACTGGGACAGCTGCAATAAAGACATTCTTAACTCTGTAATCTCCATAACTCTCCTTTCAGATGGCTTTGGCAATGCATTGGCATCTTCAGTAGCCTCAAGAGGTATAATTTAAAATATTATTATATTTTGCCCCTCACATCATCTATTTTTACCAGTATTACACTGAATTTAAGTGGCAGATTATCTTTTAATTAATCAGATTTTTTTGTTAAAATTCTTATGTGATACAGTAGAATATATTTTGGAGTCACTCTAACCCCCTAGAAAAGAGAAAAATGACAAAAAGTGGTTCTGTTCTCATGTTCTCAGCCCCTACTTCCCTGAAGAGCCTGGAAGTATTTCTTCTCAACATCTCATGTTCTATATTTTCAGCAAAGATATATACTCTGTACTTGTTAAGTGTCTAAGAGCATCTGTTTTTATAAAGGATGATTTAAAGTATTAGATATTAAATGTTTCCTGGGTTTAGAGAAACATGGATCTTTGGAATGAGTAGTACACCACCAGCAAAAGCATACTGAATAATCAAATGTTCACAGTGCCCAGGATTTTTGTGACTATAAATTTATTTATAGATTTTGACTTTCTAATCTTCATCAGTATATCTCTGTTTCATGGCATATAAGGGCACCCAGAGGGAGAATTCGTTTTAATCAAATTTAAAATCTCAGAAATAACCATAAAAACAAATCAGCCACTCTTCCCATTGTAAATTCTTAGTAGATAGATGATTACATTGCTGAGCTGTATTACCTTGAAACTAATTTTCGGTGGCATAAATGTTGGTTTGATTTTTACCAACTTCATTTCTTTTACTATAGGCTAATTTTTAAGATCTAGTATTTTAGGAGGAAAATTTGAATACTTTTCAAAATTATTTTACATCATTGACTGAACTAGACAATTTGTTCAAAAAATGACTAGATATTTTAAAGTTATAGATAAGATCAAAAATGTCAATGAAAAGGAAAATAAAACAATAATAAGGTGAGTGAGAAGGAAATGGCATATACATGAGATAGATGGGAAGCACCTGACTTTCCCCTCTTCGGCTCAAGGCTGTCATAGGCCTCCCTCTGCATTCCCTACACTACGTCAGTGCCCCCAATGATGGATGGAGACAACTTGCCTCGGTGTCTTCCTGGTCTCCTCGGTGGCCACTCTTTGGGTCACTCTGAGAGGAGCCACAGCTTGTGTTTCAGCTGTGGTCCAGCTTCCCACTCCCAGCACTCCAGATGCTGCTGCCCTCTCTTTGGATAAGGTGCAGGGAAACCACTCTTAACATGTCAGAGATGAAGGAGGGATCTGAGCCCATTATTAGCATCCCAGCTTTTCCCAGTTCCCAATACACTGTGATTAACACAGCTAGCTCCTCTGAAGAGTCTGGTTTTGGCATTGCTATGATCACAGAGATGACAGCTGTCAATCACATAGCTCCCTCTACTGCCATTCTGACAAACTGTTGCCACGGCAACTGCTGCTATCCTGGACTCACTCCACCCACTCTGAGAGATATCTGTTTTCAAATCACATCATCAAGCTTGAATTTATGGTAAGAAGTAGATTGAATTTGGACCAATCAGTAGGTTTCAATTGGAATCCTAGAGATTAGGCCAGTTTGAACCAGTGAGTAGCCTCGAACTGGGGTTAATCACAGGCCTACTATGGCTGAATAAGCATCCCTCCTCTCATGCTCCTTGGCTTGGTCTAGCAGTCCCCCTTGTGCACTGAGTCTACTGTGCTACAGCACAGCTTCTATTCAAATAAAGCTTTGCTTCAGTGGTCCTATATATCTGCTTGTAATTTATTTCTCAGGTAGTGTGGGCACAAAAGGTCCAGTAAATCTACTTGGAATTCTTATCTTGCATAGGATGGAAAGAGCAGTCAGTTCAAAAGAAAGAGAGGTATGCCCTAGAGGCTGTGAGCCCTAGAGGGCTCCAGAGACCCGCACCTGACTAAAATAAGTAACACAAGCAACAGCTGCCAGAGTAGACACACAGGATCCAGGGCACGCTGTTAGCTAAAGACAGCAGCCGAAAGCAAGAGAGAATACCATGTGTCACACAACCAGTGGTGTCTGGAATTCACTAGTGTCATCTGGTGGCATAGGGCTGCTAGCAAAGCTGCTCTTTGCTGGTTCATGATTTCTATCTGAACTGAACAAAAGAATCTCAACTGACTGGTAAAAAATATATTTGGACTTATCAGGTTGAAAAAGAAATCCAATGTGGTACTGACCCATACTATAAAGTAAGTAAGTCAATCAGTAGCCAGTAAGTAAAATCCCTCATACTCTTCTCTATTTCATCTTATTTCCAATAGATTTTTACGAGATGCTCACTTTATAGACATGTTTATAGTTTCCCAAGTTCATTACTCTTTCCTTCCACTCTCTGCTAATGTAGATATTTTTTCCTTATCTTTCACCTTGTCTTGTAGCTTTCTACCATATATTAATAAATAATAAATTTTTCAAAGGACAATGAAAATATGGCCTATACACAATAGAAATATAATTTAACCATGTAAAGGACGAAACACTGTCATTTGTGAAAACGTTATATTAGTGAAATAGGCACAGAAAGAAATTCTTATATTATCTAACTGATATGGGGAATCTAATAATGTTGAATTCATAGAAATAAGAGTGGAATTGGCTCAGGAGACTTGGTAGGAAAATAAGGAAAGGCTACCCAGTGGATCTGAACTTATAAAGCGTCAAGTTAGTTTGATGATCAGTGTGGAATAGAGTGACTATAGACCACAGCAGTGTAGTATATATTCCAGAAAATATAAAAGAAATAATTTTGAATATTTTTAGCACAAAGATACAATATTCAAGAAGATAGTTATATGCTTACCCTGATTTGAACCATATATACGTATATCAAAATTTCAAATAGTACCCTATAGATATGTACATTTTTGTCAATTACAAATAATTTTAAAAATCCATTATTCCAGCTGGGTATGGTGGCACATGACTGTACTCCCACTTCTCCGGGAAGCTGATGCAGAAGGAAGAAAATTTCAAGACTAGCCTGGGTAATACAGCTACTTAACATGACTCTGCCACAAAACAAAACAATTTTTAAAAAGGTTAAGGTTGTAGCTCAGTGTGAAGATGCAGGGATCAATCTGCAGTACTGCAGAAAAACAAATTTAAAAATTCCTCTGATTTGCTGCTGTTCTACCTATTGTAAAAAGCACATATAAGCAAAATATAAAGAAATATGAAGTTGAAGAAGAAAAGAGGACAAAATTTTTAATAGGTAGTGTTGGGGCCATTAGATACAACATTAAAAAATTGATTCCTATTTTATACAATTCTTTCAAATTAAAGTATAGTGAATATCTAAACAGTGAAAACATTTTCTTATACTAGAAAACAGAAAGCATGAATCATCAAGAAAAAAATCTTGAATCAATGAATGCAACTTTGAAATAACTATGCCGAAGAGAAGAGTATGTTAAAGAATAATGTGAATTAGCTTATTTATTTGTGTATTCATAGTACCATGTACAATGCAGATACTCCTTTTTCTGCATGTTGTAGCTACCCCTCCTATAGAATTTCCTTGCAGAATAAAGGGAGGAAGCAGTTACTGAATCCCAGACAGAGTAACTACCTGAGGGAGCTGAGCATTATCAGTCATGATCATTGATCAGGTGATGCAGCTAGACCATAGGAACCTGAACAGCAGATAACTTGGGAACTATGGATGCTAATCTCACTCACCTCCTGTGCCCTAAAGTTCTGCGCCTTCAAATGGTTAAACCTAAGCAGAAGTTGAATGGCATAGGGATTTTTACCACAGTCCATAAAAATCAGCTTCCAAAGATATGAAGAAGGGTAAAAAGTGGGTCCAGTATAATATGGAATTATGAATGTTCAAGAATAGTCAAGACATTCATGAAGATCAAGGTGGAAAAATTTGCTCTATCAAATATAAAGGTTTCTGAATAAAATGCTACAAATTAGACAATTATACCTGTGGAGCAGCGTAAGAGACTTAAAATAGACTCATGCATAGGAAGACAAATGGAAATGAAGGTGGGTTTGCTGAGCAAGAAAAATAGGAAAATCTTCTCTATAAATGATGTTAGGACCATTGGTAAATGGAA
Source organism: Heterocephalus glaber (assembly GCF_000247695.1). The sequence continues at coordinate 21,055,466 of NW_004624732.1, read as the reverse complement.
AAAAAATTAAACTTTGTCCTGACCTCACGCTGTTCCCACAAATTAATTACAAATAAATTGTGTATCAATCTATTAAAGCAAATCAAAAATTTCTAAACAGAATATAGAAAGTATAGTTCATAATGAGAAAACAAGATTTTTTTTATCAAATTTTAGAATGTCTGTCTACTCAAAAACATCATTTGGGGCCAGGGATTTACCTCAGTGGTGCCGCCAGCTGCCTCGCAAAAATGAAATTTTAATTGGTTAAGCGGTAATGTAAAGCTTCTTAATTAGGAACATGGAGAATTATAGATATTATGGATCCAGATATATGTGGGTGGTTAGACATATAGTCTCATGTTATCTTCTTATTGCTTCTATTTTTTCATCAAAATAAGAAATAATCAATGGCCCAGAGTGAAGATAACAGAAGCTTTTGGGATTAGGTAAGGAAATCAGAAGTGAAATAGTTACCTACAAGAGACCATGACAACAGAGTTAGAATTAAGAGATCATTTGACATTAACAATCATAAATTTTTAAAATTCATATTCAGATGATAATGTGAAGCACAAAAATTTGAGTTCTACTTAACTAGGCTTGAACTTTTACAAGTGGATGAAGAAAGAACAATGACTTGCCATAAGATTTAAAGTATTGAGCAGGGAAGGAAAGGGAAGAGTGAAGGATAGAACTGTAGCTCAGGGGTACAGTGTCTGCCTGGCATGCGTGAGTCCCTGAGTTCAATTCCCCATTAAAAAAACAAAAAAAGGATAGTGACAAAGGGCAGAGAAACTGTAATAAATATGCTGTTCTCTATGGTATCCAAGGATGGATGGATTGAAGTACTAAAATGATCTGAACAGTAAAAAATGTTGATCAGAAAAGAAAACATTTGTGTAGGGATTAGTGGTGTTACATTTATTACTAAAGACAAATTTAGGTATAAGTAATGCAAGAGGTAGCCAGAAGTAAAATTTTAAGGAAATGAATGCCTAGGTGGTAATATATATATGGGAACCAACAAAAATCAGTGCAAGTTTAAATAGAGAAATTAACAGTTACTCAGGAGTTAGAATCTTCAGGGAATAGCAAGAAAGAAGCAAGGTATGTAAATAAATGCAAAGCATTGTGCTGCATACTGATCAGCAATTCAAAACTGAATGTTTTTTAGAGGAAAGGAAAGGAGTGCTTTGGAACCAGCATTCATATTAAAGAGCACCTGCTCTACCACCAGCCCAGTAGTAGAAGCATGGAAGTGTAAATACACAAATTTTGAGAAGACTAAAATAGATGATTCAGTGCCTTCAAAGGAAAGAATTACTAATAAGAGAAAGATTATTAAGCAAGCAATCAGAGAAATAAATGAAGAAATATAACATGGTGGTGACTCTGAGTAGAATGCAAGCAGAGAAGGCCAAGTGAGAATGACTTGGGAGATTAGCGACAAGATGGTAAGTGGTGGTCACTTTCAGTACAGATTTTTAAAGCAAAACCAATAGGATTTCTGCGTCCATTGGACATGGCCCTAGAATGGCAGAGAGGGAACATAGATAACTCCATATTCTTAAGCCATAGCATTTGAATTAATGCTGCCATTGGCTGAGGGAAAGGCTAAGGAAAAGATGGTACAAAGAGAAGCAGTAGTTGAGATTTGAGCACGTGAATTTTCCAGTACTCATGGGACCTGAAAATAGATTCACAAGGTCAGTAGAGCAGTTATTAGCATCAGCACACACCCAGAGTCCATGATTTACATCATTTTGAATGTGGAATATACTGTGAGAAAAGTACATGAAATATATAACTCTAACCCAGATAGCCATAAAGCAAATATTGATTTAACACTATTGAGGTGAGCATAAGAACATTGCCAGAATCATAGGACTGCCTACCCTGAATACTTTTATCTTACCATAAATCCCTCACTTGAACCCCAGAGGAAAATAAGACTTTAAAACAGAATGTAGTTCTAAACTGTTTTTAGCTTTATAATGTTTACATCTGTAAATACATCCCTAAACAATGTAGTCTTTCTTGTCTTGGAAATTTACATGAATGGAATCATGCTATGTGTGCGATTTTAACTTGCTTCCTTTGCTCAGCACTAGCCTATGACTTTCACTTGTGCTGTTGTGCATGACATTCATTCATTCATTCATTCATTCTTCTCCACATAAAATGTCACAATTCATTTGTTCAATGCAAATGTATATTTGACAGATGATAAACATTGTCTTTAGTGTTGACTTTTACAAGCAAAATTTCCAGAAACATTCTTGCATGAACATATTGGTGTCTATATGCACAAACATCTTGAGGCTATAGGAAAAATCGGAACTGCTGAGTCAGAAGTCAAGCTTATTTTTGGGATTCTGCCTCCTAAACATACTTTTACTAGTTTCCATTCTCATCAACACTATATGAGAATTTTAAAAATTTAATATTTTTCAAATTGTATTTCTTTTATTATGGTTTTATTTTAACTCCTCTATGGGCAGATGTACTTTGAAGCTAATAAAATTTGACTCTCCATGTATATATTGCATGTATCTTAGCCATATGGACATGGGAATAACCTGCAGAATGCTCTGTACTGATCAATTCTGTAAAGCATGACCATGGTACTGGAACAATGTCGTACCCAGGTATGAAGGAATACTAAACTCTTGGCTCTGGGTGTCATGTGCATTTAGTGATGTACTAAAAAGACATTCAGAAAAATTAATTGGAGATTAAAAATTGCAAGAAAAAAGTATTAAGTAAAAACAAATTAATGAACTAATAAAGATGGGTGATCTAATAAATATAAATTACTCTGATTAAATCAATATATATTTTTCTGGTATAAATTATCAAAGCATATCATAACACCAATTGTTCTTCATATCATAACAAAAGAGCTCATTGATACATTTAATAGCTACATAAGACATATATTAGGAAATACATTTGCAACAATCTTCAAATTACTCAAACTAGTAGATTATAGTAACAGTAAGAGAGTAATGTCCAATAGAGGTAATATATAGATTCTTTAGTTATTTGATGAAATAATTAACTTACAAATTAAATTATGTAAACATTGGCAAATACTGAATAGCTTGCTAATTTTCCTTTGAATTTTGGCATCAGAAAATATTTTGTAATATAATATAATTAGGGCATCAATTAAAACAGGATGGAACACATATATTAGTTACCAAACAAGTGCATTTGAAATACCCTTAAGTCTTAGAATTAAATATAAAAATATAAAAGGAATTAGACAGAAGTTCCCCGATTTGGATAGTAATATGACAAATTTTACATAATATTTCCAAAGAAAATTATGAAATTGAAAGAAACTTTTTCTAAATTATCAAGTAAAACATTATGAATATTTAAATATCTAATTATATTATAAATTATAAAAACATAACAAAATCAGTATCATTGAACATATATATGTCATTTTTTTGGAAATACATAACCATTTGCCCACTTGCTAATGAGGTTGGCATTCACTCATATATTCACTGGCCATTTTAATTTCCTTTATTTTTTCTTTTCTTTTTTTTTTTTTATTGGTACCGAGAATCGAACTTGGGACCTTGTGCTTGCTAGGCAGGAGGAGGAACCACTGAGCTAAATCCCTGGCCCTGCCATTTTAATTTCCTGTTTTGAAATCTGCACCAATTCATTGCCCACTTTATTGAAATATCTGTTTTATTCTTATTGATTTGAACAACTTATTTGTATGTTACACTCTAAGCTCTCATTTTATAAATACATGTATATATTCTTTTATAAAATACTATTCACTGTCTTGTCTCTGCACTGTGTCAAGGATTCTTCTGATCAATAGAATTTGTTTTAGTTTTAATATAATCAAATTTATTATTGCTTCTGTTTACTCCCTGCTCTCATTTTTTTCTAAAGGAATTCTTTCCTATCTGACAGTGATAAAATATTCTTTAAACTTTATAGATCTTTAGTTTTCACATTAGTTCTTTAACCTACTGTGAGTTGAGCTCTGTACATTGGTAAAAAAATTTTATCCAACTTAATTTTTTTCATATGCCTATCCAAATGCCTTACCAGTATTTATTGAAAAACTCTTGGTTCTTTTCCTATTGCCAAGCAGGGTCACATCTCTTTTGGACAAAGTTGTCATTAAATGCAAGGCTTCATGTAGGTATTTTCTTTGTATGATCAATGTTTTTTTAATCTCTGAATCATTGCCAAATCATTTTAAATACTAAAATTTCAATACAATTTTTGTACCCTAAGACCAAGAACCATCATCAATTTCACTTTCTCAAGGACATTTAGGTTTGTTTTTTGCATATTAATATAAATCTGATTTATCAAATCACTGAAATTAAACTAGACCCATAAATGAATTTAGAGAGAATGAACACTCACAATAAAAAAACACTTAATATATAAATTGGTAAATATCTTTCTGTATATAGAATCATCTATAATGTCTCAATAATGTCTCATTTGTTTAATGTTATTTTCATTAAATTCAGATTTTGAAAACAAAGCAATTCTATAATTTCATATCATATTTTAATACCTTAGATTGAATTTGAAATTTCATCTGCTCTTATAAATAACATCTTTTAAAATTTTTATTTGCTAACATTTTTCTACATGGAAATGAATTAGTTTTTTATGTTAATTTTTATTTAGCACATCTGTGAATTTATTAATTTTTAAAATTATTATATAGGATCTTTGGATTTTCTCCCTACTTAATAATTTATTCAGAAAATACATATGAATATTATATTTTTGAAGTATTTATATTATTTATTTCTTCTTGTCTTCTGGGCTAATCATAAACTATTGGACAGTAGTAGTGACGATAGGTTGTACAGGCTCCTGATCTTAGTGAGATGATTTAATAGTTCACCCATAGGCTCTGGTTCTAGTTGCAGAAGTAGGAGTTTGTGGGGTAGGAGAGGAAAATGGAGAGGGAGAAAAAAAAATAACCTTTCTTACAACTTATTGAAAACACCTTTATAATGACTAGGTACTAAATTATTTCAACAGCTTTTTGGAATTTGTTCATATCATTCATGACTTTTCTCTTTTAATCTCATGGCATGGCAAATTATACTAAATATAATTGTAATATTGAAAGAATCTTGCATTCCTTCCTCAGATGACCCTACAGTGGTTTGATCTTGAGCCAATTTTGCTGATGTTTAGAAAACTGTTGGCTTAGAAAATAATAATTAGTTGGTATTATGAAGAACAATGGAATATGGAACCCAAAAAGCTTGTACCACCATTTAGGCAGTAAATAAAAAGGGCAAAAACTGTCAGAATCAATTTTATCAGAACCATAGAAACTAATCAGCCGTTCTCAGCAACCAGGCAAATATTTACTTCAGGAAAAAATAACTGAAAGTCAATAAGGGCTTTGGTGTCATTTTAATCTGCACTATTTCAAGGTCCTATAACCATTATGGCAAAACTTTATTCTCAAAGATTTGTGTTTGTTTATGTTAGCCTCTCTGAAGGCATCATGCCAAATACTTTCCATTATTTTGTCTAACTCAGAACTCAGGGCAGAGGCAGCTATGTAAGGTGTGTCTGTCAAAAACAAAAACAAATGTTATAGGAACTACTGCAGATAAGAGATAAAAGTTGGCACAAACAATAGAAAAACCAGAAACATGGGTAAAACAAAATGGATACTGAGGTGACTTGAAGAGTAATGGTTCTGAAACACTCATCAATATTAGCAAGATCTAGAAAACATATGCATACCAACAGCTACTGCATAATCATAAAATGCCCGAAATATCTGGGAACATGTTAATCCTTCACCTCTGTTCAACATTTAAGCTCATAAAAGGTAAGAGTTGAAGGGTGAGACAAAATCGTAATCTGCCTGGCTGAATGTTGCATGTGTGCCAAGGTAAACCCATATGTGATGGATGGGAGGATTTTGTTTTGTTTTGTTTTGATTCAAGCCTTTAAGCAAATGTTTGTTAATTCCATTAGCCTTCCATTTATCAAATGAAACAGAAACTTTATTGAACACACACAATAAAAACTGCAAAATTTCTGAATTCACAAAAATCATTAAAAGAAACAAAAGCTACAAGGAACACTGATCAGTAACAGTAAACACTGAGATGGGCATTGAGATGGGCAGAGAATTTATTTCTGGATTTCCACATTACTATATTAAAATGTGAAGTTTTCAGTAGAATACAGAGTCATTCAAGGAGATAAGGAATATGGTTCATACAATAGATCATGAAATTAATTAATAGAAACTCTCATATAAGAAACCCAGATATTAGACTTACTGGGCAAATTTTTAAGTTAACCAGTTTAAATATGACCAAAATACTAAAAAAAATGCAAAGAAAAATATCTAAGAAAATTATGGGAACATTGATTCACCAAACCAAAAAGAGGGAGAGGAAGGAGAAAGAAAAGTTATTAAAAATAAAAAAGGAATTTCACAGTTGAAAGCACAATACTTTAAAGGGAAAAAGGTCACTAGAAGTCTCCAACAGCAAATTCAGGCAAGTTCATGAAGCAATCAATGAAATTGAGGATAGGTTTATTAAGAAGAAGGAAGAAAAATGAAACCAAAAATGATAGACCCAAATCTACATGTAGACCATCTTCACACATATCAGTATACACTTAACAGAAGTCCCAGAGAAAACAGAAAAGACAGAAGGAATGTTCCAAGCCAAAGAATCATGCCATGTATCAAATTTCATGGAAACTCTAAAGCTGTATATCCAGGAACCTCAACAAATCCAAGTGAAATAAAGCCAAAGAAAGACACATCAAAATATTTTGTAATCAAACCATGGGAAGAGAAAGACAATGCTAAAATCACAAAAGTAGCAAAAGAGAAGCCATTTGACATTGCAAATAATCCTCAGTAAAATCCTTTTCCTGCTTCTCATCATAAAAAATGAAGCTTAAAGTGCCATATTCAAAACACTGAAAAATAGAAACTGTAAAATGAGAATTCTCTACCCCTAAAACTATCCTTCAAACATAAAGCATATATTTCAAACATCTGTATAAATTAAAACTGAAATATTTCATTACTCTCAGACATACTCTTTATGAAATGTTACATGATGTCCTTCAGACTAAAATAAAATGACTTAGATAATAATTTCAATGCTCTGAAAGATAAAAGAACATCAGGAAACTAACCACATAGGTAAATACAAATTTTAACATTAATATATTCTTGTCTTATAATTCATCCTTTCTTCATAAAAGACATGATAAAATAATATATGTAGGTTGATGGTCGCAGAATATATGAAGATGTAATTTGTAATACAAATTACAGAAAGAGAGATAGACCTGTACAGGAACAAAATTTTGTGTACTATTGTAAATAAGTTGCTCTTAATTCAAACTCTATTACCACATTATGAGAAAGGAGTAGATATCAAAATTGTATACTAGAATACATGCATCTTACAAAAATGTGATGGAAGAATTGAACAAAATATAGAAAATATAGAAAAACAATATGATGGCATAAGTGGTTTATTCCTTATCAACAAATGTATTAAATATAAATGAGTTAAAATCTTCAATTTAATGGTGATTATCAACAAAAGACATAGCATATGCAGGGACAGTGAATATATTTCCATTTTCTGATGTCCTCTTAAATCTCCTTTTTCAGAGCACTACAGTGTTCAATACAGAGGTCTTTCACTTCCTTGTTTAGGTTAATTCCTAAGGATTTCACTTTTCTTGATGCCATTGTGAAAAGTATTATTTTCCTAATTTCCCTTTCAGTGAGTTTGTTATTAGTGTACAGGAATGCTATTGATTTTTGAGTGCTGACTTTGTATGCTGCGACACTATTTGTTTATTAATTCTAGGAAGTTTCTGTGGAGTTTTGGGGATTTTTTATGTAGAGGATCATATCATCCTCAAATAATACTAATTTAATTTCTTCCTTTCCTATCTCTATCCCTTTTATTTCTTTCTCTTGTCTAATTGCTCTGGTTAAGGTTTTCAGAACCATATTGAACTGGGGTAGTGATAGTGGCCATCCTCATCTATTTTCTCACTTTAGAATGAAAACTTTCAGCATTTCTCTATTTAGTATGATGATAGCTGTTCTTTTGTGACAGGGCATTTATCAGATTGAGATAAAGACCTTCTATTCCAATTTTATTTAGGGTTTTTATCATAAATGGATTTTGCATTTTATCAAATGCTTTTTGTTTGTCTATTGACATGATAAAAATAACTTAGTATTGGAAAAAAGCACACAAGTGTATCAGTGGAACAAAATAGAAGATTCAGAAGCAACTCCAGACACTATCTTATCTTGCAGCTTTACATATTATGCAAAATAAAGCAAAACAAAGACACATAAAAATGGATCACAAATTTAAATATAAACATACAGGACAGGGGGGTATTTAGCTCAGTGGTTCTGCCGCTTGCCTTATAAGCTCAAGGACCTGAGTTCAATCCTTGGTACCAAAAAAATAAAAAATATTCCACCACATCTTGAAAATACTTAATCTCAAGGGCCTAAAAATCTAGTGATCTAAATATAAACATAGAACTTTTAGAAAAATACATACAAAATAAAGTCATCAGGATTTAGAGCAAAGCAAAAGATTCTTATACTTGATGTCAAAAATATGACCCATAAAAGGGAAACATAGTAAATAAGCATCCATCAAAAATTAAAATTTTACTTGGTCAAATGCTCTAATAAGATTATGAGAAATGCTAAACATGAAATGAAATATGTAAAAACTATGTATCTACAGTATCTAAAATATTTAAACAATTCTCAAAACATAATACCTGAAAATATTCTAAATGAAAAAGTACTGTGATGGCTGAAATGATTGTGTCAACTTGAGAAGTGAGGTTAAGAAAAGTTTAGCTAAATTGGCTCAGCAATTCCACATCCTAGGGTGTAGGAGATCCACCCCAGGGTGGCTCAGTACCTGGGTGTTATAAGGAGAAAATGAGGAAGGAACCCTTTGCTTCTGTTCCTTCAGAGGAGCTCCCACCTTTGCCTTGGATGTCATCTCCTGCCTTGCAACACACACTCTTTGGTTTCCAGAGCAGGTCCTTCAGCCTTACTTCCAGCGTAGACTCTTCAGCCTTCCATCACAGACACATCGACCTCCTGGTACAGACTACCATGGGACTGCTGCGAGCTCCAGACCTTCCACTAAATCCTTCAATCTCCAGTGTACAGACAAACCCTCTGCACTCTTCCTCATCCAACTGTGTGGGTGGCCATTGTGAGTCAATCTTGTAAATTCTTATATATTTATATATATTGTGTTATATCTGCTTCTTTAGTAAATACTGATACATACTGAAAGGGATATGAAGATGAGAATAAATGCATGAAAAGACTTTCAATAGCATTAACCAATTAAATATCACTGTAAATTCAGGTAGAATGGCAAAAATAGTGTTGACTTGATCCCAGTTTTCAATATAGGAAAGAGAGAAAGATGAGAGAGAGAGAGAGAGAGAGAGAGAGAGAGAGAGAGAGAGAGGGAAATTGTTAACACAATTGAGGATGTGGTAAAGTGGGTCACATTTACATTGCTGAAAGGAATGTAAAATTGAACCTTGATTCCAGAAAACAATTTGACAATTTCACATATAACTATGTAATTTGACATTCATACCAGAGAAAAGAAAAAATACATTCATATAAAAGCCTATACATAATGTTTATATAGTATTATTCACAGTAATCAAAACCATTTCTGTTTACAATAATCAAAATCTGGAAATAATTTCATTCTTCAAAAGTGAGTACTTAAACAAACTGCAATATATCTATACCAACCAATACAACTCTGCAATAAACAGGAATGAGTTATTAATACAAACAATAACTTGGATAAATGTCTAGAGAGTCATGCTGAGTGAAAAAGAATCAGTCCCAAAATGTCTTGAAGCAACAAACTTTGAGAAAGGTAAAATATATTTGTGGTTGCCAGACCTGGTGGTGGCAGAAGGGAAATAAATGTGACTAAAATGGAATCCTGTGCTGGGGATTTAGCTCAGTGTCTCTGCCGCCTGCCTCACAAGTACAAGGACCCAAGTTCCATCCCTGGTACAAAAAAACAAAAACAAGCAAACAAACAAAAAATAAGATGGAATCTTGGTGGTGACAGTAATACTCTATACACTGTCCCTCAAATTCAAATTGTAATTTTTCCATGTCATGACTGGAAACCAGTAATGATGTGTTCAGCTGTTTACTGGATGTAGTCACTTCCTTTTGCTGTGATAAAAAGTTTTTATAGGGCTGGGGATTTAGCTCAGTGGTTCCGGCACCTGCCTCACAAGCCCAAGGTCCCAAGTTCGATCCCGGATACCAAAAAAAAAAAAATTTTTATAACTAAGTCCAAGTGTTGGCTGTGCAATTCTACACATGAACTAAACACCCAGCAGAATGTTCATTTTAAACTGGTTAATTGTATAGAACATTTATTTCACATAAATAAAACTTAAAAGGATAATGTAAATTGAAATGAAAAGAAAAATATACTTCTCATATAATATATTTTTAGGAGAAAGAAAAAAGCAAATGACAATGAATAGATTGTATAAAACAACAATATAAACAGTAAGAGAACTACAAGCAAATCTATAGTTATTTAAAAAGATTAATAAATTGAGAATAATACATCTAAAATTAGCTACCAGAGTAAAACAATATACTAAAACACATTAGCTTACAACCAAATGGATTATTTTGAGAAATTTAAATCTCTAAAAATATAGGAAAACACATAAAATAATGTATTTAATGAAAAGATGAGAGAAGTAATTCTGTAAGAACTCAAAATGAGAACATTTTTTCATTCTGTGTAATAAGAAAAAAATACGAACTTTCTTTTCTTCCTTCCTTCCTTCCTTCCTTTTTTGCTTTAGATGGGGATCGAGTTCAGAATAAATGCTCTTGCTAAAGTCTGGGTTTATAAAAGTGTAGTACCCAAACTAAGAAGTCACCAGGCAAACTTATGCCCCAAAACAAAACGAAACAAAAATAGAAGTTACCAAGAGCAATAATCAAACAGAAATTGAGCCAAATCCAAAGTAAGATAAGCGTGAATTGTTGATCAAAATCAGGAAAATGAAATGAGAATTCAAAACACAAGCACTTGCTGATACTGTGATGAAATTACAAGGATGTGATATGAGGTGCCTTGAATTTGGGAAAAAAAAGAAGCAAGATATATCATGTATGGGTACAAATTGCCGAGGATGAATGCTATCATTATATATTTATGATGTACCGATAAATTTTTTTAAGTGGAAAAAAAATACAAGAGCTAAGTTCAGCAGTGCAGACAAGTCATGCATTCTATGTTTGTGCTCTGTTTTAATGATTCCCAATATTTATGAGAGGAGAGCAGACTTCTTTCTGTAAGGGCAGATGCAAAATCTTGCAAAATTAATATATTCCAAAAGGAAATGAAAAAGCGCACTAAAAAAGTATAATTGTGTAATAATTGCCAGTAATACCATTTTTGTAAATATGGTTGTTTAAGGAGTAAAAAAAAAGTTATAAAAAGGAAAGAAGGAAGTAGATCAGGGAAAATATATTATGACCTCATCCAAAGGGGGAAATAAATGAGAGTTTTTGTCATTGCATTTATCTAAATTGATTCTTAAAAGATATTACTTCAATATTTCTTCAAATTCTGCCAACTCTGTAACCAAATTATTCATTTTTTCCAAAATTAAGATAGGTAAGCTTTTTTGATGAAGAAAGTTTAAATTTATGTTTCCATATTTGTCAGTTTCAGAAAGGGAACAGTAGTGGTTAACTCCCCTCATGAAAGATGAGGAAATTAACACATTTATAGTTCCTCCCACTTCATCAACCCCCACACCTCCTGGTTTTATGAGTATCAAATGGGATTTTTCTTCTACAGCAATAATTTTTAAATTACTTTGTGTCATATGACTTATTTTAAGAATCATAACATTTGCAGTATGTATTGTAATGCCTCAACATTATATAAATGTGATTTAGTTTTTAGATGAAAAACTGTTTTCTGTATATTCTTTCAAGTGCAAATTCCTAAGATTTCTCTGGCTACATTTTTTTATCTTAATTCAAATCTAAAGTGCCTATATTTTTGTTTTGTCTTTTTTCTTCCATATAATAAATCAGTGCTATTAAATGAATTGAGTCTTTTCATATTGAAAGTTTTGTTACTTTGGATTCATATAGTAAAATGATTTCACTACATATCAATATCTAAATTCAACACAGGTTTCTCTTCAAATATACAACTTATAGTCTATTGTATTCTAGAATATGAATATAATGTTACTTAGAAGAATAAGAACAACCTCTTTTCCCTCTGATATTTTAGTCTAATCTAGATATTTGTATATTTTATTGTGCATCAAATTAAATATCACTTAATAATTTAAAATTTATGTTTGTTGTCCTATTTCGTTGGTCTAATAGATGACATTTATATATAGATTCTCTTAACACAGGGTTTCTCCTACCTTTTCTTTTTAAAAAAGATCCCTTTTCTTATTATGCCGTCTGGTAATCTGTAACTTCATAAATTTAGCTTGCCCTGGTTAGCCTTCTTGAGATGCTTGCTAGATCTGATGTCATACTTAATTCCATGCTCACATTACCTACCTATGTAAGTTACTTTACTAGCTTATATAGATATATTGTTTTAGTGTACATTATTTTTTTAAATTTAATTTATTGGCATGTTAGGTATACAATATAATGACATTCATCATTGGAAATTTGCACCTTTACACAATCTCTCTTAGTTCTTATTTTTTCCCCTTCCCCTGACCTCCCTTCAACCCCTCCATCCCTCCCTATTTACAAAGACTTTGTTTCCATTTTTTCATTTTCTCATATTAATTCCATTCGCTTCTTTCCTTTAACTACACCTCCCACTTCATTTTGCCCCTTTTCTTCTAATTTCATATTGCATAGTATACCTTTTAGTCCTTATTGGCACTTTCAGTTTCTCACACTAGAGAAAAAATTTGGTATTTACACTTATGTGTCCTATTTATTTCACTTAAGTGTATCATCTCAATGTGTATCCATTTAGCTATAAATGTCTCTAATTTGTCACTTTTTATGTCTGAGTTTTACTCCATTTTTTATATTAAAAAAAACCCCCACATTTTCTTTATATTGAGTTTCCAGGTAATCGGCAATTGGGCTGTTTCCAAATTTCAGCTGATACAAACTGTGCTGTTATGAAGATGGGTGCGCATATATCACTGTGGTATGATTCTTTTAATTCTTTGAGGAAGACACCCAGCAGGGGAAGAGCTGGGTCAAATGGGAACTCTAATCCTAGTTCTTTGAGGTATCTCCATACTGATTTACACAGTGGTTGCACCAGTCTACATTCCCACCAGCAATGGATCAGTGTTCCTCTTTCCCCAGAGTCCCACCAGCATTTGTTATTGGTTGATTTCAGGATAGCAGCCATTCATTCAGAGGAGAGGAGGAATCTCAGCATTGTTTTCATTTCCATATCTCTAATGACCAGGGTTGTTGAATATTTTTTCATATGTTTATTTGCTATTTCTACTTCTTTGTCTGAGAAATGTCTCTTCATTTCAGATGCCCATTTTTAGATTGGGTCTTTAAATTTGGCAGGCCTGATTTTTTAAATGGTCTGACCATTTAAGTTCTTTATAGATTCTAGATAGTACACCATTGTCTGAGGAACTGCTGGTGAAAATTTTTTCCCACCTTGTGAGTTGTCTCTTAACTCTGTTGGTGGTTTCTCTTGCTGGGCAGAAGCTTTTTAGTAAGAAGAGATCCCACTTGTTGATTGTTTGTGCTAGTTCACGGGCAACTGAAATTTTGTTCATAAAATCTTTTCCCAACACCAATGCCTTCAAAAGTTCTACCTCACCTCTGTCCAGTTGGTTCAGCATTTTGGTTTTAATATTTAGATCATTAATCCATTTCGATTTTAGTTTAGTGCATGGTGAGAGATAAAGGTCTAGTTTTAATCTTTGGCAAGTTGAAACCCAATTTTTCCAGCACCATTTATTAAAGAGGCTATCTTTCCTCCAGTGAGGGTGTTTGGCTCCTTTGTCGAAGATGAGATGGCTGAGTGTGTCTGGAGTTGTTTCTGCATCTTCTAATCTGTTCCACTGGTCCTCAGGTCTGTTTCTTTGCCAGTACCATGCTGTTTTTATCACAGTAGCTTTGTAGTATAGTTTCAAGTTGGGGATTGTGATACCCCCTGCCTTGTCTTTGTTGCCTAGAATTGCTTTTGCTATTCTAGGTCTCTTCTTTTTCCAGATGAATTTTTGGATTGTTTTCTCAAGGTCTGTGAAGTACACTGCTGGGATTTTAATTGGGATTGCATTGAATCTATATAGCAGTTTTGGAAGTATGACCATTTTCACTATGTTGATTTTTCCTAACCAGGAGCAGGGGATGTCTTTCCGTTTTCTGATAGCATTTTCACTCTCTTTTCAGAGTGCTATAGTTTTCAAAGAAGAGGTCTTTGATTTCTTTTGTTAGGTTGATTCCTAGGTATTTCAGTTTCTTGGATACTTTCATGAAAGGAACTGTTTGGCCTATTTCTCTCTCAGGGAGTCTATTGTTGGTGCAGAGGAAAGCTACTGAGTTTTGTGTGCTGACCATGTATCCAGCTACTTTACTGAATTTGGTTATTAAGTCCAGAAGACTTTTGGTGTAGTTCTTGGGGTCTTCTATAGAGAGTAACTTTTATCTGCAAATAATGACAATTTAACTTCTTCATTTGCTATCTTTATTCCTTTTATTTCTTTCTCTTGCCTAATTGCTGTGGCTAATGATTCCAAAACTATATTGGACAGTAGTGGTGATAGTGGACATCCTTGTCTTGTTCCTGATTTGAGTGTGAAGGATTTCAGTTTTTGACCATTTAGTATGATATTATCTGTTGTTTTTTCATCAATGGGTTTTATCAGATTGAGGTAGAGACCATCTATTCCAATTTTTTGTAGTTTTTATCATAAATGCGTGTTGGATTTTGTCAAATGCTTTTTCTGCATCTATGGAGATGATCATATGGTTTTTATTCCTGGTTCTATTGATATAGTGCATTACATTGATTGATTTGCATATGTTGAACCATCCCTTCATCCCTTGGATGAATCCCACTTGATCAGGGTGTATGATCTTCTTGATGATCTTCTGCATTCTATTTGTCAGTATCTTATTAAGATTTTTTGCATCTATGTTCATTAGTGAGATTGGCCTATAGTTCTCTGTTTTGGTTAGGTCTTTCTCTGCTTTGTGGCTCAAGGTGATGCTTGCTTCCAGGAATGAATTTGCGAGTATTGTGTCTCTTTCAATTTCATTGAGGAGTTTAAACAGTGGTGGCCACAGTTCCTCTCTAAATGCCTTGTAGAATTCAGCGGTGAAGCCATCAGGACCCAGGATTTTCTGTTGGTAAGTTTTTAATTACATTTTCAATTTCATTGGTTGATATTGGGTTGTTTAGAATTTTTAGGTCTTCTTCAATCAACTTTGGTAATTCACATGTATCTAGAATCTATCCATTTCTTCTGTGTTTGCCATCCTATTGGCATATAGGTTCTCAAAGTAGGTATTGATGATCCTCTGGATTTCTGCTGGGTTCATTGTATTTTCACCCTTTTTATTCCTAATTGTATGGATTTGGGCTTTTTCTTACCTTGTTCTGATAAGGTTGGCTAAGGGTTTGTCAATTTTGTTGATTCTTTAGAAGAACCAACTCTTGGCTTCATTGATTTTTTGTATCATTCTCATAGTCTCCATTGCATTGATTTCTGCTCTGATCTTTACAATTTCCTCCCTTGTATGAGCTTTGGGGTTGTCCTTCTCTTCTTTTTCTAGAAGCTTGAGGTTCAGCATCAGTTTCAGCAACAGGCTTGCTCTGTTTTCCTAATATGAGTAGTCACTGCTAGGAATTTCCCTCATAAGATTGCTTTGCGTCCCATAGATTCAGATATGTTGTGTTGTCATGTCAAATAATTGAAGAAACTCTCTGATTTCTTCTTTAATTTTCTCTGTGACCCATTGGTTTTTCAGAAGTGTGTTGTTCAATTTTCATGTGTTTATGAAATTTTTGCAGCTTCTTTTGTTATTGATCTCCAATTTCATTGCACTATGGTCTGATAATATACAGGGGATAACTTCAATTTCTTTGCACTTACTTAAACATTTTCTATGAGCGAGTATGTGGTCTATTTTGGAGAATGACCCATTTGCAGCTGAAAATAATGTGCATTCTGATTTTTTTCAGGTAGATCACTCTGTAAACATCTGTTAAGCTCATTTGTCCAAGAGTTTGATTGAGTTCTGGTATTTTGCTGCTTATTTTTTGTCTAGTTGATGTATCTATTTGTGACAGTGGTACCCCACTGCTATTATATTAGTGGTAATATTATTTTTCATACCTGGTAGCATTTGTTTTATATAGTTGGGCGCACTAGTGTTTGATGTGCAACTACTGATGATTTTCATCTCTTCCTCTTGGATTTTTCCCTTTACAAGGATTTAGTGTCCTTCTTTGTCTCTCTTAATCGGTGCTGGTTAGAAATCCACTTGATCTGCAAAGAGGATAGGTAATCCTGCTTTTTTCGGGTTCCTGTCACATGGAGTATTTTCTAACCTTTAACTTTCAGTCTATGAGTGTCTTTTTGAATTAAGTGTGTTTCTTTTATGCAGAATATTGTTGGATGTTGCTTCTTGACCCATTCTGCTAATCTATTTATTTTGATTTGTGAATTGAGATCATTAACATTGATGGTTATAACTGATATGTATTGACTTATCATTGTCATGACTTTTTCTTTTTGTTTGATTCTCCCCCTTTGCATTTAATTTCTTGTGGTGCCCAATGGATTCATTCTGCTGGGCTTCGTGTGGTCATGATCTTCATTTTCTTTCCTAGGATATCATCCAAAATTTTTTGAAGTGCTGCTTTCATATTCATGATGTTCCTAAGGTGCTCTTTGTCATGAAAGTATCTTATTTCTCCATCAATTTTGAAAGATAGTTTTTCAGGGTCCATCAATCCAGGTTGGAGGCTGTTTTCATTTAGGGCTTGGAATATGTCACTCCAAGCTCTTCTTGCCTTGAGGGTTGTGTTGAGAAGTCTGCTGTGATTTTGATGGGCTTTCCTTTGTATGTGATTTGTTTCTTTTCTCTAACTGTTTGTAGAATTTTGTTCTTCTGTTGGGTTTCTGGAATCTTAACAATTATTTGCATATGTGTAGATTTATTTTTTGGATCAAGGCTAGTTGGAGTCCTGCATGCCTCACTTATCTGTATCTCAATTTCTTTTCCCTTGATTGGGAGGTTTTCTGCCATCATTTCTGTGAGCAGTTTTTTTTATATCATGTGCACTCTCTCCTGTGTCTTCCTTGACTCTGAACAGTCTGATGTTATTCTTCTTTGCATCATCTAGCAATTGCTGGATTGATTTCTCATGGTCCCTTACAATTTTAAAGCAATTTTTCTTTTCCCGGTCACTAATTGCAATCTTATCTTCTATATCTAAAATTCTGTCCTCACATTGGCTCATTCTGGTGTGTAGACTTTCAGTGGAGTTTTTAATCTCCTGGAAATCTGTTTGCATTTGTTTTATGGATTTCATTTGTTTCCTATGTTGTGATTCTATCATGTTCCTCAGCTCCTCTGCTTTTTTCAATCTGTGTCCTCTCTAGATTTATTAATCATGTCTTGCACTATGGGTACAATCTCTGCTGTTATCTGAGAAATTATTTCTGATTTCACTTTTTTCCAGATACTCTTTTGTTGCCAGTTCAGGGAATCCAGGTGGTTGATTATCAGATTGTTCCATCTTGTCTCCCTTTGGGGTTGCTTTAGGTGATTTGGAAGTCTGGTTTTGAGACTTGTTTATGTGTCTTCTCATTTCAATGGAGGGTGGGCAGGGTTGCTACTGGTGCCTGTGCAGCTCACCTCCTCTCCACTGGGACCAGTGCTATGGTGACCCAGAAGCCTCCTCCTCTGTGCTGGGAGCAGTGCTACAGAAGCCTTCTCTCTTGTCTGGGAGGGGTGCTATGGTGGCCCAGAATCCTCCTCTTTGGTGCTAGGAGTGGTGCTACAGTCTTAGTACATATTCTTAGGAATGTTTTATCATTATTTCTCTGTGTGAATATTTTGCTTATTTTCCTTTAAAAGGTAAAATAGTATCTCCTTAAAACTATGTCATTTCTCACAATAGAGTATTTCTATTAAAATCTCCTCTGTTTTTTTCTTTAGAAGTTCTCTTGGCTTCTTTGGTTACTATTGTATCACTTCACCCATTTCTTTGGGAAGAAAACTAGAAAGAATTATGCATTTCTGAATCTAGTAGAGCAATGCTATCAGCTACAACAACAGCAACACAGTTCAGGAGGTTAACTGATAGTAAGTTTACATAACTAGCCAACTTGTAAACCAAGCCAACATACATGTCCTGGCTGAGGTGATCAAAGAGCCTGGGCAGCCATACTATGCCTGTGGACTGTGTATTTTTTTTCTTCCAACCAGTAGAAAAGCATGAAAAAGATTTGGAAACTCATCTGGTACTAAAAATGACTCATGGAATTATTTAATATTTTGTGGACAAATTTAGTTTCAAAGTTACATGTACAAAAAAAAGCATGGTAGAGGACTGGTATATCTGATGTGTACTTGGGCAGCATTTTTCTACATACAGTCATCCCTTGTTATTCATGGGAGACAAGTTCCAATACCTCTGGAGGATTACTGGATACTTGGATGCTCAGGTCCTTTCTTGAAAAATGGTACAGTATTTGCATATAACCTACATATATCCTTCTAAATACCTTGTGTCATCTCTAGAATATTTATCATATCTAATATAGTCAGTACTATACAAATAATAATCATTTTATATTATTTAGGAAATTATATGATAAAAATCTTTGTACAGATTAAATTCATAGGCCTAACTATGCATTGCTCAAGTGAGGCATGAGGCAAACAATGCTAAAACAAGTTCTGGAGAAAGTCAGAGATTCAATGACATGGCAGGATGCTACAACAAGGGTGCCTACACATCACTCCCTGCATTAAGCATAATAATCAGGGCACTGGATTCAATTCTGCTTTTTGGAAATTTGTAGAATTTTCAATGTATTTGTAATAGTTGAAATTCTTGGTCAGTTGGATCAGCAGAAGCATGACCTGTAGTTACACAGAGTCAACCGTATATCTCTAGTTTATGTAAAGAAAAATCACAAGTTGATGAACACCTACCCTTTCTGTTATACTCTGTTCTCTGCTCATAAATCATCAGTGAATATTCTTCTCACATTTACAACATGCTTTCTCCTCTCTAAGGAGGACAACCTGAAGTCCCATGTATTGGCTCTATCCAGCTCAGAGTCTAGGCTCTCTGGGTGATGGGCCAACCTCTCTGTCCATTCTGGATGTGGCTGCTTGTAGACAAATCATCTTATCTTCCAATAAATGGTATGAAGATGGCAAGACAACTGCAATGAACACTCCCATTAAGAAAAGAGAGACAAAGAAACATAAGAATTATGACTTCATAATTAGGATAATTGCTTGCTGGTCAGGTGCTATGAAAAAAGCTGCCCTGGAAATGAGGATAATTCCTTGCTAGAAGAAAAATCCCTTGTCCAGGGCTCTCCACATGCTCTTGGCCCATCCTTCTATGATATGCTTCCCCATCTCTCCTCTAGACATCTCTGAGGTAGTCCTCATGGAGGTTGCATTCCTGAGAGTATACCCTGCACTCTCCTTGTGTTAAATATTAGGAAATTGTTTCTGTACTCCAAAGTTAGCCTTCAATGTCTTGCTCTGTGATAGTAATCCTGACAGTATGGAAACCACATTTTCTTTTTAGCAGCTGGTTCATCATTAGTTCCTGTCAATAGGTGCACAAGAGAGAAACTGTTAGGCAGAATAAAATAAAAAGAGATGTTCTCTTTCCTGTCTGCACTTCAGTAATGGTTATTTATTTACAAAGCTAGAGTCAACCTCTCCAACAACAGATGCATCCAGTTTGGAGTTTATCTACCCTTGAAGAACTAGTTAGGCTGCATATCCCTCAAAGACACAAAGACTAGTTGAGCAGATTCTCAACCTCTTCAAAATTTGTAAGATTTGCAAAATCTACCTCTTCTCTTTTTTTTTGTTTCATCTCTAAGGCTTGTAGCTGTTTCTTGAAGTGACTACACCTGAGACGTCTTCATGCTGCTTTCTGACATGTATACATGTCCTCTTTTGAAAATTTCAACAAAATGATATTTCTAAAAGGGTGCTTTGTTATTTATAGACATTAACTATATTATATATTTTATATACATCTCAAGAAATCCTCCATTAAAAAAAGTCAGGCCTTTGTTTAGCTTGTCAACAGTCTTCTAAATAAGTACATATATTTCATTATATTTTCTTTACTAAATAACTTCTATAATTTTCATTCTTGCATAGATAATTTTGTCAGAAGAAATCTCGGGAAGTTAAAAAAAAAGAAATTAGAGCTTTTATGGGAAAGTTTTAATTCAAGATCAGATAAGTGTCAGCCTAATTCAGCTACATAGATACCTTCTTTAGTTCTCTTCCCAGTTTCTGAATGTAGATTTAGACCATCTATTTTCATAAAATTGTGGAATGTTCACATTAAATCAGAAATTTTACACTGTGCACTTGTTCTCTCCAACAATATCTTTCCTTAAGGAAAAATGTAGGCTATTCTATTTGCAATTATTCAAAGTGCAAGTAAATACATTGCAAACTGCCACTTATATCTATTCAATGTTCTTAAATTTATTTAGCTTCTTGTCTTATGTGACATTACTAATTTAATTGGTGCTACGGTAGGGTTCATTAAAAAAATAAATCATGATGATAATGCAATTCCTTAAATCTGATGCACCATCCAAGTTATAGTAGAAAAATATTTTACTAATTTTCCCCTTTGTTAAAAGAGGTCTCCTTTTCAAAAATCCAAGATTCTTTTCTTCTTACCTGAGAAGAGGGTAAAAACTGCAGGGACTTTCACTGAGTCATAGGTTCCCATTACCTGGATCTCTTGGTTACCTATATCTCTTGGCTATGCTGTCATTGCTTGGGTCAAAAATTGGAAAAAGTGTATAGTATTCAAAAGCTAAAGAATGCTGTGGTCTACAGAAACAATGAACTGCAGGCTACACAGTGGAGGAAAAAATGCCTGTGTATCCTAGAGTGTCAGTTACTGTAGAAGCATGAAGAGAAAATCTTTCCCTTCCCCAGGGTTCCACTTGTATTTTCTAAAACAAAGTTTGACATTGGGTTCCTGGAGAGCAGCAACATTTCCAAGATCCAATTCTACTATAGCAAAGCAGGCAAAGAAGGTGAATTTATTGTTAAGAGGTAATAAATAAGATATTAGCATACCTGGTAATAACATTTAATTTCTGTTCATACAACACAAGAAAAAACTACTTACATGATAATTAATACCTGATTCAGACAGGGGCAAGGAAATTGTAGTTGCAGAATAAGCAGCTATTCCTCAATAAATTCTATGCCAAGGGATTAAGGAATGGAATTGTGGTAGAAGCAGCTGTGCTACAGTTCACAGTATCCATATATTCATGAGTTTATGTAGAAGATGGTAGTAATTTGGAGTTTAAGAGTCTTTATGCACGTTCATTGCATTGTAATATTTGTTAAAAACAATTGTATTTCAGCTTTAATGATATTAAGAAGTATCCAAATATCACCAGTACTGATTTCTGGTTTTAGTATAAGCCACCCATGTTGATGAGGTGAGTGATAAACATATCAGATAATCTCTAGACTTTCTGATTTGAAGATGACACATATGTTCTGCATGTAATAAACTATATTTTTCTTATTCTGTGGTTGTGAAATTAGCTCCCAATAAATTACAGCAGAACTTCAGTTCACGAAAGTTTCTCTTCATGAACAATTTGATTGGCTTACAAAAACAATTGGCAAAATTTTGCTTCTCTTTGCAAACTCTACACCAAGTGATGAACAGAGATGTGGTCATCTTACCCAGAATCATGGAAGGAACTAAGTTGGACTCAGGCAACACTGTATTTTCCCAGCCCTTTAAGAGTCTGTCATTGACACGGAATTCTCCCAATGACCTATCCTTGACTTCAGTTCTTGTCCCGTATGCTTTTTCTGAAATTCCTGTACCTATATTCTTCATAATATACTCCTTGATAAAAGAAAAAATAGTATTTCTAATGAAAAATTAAGTTTTGGGGAGGTACTCATGTTTGATTATTCAGATTCTTAGAGATGTGCTGTTAAAAAATAAATTTTATCATTGCCATTATTACTATAATTATTTTAAATTAAGTGAATTCAGTAAAAATTGATAATAGGATATTAATGTACAATTATTATCAAAAGTATATAAAGAACAAAAATAATTCACAGTGATCTATAATTGAGAAATATTTATATTTTCAGGCATGTCTTACAGCTCATTTTTCTATGCAACTCTAATATATTTTAATGTATACTAAAATAAAAATCTATCCTTTTAAATGTAGATATGACATTTGCTGCTTGTGAATATAGCTTGTTATGTGTACAGAGCTTTTGCTAAAATTAGTATACCATGTGTGAAGTAGCCACTTTATTAGTTTTGAAATGTGTGTTATATCTGATTTTTCCCTATTATGCCTAACATTCTGACGGAAATGTTTAAGAGAGAATATATGCTACCCTCACATTTAAATGTTCTAAAAACAGATACATATCAAAAATGTGGAAATTTTAGGCCTTGTTGTATATCAAAAATTGCTTTCTACTGTTATCTTTCCTCTCCACAATAACTGTAAAAGTGTCATTTCAAAAGACATCACCAGCACCCAAACATGACTTCACTGTCTACCTGCTTGGATTAATATTGTTGACTTTGTAACATTAACCATTTCTCAAATCCCTATCAGCCCCTCAAATCTGTTCTCCATATTCTAGCTGTTATTTTTGTTTCCTCCCTGAGAACCAACCAAGAAAATAAAGTTAGTACTTCTGACCTTAGTTAGGTGTTATTTGATTTGTTTCCTCACCTGTAAGAAATGTTCTTATATTTTTGATATTTCTAATACCAATACTCTAAGAAACTGAGCTGGAAGATCACAAGGTCATGCCCAGCCTGGACCACTTAGCAATTTAGCAAGCCTCTTTCACAAAATAAAATAAATAAGTAAGTAAAAATAAAAAGTTTTAAAAAGGGCTGGGGATGTAGCTTAATGTGAAGACACTCCATTCAATCCCCAGTACCACAATAAATAAATAAACTGGCTAAGCGCTAAACACTGATAAAATTATGGTCATGGAATTAAATTCATCGAGCAACTATTTGTCCAGTACTAGGGCAGAAATTGTCATATGAAAATGGTAAAACAGTTTTGAAATAGCATTAGTCAGGATACAATATATGTTGCTTTGACACAGGTACTAAAATATTAGTTGTCAGCTTCCTTCTCTGCCTCCACAATTGGCTCTCATGCTTGTTATACTGTACCCACCAATGTCCTCTGTAATACTCAGTGATTTGGCCAAGGAATGGCACCATTTCAACTAGTTAGGTGGATCCTTTGTCAGTGTTTTCTCGGCTTACTCAAGCACTTACAAGAAGATGACCTTACTCACATCCTGGAAGTTGTTGCTGGGTGTTATGCTGTCTGGCGACTCTTACTTTTTCCTCCATATGACCTGTCATCCTAGACTGGCTTCTCAGGACAGATTTATAAGGAATACAAAAAAAGATACAAGGCCATCTAATTGCATACTATCACTTTAGTGAAATTGTGGTGCTCAAAATACTCACAAAGCCAGGGCATATTCAGGTAGTGGAAAAATGATTCCTAATTCTGGTTTGGAAGAGTGGAAAAGTCACAATTCAAAGATCACACAAGCCACACAGAAAAATGTGTGGCCATGTATTGTCATCAGTACTAAAATTCAGCCAGCCACATACTGCTAGTTTCTCCCACCTGTGAGCAAGGTATAGTCCTGGGTAAAGACTTATTTTTCTTTCCTTTGGGTGCTTTTCTAATTCTTTATTATAAATGACTCTTGTTATTAGACTCTCTTGACTTTTGGCTCTACATTTTTTTTTTTTTTTTTGACACTGGGAATCAAACTTGGGACCTTGGGCTTGGGAGCCAGACAGCGGAAACTGCACAAAATCCCTGGATCCTTGGGTCTACTTTTTAAAACAGCTACTTTTTTTTTTTTTAACATGAACAATAGTCTATATTGCTACATTGTTATCTCAGCCTGCTTTCTGATCATACAAATTTGATAAAAGTTTCATTTTCCTTTTGAATAAACTCTGTCTTCTTTAATCTAAACTGCCATTAATTTCATTACAACTCTCATTTGTTTCTTTGCTTGGTACCAGGGATCGAACTCGGGATCTTGGGCTTTCAAGGGAGGTGCTGGAACCACTGAGCTAAATCCCCAGCCTTATAACTCTCTTTTGATATGTGTGGTTTCCTAGGTATCTGGTGGAGTCTTCTCCCATTTGTCAGCAGATACAGCCATAATAATGTGATGTTGCTTTGTGATGACAATCTATGATTCCTCTCTTACAAACCTCTCTTTCATTTTTCTCTTTCTTCTTTAGCTATAAAAGTCTACTACCTATATCTTTCAGCTTTCATGGATCTTTTTAAGAGTCTTCTAATACTTTTATTTGTTACCTCAAGGCTATTTCTTACTAGAGACTGAAAGCAGCTACATTTTCACCTCCATATATCCTGTATATACTTGATTTTGCTCTATATTTCAAAGATATACAAAATATCCAGAAAACTAAATAGTTCCAAAGTTCATAAGTTTCAAAGCTTTCCATCTGGCCAAAAAAGCCAACTGGCACTTTGAGTGTAGTGTCTGGAAATCTCTTCAGCCAGCATCACACATTCACTAAATATATCTCCTCCATCCAGGATACCACAGGAGAGAGTATATAACTGTTCTGCTGGTAATCAGCAATGATGGTTTCTCTATCCAGTCCAAAAGAGCAGTCTCATCACTCTTCTAGTCTTTACCTACATCCTGGCTCTAAGTTCATGTCATATTTTAGATATTTTTTAGATAGGACCCCATTTCCTGAAACTGTGTTAGTCAATTCTCCTTTGTTATAATAAATCCCTGTGATAATAAACCTATAAAAATAAATCGTTCATTTTGGTTCACATTTTTGGAAATTTCCGTTCATGAGCAAATGGCCTTGGTTGCTTTGGGTGTGTGGCAGCACATTATGTTGGGATCATGTGGCAGAACACCTCTTTCTCTTCATGGCCAGGATCAAGAATGAGAGGCAGAGGCAGAGCTCGGGTTGCTCTCCGGAGGACATGGACCCTGTGACCCAAGACTTCCCAGTACACCACACATCCTGAATGTTTCTGTCAGCTCCCAGTAGCATCCAGCTGAGGAATAAGCTATGAATACACATGACTGTAGGCATCACGTAAGATTCAAATGATAGCAGGTACCAATTACTATAACAGTAGATAAAAGCCCAGGCAAAGTCAATGACTTAAATCCGGAACTACCATTCTTGTTTTCACAGTGGTACCTTTAGTTTCAGGCACAGCCAGATGTGCTGTCTATGTCCCACTTGAATCTGTCATGCATTTCTAGTGACTGTTTAACATGCATGGTGGCCTCACTCATCTGTTATCTCAGCTGGAATGACTGATGTTACTAGAATCTGGCTGGATCACTCTCTATTCTTGTGCCCTTTCATGTTCCAGAACTTTGTCTCTCTGTGGTATCCCATCCTGAAGACTGTGCTGAATTTCTACAAAGGGAATATCAGAGATTAAGAGAGCCAAAGCCACAGGTGTAATACATCTTAAAGCAAAAACTGGAGCTTACATATTAGACCTTTAACATTCTACAGGTCAACATAAGTCATGAAATTACCCCAAGTTTAATAGGGAAGAGGAACATAGGAGGAAATGAATTCAGAAAGGTATGATTCATTGATGGCAGTTTTCAAAGAATTCATTGCAACACCCTAGAACAAAGGATGTTGTATAGTGCTTTAATGGACATCTATAGTTTCAAATAGCCTAATAATTACATAAATACAAGTATAATTCCATTATAAGTGATTTTCATATCTCCTGGTTAAAAATATTGACCAAGTAATCAGCTACAGGATTATTTGTAAAGAAGGGTAGTGTAGTGGCTACAGTTACAGGCTTTGAAGACAACACCTGGGTTCAAAAATTAAGATGGATATGTGTTACCTACGTGACTTTGAGTCTCAAATTCCCCCTCACCTATTGGATAGGAAAGTTAATAACATAAAACTACTTCCAACATTAAATGAAAAACCTGTAGTTTCTGGCATATATTTGCCCTCATTAGCTGTGCATGCCCAAAAATATTCATAAAATTTGAGCTGATAAAGAGTAAAATCACCATTATAAATAAATGTTCATGTGCTTTGAAAAACATACGTTCAAGTCCTCCAAAGTCTTAGAAGTAGAACAATCCAACAAGATGGAGAAGATGACTCTAAAGATAGAGAGGCCATCAGGACAGGCAGGGGAGGGAAGTAGTGGTCATGCAGACAGGAGGCCTAGGGATGAAGCAAGGACCAAGGTGCAGTGAGCTCCGAGGGAGGTGTCAGGACTCCTGGAGCATGCAGATAGCAATGGATGTGTTTTATATGGAGTAACATGATACACACATTCATGCTTTAGAAAAACTGTCACCAAAGTTACAGGAGCTCTAAAGATCTTCAGAGAGCATCTCTACTACCCATTGACAGGAAGGGTGGCATTGATAATAAATGAGTAGAGATGATTTTTAATATATAAGAAATATTACTATATAAAATATATACTATATAAGAAATATTTTATTTGCATACTATTTATTGTGTAAAATAAGCTGTATATATGAAAACTCATGAATATGAAAGAGGTTCCAAAAGTTATGCAGGCCCACAACCACTTATACAAAATTCTGACATCCAAAAAATGTTGTCTTCCTGCCCACCCATCCTTCCTTTATGCCCTCTGTTGTTTCTATTTTAATCACTCCCCCTCCCTCCCTTCCTCTCTCTTTCTTTCTTTCTTTCTTTCTTTCTCTCTCCTCTTTCTCTCTCTCTCTTTCTTTCTCTTTCTTTCTCTTTTTCTCTTTCTCTCTCTCTTTCTTTCTGTCCTGCTTTCTGTCTCTCTTTATTTCTTTCTTAAAACAAAAAAATCACTCTACTTGGAGCTTCCCCAAATTATTACTATATCTTAAGTTTTGCTACATGGAATATATAGATATCATATATTATTATATAATTATATTATACATTATATATTATTAGATTATATATATATTATTTCTGGTCCCACAAATGTTAAACTAAAATCCTGTCCCTATACTGCATAATCATAAGAATTTAATAACACTGTTATCCAACTCAGAGTGAGGAATAAAGTCAAAATATCTAATTAAATGCATTTCAAAGTGAGAGAAGGAATTATTTATATACACCTTATATCATGTAGTGTCAGATATTATAAATTTTCAATTTGGTTGACAAACATCAAATTCTGCCTAACCTTGTTGCAGTCAATCATGACTCTGACAAAGAAGTTTGAGTAAACAAGTCTGTTATGACTGTCATATCTTGTTAAAGGGAGATAAAAACAGAGAGCTGGAGGAGACTACTGCATATAGCTAGGAGATTGTAAAAGCAAGTGCTAACTAGACAGAAGAAGAACAGCCCACAGCATTGTGCTGGGACCATCTGCTTACCAGCTTACTCTCCAGAGTTTGCAAGTTTGTTACTTTATTAATTTAAAAAGATCTCTATGTATTTTCTTACCATTTTAAATTGTTAAAAATATCATAAAATCAGAAGATATTAGGAATGATTGCCTGTTCACTCTAATTGATGCCAAATTTTTTAAATCTCAGAAAAATGGACCTGAGTTGCCTTCAATATAGAACTTCTATCAGTTCTACAACTTACGCTTTTTAAGTAAGTCCTTGTGTATAAATGCCTAAGCCTGATTCTAAGCTTTCTAGTGATCTTTTGAGTTGGACACAGACTATAAGTAATATATGTTGTTCATCTGATTTATTCCTTACCCTTGACCATGTGAGTAAATTATTTTCTATTTTTTAAGGTCCCAGAAAAAGGAAAGTTTCCATGATCATTCTCCAATTTTCCTGTCATCATGGTAGATATTGAGTTCCATAACATACCATGACTTTATTCAATCATATGAAAGTTTTCTTGGATTACACAGAATATGTCGTGCATACTTTTCACATTAAAAAAGAGCATAATAATTGGGTGCTGTATTTTCAGAGGCCATTTAAGTCTGACCATACCCTTCAGTAACTTTCTCATATGTGACAGCTTGGATAGGGAGAGCATTTTTGTGACATATCAATTTTTCTCAACTTTCACAGATGGCTTAATTTTTCCTGGCAATTATGCTGGAGAAAACTCCATCACTGTAGATTTGCTTTGTATAGTCCTATGAAGTCCTGAGAAAGTTCATCCTCCAAAATAATTTGATTCAACCATATTCCTTGGTTTGAGACAACAAAAATGTTTACTGAATTAAGCAGAAAAGGCATTTGTGGGACGTATTCAGATACTCATTGTGGTTCACAAGGGACTGAGAGGACTGAAGAACTGCATTCAGTGTTGGCAGAGACAGAGTCAGTGGCAAGGCACAGAGGAGCTTTGCCCACGTGAAGCCAAGCCTCCCCCACATGGCACCCATGATGGGAACCACTGCTACTGGACCTGCACCTCTGTCACATTTGGCAGTGTCTTCTGGGGTTCTGTTGTCCAGAATTGTTATTCAGTGTCACTGCTCAATGCTGGAGCCACCAAAAATCTCCCCAAAATTCAGCTTTTTGAGAAACAGTGTTTCAAGTTTCAATTCTTTGACTGTGCTAACTCCTTCGCTATCCTAGGACAAAATGACCCTACTACTTGTCAAAGAGAAAATACCTACCCTTTCTTCAGCATTCCCAAGGAGAACAGAACATTTTCTCTTCATTTTGAGACCCCCCCAGATTTCAAGGGGGCTATGGGTTAGGAAATAAAATACACACATATGCAAATGTCCACTATATCATTAACTAGCTTTTTGAATTATCTTTTTATAGTGTACAGGCACTGTTTATAATTACTTAATGTGTATTTGGTTTTATAAGTCTTTGTTATCTCACTTCTTCCTTTTAAATTTCTGCTTGCCTCTCAATCAACTTTTCACCTTATTCTGTTATCCTATCTCATCTCTCATTTTATAGAATATATGCTCCATAAATTTACCTATGATAACATCAGATGCTGTTTAAAGTTTATTTCTCTTTCCTACAGTGAATCTGGAAAATACATATGTCTGTCGTTGTTTGTTTTTTCTTTGAGCTACAGATAGTTTCCTTCAGTTAAGTAGTATGTTTTTCCTCCTTTTCCCATTTATTCTATTTAAATGGGACAACAGTAAGATTTAGTGTTTATTCCTAAAACAAAGTAAGAACAATGTCTTTGACTTTTCATATCTTCATGCACATGTCTTCCCTTGAATTTGTAGCTGGAGATCTGCCTCAGGACCATGGACAGTCCAAAGCACAAGGGCTATGGGGAATTTATGTCTCCCACTAGGCACCAAATCTCGCCATGCTTATAAACTGCATTGTTACTGTTGGTCTTCATGGTCAGAGAATGACATTCACATTTTGTGAAGAAACTCCTGCCATTTCTTCGACTCCTCCACCACATTTGCTGATTCATTCCTTCTTTTTCTGATCAGAGAAGAAAATATCACCTTAGAATGATGCCATCCTGTGATGTGAATTCTTGGATCTTGTGGTTTTGTGTTATTTCTATCCATTCTCCTAGTAACATTCCTGACACTTACTCTTTTTAAAAATTTTATTGGTACATTTTAGGTATACAATATAATGACATTCATCATTGGAAATTTGCTCTTTTAAATAATCTCTATTCTTATTTTCCCCATTCCCCTGACCTCTCTTCAAGCCCTCCATCCCTCCCTATTTAAAATACTTTGTTTCTATTTTTCATTTTCTCATATTAATTCCATTTCCTTCTTTCCTTTCCCTACCCATTCCACTTCCCCTTTTCCTTTGCCCCTTTTCTTCCTATTTCACATTATCTATTATACATTTTAGTCCTTTTTTATACTTTCAGTTTCTTGTCCTAGAGAAACTATTAAGTATTTTCACATGTGTCTTATTTATTTCACTTGAGTATCCCCTCAATGTGCATCCATTTAGCTGTAAATGTCTCTAATTTCTCATTCTTTATGGCTGAGTAGTACTCCATTTTGTAAAAAACCATTTTCTTTATCCAGTCTCCAGTAGATGGGCAATTGGGCTGCTTCCAAGTTTGGGCTATCACAAACTGTGCTGCTATGAACTTGGGTGCACATATAACACAGTGGTATGATTCTTTTAATTCTTTGGGGAAGATAATCCAGCAGGGGAATAGCTGCATCAAATGGGACCTCCAGTCCTAGTTCTCTGAGGTGTCTCCATACTGATTTCCACAGTGGTTGCACCACTCTGCATGCCCACCAACAGTGGATCAGTGTTCCTCTTTCCCCACGGCCCTGCCGCCATTTGTTATTTGTTGATATCATGATAGCAGCCATTGTTTCTGAGGTGAGGTGGAATCTCAGCATTGTTTTCATTTCCATATCTGTAATGACCAGTGATGTTGAACATTTTCATATGTTTATTTGCTATTTCTACTTCTTTGTCTGAAAAATGTCTATTCATTTCAGATGCCCATTTTTGGACTGGTTCTTTAAATTTGGCAGGTCTGATTTTTTAAAGTACTTTACAGATTCTAGATAGTAGACCTTTGTCTGAGGAACAGTGGGTGAAAATTTGTTCCCACATTGTGGATTGTCTCTTCACAATGTTGGTAGTTTCTCTTGCTGTACAGAAGCTTTTTAGTAAGAAAAGATCCCACTTGTTGATTTTTTGTGCTACTTTATGTGCAACTGAGGTTTTGTTCATAAAATCTTTTCCCAACACCAATGCCTTCAAAAGTTCTACCTCACCTCTGTTCCAGTTAGTTCAGCATTTCAGTTTTAATATTTAGATCATTAATCCACTTCGATTTTAGTTTAGTGCATGGTGAGAGATA
>NW_004624732.1:21007351-21024200 GCF_000247695.1 Heterocephalus glaber | reverse complement strand
TTTATTAAAGAGGCTATCTTTCCTCCAGTGAGGATGTTTGGCTCCTTTATCAAAGATGAAGTGGCTGTGTGTGTTTGGAGTTGTTTCAGCATCTTCTAATCTGTTGCACTGGCCCATATGTCTGTTTCATTGCCAGTACCATGCTGCTTTCATCACAGTAGCTTTGTAGTATAGTTTCAAGTTGGGGGTTGTTATACCCCCTGCTATGACTCTGTTACCTAGTATTACTTTTGCTATTCTAGGTCTCTTCTTTTTCAAAATGAATTTTGGATTGTTTTCTTAAGGTCTGTGAAGTATGCTGCTGGGATTTTATTGGGGATTGCATTTAATTTATATAGCAGTTTTGGAATTATGGCCATTTTCACTATGTTGATTCTTCCTAACCAGGAGCAGGGGATGTCTTTCCATTTTCTGATATCATCTTCAATCTCTCTTTTCAGAATGCTATAGTTTTCAGAGAAGAGGTCTTTGATTTCTTTTGTTAGGTTGATTCCTAGGTATTTCAGTTTTTGGTTGCTTTTGTGAAAAGAATTGTTTGCCCTATTTCTTGCTCAGGGAGTCTGTTGTTCATGTAGAGGAAAGCTATTGATTTTTGTGTGCTGACTATGTATCTAGCTACTTTAATGAATTTGGTTATTAAGTCTAGAAGACTTTCAGTGGAGTTCTTGGGTTCTTCTATAGAAAGTAACTTTGCTATCTGCAAATAATGCCAATTTGACTTCTTCATTTCCTATATTTACTCCTTTTATTTCTTTCTCTTGTCTAATTGCTGTGGCTAATGATTCCAAAACTATATTGGACAGTGTGGTGATAATGGCTATCTTTTTCTTGTTCCTGATTTTAGTTTGAAGGATTTGGGTTTTTGATCATTTAGTATGATATCAGCTGTTGGTTTTTCATAGATGGCTTTTATCAGATTGAGATAGAAACTATCTATTCTATTTTTTGTAGGGTTTTATCATAAATGTGTCTTGGATTTTGTCAAATGCTTTTTCTGTGTCTATTGCGATGATCCTATGGGGTTTTTTTTTTCCTTTTCTTTATTGATGTAATGTATTACATTGAATGATTTGCATATGTTGAACCATCCCTGCATCCCTGGGATAAATCCCACCTGGTCAGGGTGTATGATCTTCTTGATGATCTTCTGAATTCTATTTGCCAGTATCTTATTAAGGATTTTAGCATCTATGTTCATTAGTGAGATTGGCCTATAGTTCTCTTTTTCAATTGAGTCTTTCTCTGCTTTGAGGATCAAGGTGATGCTTGCTTCCAGGAATGCATTTAGAATTATTGCTTCCCTTTCAATTTCATTGAAGAGTTTAAACTGTAATGGGTGTAGTACCTCTCTAAATGTCTTGTAGAATTCAGCAGTGAAGCTGCTGGGACCCTGGCTTTTCTTAGTTGGCAAGTTTTTAATTATGTTTTCAATTTCATTGATTGCTATTGGGTTGTTTAGAATTTTTAAGTCTCCTTTGTTCAACTTTGGTAATTCATACATATCTAAGAATTTGTCCATTTCTTCTATTTCCCAACTTACTGGCATATAGGTTCTCAAAGTAGGCATTGATGATTCTCTGGATTTCTGCTGGGTCCATTGCAATTTCATCCTTTTCATTTGAACTGCATGGATTTGGGCCTTTTATTTCCTTTTTCTGATGAGTTTGCCTAAGTGTTTGTCAATTTTGTTTATTCCTTTGAAGAATCACCTTTTGGGTTCATTGATTTTTTAATGTTCTCTTAGTCTCCACTGTATTAATTTTTGCTCTAATCTTTATAGTTTACTCCCTTGTATGAGCTTTGGGTTTGTCCTGTTCTTCTTTTTTCTAGAGTATTGTGGTTCAGCATCAGGTTATTTAATTGGGCTCATTCTGTTTTCCTAATATGGTTATTCACTGCTATGAATTTCCCTCGTAAGACTGCTTTCATTGTGTCCCATAGATTCTGATATTTTGTATTGTCTTTGACATTTAATTGTAGGAACAGTTTGATTTCTTCAATTTCCTTTGTGACCCATTGGTTATTTAGAAGTGTGTTTTTCAATTTTCATGTGTTTATGAAATTCTTGTGGTTTATTTTGCTGTTGATCTCCAATTTTATCTCACTATAGTCTGTTAATATACAGGGGATAACTTCAATCCCATTGCACTTATTTAAACTTGTTCTATGAGCAAGTCTGTGGTCTAACTTGGAGAATGACCCATGCGCAGGTGAAAAGACTGTGTATTCTGATTTTATGGGGCGGAACACTCTGTAAACATCCATTAAGTTCATTTGTTCAAGAGTTTGATGGAGTTCTAGTATTTCACTGCTTATTTTTTGTCTATTTGATCTATTTGTGACAGTGGGGTATTGAGGTACCCCACTACTATTGGATTAGTGTTTATTTGATTTTTTCATGTAAATTAGTATTTGTTTTATATAGTTGGGTGCACTAGTGTTTGGTGCATACATATTGATGATTTGCATCTCTTCCTCTTGGATTGTTCCCTTTACAAGGATGTAGTGTTCTTCTTGGTCTCTCTTAATCAGTGTTGGTTTGAAATCCAGTTGATCTGCAAAGAGGATAGTTACCCCTGCTTTTATTCGAGCTACTGTCACGTGGAGTATTGTTTTCCACCCTTTAACTTTCAGTCTTCTTTTGTTATTGATCTCCAATTTCATTGCACTATGGTCTGATAATATACAGAGGAAAACTTCAATTTCTTTGCACTTACTTAAACATGTTCTATGAGCGAGTATGTGGTCTATTTTGGAAAATGACCCATTTGCAGCTGAAAATAATGTGCATTCTGATTTTTTTCAGGTAGATCACTCTGTAAACATCTGTTAAGCTCATTTGTCCAAGAGTTTGGTTGAGTTCTGGTATTTTGCTGCTTATTTTTTGTCTAGTTGATGTATCTATTTGTGACAGTGGTACCCCACTGCTATTATATTAGTGGTAATATTATTTTTCATACCTGATAGCATTTGTTGTATATAGTTGGGCGCACTAGTGTTTGGTGTGTAACTATTGATGATTTTCATCTCTTCCTCTTGGATTTTTCCCTTTACAAGGATTTAGTGTCCTTCTTTGTCTCTCTTAATCGGTGCTGGTTTGAAATCCACTTGATCTGCAAAGAGGATAGGTAATCCTGCTTTTTTCGGGTTCCTGTCACATGGAGTATTTTCTAACCTTTAACTTTCAGTCTATGAGTGTCTTTTTGAATTAAGTGTGTTTCTTTTATGCAGAATATTGTTGGATGTTGCTTCTTGACCCATTCTGCTAATCTATTTATTTTGATTTGTGAATTGAGATCATTAACATTGATGGTTATAACTGATATGTATTGACTTATCATTGTCATGACTTTTTCTTTTTGTTTGATTCTCCCCCTTTGCATTTAATTTCTTGTAGTGCCCAATGGATTTATTCTGCTGGGCTTCCTGTGGTTGTAATCCTCATTTTCTTTCCTAGGATATCATTCAAAATTTTTTGGAGTGCTGGTTTGGCATTTATGAAGTTCCGCAGGTGCTCTGTGTCATGAAAGTATCTTATTTCTCCATTAATTTTGAAAGATAGTTTTTCAGGGTCCATCAATCCAGGTTGGAGGTTGTTTTTATTTAGGATTTGAAATACGTCAGTCCAAGGTCTTTTTGCCTTGAGGTTTTGGATTCAGAAGTCTGCTGTGATTCTGATGGGCTTTCCTTTGTATGTGATTTGTTTCTTTTCTCTAACTGCTTGTAGAACTTTGTTCTTCTGTTGGGTTTCTGGAATCTTAACGGTTATATGCATATGTGTAGATTTTTTTGATCAAGGCTTGTTGGAGTCCTATATGCCTCACTTATCTGTGAGTCAAATTCTTTTCCCCTGATTGGGAACTTTTCTGCCATTCTGTTAACAGTTTTTTAACATCATCTGCAATCTCTCCTGTTTCTTCATTGACTCAGATCAATCTGGTGTTATTCTTCTTTGCATCATCTAACAGCTGCTGGATTGATTTCTCATGGTCCCTTAAAATTTTAAAGCAATTTTTCTTTTCCTGGTCACTAATAGCAATCTTGTTTTCTATATCTGAAATTCTGTCCTCACATTGGCTCGTTCTGCTATGTAAACTTTCAATGGATTTTTAATCTCCTGGAAATCTGTTTGCATCTGTTTTATGGATTCAATTTGTTTCCTATGTTGTGATTCCATCAAATTCCTCAGGTCCTCTATTTTTTTAAATCTTTGTCCTCTCTAGATTTATTGCTCCTGTCTTCCACTATGGGTACAATCTCTGCTGTTATCTGAGAAATTATTTTTGATTCATTTTTTTCTAGATCCTCTTTTGTTTCCAGTTCAGGGAGTCCAAGTGGTTGATTATCAAATTATTCCTTCTTGTTTCCCTTTGGGGTTGCTTTATGTGATCTGGAAATCTGGTTTTAAGACTTGTTTACGTGTCTTCTCATTTCAAAGGTGGGAGGGTTTGTGCTGCTGGTGCCCTTATGGCTCACCTGCTCTGGGCTGGGGGTGGCTCTGCTCCTCAGAGTTTGGGGCAGTGGTAGAGTGGCCCATAAGACTCACCCCCTGACACTTCCTCTTGACATGTAAAGGATAAAGAAATCTCAGTCTTCTCCTTTAAGAGCCCTAGATTGTGCTTTCTTTCTAAGTAGAGCCACCCACTCCTTGGATATCCCAGGTACAATCCCCTTATTATTGGTCCAAGTACTGCTGGCTGATCATCAGGGCTGCACATCTCTGCTGTGCAAACATTCTCTTGGTTCATGTCTCCTAACCTGACAGCTCTTCTGCTTCTAGGATCCAAGTGGTGCATTCTCTAGCTCACCAACCTCTCACCACCCCAAATTTTAGAGAAAGGGAATTCAAGGTATCTTTCATGACCTTCTTGTAAGATCAAGCTGTCTTCATAAAAACAGTATCAGTTCCATTTTTTCTCAGAGATATTGAAATATCTTTACTCTTTAAATGGTGAGAAACAATCTCTATCAATGTTCACATTCTTTTTTGTTATTGCTGCAGAGACTGGAAAAGAAGGCCTGAATTTCTGTCCAAGTTTTCAGAAATTCAGCTTTTAATTTTTTCTATCCAATCCCATATCAATCTATTTTCATATTTGTGTTTAAAAATTGCAATTTTCAGGCTTCTGTTTCCTGAATTTCAGATTACATATATCTAAATTTTTCTTGTTTCCAGTTCAGTTTTTATGTAAATTCCTAGACCTACTTTCTTGCTCTCATACTTCATGGTTGTTGAGAGTAATGCACTGGGTTGACTAATGCTCACTCATAGCCTAATGTGATCTTTTTAAATTATTTCCTGTTATTCTGTTAACTTTTCCAAACATTCTATACTCCTGAACCTTACTTTCTAGGATTTGTAGAAAATCTGTTCCTTTTCTTCATGAAAATACTAAATATACAAGTTTTAAATTTCACATATTATGATTTTGAATATTTTTGTTACCCATTTCTTCATCTCTTTCCTCAGCCTGACTTCTAGGGGAAAGCTGTTGGTTATCAACAGATTTGGTTAGTGTATGTTGGACTTTGCCAAAAGTCTCTCTAATCAAAATTAAATCATAATAAAGGAAAAAAAAATTTTCAGCAATATTTGCTTTTTAATTTACCTGTGTAGTTACTAGTGTTCTTTATTATTTCTTATGACTTTGAGTTACTGTCTAATGTACTTTCATGTCACCTTGAGAGACTTCCTTTAGTTTTTCATATACAGTAGATCTGTAGTAATGAATTCTCTCTGACTGTCTTTGTCTGGGCATATCTGACACAGTTCTTCATTTTTTTTTTTTTTTTTGGTACCTGGGATCAAACTCGATCAAACTCAGGGTCCTTGCACTTGTGAGGCAGGCAGCACAAGCACTGAGCTAAATCCCTGGCCCATTTCTTCATTCTTGAAGTCTAGTTTTGCTCGATGTCAGATTCTTGGTTAATTTTTTTCTTTCCAGGATTATAAATTTTTAATCCCACTAGCTCTTGCCTCCATACATGATGTATTGCTTCTCCACTGGTGCTTTCAGAATTTTCTCTTTGTCTTGGGTTTCAACAATTTGACTACAATGTGTCTCTGGATTTCATTGAGTTTATCCTGTTTGGAGTTGATTTTCTTGGATGTGTATATTCATGTCTTCCCACAGATTTCAGAAATGTAGGACTATTGTTTCTTCAAACATTTTCTCTCCCCCCTTTCCTCCTTTCTTTTTTTTTCTCATCACTGATGCCTACTTTATTCCCATAGACAAAAAACGTTGTCTTGTTTCATACAGGCTGTAGGGGAGTCACATTTGAGGTTGTCTGAGCAGCCACTCCCCAGGCCCTGGTTCTTTGAAGCCCCATGCTCATCTAGGACCCATAGGTCTTCTCCTCACTCCAGCTGGAAGATCACATTAGGCTTGGATCCTGGAAGTCCCAGTGAGACCACGTTTCCATAGGTCTTCATCATCACATTTCGGTACAGGCCCCGCTGAACAGGGCCCAGGTGGTCCCACTCTTCCTGGGAGAGGAACACAGCCACATCCTCGAAGGTCACCTTGGCCTGCAGTCCTGCTGGCAGTGGTAGGAGCTTTGCCGCTGGCATCACCTGGTCACCCTGGGGCCTCTGAAGATTACAGAAAACAGAGGATCCTGTAGGGTGTCTGCCACAGCCTTGGTAGCCAATGTAAAGGAAAATTTTTAATAATTTTTCTCAGTGGGTATAACTCTCTTTCATTGGTATACATAAAATGTATATAGCTCTTTTGTTTGATTCTGTTTATTCATGTGTTGTTATAGTTTCATTTTTCCCATGATTTCCTAAAAAATGCTCATGGTGAATTCATTATGCATGTTGTACACATATTTAAAATAAATTAGTATAGAAATAGGTTTATACCATGAATTTTTTGTAATATAGTGTATGCATTATATGAATGCTAGATGTTGGTTGGTTTTTTATTGCACTAAATCTCAGAACAAAAATTACTTTGCCTAGAGATGAACATATTTTCTTCTGATAGAACAGAAATAATGATGATGAAAAATTGAGTTCAGTAGCTTCATTCTTTACAAAATGAGGTACATTTCAATGATTCCATATTTTGTCCTGATCACTGTTAAACTAATAAAAGGATGGCCCAGTTCAAAATCTTTTAACATTTTTGCAAACATATAAGATACCCTTTTGTCCTTGAGACTCAAAGCATCATTTCTACTATGGCAGAAATCTTCTTCCATGAATACTAGTATCCTGAAGAATTAATCCTTTAAAAAATTTTACTTTTAATTTGAGGTCACATTTGACAAAACTAGAGAAATATAATGATTGCTGAAGGCAGTTTCAGAAAGGAAATATTTTAGTACTTTAAAGAAAAACAAGTTTCTTTATTACTCATTTGGTTTACTATTACTGTTAATCTTAAATTAGCCAGGTAAATTATGATGAGGTTTATTACAAATGTCAGACAAGTTTCTGTAGACTTTATGAAGTTTGGAAAATTATTTTTTGTGTTTTCAGTGAGAGGAATCCCATACAGCACAACATCGAGCAGGCAGAATTAAAGACAGCAGCAGCCGGCAGCCAAACACAGGTGACACATGATAGTCCTGCCTTCTGCACACTTCTAGGCTAAGGCTGTGGCCCAGCCACCTTCCAATTTTTATGGGTTGACAGTAATAGTGAACCAAATGAGTAATATATAACATTTTTCTTTAAAGTCCTAAAAATCCTGCCTTTCCAAAATTGCCTTCAGCAGTAATTATATTTCTTTAGTATCTTCAAATGTGACCTAGAATTAGAAATAAATGATGACTAAAGGATGAATTCTTCAGCATGTTAGCATTTATGGAAGAAGAGTTCTGCTGTTGTAGAAACAATGTCTTCAGGCTCAGGGACAAGAGGGTATTAGAATATTTAGGTACATCTTTTATGTTTTTAAAAATGTCAAAAGATCTTGAACTGAGCCTTCATGTTATAATTGGGTTAAGAACATTTTTAACATAAGAGAAAAAAATCTGTGTGCTCTCCAACTTTACCAGATATGTCTTTCAGACAAAGCACTTA
The DNA here is from genome assembly GCF_000247695.1 of Heterocephalus glaber. Next base: position 21,016,165 of record NW_004624732.1, on the reverse strand, counting down.
TTCTTCATCTTAAGAAGATGATCAAGGAAATAATTCTGAAGGAGAGGAGAGATCTGACCATCAGTATTTCCCTTGCTGTCACAGTGAGTCTGCAGCCTGACCTCACACATTCCTAGAAAAACATGCTTGAGTCATGTGGGAATTTTTTATACATACAAATTTATTAATGTCAATAAAGATTTATTTTTCCAAAAACTTCATGATTATTGGTAATATCATTGATAACAGTAAAAATAATAAACTGCCTAGTAATAAAGTTGTATTATAGTATTTGCAATCAATTGACTAGTAATCTGGTCATAGAAATGTCACTTCCATGTGACAATTCTGGCATATTATTTAAAATTTATAAAATTAAATTAATTGTATTTGGATATCAAACTAATCATTTTGTTTTTCAGGGTACTTGTACAATTATTGTAATTAATTTATTAATAAGATATGTAATAGTAATAAAAACAAATATTAATATGCTAGAACACATTAAATAACTCTGGGAGCTACAGTACTCCATATAAACTTCTAAGTCTCAGGGTTTTAGCATAATCTTGTGACCCTCTCACAAGATTGACTACAAGACAACTTTTAGCAGAACTAATATCATTTATAATAGTGACAGCAATCAACACCATCACGCATTCAGAACTTCACATCATACACATATGATATATTTTCTATCTTAATCCCATAGAAATCATGCATATATATGTATATGTATATTTTGTTTATAGTTGTAGAAACTAAGAATTGGAGACCTTATGTCACTGTCCAAGATCACAGTGCAAATTACTAGTAAAGCCTGCATTCAAGATTATACCTGCATGGCAGCAGGTTGAGTTTCCGCTGCTCCTATGGTTATTACTTCAATGTTCATCCACTCATGTCAAAGCCATGGTAATGATGAGGAAAGTCAAGGTGACATTGCCCAAGCCTCGTTCATGATGCTCTTAGCATGAGTATGAATTATCTTCACCTTGACCAATGTTGGGAATTGTTTTCACACCAGTTTAACTTCCCAATGGGAGGAATCCTCCATCTGATTAGCTATCACCACTCCTTGATTTATGATAGCCATTTGTTGGGGCTCATCTCTTTTATGGGCACCTGTATCGCAATGCAGTGATTTGTCCATGGTTGTATATAATTATAGCCCAATAGCCTCAGTCAGGGAACATCCAACTGCTACGACATTCATTTTATTATCAGCCTTGATTTGAGCTTTAATTAAATAATAATTTATTCAGTACCTCCTTCAAAGAATCCTGTTGCAATTTATACTCATGCATCTCTTTAAGTATCTATACATATAGTGAAAACTCAATAAAAGGTGCTGACTGACTTCATGCCTGGCAGAAATAAAAATACTGTGAGGCAAATGAGACATGAGTGAAGCCAGTAGTGGGATGGGTGAAATTGAATTTGTTGATCTTTCATTGGTTAATGCAATGACCCAGCCAAGCATATGCATCAGATAAGAGGCAGTTGTTCAAAGCCAGGTAATATCAGAAACAGCTGCACAGCCTCAACTGATTTTCCCAGTCGGTTATCTTGCTTGTCATTATAAAGATTAGCTCTGGCATTTTCACAAACACACTGGCACATGACACATAAGCTTCTCCAAGGATTATTTGCATGGTGACCGTGAGCTTAAGCCCCACCAAGCACTCAAAGGTAGCAATCTTCCTCCTAACCCTGGGCTCCATGAAGCTAAAAGCAGGCATGTGCTGCTGTTGTTAATAACACTGTGCTGTTTATTTGCAGAAAAAAGGGTTAAGATGAATCTGCAAGGGAGGGAGCTAGCTCTCACTAGCTTTACACACTCTCTGTACCTCTCACTAGCTCTGCACACACCATCTGCATTCTACAGATAAGAGTATAAACACCCAATTATAAATAAAATATAAATAAAAAAACAAAGGTAGTCAAATCACATACATACAAACTCGCAGAGCATCAGCTATTATAATTGAGAAGTCTAAATGGCAATGAATATTTAAGAAGGGACTTACTATATCACTGGGTCAAGTAGATAAAGAGCCTGTGATTTAGTTCCAGAATTATTCTCGGCTAAACATAGGAATGGATTAATACACAAGGTCATCTTTTATTTGCACCTCTGTTTCCTTCACTTTTGGAGAATGGAGGAATTACTCCACTCCTTTGTTTTCCATGCTTAAGATCTCCCTTGTGCTCTATTTAACCAAAGAAAATTATGACTCCTTTTCCTATGGACATATATGTCATCTACATTTCATTTCAGGTAAGATCTCAGCTTTATTTCCTCACAGTTTCATGAAACTGCACAGTGAGGCTATGGAAGTGTAGAGCTGCATTGACCTTGTTTCTTATGTGAAGTCATGAATCATTAGAAAGTCAGGAAACCTAATGTCTTAACCTTGCCTTTTAATGTCTTTCCTCGAGATGACAGCCTGCCACATTCCTATCCCCAAGCCTCTGCCTTTCTGAGTTACCTACAGTCAGAACTCACTGCATCATGAGACCAACAGCTTGCGAAGATTTCTGTCTCACCTGCACACACAGCAATGTTCATGTGTTTCAAGTACAGACTGAGCAGCTGCAGTACTTCAGTTAGTACTGTGTAAGCTGCAGAAAACGGACCTGTCCCACCTGCTGTAGTCAATTGTACTATATTCCAGACAAGGTGTTTTGCCTTCTCACTTTTATTTTATAAAAGAAAAGTCCAATTCCTGCCCACTTGGACAGTCTCCATAAGCTTGTGAGAAGATTATCCAGAATTGGGAAGCTGTTAAAGTCACTGTGAATTAAGAGGACAATGGGGAAGCACAACAATGACCATGTGAGGCTCATCCTCTGTGTTCAAGCTTCCCCACAGAAGAAGCCAAGGCTAAGATGAGTGTTTCGAGTCTGTGGGTATCAATAGATAAAATAGATTATAAATAGATTATAAATAGGTTTTATAAATAGATAAAATAGATTTTATAAGATGGTGAGATTCTCTGAAAATTCTCCTCACTACTCTTCCCTATTCTGGTATAGAACAATTCTATTCCAACAGCTGTTCAAACCAAACATCCTGGAATTACTTTTGAAGGCAACCATTCTCTCCAGCCAACATCAAAACCATCAGTAAACCCTATCAGTTTTGCCTGTTAAATATATTCTCCATCTGTCATTTCTCACCGTGTTCTCTGCTGCATCCTAATTTAGGACTATCATTCCTTGCCTGGACAACTGTCAATGGTGTCCAGATATCAGTGTTTTCCCCTGGCCCCCTGACATTATATGCTCAATATACGATCTCATACTGCTTTTCCACAACATGCATCATATTCTATGATAATCTTGCTCAAAACACTTTAAGAAACTTGTCCTCATTTAGAGTAAACAGGAAGACCCTGAAAGATCTGTTCCCGATTTTCCTTCTGGCCCTTCCCCAGAACACCTTCCTGCTCCATGTGCCTCCTGTGCCAGCAACTCCTCCACCTCCACACTTCTGTGCACTTTGTTCCTGTTGTCTGGAAACTCTCCCAAGAGGTATATATCCATGATAAATGTAAACATATTGTATACCTAAAATGTACCAATAAAAGAATTTTTTAAAAAGTCATGTGCACATTGAAGCCATATCCTTAAGTGAAGTAAATAGGACACACGTGTAAATATCGAATAGTTTCTCTGGTGTGAGAAACTGAACTTGTAAATAAGGATCAAAATGTATAACAGATAATGTGAAATGGGAAGAAAAGGTCCAAAGGGGAAGGGGAAGTGGGAAGGGTAGGGGAAAAGAAAGAAGGGAAAGGAATAAATGTGAGAAAAGGAAAGAATGGAAACAAAGTCTTTGTAAATAGGGAAGGGTTGAAGAGAGGGCATGGGAATGGGGAAAAAATTAAGAACCAAGATATATTATATAAAGGTACAAATTCTCAATAATGAATGTCAGCATATTGTATACCTAAAATGTATCAATAAAATTAATGAATAAAAAATAGCTTTTTTTTTTTCTCTTTCAATGATTTTCTTTATTGTGGTAATTTTAGTGGCATTAAATACGTTAAACATGTTGTATGACTTCCACCATTATTCATATCCAGAGCGTTATCATCCCAAGCAGAGCCACTATCGATTAAACAATACCTCTCAGTCTCTCTTCCACAAGACTTACATCTCCACTCTGTTTCTCTGTCTGTCTCCATTACTTTCCCTCTTCTAGGGATACATATCAGTGGTGGAATAATTCCATATTTGACTTTTTGTGACTGATTTCAGCAAGCAGGTCTTTTCAAGGTTCACTTAGCTTATTACTGAACTTAGAATAATTTCATTCTTTTTAAAGGCTAAATAGTTCCATTGTGTATATATACTATAGTTTATTTATCTATCGGTTGATAGACATTTGGGTTTTTTTCCATTTTTTAATATTTTGAATAAGGTTATTATGAACATCTATGTACAAGTATTTAATGGGATTCTGCCTCTCAATTCCTTTAGGCATTCAGTTAGAAGGGGAATTGCTGGATGATACTTCAATGTCTAACTTTTTGAGGAACAATTTATCTTCAAGAACAAATTTACAAGGGTTTCAATTATTCCGCATCCTAAAACTTTTCCTATTCCAGTCTGTTGATATTAGTCATTGAAATGTGTGACACAGTAACACATTGGTGATTCTGCCATCCTTTCCCTAATGAACAGGGATGTTGAGTATCTTTCCATGTGTTTATTTGTTATTTGGATATATTCATGGAGAAGCATCTATTTAATATTTTCCACTTTTTAATTTGAAGTGTTTGTTGCTTTGTTGTAGAGTCATGGGAGTTTTTAAGTAGTCTGGATCATAATACTCATCATGTGTATGATTCAAAATATTGCCCTGATTTAGTTTCCTATTTGATACTGTCCTTTGATGCACAAAACTTTTAAGTTCAATCTATCTGTTGTTTCTTATGATATGTCTCTTTGGTGTCATATCCAGGAAATTGTTTCATAGTTCAATGTCATGAACATTTCTCCCTGTTTTCATTTAAGAGTATTATGCTTTTCTATTTATAGTTTAGTTTTTGATCTATTTTCAGTTAATTTTTGCATATGAGTTAAGTGAGATTCTGCATTTTTTTTCTTTAACGTGTATATCTAGTTTGTTTCTTCCTTTATTCAGATTGACTAATCTGAATCCCTGTGATTCCCTTTGAATTTCAGAAATTTTTCCATCTTTTATTTTAAAAAAACTGCTCAGTTGTTGATAAAAATTACATCAAATCTGTAGATTGTTTGGAGTAATAATTTCATGTAACAATAATTAGTCTGTTCATCAATGAACAGAAATTGTCTTCACATTTATTTACAAATTAGTTTCTTTTAGCAATATTTTGTAATTTTCAGTACATAAGCCTTTTACTTCCTTGGTTAAATTTAGTTTTAGGCATTTCATTCATTTAAAAGTGTCATTGTTTTCTTAATTTTTTTCAGATCATTATTTTTAGTATTAAGAAATAAAACATTTTTAACAATTTGCACCTAGCAATTTTGCTTTTACTAGCTCCAATGCTTTTAAAATTTTACTTTGTAAAAAATAAAATCATTAGTGTCTAATACATATCACAGTGTGTGGCCTATAAACACTGTTAATTTTATTTATTTCCAATTTGGATGCTTTTATTTCTTTCCCTTCCCTTGTCCTCTCCCCTTCCCATTTCTATTCCCTTTTCTCTTCTTGTTTTCATCCTTATTCTTCTCTTTTCTCTCCTTCTTAAGATCTGTGGCTGGAAATTTCAACATTCTGTGAAGTAGAAGTGGGAATAGTGCTCATTCTTGTCTTACCAATGTGCTCTGGGACCAGTTTCACTCCTTTGCCATATGTTAGCTGTAAGTTTTCTCACATATTATCTTTATCATATTGAGGCTATTCTCTACTTGCTTTGATGTGTGTTTTCATCATTGAAGAATGTTGAATTTTGTAAAATGTTTTTTCTTCGTGATTTGAGAAATTTCATTTAGGATTTGCTTTTTTATTTTTTCAGTTCACTAATGAGATATACCAAATGTATTTTCACATATTAAATCATCGTTTTCTACCAATAAATCCCACTTAATCATGGTCTATACTAGTTTGCATGTTGTTTCACTAGCATTATGTGCAATTTTATCAATAGCCATAAAGGAATTGTTCTGTATTTGCTATTCTCCAATCTTTTCATTTGCATTGAGGTGTCTACCTCATTTGTATTTCAAGTAATCACTGATAAAGAAGAAATTATTTATGACAGTATTCCATGTGTTTTTGTATTATTTATAAACTTTCCCCTCATTTCCTATGTTATTGACTATTGAGTTTTTGGAAGTGGTACATCTTGATTCCCATTTCATTTTGTTTTATAGATATCCTAGGTATGTTATTCTGGCTAATATAGTGTTTTAATGTAACATGTTAAAGTTATAATGCTCTAATTCTAATTGAAGTCATATAAACTTCAATTGCATGGAAAATTGTATTCCTATACAGTGATATCTCTCACCATTTTATGTTAGTGTCAGAAATTACCTTTTTTTGTATTTGGACTCGATAAAATAAATTTATAGACATTTTAATGTACTTGTAAAGAATAAAAAACAGTTAAAATAAATTTTTTCAAAGGGGAATATGAACAAGGGAGGGGGAGTGAAAAGGGACAGAAAGGAAAAGGAAAACAAAAGAGAATAGAAGAAAAAGGTGGAAACAAAACTTTTGTAAATGGAATAGGGAAGAAAGGTTGAAGAGTAGGGAGTGGAATAAAAAAAAAAGAAGAATCAACATGCATTTATATACAGGTAAAAATTCCCTATGATAAATGTGATCATTATTCATATCAAAAATGAATGAATAAAATTAATTAAAAAACAAACTTGTGATAATATTCACTTTTATTTTCCTATTCAACTTTACCACCAATCTTTATATTTTTATGTGCCTTTGGATTGTCTTCCTTTATTTCATCTCAAGCTGATGGATCTCTTTAACATTCCTTATAGTGCAGGTCTATGGTAATGAACTTCCTCAGCATTTATGCATTTGAGAATGTCATGATTTCTTAATTCATCTTGAATGACAATTTTACTGGAGAGAATTCTGAGAAATAGATTTTTTTTCAGTATTTCAAATATCCAATTACTTTCTTGCTTCTGAATTTCTTATGACAATTTGGCTGAAAAGTTATTGATGATCCTCTCTTCCTTTGATTCAGCAGCTTGATTATAATGTGCCTTGATTTACTTTTGAGGTTATTCTACTTGGAGTTTGTTGAGTTGCTTCCATTTGTAAATTTGTCTTTCACAAAATTTGGGAAGATTTAAGCTGCTATTTCTTCAATCTCTCTCACGCGATCTCTCATCCATTAGGCTCTTTTTCTTTATTCCTTTTTCTATTTATCTTGCTTGTTCTGTCTGTTTACCATGTTTGTTCTATTTATCATCTTCTGCTTGCTCAACTCTTCTTTTGTGTGTATTTCACTACAATTATTGGATTTTAAAGATCAAAAATTTCTTACTTTTTAACTAGTTTCTATCATCTATTGATATTTTCGCTTTTGTACATTGTTCTATATTTGTCCACATCTCTCCTTTGTTTGAGTTTTTTGTTTTTCTGTTTTTTTGTTTTGTACTGAGTATTCATCACAGGGCCTTCATACCGAGTTGCATCCCCAGCCCACCCACTTTGACTTTGAGACAGGATCTCTTTAAGCCACTAAATTCACAGGAGAGGATACAAATTGCTGGGAAAACTAACACAGTTGCTTCTATGATTTTATTTATTTAAATCTAACATCTATTATTTCGTTCTACTGAATTTTTTTGTTTCTACAAGGAGATTCCTTGTTTCTTTACATGTATTGTGCATTTTTGTTGAAAATTAACATTAAAATCATAGTATATAGAAACTCTAGAGATCACAGTGTTCCCATTTCCCAGCAGTTGCAGTTCGTTGATTATTTTAGGATGTCCCTATGTGAGAGTGAGCCTCAGGTAAAACTAAAGATCTTTTCAGATCTTTTGCTGTAGCTCTGTTTTCCTCCACACCTTCAGTGTTTTTCAAAATTCTCATACATATATTTGCTTTAAAATATCGACATTAAAACAAGTATGGTCCTTGAAATATTCTAAAATTGCCTTCAGCTTGTGTAATTCACAATGAAGCAGCCAGAATCTATAGCTTCATACCCAAGCTCATAAGGAAGGATATCCTATCTGAACACAGAACCTTGATGTTTGTAAGAAAAAGTGCTGACCATCCATGCTGGCTTCCTCCAGACAGCTACACCAGGGATGTGTTTGCCACCCTACAGCTGCCTGACGCAGGCTGCTGTCATCATGCTGAAGGCTGAAATTAGCTAACATATGGCAAATTCCCCAGCCAAGCCTTTCCCTTGGAAGCCCTAAATATTCAAATAGACTCGAGAGTTTCAGAGGAGTCACTTTAGACAGTCCCTATCTATTTGAATTGTTCTTTTAAAAACATTTCTATAGACATAATTTCCTTTTTATTTTTCTTTTCTCATAATTTTTCCTTTTGCTTCTTTCCTTTCCCCTTCCCCTCCTTTCACCCCTAACTCTTTGGACCTTTTTTCCTATTTGAAATTATGAATTATTCATTTTAATCATTTTAACCCTTATTTACACTTAAGGGCGCACAGATAATGGGGAAAAAATAAGAATCAAGATAAAGTCTATGTAAATAAGGAAGGGTGGTGGGGGTGAAGGGTGCATAGGTAATGGAGGAAAATAAGAACTAAGATACATCATGTTCAGGTACAAGCACCCAATGATAAATGTAAATGTATTGTATACCTAAAATGTACCAAT
>NW_004624732.1:20993567-21003927 GCF_000247695.1 Heterocephalus glaber | reverse complement strand
AAAAAAAAAGATACATCATGTCCAGGTACAAATACTCAATGATAAATGTAAATGTACTGTATACCTAAAATGTACTGATAAAAGAACTTAAGAATAAAAAAAAAATTTCTATAAACAAATTTGAACATGGAGATATCTAGCCTACCATTTTCCCTTTTCTTTATTTTGAATGTATTAAGACCCTTCCTCAGCTCCCACTATATTGGAAAAATCTTCTGTGGAATTTTTCTTAAAAATGATGACCTGTACTTAACACTGTTTTATGTTTTTATTTTTCACACTACTCTTCATATATTTTTCTACTTGTATGTTTATTGTTGCCACAATCTTTAAAATAAATACTTCAGGAAAATTTGCTGAATTAAGGTCACTATTCACATGGAACATACAATCTCGATTTTTCTTTGTTGCATATACTTGGTCAAAACACATCATTTTTTATTTCTCCATTTGGTGGTCACTCTTTTCTACTTTTTCTATTTCAACTCCTTCACTTATGTGTCAACAGGTAAATTTACTTTGGGAGGGTTGCAGACAGAGTGTAAGCTGCATTTTTAAATGTAACATTGTGGGAGTTATCAGTTGTTTGCTCATCAGTGGATAAAGTTGATATTTTAAAACTTTTTTGACTTGATGAGGCTAAGCATCTTGAAAATTCATATGAAACAGAAGACATTAAAAACCTTAAGGAATTATGAGGAAATCTATGTTTGTTAAGGTGGATATCCAATACTACTTACCAGCACTAGTCATTGTAGGTTGGAAAGGAAAAAAAGATGATGTCTAAATGTTGGTAAGAGACAGCTACATAATTAATTGACCTTTGTTATAATTGATATACTATTATATCAATAGTATATTGATATACTATTATATAATTTGTTATAATTGATGTACTATTCAGAGAGTAGATTGTAAACTATCAGAACTAATGAGTATTTAATAAAGTACCAGGACTCAAAACAAATGATAATCAAAAACTCAAATTGAAATAATAAACCCAAAATTTTAACTTCAAGAGAACACAATGTAAAATTTAATTAATTCACTACTTAAATTTAGTAAATATGACATTACTAGTATCATATGTTTCAAGTTGCCTAAGAGTTAAATTTTTTATAATTTTAAGGAACAAAAAAATAAGAAAACGAGTTTAATAATTAGAATAATAACATTTCTAGATGAGAAGACCCAATATTAAAGTATTATTTGATATAAAATAATCTATAAACATATGCAACTCCACCTAAAATTTGTGTGGTATTCAATTATGACATTTGTCTGATCATTTATGTAAGAATGTCTAGATTTTCTTAGTGGAATAATAATAAAGTTTCTTCTCCATATATCAACACAGAGTATAGAACTACATCAATTAAAATTTGGAGCTATTGTTCAAAAATTGATAAATATATTAATAGAGCAGACTAGAGAATCTAAAATATGTAGAAACAATGATATAATAAGAGTAGCATTTCATATTAAAACCAAATAGTTGAAAAATATGTATAACACTGTTAGCTACATATTTAGAAAAAATTAAAACCTTACCTTATGTCATATTCACAGTGAATGACGAATGGGTTAAAAGCCTAATGTTGTGATCAAAATTATGAAAGCATTAATTAAAATTTAATATATTGTACTGAATTTGAGGATAAGTCATACTTTAGTAAGAAACAAAAACTTAGAAGTCATAAAGAAATTTTAGAATAGTTGACTGAATAAAAAAACCTAAAAGAGTAGAACAGCAAAATCACTACAAATAAAATAAAAAGGCAAGCTATATTCTAGAAGATACATTCTGCTTGTATTGCTAGCATAAAATTGATATATAATGTTTTTAAAAATCTAAGCAAATATAAAACAAATATCTACAAAATAAACAGGCAAAGGATTAAAAATTAACAACAAATAAATGAGACATTTAAATAACCAATGAATACATGAAAAGACGCTCAACTTCAGTAGCAATTAAGGAAAAGTAAATTAAAATAGTATAGTCATTCTAGATTGGCAAAAATTTTAGAGTTTGATAATTTGAGGTTGCTATGGTAATAGGGAGACAGTGTGGCTATTTTCCTAAATTGCAGGTGCTGAGGGAAAATTAGTTCAGCCACTCTGTATTTTAAATATTCATAGCCTTTGACTTAGCCATTCTACTTTTCCAAATTCATGCTGCCAAACATGAATGCAAATGAACATGAATATATCTGCATACTATAGCATTTGTACAGCAGTGAAATTAGGAATAAATGAAAGCAAACTAAGCATGATAAAATAAATTACAATTTAATTATGGTATGGAATAATATGAAATCATTAAAAATGTGCTGCATCTGTATGTATTAATGCAAAACGTTAAGCTTTATGTTAAAGGAGAAGCAGTAGTCCAATACAAGTAGCAGCAGTTGTAGTCCAATATAAAAAACAACATCTTCTATGTACCTAGAATGAAACTTTTCCAAAGGTGTAGCTCCCCAAAAATAGCTGTATGAACAGGGAGAATGCACATGAGAAAATAGAAAACAGGATGAAAGTAAAGTACTCCTTTTCCTCTACATTCTTCTGTCATTTGGAATTCTTATTAAAAGCATGTATTTATTCTATAATTTAAAAAAATGCTCAATAATTTTGAATCAAAACCACCTAATGGTTAGTATGTACTGAATTTGAGGAGATCTCAATCTTGCAGAAAAGGATTCCCCAGAAAGTTTATTTAGAAAGCAGAGGGTAGTATTTTTCTGAAAGGCCTATGCTCTGCAACCAGATTTTTGAGACAACAGTGTTTACAACGATTATTAACTGTCTATAGAAAACACCTCTATGTTTCTACTTACTTATGCAGTTGAATTTTATCAGAAATTTCTGCATGATAATCCAAAATTTGTCTTGAAAGAATGAGTGTATGTGTCTCTGTGTGATCCTAAATTTAAGAAATAGAAGCTTTAAAATATATGCTGGCTTATTTATCACTTCCTGTTGTAAGGTATGGACTAGGCAAAATCTCAGATATTACCTCTTAAACCTGTGTCTCTCCACATATTGCTAGAGGCCTAGTGATATTTATTTGCAACATGAATTGTGGATATGAACCAACAAGGGACTGATGTTTCCCCCAGATATGTAACAATCGAAAAAGCAGCTTTTGATCATTTTGGAAAAACTGACATCTTTTGTCTCTATTAAATGTATTTTTTTCCTCTAAGGCCTGTTACTCCATACTTGTAAGATTGACTACCAACAGCTCTTGCTAGATGTATTTATTAAATTTAGGGGTTTCATTTTGTTACCAGAAATGTTGTAACTGTGAAGAATGGCAAGAGATAATAAAATACAGGTAGAACCACCCTGATCCTGACATTCTTGAAAATGGTTCTTAAATTTGGAACCTGGCCACAGTTCAGTGCACTCTGTGATATTGAAACAGTGAGATGCAGACTTTACTGGCCAAGGAAAATACTAACCCAATCACATAGGTGTGTGGCAGTTAGTTACCCGAAAGTTTAAACTGGATAAATAAAAAAATCTATGCAAAAAGGGAGACAAACAGCGTTTAGAGCACTGCTGTCCTAGACAGCACCTACTCATTTTGTCAATAATTAGTTAAAAACTCTATGTCTTTCTAAATAGTTGAAAACACAAGAGTTTTCATTTATTTCAAATGAATCTAGCCTAAGAAGTGTTATCTGTCTCCAATACTCAATTTCTAACCAGAACTGTTTCTCTGTGACTGAAAGAGTTGATTATAGGGATGCAGTTTTATATAGACATGTCTTAAAGTACTAGCATACCATATCTATGATACAGTGAAGAAGATTATATTTAAGCTTGGAGAGTTTAGAGCTATGCATACTGACATAAAGGTTAATTGGCTTGCCTAGAGTCATAGAAAACTGGCTGAAGAATGTTCTGTCCCACAGTCTAAGGATTTTGTTGGAACCATGATAGTTAATTATAATGAAGCTTGAAGTTGAAAATCCACTGCTAAACAGAGGAGAGAAGAATACAGTTTTAAATGAGGATAAAAAACTTAGAGGAAAAGAGACTGAAAGAGAAATGGAAGCATAAAGGAGGAAAGGGTAAATGAATAATAGAAATTAAAATTTAATTAAAGGGAAAAAATTACACAAAATTCAAAAAATTACATTAACTAGGGTTGCTATCACAGTGGATATGATACACAGGCAATAAGCATCATATTTTCTTCCGTAATTTACTCTAGAAAAGTATTGACGACCTCAGCAAGGAGAACACACTGCAGCAATTTTCAATCAAACCAATGTTATCAAATCTTTCCAAATAATATAAGTTCAGGTATTTTTATAACATAAAAAAGTCAAAAGAGTTGTGTGAGTAGCTCTGTGGTATAGCATGTCCTTCTCATGCATAAAGCCTTGGGTTCCATCGACAGCAACAATAACACTTATTGCACTTGTGTCAACTGTGTTCCTATAATAGTTAATTGGATTGTATAAAGCACTAAACTGCTGGAAACAAGCATAATAAGTGGAAGCAGAGTTGTGTGGCCATAATAGACAGAAATTTGCAACCAGGGAATATACAGTATGGCATTAGCCTCAGTCTGTGATGTTTATGAAATGTAGATTAATTCAGTGCATTATTAGGTGGAAGTCAGTTTAGAGAGCTCCTACTATAAATGCCCGATAACAATAGCTTGCCCTTTGGCATTAGCTGTCTGAATTAGTGCTGGAAATGAACTTAGTGGAAAGACATGCCTCTAAGTGATTTTTAAAAATGGATTTATAGGACTCAAATACAGGCTGACTCTGAATAAACTCTCTTCTCAGGAAAGAAAGGAGAATTTTGTCCTGTAGATAAAATTCTTCAGTGAAGGCTGCCCATCTTCCATCAGCCAGCAGAGTAACTCAGGACACATGCAGAAACTACTAGGGCTCTAGTACTGCACTGTTTCATAAGACATCAGTAAGTCGTAAACCAAGCTTTAACAATGCTCACCCCACCATGGTGTAGGCAAAGCTGCACAGTCAAATACAAGGTATGTTGTCTGAAATTATTCTTTTGAACAACTGAGCATGCCTGATGACACAAAACATCTAGAAAAATGAACTGAAAGTTTCTGAAGGAAATAGGAATCAAACAGTGTTTTATAGAGTCTGGTTACTATGTACAAATATATGTATTTTATAGAGAGGTGTTTATAAATGTGTGTGAGCCAGTTTTTAATAAAACCTCACTGTTTAACAATCCAAATAATCTAATCAGTAAGTGTGGAGTATAACAATTTTATAAAATATGAATTAATATTCATTTAAATGAAAATCTTTCTGGTATATGTGCTTTTGGGCTGAAAGAAAGCTTTTTAGGACTGCATCATTTAAAATAATTTGCCCACCATTGATCTTGCCCAACCAACTACAGGGCATATAACCAAGGGACAATGAAGCTTATTCAACATATACTGTTCCATTGTGTCAGCATACATAGCACACCTGCTAATAGAGATTCATAATTACTTTTGTGTATTTGTATTTTCAAATCTGTAGACAGTATAAAGAGGTGTTATAAAATAAAATTACAATAATTTGCATTTTTTCCAGATTTTTGATCAGAGATTTATTTATCTTTATTCAGGTTCATTTCATGATCACGCATCATTTCCTTTTGATTTGAATGACTCCCTTTAGTACTTCTCACAGATATAGAGTTAAAATGTTCCTATTTTTCAGTCTGAGAATTTCTTATTTTCTCATTTTTGCTTTTTGTTTTTCGATTCAGTAGTTCTGGGGATCAAATCCAGGACCTAGTGAATCCTAGTCAAGTGATGGACCACTGAGCTACATCCTCAAGCCTGGATATAGAATTCTTGATGATTTTCTTTTTTCTTTCAGCATTTTCAATCACTCACCCACTGATTTAGGGCCTCCAACATTTTTTGCTGAGAAATTTCACTATCTTATTAGAATCCCTTATTCATAATGTTTTACTTCTCTCTTGCTATATCCATGATTTTCTGTGTTTGACTTTACATTTACATTTACAAACTCAACGTAGATGTCTTTGTGTTTGCCATACCTGATATTATCAATTTTGAATTGTTTTCCTGACTTCCTTTAACTCTTTGTCCATTTTTTTTTAGCTATTTGAGCACATATATGACAGTTTCTGTAAAGTTTTTCTTTAGCAGGTTTGATATATGGGCTTCATCAGGAATGATTAGTGACCATTTTGTTCATTTGAATGGACAATATTTTATTATTCCTTGGTAAGACTTGTGGTGCTTGTTAGTTGTGGTGTGGGTTGGGTTTTTTCCTTTCTTTCTTTCTTTTTTTTTTTTTTTTTTGAGGAAAGTTGAGCATTTAGGAAAACAGACACTTCTCTCAATCTTTGCACATGGGCTTTGTTTCTGGCCAGTCTGCACTGATTAATCTGGCGTACTCTGAGTCCTGAGATCAGACCAAAGTGAAACTGGAAGCATTTTCAGGTCTTTTTTGAGCATGTGCAGTGGCTAGGCCTATAAGTAGGTTTTTTTTTTTTTTTTTTAATTCGTTTTATACATGGCAGCTTTTATATGTACTATTTTTCAAGAGTCTTCTTGTGTGCCTCTTCTTATCTCTTGGCCCTGGGGTCTGTGGCTCTCTAGTTACCCTGCAGCTTTCATAGCCATCGACCACTCTGTTTCCCTGTCTGGACCTGTCGAGTGCAACAAAGACCTTCTCTCAGTCAACCACAGTCAGGTTAGAACATTGCAAATTATGTCTGATCTACTCCTTGCAGCATGAGGGAGAGAGGTAGAAAGTGGGCTACTCCATCCTCCAGACTACATAAAACAGCAGAGTGGATAAAAATGTCATTCAATTTTCTATCATTCTTGTGTTTTTTTCTTAGCTTTTTGCTCAACTGCTGTAAAACTTTCACTATTTTTCCAGAGCTCCTACAAAGTTTGTTCATACTGGTTTGAGTTATATTTTGTTTATATCTTTTTAGGGTAAAGGGTTTAAAGCTTCCTTAGCAGCTGCTTTGCTGACACGCATTTTTCATAATAACGATGCTTTCCTGAAAATAAGATCTAGCTAGAAAAAAATCAGCCTTGATGACGAGAGATGAAAAATGGCAGCCCCAGTCAACCTTTCTTTGCCTTACCTGCCATCACTATTCTTTTGCCCAGTGGCTACTCTGTAAGTTTTATACACACACACACACACACACACACACACACACACACATATATATATATATATATGCATGCACACTAGGTCTTATTTTTGAGGAAAGAAGGAATTATAAGCAACAATTTACCAAAAAAGCATGCTGCTGCTGGTGTGCATGTGTGCATGCAGTGTGTGGCTGTGTGTGTATACAGTATACACACATGTATCTCAATTCCTATTAATAGCATAGATTGAGTTTCCACAAATAATACCTATGAATGTAAAATACCATGAACAATTTGGTGCTTAATAAATGTTGACTTGAATCAATATCTATTAAGCACCAAATGAATGACCAGATATTGTCCTAAGGACTAAGCATTCAAAGATAAATAGAATAAAATTAGCATCTAAAGACTATTGCAGTTTATTGGTGGTACAGGCAGGTGAACACAATTTGAAAAGAGCCTTGTGAGAAAAATATACGGGTGGTAGGAGTGGGAGAAAAGAAGAAAGTCACTACATTCTCTCGCCATGCCATATGTCATATCTGGAGGTGAAAGAAACATTACCAGAGAAGACAGTGCCTGAGACAATCTGGAACTAATCTGGAACATAAATAATAGTGGTTTTGTGGTTGTGTTTTTGTTTTTGTTTGAAACAGAGCATAGCCATGAAGCTTATAGGCAAGAAAATAAGTGAGTGAAATTTCATTTTTGTGACAGCCTTGTTGAATCTGAAGGGATTCACTCATCCAACAAGTGTTTATTGAGTTGTTACTTGGTTTCAGGCATTGCCCTAAGTTCTGGAAATGAAGTGGCAGAAAATCAAAAGTCTCCAGGCTTTTACAAGTCAGAGTCTGCTTGAATAGGACATAAAAGTTAATCACAAGATTCTCCTTTGATAATCAGAAAAGGTTTGCTGAAGAAGTAATGTTTCAATGACATCTTGTGAAAAATGAGGACAACAGCAGTGTGGATATAGAGTGGAAGATTATCTCTGAGGATATCCTAAGGATGACAATTTTGTAAATGAAGAGCATTTGCATAATTAAAGGAACAACCAAAATTCCATTGTCAGTGTAGTAGAAGGAAATAAGTCACTGAGGTAAGTAGATCATGTAACATTTTGTTGTCTGTGGTAAGATTTTACATTGTATGACTAAAAATAAGCTATAAAAGTGCCATAGGACTACAGAACCTGGTGAAGAACTGGCAGTGACCAGAAGATACGTATGAAGTCCACATGACAAAGAGTGAGCACCCAGAATTAATTTTGAATTCTACATGGGAAAATCCACAGTGTTTTATGAAGAACAAGGATAGTTATAATGCTGGAAAGACATTGATACCATCACACACACACATGCTTATATACAATATTTGCCTGAAAATAAGACCTGACTGGAAAATAAGCCCTAGAATGACTTTTCAGGATGCTTTTAATATAAGCTCTACCCAAAAATTAAGCCCCAGTTAAGACTGTCAAACAGAAGCATTTAGCATGTCCGTTGCAACACACAATGGACATATTTTATTATAAAATAATAATATTAAAATATAATTAAATATAAATGAATATTTTTGACATTATACTTAAATGATAATATAAATTATAATTAAGTTTGTGTAACTACCCAAGCAGGTAATTTTGGATGAGAGGTAACTACCTTTGTATACAGATGAACTCAAGGCAGTGTCAAATGACCAGTCAGACACAACACACAAATGACATGCTCTCCTGATAACGAACGGACATGGTTATGTCTAAAATGAATCTTCATAATTCCATAAATCGTATGTTGTAATGGACATACTAAATGCACTCATGTGAAATACAGAAATGTTTTCTGAATTTTGGGGCCTCAAATTTTTTATCACTTTTGTGTAGAACACTATTCTTCCTTTGCAGTATCAGGGATCAAACACAGGACCTTGGGCTTGTGAGGCAGGTGCAGCACCACTGAGCTAAATCCCTGGCCTAGACTACCATTCTTAACTCTCATCATTTTTGTTGCCACTCTTGTCTCATAAGTCTTCAATTAACACTCGATTGAGTGGAAATTTTGTGAAGTGTAGCCTGCAACAGGTCATGACTTAGGTGAAGAATTCATGGGATAAAATCGACAGCCATATTGTCAGTGCACTATGAGCAGGCTGCATGGACAAGAAGTGCTCATTTAAGGAGAGCTCTATTTCTGGATGTGAGAGATGGGAGCCAATGGTTCTACAGGAAACAGAGTAACAAGAAATTCAAGCTGGAATTCAAGGACTTGCAGAGTTGCAATGAGATTCCAGAAGATAACATGACTATTTGAAAGTTAACATGACTTTCTTGTATACATGAATAAATGTAATTGTTGCACATGAGAAATAATCATCCTGTAAAAATAAGCTTATTGCATCTTTTGGAGCAAAAATTAATATAAGGTCTTATTTTGGGGAAAACTGTACATACAGAGTCCACCAAAAAAATGTACACACAGTTCAGCAGTTCACCATACTAATAAATGTCTGGAAACTAATTGTCATCACTTTGAGTAACTCTTGTAGAAGCCAAAGGTAATGTATTAATCTCACGATGCATATATATATATATATATATATATTCTATGGCATGTTTGTGTGTATACTACCCCACAAACTGATTAAAATATGGCTTGAGATAAAAGCTTTTGATTCCCCAAATAGCTGGGGTCCCTAAAACTTTCTTAAAACTTAAAATTTTATGCAGCCTTAAATAATAATAGTCTATGGGCTACACAAGTAAGCTTAGCTTCAAAACAAGTCTCTAACTGCACCATTCAATTAAACAGCTGCCCATTACATTCTTGGGTGGAGAAGTCCCTAGGATAGCATTGTTTTTTCTGTGAATCCAGGTAAGAAATGTCACCCACTTGAGAAATGAAACAGTGTGTATTTTTAATAGACATAGGAAGCACATGATCAGGGTACATGCCAAGGAAGGGTACGAAAACAAGTGGAAAGTTTGTTATTTTATTTTATTTTAATTTTTTATTTATATACTAATTGGTACATTTTAGGTATACAATACATTTACATTTATCATTGGGTGTTTGTACCTGGACATAATGTGTCTTAGTTCTTATTTTTTCCCCCATTACCTTCACCCCCCACCACTTTTCCCTATTTACATAGACTTTGTTTCTTTTTTTTTTTCTTTCTCATAAATTTTCCTTTCCTTTCTTCACTTTTCCCTTCCTGTCC
>NW_004624732.1:20973820-20989880 GCF_000247695.1 Heterocephalus glaber | reverse complement strand
TTTTGAGTTAGGTGTGTTTCTTGTATACAGCATATTGCTGGGTTTTGCTTCTTAATCCATTCTGTCAGTCTGTTTCTTTTGATTGGTGAATTGAGGCCATTAACATTGATAGTGATAATTGAGAGATATTGATTCATTCTTGTCATGATATTTTATTGTTGTTGGCTCTTTTCTTATTTTTTCCCCTTTCCCTTCAGTGCCTTACCTTGTGTGGTGTCTTCTCTCTGTTGGCCCTCATGGAGTTGTGACCTTCATTGTCTTTTTCTAGGATATTGCATAAAATTGTTTGGAGTGCTGGTTTGATGTTCATGAAATTTCTCAGGTGTTCTTTGTCTTGAAAGTATCTAATTTCCCCATCGATTTTGAAAGATAATTTTGCCAGATCCAACAGTCTAGGTTGGAAGTTATTTTCTTTTAGGGCTTGAAATGCTTCACTTCAGGCTCTCCTTGATTTGAGGGTTTGTGTTGAGAATTTGCGAGGGCTTGTCTCGCCCACCCAGCTGAGGCGAGGTTCTTGGTGGCCTCGGGCTCAAATCCTTCCAGCCACTGGCTGCACCTTAGCTGGGTGTCCATGGCCCAGCTGGAAAGTTTGCAAACCAGAGTCCATCTGCAGCCTTCGCCTACCCCCAAAAGTTTGTTATTAAAGGGTCCGAAAATCATTTTTAATATAAATTAGTCTTATTTTAGTTGTTTTTTTTTTCTGGAGCTACAGAATTTAGGATATGTTAATATTTTCAGTGTTATGACATCTACAGCTCTGACATGCATCTAACATGGAAAAAATACTGCAATGTAAGAGGTGGGGTGGCATATTGGAGTGATAATATAAGTATAGAATGGACAGGACCTGTGCTTGCAATAAAGACTGTAAAAGAAAAGTGAAACATTCCTTAAACTATTTAGAAGAAAGGGAAGACGCCTGCTGGCAGTGAAGAAATGATGCACCCATGCTGGGCCTTGGAATACTGACCAAAAGCCAGTCTTAAGAGTGTATGGGGAAAAGGTTTGACATATGTGTGAGACATTATGGGTCAAATAAATGTATTTGGGTTTCTTTACTTAACATCTTACAAAAGCTACTTCTCAGTACTGTGGATACATTAATAAACACTGTCAATGGGTGCAGCAGACAGCACTCCTGGTGCAAATATATCCATCCTTTTGTTGCCTTGCAGCACTCATTAGTAGCTCTTGAAAGCAGTGTCTGCCATGCCGAGTTTGGGAAATATTGGTTATTTTCTAGAAATTCAGGGCAGTTTTTATCCTCTTCAAGAAAGAAGATTCCCTCACAACAGACTCTTACCAGGGCTATTTTACTAACTTCTTAATTGTTTTGTAGATACTGGATTTATTAACTAAAACACACATACTTCTAGAATTTAATTAGGGATGAAAGTGCATATTTTATTAAGAATTCTAATTTTTGTGCAAGTTGTATGCCCCTTTTTGCCTGGCCATTCATATTGATAGGGGAGATTAAAAAATATATAGCTTTAGTGCAAATCCTGGGGCCATACGTAAATACATTTGTTAATGTGTTTGCAGAGTTAGATTTCCATCTACTGTTCTAGTGTCTTTGATGCAGTATACTTATTTAAATATATTTTAATTTTACTGTATCAGAAGGAAACAGAGGTTTTGTTTATTTTCCTAAAATATATAAAGAGAATAATACATGGACTTGGAGCACCGGCACTGGAAGAGAACTGAGAAAGAGAGGGAGAGGGAAAGGAGGAGAGAGAGGGAGAGAGAAAAGCAGAGGAAGAAAGAGGAGGAGGAGGAGGGAGAAATGTTATGACTAGGCTCCAAACAACTTATTGTGTCTAAGGTTAGGTTGCCAGCTGGTGGGGTTTTGGAAAATGACAGGTGATGAGGGTCTCAAATTCATCAAATGGATTAGTCCATCAAAAACTTCACAATTGTGTGGGGCCTAGCTGAAGAGAATGGGTCTAGCTGTCAGGATCTTAAGGACTATGATCTGCCTCTGACCTCTTCCTCTGGGGCTTTCCTGCTTTCTACTTTCTGGGGCTGTAAGTTGAGAAGCTCTGGCCTGCGATGATCTCAAAGCTGGCCACAAACTACAAAGTTTAAAATCATGACTCAAAATAAATCTTTTTGCCTTTAAATTGTTTTTCTCAGGTATTTTTTTCACAATAGAAAGCCGACTAACTCAGAAAGGAAGGAAGGAAAGAAGGAAGGAAGGAAGGAAGGAAGGAAGGAATAAAGATGAAGAGGGCAAAATTTGAGTGTTTTCTCATCCTTTTTACACTTACTAATTTTCAGCATAATAATTAGCAGAATGCCTTTTCCATCTAGGAAGCTTTATAAATATTGCTCCATTGACTGCAGGGAAATAGACTCTCTGATAAAAGATAGTCACAACCTGCTGCCAATAAACTGAAAGAACAACTTAATATGTTGCCCTCACATTTCTCCCTTGTGTTCTGTGTTCAATGTGCACATCTCTTCAAGTCTCTGGCATATTTGCCCTCTGTTCTGATTCTTACTGATATCATCCTTTCCTAGGCTTTTGCTTGGGGTCAGCCTCAGAAACATATCCCACCATCCCTTTTATCTCAAAATCATATTCATCTTCCTTAAAATAAGTCAATACAGGCCCATTCAAAAAGAAAAATATAGATTAAATAATCTTAACATCCTCAAGTACATGCAGAAAAATTTGAGTCTTATCCCCATATTCTGACTGTCCCACAAAACTTGCCCACCAACTTGTCTCATTGACTTCTTCATTATACTGATGAAGTACATGAGTGCAGGATATACTCAGAAAGAAAGAAAGAAAGCGAGAAAGAAAGAAAGAAGAAAGAAAGAAAGAAAGAAAGAAAGAAAGAAAGAAAGAAAGAAAGAAAGAAAGAAAGGGTCCTGTCCTGAGATCATACCACTTTGAGCCAAGTAACTTTATTCTTTGTGCCGTGATTTTCCCAGGGAAGGAGTGTAGATGAGAAGTACCCCTTTGTTACAGGATTCTTCCAATGATTTAGTGCTATAAATGCTTCTTAGGTTCAAAGCCCAGCATTTTCTTACTTACACATAAGTCATGGAGAAGAAGAGGAGTTATGACTTGTTTGGAAATAATGACTTATGAAACCTACCATGTATATGAGAGACTTAAGTGTACAAACAGTCCCAAGTCAGACATATGCCCCCCAAAAGATGTGAGAAGACTTTTAACCTTCACCCAGGGCTGAACACAAATCTCTGCACATATTTTGCTAGTTTGTGAAGATTTTCCTCCAAAATCTGCAAAATCTGGAAGACATGGGTATTTTCATATTTTTCAATGAAAGATTTCAAAGCGTGAAAAGAAATAAGAACATATGTCCCATTCAAATTAAAAGTAAATAAATCTCCAGAAACCAGCCATGAAGAAACATAGGAGTAGAACTTCCCAGGGACACACTTCAAAAAAATTTAAACTTGCTGTAAGAAACCATAGACTATGAATTAAAGTATATCATGAAAACCATAAAAGAAAAAAATGAGAATATTAACAAAAAAAGACATTATAGAGAACACTAGAAATGCTGAAGCTGAAAAGCATAACCAAATTGAAAAATTCATGAGAGGTTTAACAATAGACATAAATATGCGGAGGAAAGAATCAAAAAATCTGAATTCAAAACCACTGATATTAAGTCTAAGAACAGAAATAAAAATGAATAAATAGATATAACTAGAGGCTTGTGAGACACCATCAAGCTGATCAATACATATGCAGTATGTGAATCTCAAAGGGAAATAGACATATTCTATTTTAAAAAACAATGTCTCAATCTCCTAAATCTAAAGAATAACACAAAGATATAAGCACAGAAAGCTTAATAAAATCCAGGTAAGATAAACTCAAGAAGCCAAAACGTGACACATTATATTCAAACTACTGAAAGTCAAACATAAATAATCTTTTTTCAAAAAAATGTTTATTGAAATTTTATTTTTCTTGTACATGTTTGTAGTTCATGCAGTGTACAATGGCCTTGGGGAAAGAATCTTGAAAGCAATAAAACAATTGGATCTCTGAGTAGATTATCAGCAGATTTCTCAGCAAAAAATGTGGTGGTTAGGAGGCAATGAATATGTATTTGAAGTAGAAAAGGAGGAGAAACCTGTAAGCCAATAATTCTACCTCTGACAAAGGTTCTTTTAAAAAATCAGAGAGAAATCCAGACATTCCAACATAAACAAAAGGTAATACGAAGGGACATGTATATCCTATGTTCACTAATGTCTAGAACAACAAGACAGAATATAAATAAGGAAATGCAGGGCTTAAAGCACATTATACCCTATTCTATCTGACAACATTGAACAAAATTCAACTTTCTTTCTATATTAAAAACTTAGTACATTGAGAATAAAAATATACTTACCAGGCAGGGGAATGAGGAAAAAATAAGAACCAAGATACATCATGTAAAGGTACAAGATCCCAATGATGAATGTAACTGAATTTTATACTTAAAATGTACCAATAAACTCAATGGAAAAAAAAAAAGGTCCTTACCAAAATAAAGGCTATCTTTGAAATCACACAGCTAATATCATGCTCAGCATTTAAATACAATAACATTTCTGCTAAGATCAGAAACCAGAGCAGTGCACACTTCACCCATATCATCATCATATTAGGAGGAAGAACAGTTAGGCAAGAAATAAAAAAATGAATACAAATTTTTAGCAAGAAATGAGATTATTTCCATTTTCAAAGAGAATGGTTTTAGACAACTCTAAAGATTTTATCCAAAAAGAAAATAGTAAAATAATAAATGAAATTTTAAAAGATACATAATATCAAATTAACATACCAAAATTAGTTGCTTTATTTTGTATCCCACCAATGAGCTATTTAAAAAGTACAACTAAAAAAGAATGGAATATTTTTTTTAAAAAACACTTAACCAAGGAGACTAAGGTGTTGTGCACTGAAAATTTAGTAATAATAAGAAATAAAAGTAAAATGTCAGGGCCAGGGATTTAGCTCAGTGGTGCTGCCACCTACCTTGCAAGTGCAAGGTTCTGAGTTTAATTCCTGGTACAAAAAAAAAAAAAAGTAAAACATGAAATAAATTAAAATTATTAAGGAAGATGATTGCATGCATGTTAATGGATTGTAATACAGCTGTTAAAATGTCAAAGCTTTTTCCCCTAGAAAACTATTCGGTATTTACACATCTGTGTCCTATTTATTTCACTTAAGAGTATCGCCAAAATATGCATCCATTTAGTTATAAATGTCTCCAGTTTCTCATTCTTTATGGCTGAGTAGTACTCCATTTTATAAACAAAACAAAACAAAACATCTTTATCCAGTTTTCAGTAGATGGGTAATTAAGCTGTTTCCAAGCTTTAGCTATTACAAACTGTGCCACTATAAACATGGGTGCACATACATCACTGTGGTATGATTCTTTTAATTCTTTTGGGAAGATACCCAGCAGGGGAATAGCTGGGTCAAATGGGACCTCTGGCCCTAGTTCTTTGAAGTATCTCCATACTGATTTCCAGGTTGCACCAGTCAGGGAAGGGGAAAGGAAAGAGGAGAAAGGAAAAATTATGAGAAAAGAAAATAAATAGAAACAAAGTCTATGTAAATAGGCAAGTATGGAGGGGGTGAAGGGTGCACAGGTAATGGGGAAAAAATAAGAACCAAGATACATCATGTACAGGTACAAGTACTCAATGATAAATGCAAATGTATTGTATACCTAAAATGTACCAATAAAAGAATTTAAGCAAAAAAAAAGTCAAAGTTATCAACAGATTCAGTGCTATAGCTTTCAAAATCCCAAAAATACATTTGCAAAAATAACAAAAGCCAATCTAAAAATTGTATACAATATCAAAGAACACTGAGTAGCCAAAGCAATAATGAAAAACAAGAAAAGGGTTGGAAGTCTTACATCTCCTAACTTCCAAACCTATTACAAAGCTACATTATTCAAAGCAATGTAGTGTTGGCATAAGGATAGACCAATGGGAAAAATATTTCACAAATAAAATCTCACAGATATGGAAAAAAATATGCTTATCACATTCATTCCATGGAAGAAAGAAACATCTGTTTTACATAAGTGGTGCTGATGGAAGTAGATACTTACATGAGAAAGGAATAGGTCAGGCCTTTACTACTTATACAAAAATTACCTCAACATGGATCATATAGTTAACACTATGAAGTCTTTGTCCTGGGGCTTGTCCAAACCCAGGAAAAGAGCTTCAGGACACTGGACTTGGCACTGACTTCATGGATGTGACACAAATATTATCCAAAACAAAAATAAAAATTCAAAAGTTGGTTTTTATCAAAATAGAAATCATTTGTGCAACAAAGGTCACTCCCAACACAATAAAAAGACTATCAATGGAAATTAAGCAAATGCTTGCACAGCACATATCTGATGAGGAATTGATATCCACGTTATATACAAAATTCCTAAAAGTCAACAGCAACAATAACACCATATAATGCAATTTGAAACTGGACAAAGGATTTGAATAATCACGTATGCACATGAAAAGATGTTCACCATTACTTATCGTTTCAGAAACACAAATGAAAACTGAAAAAAGGTACACTTCACACCTAGTAGCATAGATCATATTTATCAGCAAAAGAAAATAAAGCAAGCAAGCAAACCAAAAAAGAAAGAAAACAAAGAAGGAAGAAAGAAAGTGAAAAAAGGAGAAAGGGAAGGGAAGGAAAAAGAAGAGAGGAAGAGAAAGGCAGGGAGAAAGGGCAAGGGAAGGAAAAAGAAAGAAGAGAGAAAAGGAAGGGAAAGGAAAAGATGAAAGACAGACAGGAAGGGATGGAGGGAAAGGGGAAGGGAAGGATGGATGGAAGGAAAGAGGAGGAACAGAAGGAAGGGAGGAAGGAAAAGAGGGAAGGAAGAAAGAAAAGCAAACTAATGAAAAAGAAACGAAAGGGAAGAGAAGCAATCCTGAGAGAAGCAGAGAGAAGGGAAGAGGAGGGAAGACAAGGGGAAGTAAGGCAGAAAATAGTAACTTTTGATAAGGATAGCATGAAGCTGGAACCCTTGTAGATTGTTAGAGGGGATGTAAAATGATGTAGTTGCTGTGGAAGCCTGCATAGTAGTTCCTCATAAAATTGATCTTTGGTTTATCACACAATCCAGCAATTCTGATGCTAACTATATACCCAGAAGAACTTGAAGGAGAGACTTGAGAAGATTGTTTTTCATACATGTTTTTAACAGCATAATATTTAATATTCAAAAGATAGAAACAACCCTAGTATGCACAGGCAAATTAATGGATAAATAAAATGATGAGATTTTATTTAACATAAAATGATGAGGTTTTATTTAACATAAAATGTGCCAAAATTCTTATAGCATGCTACAACACGCAAAAATCCTGAGGAAATTATGCTGAGTCACAAAGGAATGTCTATGATTCCCTTTATAGGAGACAATTACAGTAGAAAAATCCTGTAGACAGAACATAGACTGCTGGATTTAAAGATCTAATATTAAAACAGAAACACTAAACTTGCTGGAAGATAGGTTAGGTTGAACTTCACTCTTGAAACCAGTAAAAATGATATCTCTAAGATTAGATATATTTTATCATAAATATACCACATTCCAAAAAGTTAACAATTTTGGGGAGCATTAATCTGAGAAGTTGCAAAGTCAACACCTTCAGAGACTCAGGTATGTAAGACAACAGAACAAGATACAGAGAATGAACGTCTCATCTTAGTGATATTCAAACTGTTACAAACACTGCATACCGGATCAATAATTAATTCACAAGGTTTAAGTATGAGATTCCTACTATACATTAAATTTGCAAAAAAAGAAGAGATGGAGGAGAGAGAGAGAGAGAGGAGAGAGAGAGAGATTTTAAATGCCAATGCTGAATATATCACAGGAGAGAGGAGAGGTGGTCCAGGTGGAGGGGTGGAGGGGCATCATCAAGGTCTCTGCCAGCCTGAGGTCCAGCCCAATTCCCACTTTGTCCTTCTGTCCTGTGGGGCTGTCACCACACAGGGCAGCCTTTCCCTGAATGATTAGATAATATGTATTGGATGTACTCATCAATTTCTCTTTCCATAGTCACTCTTTGGCATCCATGCCTCATTCAATCCCTTCACAGTTCTTCCTGGCTCTCAGCAGCTAAAGGCTTAAGCTCTAAACTGACAATTTTCAAAATGTTTCTGAAGTCTTTTAGTGTGAGAAATTCTCAATTGAGCCCTGCTCAGCCTTGCTCTATCATGAGCTTACACAGGCAGCTTTGAGGGGTTAATCATAAGTGATATAAAGAAACATTTTTTCCAGTACTTCTGGTTTAAATGAACATTGTGTAAAAGTAGCCAAATTAAACTTCCAGAAGTAAAATTCAGTCATGAATAGAGCTGTACTTCATTCATTCTACAGCCACTTAAAAATATATTTTAAATTTAGTCTGCCTATTTTTTGTCTATTAATAAAGAAAATGATAGAACTACATTTACAGTTGATCCTTATCTACAATGATGCTTGAAATGTCTGATTAGGCTATCGTGAAGAGGACCTTAGCAATCCTGCCTTTGCATGCTTCAGGGAAAAAAAATGTCAAGACTGCCAATATGACCCTTTGAAGTGATTTCCAGAAGTGCATATTCTGGCTTTCTACAGTTGCTTTTATTTATGATCATTCTGGAGAAGCAATATGTTCATTAATCCTCCCACACCACCTTGCTCACCAGAATTAATATAAATTGCATTTCTTAGTTATGCACTTCCTGCTTAGATCCACAGTTCTCAGGTCATTTACATGGTTCATTCTCAAAGAAAAAGTCCCTCTTCCATTACCACTATACTTTTTCCCATCACATGTGAGAATTCTGATTCAAACCGGAGATGGTTTGAGCTAAAATAGTGTTTTACTTTGCACTGAGATTTTGGATAAGTTTTCACATCATCTGCTATTCTTCCTGTACTCTTGATGTCTAATTTGCTAATTCATACAAATATAGTTCTTACCAATATATAGTATTGAAAATGTATGCATACTTCAAGAAGAGAAACACAGAATCTAAACTCTTTGTGAGTGGGATTAGAGATAGCATAAATTCGAGAGCTGAAAAGATGGAACAGCCTTCACAGGGTGAAATGTCAAAGGTGGCCCTTTTCCCTAGAATTCATTATGACTTGACTCAGTTTTGGAGTCATACTATTTAAGACTTTTAACACAGATAGCTGTGTGATTTTAGAATATTGCTTGTCTTCTCTGTGCCTCATTTTCTTTATCTGAAACACAAGTTTATAATAGTAACTGCATTAAAATACTTGTTATAATTAACAGTTATAGAGTTATGACCAGTGAGTTAACATATATAAAATACTTAAAAGTATGTGTAACAAAGCATAACCACTTGGTATATTTTAGTTAGAACAATCAAATATAGTTTAAGTTCAAGTAGACTTGGTGCACAACCAAAAATGATCACTTAGTTCACTTTATAGGGACTCAGTTTCTTTATATTCAAAACAGAGAAAAGAAGGTGGTATAAGGAGCCCAAGAAGACAGTAAAAGTTTCATCACAGTGATGGGCATATAGTATTGAATACCTTTTGATATACATGGTAATAATATATTTAAAATAAGAGGTTGAAATAAAGTCAGAATTGAATAAATGTTACTTCGCGCTTTCCCTGATGGCCTAACCTCATTCACCCACTGTATTCAGCTGGTATAAAAGATGTGACAATTGAAAGAGAAGCAGATAATGTGGCCAAGATTAGGTAGATTTTGTGCTTCAAAATCAATTCACTTTTAAAGATAGGAATTGTAATGGTTCCGCTGATGGACCATCATCTTGCTGTGTGCTGGAGTCTTAGAAACACTGGGCTCTGTCATAATTATTATTTCCCGCTTTTCTGACAGAGAAGCAAGGCTCAGTGAACTCACCTAGACACAGACAGCCCATGAAGAGTAGTGGATATGAAAACAAAATAGTTTGTACACTTTGTGGCCACTGCCCCCGAACCAAAGCAAATGACTCCTGTCAAAGTTATGGATATGTAGGGATTTATGAATTTATATTCATTTTCAGACTCCACAGCCTCTTTCTCTAAATTATTCTCAAATACTGAGATTGATTAATATAAAAAAAGAGTTGAATTCTTTTCTAAAATACTGCAGAACATCTAGGAATCCAACTAGACTATTTAGTGAAATGGTGACTAGGAAAGGCCCACAGAACCATTTTGTTCTGGTAATTATCGCTGGAACAGCCAGCTTTCCATAAGCAAACAGACTGATTGCTGATTATAAAATGATGATGAGCTCAGAGAAAATTATACCTGCTGAAAAATTTTTAAAGACTCTTAGACTGGACCACTGCACTCTTTAAAATATCTGAGAGTTTGAAGAAAATAGCAGAATGCATATAATGTCATCTCTTTGTAATACTGAGATCCATTTGGGAGTGAATAGTGTTGAAATTATTGCATCATTCTTCATGTATTAAGGGCTATACCTTAAAATTCTGACAATTGAAAAATTAGATCCATAATGATGAAATTTTCCTATTTTATTAAAAATAAATTTGTAAAATATGAAATTTTTATATTTTATTTAAAATAAATATAATTTTATAAAAATTTGTAAGTCTCTCTAGAAATAATTTCTAGTTTGTCTTCCCTTGAGCTTCACAATTGTCCTTTGAATAAAAGTGCCATGTGAAAAGAAACTTTTAACTATTTATGCTGAATTCCTTAAGCCTCCTCCATGACTGTCTGTGTGATTTGGGACCTCTCCTATTGAATTTGGTGAGTTGTGGGGTCCACTGACCACCAACAGAATTTAGCTCAGCCACAGGCAGTACTGGGTCTTCTGTCAGGCACCAGCTAATCTACAATCAGTGATTCAGGAATGAATAAAATGGCATCTTTATCCTCAGGAAACTGGGTACATGGTCTAATGGAGCCTCTAGGAGAAATGAGCATGAAGATTTTCTTTCTACCTGACACATGCTCCAGCCAAGAATGCAGGAAGTATATGTAGAACAGTTTTGGAATCAATCTAGCCTGTTGAGATTACCTAGCACTCTATATTGTCATATCATCATTCACTTTCTTTTTATGCTTTGGTCTGGACATAGGTCTTAGACAAAGTTATCATGGCAGATGGCAGCCAAGAAATCGAATTCATTTGATAAGCATTTAAGCCACATTATAGAATTTATAAAACATATTGCTGAAATTATGGTGGAATAACTCTCATAACAGTGTCCTGCAGTCTAGATAATATTGTCTTGATCCATTTCTAACTTGTACATCTTCCCAGTAACACTGGGTTTTCATATTCATCCCTGGAACAGAATAGTTTCAGTTTGTGCTGATTCTATAACTTATGTGTCAGCTCAACGCCAGTAGTTTCTTCTTTTTTATTATTAACTTTATTGGTACATTTTAGGTATACACTATAATGACATTCATCATTGGGAATTTGTATCTTTATGTAATCAGTCTTGGTTCTTATTTTTTCGCCATTCCCCTGCTCTCCCTTCAATCCCTCCACCCCTCCCTATTTACAAAGACTTTGTTTCCATTTTTTCATTCTCATATAAATTCCATTCCTTCTTCCCTTTCCCCTAACTCTCGCACATTCCCTTGCCCTTAGCCCCTTTTCTTCCTATTTCACATTATCTATTATACCTTTTAGTCCTTGTGCACATTTTCAGTCTCTCACACCAGAGAAACTATTCGGTATTTACACATGTGTGTCCTGTTTATTTCAGTAAAGAGTATCGGCTCAAGGTGCATCCATTTAGCTATAAATGTCTCTAATTTCTCATTCTTTATGGCAGACTGGTGCAATTGCTGTGGAAATCAGTATGGAGATACTGCAAAGAACTAGGACTGGAAGTCCCATTTGACCCAGCTATTCCTCTGCTGGGTATCTTCCCAAAAGAATTAAAAGAATCATACCACAGTGATATATGTCCACTCATGTTCATAACAGCACAGTTTGTAATAGGTAAAACTTTGAAAGAGCCCAATTCCTCATCAACTGGAGACTGGTTAAAGAAAATGTATTTTTTTTATAAAATGGAACACTGCCAGTAGTAGTCCCTTCTAATAAGCCCTGCTTTTAGGCCCTTTAACAGTCAACAATCTACACTGAACACTTGGAGATGTGGAGAGATTAAATTACCACAACATAAACAACTTCAAGTTCAGTAATAGGTATTTCTACACTAAAAAAGATCCAGATTTTAGCAATTCTCTCCTTCTCTGATTTTGTTTTCTCACTTAACTTCTCTGCTCCAGTATCTTTTTATTTCTGATGCAGATCATTTATTTCCAAACTAATCTTTGTTTTTTTTAATGTCCAGGAGATAATTTAAGCACTGAACTTTGCATCTTTTCCCCCAAGATTCATTTAATGATATTTCTAAAAGAAAGAGAAATTATAGTTATTAATTTTAAGATAAGAGATGGTTTCACTCTTCTCCAATGTAAGAAAAAGCAAATGATTTATCAGAGAAAGTCACATATGCCCTTCATTTCCCAGATGCACTCTGTGTTGTTAGTGAATGGGATTTGTATTTTAAGCTCTTCTGATCTCTCTCAGTTAATGTGTCACTCTACACACACTGCTCAGAGAAGGCAGAGGAGGCTACACATGCTAAGTGAGCATATGCTGTACTTTTTGTTGAAGCAGTAGAACATTAGAGGTAGAATTCTATGGGAAAAAAACAGGCTTTCCAGAGAGGCAATGTTAGTCACTTACTATATAAAATTGGAATAAATCATTTAACAATTCTGAGCTTCAGCGTCTTCATCTGCCAAGCTGATTTCATATGTCACAGGAAAGTTGTGAGAATTAAATGAAGTAAGAAATCAAAATACAATCATGCTTCTTCCTTCCATTCACAGTAGGAAGTTTTATGAATGAAAAAGAAAAATGGTACAGAATAAAAAGTGCTTCCAATGCCCATTTTTCAAACATAAGGAGAAAATCCAGGTTGCCATAGAGCCTAAGTGTTATGTTTCAGTTACTGTTCAACCTACTTCCTTTCATCTCCAGTGAACAACAATGCATTAGCTGTATTTCTGACATCTGTAAAGTTTACTCTTTAACATCTGCCCAAGATGCACATGCCATGCTGGACACATTCAGATCTGAAAAAGTCCAGAAATTGACTCCACCATACCTTCGTCTCCTGGCCCCACTCCTTTCCTTTCCAGTCTTGAAAGTATCCTTACAGGACACACTTTTTAAAGACAAAATATCCAATCAAAAATTCACATTTCCTACCACCTTTTAAATCAGTATCCCTATACCGAGTCACTTCCCCCTGCCCTAATTACCCCAGGCTCATGTATCATACAACTAGGGGTAAACCCTGTGCTCCAGAGCCAACTGAATATTCAAATAAGCCAATCCAAATTTGTTAACCTGGACTCATATAATTCCTTCCTGCAAAACAATAACAAAAAAACACAAGCAAGGTTCCTGCCTATACTTTCCTGTCATCATTTTGCATTCTGATTCAGCCTGGATCCCCTAAGGACCCTGCAGGATGTGATGTGCTCCACCTTCCTGGGAACAGTAATAAACTCTCCCTTCATTGTGAGCAACTCTTGATCTATTGGCCTTACTATTCTCTTAAATATGTTTCTCGTTGCTGAGACAAAATACTCAACACCCGCAAGTTGTTAAAGACAGTAAAGTTTATTTTAGCTCACAGTTTGTAGAGGTATCAATCCATATTCAGCTGGATCCAAGGCAGGGAAGCATGGCAGAGGGGTATAACAGAAGAGAAACCATCCATGGAAAAGCAGGCAGGAGCCAGAAGCTAACCTCACTTTCCCTTAATTCCCATTCAGGCTACAAGCGTTTTAGGTGATGCCACTCAAACACAGGGTGGGACTTCCATTATCCATACCCAGAACTATGCTAAATCAATTAATGGACTAATTTAGTATCACACATCCATAATCTCAGTATCTCACACCATAAATTTAGCCACCTCTGAAAAGCCCCACCTATGAGCACATGAGGCTTTGAAGAGATATCCAGATACAAGCCATAATAATATATTGTATTTTAAAAAAAGCACAGTTCAATGAGCTGTAGTGGGAACAACAGATTTTTTTAATTTTTAATTTTTTTTTACTAGTACATGTTTACTGTACATGCAGTTTGCAATCATCTTTGGAAATGGGTACATGTACAAAATACATCTTGTTTCTTCTTTCTTTTATTTCCTTCCCTTTCCTTCCTCTCTTCTCCCTTCTGCTTCAAGTCTCTTCTCATTTTCATTCTTGCTGATATTATTAATTCTAGCTTATGTTCATGGCATATAACATTTACAGTCATTGAGGTTATTAGTTCTTTGTATATAGCTTATCTTTTGTCTAATTATTTCCCATTCCACTCCCCCTCATTCTTCACCCTTGTTCTCTTGCATGCCTTCCCATTTCTAAGAGATCTACCCCCTTGTCTCCCACATCTTTTATTATTCTCTTTGTACTTTGTTTTACTCAAATAAGAAATACCATATGGTGTTTAAGCTTGTGCATCTGGTTTATTTCACTCAGCGTTATATTTCCCAGGTGAAAATGTCCCAAAATTTGTCTTTATTTATAGCTCAGTAGTATTCCACTATGTATAGATATCACATTTTCTTTATCCAATCATTTCTTGGGGGGTTCCATCTTACACCAGAAAGGATGGGAATCATAAAGCAATCAAAAATTAGCAAATGCTGGTAAGGCTGTGGTGAAAAAGGAACTCTCCTATATTGTTGGTGGGAATGTATTCTGGTACAACTAGTATGGAAATCAGTATGGAGATTTCTCAAAGAACTAAAATTAAAAATTCCATGTGACCTAGCTATTCCCCTACTAGATATCTTCCCCCAAACACTGAAGACATTATACAATATCGAGGCAGGCACCAGAACCACTGAGCTAAATCCCCAGCCCGACATTATACAATATCAATAAATGCATAACAATGTTTACATCAGCACAATTCATAATAGTTAAATCCTGGAAACAACCTGTATATGCATCAACAGAGGATTGGAACATCTGACTCTTAATTTGCCATTATTTAATTACTCTCCCTTGACATTCCCTCTTAGCTAAGTTCATGAGAAAGGATGAGATTGATCTATTGATATCTGATCCATTTCACTTATATTAAAAACTATCGATATTTGACTGCTCACTGGGCCTCAATTTTATTATACTTATTATTTAAAAATATATAATAGATATATAAACTCTCATGGAAGTCAAGGCCAGTAGAGAGCCAAAATTTTCACCAATTTATTTAGAAAATATGTGTGAAAATTGCATCAGGAGATGTAACAAGTAGTTCACAATTCAAAGGCAGCTCCCTTTGGAGTGACACCTGAGCTGAGTAAAGAATGAGTAGGAGAAGCCCAGTGCCCCAAAGAGGAAGGCTCCACTTCCTGGGTCCCCAGCTGGCTGCCTGGAGAGCAGCAAAGGACTTCGCTGTCTCTCCTTCATTGTCCACGGTCTTCAACATTGTGATCTGCAAATATGGAGCAATATAAAAATTTTTAAAAAGACTTGGTCCATGCATATGTCTTTTCTTTTTCTTTTTGCTTAAATTCTTTTACTGCTACATTTCAGATACACAATACATTTACATTTATCATTGGGTGCGTGTACCTGTACATGATGTATCTTGGTTCTTATTTTTTCCCCATTACCTGGGCATCCTTCACCCCCTCCACCCTTCCCTATTTACACAGACTTTGTTTCCATTTTTTTCTTTTCTTATAATTTTTCCTTTCCCTTCTTTCCTTTTCCCTTCCCCTCCCACTTCCCCTACTCCTTTGGACCTTTTCTTCCTATTTCAAAACATCAATTATTCATTTTAATCATTTTAATTCTTATGTACACTTTCAGTTTCTCACACAAGAGAAACTATTTGGTATTTAATCATGTATGTCCTATTTATTTCACTTAAGAGTATCACCTCAATATGCATCCATTTAGCTATAAATGTCTCTAGTTTCTCATTCTTTATGGCTGAGTAATACTCC
>NW_004624732.1:20960085-20973364 GCF_000247695.1 Heterocephalus glaber | reverse complement strand
CTTTATATATTCTAGATAGTAGTCCTTTGTCTGAGGTACAGCTGCTAAAAAATTTTTCCCACATTGTAGGTTGTCTCTTAGCTCTGTTCATGGTTTCTCTTGCAGGGCAGAAGCTTTTTAATATGATGAGATCCCAGTTGTTGATTCTTTCTGCTAGTTCTCATCCTACTGAGGTTTTGTCCATAAAGTCTTTTCCTATGCCAATGTCTTCAAGAGTTCTACCTAACTTATCTTCCACCAAGTTTAGTGTTTGTGTTTTAATATTTAATCTTTAATCCACTTTGATCTTAGTTTAGTGCATGGTGATAGATATGGGTCTAGTTTTAATCTTTGGCTGGTTAAAATCCAGTTTGCCCAACACCATTTATTAAATAGGCTATCATTCCTCCAATGAGGGTGATTGGTTTCTTTGTGAAAGATGAGGGGGTTGAGTATGTCTGGGGTTGTTTCTGTCTCTTCTAATCTATTCCACTGATCCTTGGGTCTGTTTCTTTGCCAGTACCATGCTGTTTTTATCACCATAGCTTTGTAGTATAGTTTCAAATTGGGTATTGTGCTACCCCTTGCCATGTCTCTGTTGCTTAGAATTTCTTTTGCTATTCTAGGTCTCTTCTGGTTCCAAATGAATTTTGGGATTGTTTTCTCTAGTTTTGTGAAGTATATTGTTGGGATTTCAATTGCCATTGCCTTAAATCTATAGAGTAGTCTTGGAAGTATGTCCATTTTACTATATGGGCTCTTCCTACCCAACAGCAACATGCATGTGTCTTTTAAAAACCCATATAACTGTTCTCAATTGGTATAGTTTTCATTTTAATTTTATAATAGCCACACATACTGATAAGAAGCCCATAAGTCATGCTGACTGTTCTGAACTTAAAAATATCCAAATAACAATAATATGATATACTAGTAAATTTGGAGATGGAACTAAATGGAAGCATAGTACAATATTTTCTCCTCCAATGTCCTCAAGAGACATGACAATGCACATCATATAAGTTCAGTGTGCAGGCAACAAATCTTCATTGCTTGTTCATTGGTTAACAGTCACTAATTAGGGACTAAGGTAACAGGTCCACAGAGTTCACGATAGGACAAACTTCTCAAGTCAAGGCTTTCATAGCACAACTGACAGTGTAGAAAAAGAGATGAAAGATTGCCATACAGGACAGCTGTACATCAGAGATACTCAAGGAGCCACCAGGGAAGGAAATTCTATCAGACAAAGAGAGCCCTGCTTGGCTTTCTAAAGGAAATGGTTCCAAAAAGGAGCCTTAGAGGGTTGAATGGCATTATTCACACTGAGATTTCTGACACATCTAATACCCAAGCAGAGGAAAGAGGCAGAAAATATAGGTGGATGAAATTTTGTATAATTTTATCATCAGAATCTCAG
This sequence comes from Heterocephalus glaber, assembly GCF_000247695.1. Next base: position 20,971,965 of record NW_004624732.1, on the reverse strand, counting down.
AGTTGGAGAACAATTTGTTCTTCATTTGATAGAGAATTAGCAGAGGCCCTCAGAGGGCAAGTCACTTGCTAAGGGCCACACAAGTAATTAGCTCCTTAGCCAGAGCCAGATTCTGCCTCCTGACACCACAGCATGTGGCAGGCACCGGGAAATGCAGAAAAGCCAAAGAGCTGTAGCTCTTTAAAATAAATAGTGAGGTATTTCAAGGACATGTTGTCATCTTGACATCTTTTTTCAAGTCTATATGTGCCAAAATCATTTGAAGAGATTCACTTCCCCATGCCCTTGTAATTTCAAAGGTTGTACTGCCCCTGAACTCATAGGACAAGTCACTGGTGAAAAGGTGCATTGCTAAGGAAGCCAGCTCACCTGCAGGCTTGTTCAAGAGAGAAATCCAAACTTCAAATCAAACTTAGAAGAATTTTATAAAAGGCCAGAAAAGTAGTTAGCAAGTTTTCTGTCTGACTTACTAGTTTCTCCTATTATTCTTTCCATAATATATGTCAGTATAATACTGGTATAGAGGAGTATAAAGGAAAAGTGACATGTGTACATGTGTACGTGTGTACTTCTTTATCTACTTTGTACCTAGGGACCCCTTGTGAGGACTGGAACAACCATAGATTTCTTAGTTATATCTTTAGAAGAGTTAAATCAAGTTCCTTGAATGGTACGTGCTTGTTCCTTATATAAATTGCACTTCTATTAAACTGCCAATGCATTAACTTCAAAAATAAATTGAATGCTTACTGTACTTCAATGGCATGCTACAATTTGAGAGTTGCTATGGTTCTTACTCATTAAGAATTTAACTAATCTGGTCCCAGAGAACCTGCCCCATCCAGCCTGTGCCAGCCAGGCATATCTGCAAACATTGCAGAGGGGTCCCTGCTCACAGGGAACATGCCCCATCCAGTCCACACCCCTGGCAGCGATCCACTTAGCCTCTCGGGTGTCTGCAGAACACCCCGCCCCCCCATTCCTTTGGCCTCTTGGCTGTACTGCCACCTGGTTCTACACTACACAGACACAGGGGACACCAGACCACCAGACCACTGTACTGGGTAAGTTGGAGGGATCATCATCTGCTATCAGAACCAGGACTATCTTCAGGGAAGGGCAGCTAGAACCTGCAGGACAACCCTGCAGAGTTCAACCCTACAGAAGGACAGGGAGCTCAATTTGGGACTTGCAGCCAGAAATTAGCCTGAATCTCATAGGCCTGTGACTGGCTTGCTGAGACTCATTGATTTATATCTGCACACTGTTACCCATGTTGTCTATTATGACAGCAGAGACATACAGGAGGCCCTTCATTTTCATTTTTAATTTTTATTTCCATAATTAGTATTATTGATTTTTTCCTCCTCTTATCTTTAATTGTTTTTCTTTGAAAATTTTTGTTTTTCTCTCCTTTTTTTTCTTCATTTTTTCTTTCCTCTCTCTCTCTCTTACACTCACTCTCTTGCTGTCCCACATTGTTCATCTCCCTTTTTGTTCCTGTTATGGCCCTCATTTGGATTTCTTCTTTATTTTTCTATCATTCTATTTTTTCTTCTCTCATCTGTGTCCTCTGACCTCACTGTTAACCTTCCCCTATCCTTCTACCTATCTATACCTCCCTCCCCAACTCCTTCTAACTCCCCATCCCAAAAGCCAAAGTTGTTATATTGAAGAGTTTATTCACTATAAACATGTGTTGGGTTGGTCCTTGATTTTGATTTAATTCACACAGTTAAAGGTGATAGATTAATAACTACCACAAAATGTCATTTTCTAAGATGTACTTGTGCTACGGTGTTATTGATTGTATCATTTGGGCTAAGGTGTTTTATTGATCTAGTCAGTGGTCTTTCCTGGTATAATGAAAATGAGACAGCCTCAGAGACATTAGAGATGCAAAACTTAAATACCAGCTGTATCTGGAAGACACCTCTGAGAAGCATTCATTCTATAAGGGTTCTAATTACAAGCAATTACAATAAGCAATTTCAAAGTATATAGCCAGGAGTTAAACCAAGGAAAGTACCAAAAACAAAAATGAAAAGACATTTAAGCAAGGCACAAACTCAGACTTCCACCCCACAAAGGGTAAACCCCAGGGGAAATGAGGTGGAAAAGTCCGATAATCAACCATCTGGACAACCTGAAATGATAGCACAGGAAATAACAAAATAGATGAATGAGGCTCTAGAAAAATTCAAAGCAGAAATAATCTCCCAGATATCTACAGAGATGGTGATCAGAGTGAAAGACATGGATAGAGGCTCTAGAACAGAAACAGATTAAAAAATAGATGACCTCAGAAACATGCTGGAAGCCCTGAGTACCGAGCATTAGAAAGAAATGGAAACCATGATCACCCAACATAAGAAAGAAATGGAATCCATGAATCAGGTTCAAACAGATATTCAGGAGATTAAAAACTCCATTGAAAGTATTCACAACAGATTAAAGGAATCTGAAGGTAGAATATCAGATATAGAACACAGGATCACAGTTAAGGACCATGAAAACAGAGATTTCTTAATAAAAGTAAGGTACCACAAGAAATCAATCCAGCAGCTGCTAGATGATGCAAAGAAGAAGACAACAAGACTGACAGGAGTCCATGAAAAAACAGGAGAAATTACAATTGACTTAAAAAAAACTGTTCACAGAAGTAATAGTGGAAAACTTTCCAGACAGAGGTAGAGAACTGGACATACAGATAAGTGAGGAATATAGAACTCCAACTAGACATGATAAAAAAATAGACATGTAATAGTCAAGATCCCAGAGACCCAACAGAAGAGCAAAATCCTACAAGCAATTAGAGAAAAGAAACAAATCACCTACAAAGAAATCCCATCAGAATCACAGCAGACTTCTCAACACAAACCCTCAACTCAAGGAGAACCTGGAGTGAAGTATTTCAAGCCCTAAAGAAAATAACTTCCAACCTAGACTGTTGTATCCTGCAAAATTATATTTCAAAATTGATGGGGAAATTAGATATTTCCACAAAAAAGTACACCTGAGAAATTTCATGAACACCAAACCAGCACTCCAAACAATTTTAAGCAATACCCTAGAAAAAGAAAATGAAGGTCACAACTCCATGAGGCCCAACAGGTGGAAGCCACTGGGCAAGGTAAGACACTAAAGGGAAATGAGGAAAAATAAATAAAAGAGCCAACAAAAGTAAAACATCATAAAGAGGATGAATCAATATCTATCAATTATAACAGTCAATGTTAATAGCCCCAATTCAACAATCAAAATAAATAGACCGGTAGAATGTATTAAGAAGCAAAACCCAACAATATGCTGTACACAACAAACACACCTAATCCAAAAAGAAACTCATAGACTGAAAGTAAAAGGATGGAAAACAGTTCTCCATGCCACAGGAACCCAGAAGAAAGCAGGGGTAGCAATATTATTTGCAGAAAAAGGAGGTTTCAAACCAAACCTAATTAAGAGAGACAAAGATGGTCACTACAACCTTGTGAAGGGAACAATCCAAGGGGAAGAGATGACAATCCTCAATACATATGTACCAAATATGAATGCCCCCAACTATACAAAACAAATATTGATGGACATGAAAAACCAAATAAGCACTAACACAATTGTAGTGGGGGACCTCAATACCCCACTGTCACAAATAGATAATCTAGACAAAAAATTAACAAAGAAATTCTAGATCTGAACCAAGTTATTGAACAAATGGACTTAATAGATGTTTACAGAGTGTTTCACCCCCACAAAATCAGAATGCACATTCTTTACTGCTGCACACAGGTCATTCTACAGAATAGACCACATGATAGCTCATAGGATATGTCTAAGTAAATGTAAAAGAATTGAAGTTATCCCCTGTATATTATCAGACCATAGTGCAATAAAATTGGAGGTCAATAACAAAAGAAACAGCAAAAGCCCCACAAACACTTGGAAACTTAATAACACCCTCCTGAACAACCAATGGGTCACAGAGGAAAGTGAAGAAGAAATTAAACAGTTTCTACAAGTAAATGATAATGCCAGTACAACATACAGGAATCTGTGGGACAAAATAAAAGCAATTCTACATGGAAATTCATAGCAGTGAATGTCCATATTAGGAAAAGAGAAAGAACTCAGATAAATACAGGACCTCAAACTCCTAGAAAAAGAAGATAATAACAAATCGAAAGCTCATACAAGAAAAGAAATTATAAAGATTATAAAGATCAGAGAAGAAATCAATGCAAAGGAGACTAAAAGAATGATACAAAAAATCAACGAATCAAAGAGTTAAATTTTCAAAAGAATAAATAAAATCAATAAACCTTTACCCAACCTTATCAAAAAAAAGGAAAGAAAAGGTGCAAATCCATGCAATTAAGAATGAAAAAGGTGAAGTCACAACCGTTCCAACAGAAATCCAGAGGATCATTAATACCTACTTCAAGAAACCATACTCTAATAAAATGGAAAACACAGAAGAAATGGACAAATTCCTACATGCATATGAATTGCCAAAGTTAAATCAAGAAGATATAGAAATTCTAAACACCCCAATTACAATGAGTGAAATTGAAAATGTAATAAAAAATTTACCAACAAAGAAAAGCCCAGGGTCCTGATGGCTTCACTGCTGAATTCTACAAGACATTTAAAGAAGAACTATTGTCATTACTCTTTAAACTCATCAAAGAAATTGAAAGGGAAGCAAGGCTTCCAAATTCTTTCCTGGAAGCAAGTGTTACTTTGATTCCAAAACCAGGGAAAGACCCAACCCAAAAAGTGAACTACACACCAATCTCCCTAATGAACATAGATTTAGAAATCCTCAACAAGTTAATGGAAAATAGAATACAGAGGGTAATCAAGAAGGTCATATACCCTCACAAAGTTGGATTTATCCCAGGGATTCAAGGATGGTTCAAGATTCATAAATCAATAAATGTAATACACTGTATTAACAGAGTCAAGGACAAAAAAAAAAAAATCATCTCAATAGCTGCCGAAAAGGCATTCGACATAATCCAACACCCATTCGTGAAAAAAACCTTACAGAAAATTGTAGTAGAAGGTCTTTATCTCAACCTGATTAAGGCTATCTATGAAAATCCAATAGCCAACATCAAACTAAATGGTCAAAAACTGAAAACTTTCATGCTAAAATCAGGAACAAGACAAGGATGCCCACTACCACCACTCCTCTTCAATATAGTTCTGGAAACATTAGCCACAGCAATTAGACAAGAGAAAGAAATAAAAGAAATAAAGATAGGAAAGGAAGAAGTTAAACTGTCATTGTTTGCTGACCATATGATACTTTACATAGAAGACCCAAAAAGCTCCACCAAAAGACTTCTACACTTAATTGCCAGATTCAGTAGAGTAGCTGGATACAAGGTCAACACTCAAAAAACAATAGCCTTCTTGTCCACAAATAACAGACTCACTGAGAGAGAAATCCGGGAAACAATTCCTTTTACAATAGCATCCAAAAAAAAAGAAATATCTAAGAATCAGTCTAACAAAGGAAGCAAAAGACCTCTACACTGGAAACTATAGCACTCTGAACAAAGAGATTGACAAGGATACAAGAAAATGGAAAGACATCCCTTGCTCCTGGATAGGAAGAACCAATATAATGAAAATGGCTATACTTCCAAAACTGCTATATAGATTCAATGCAATGCTGATTGAAATTCCAACAATATACTTTACAGAACTAGAGAAAACAATCCAAAAATTCATTTGGAACCGGAAGAGATCTAGAATAGCAAAAACAATTCTAAGCAACAGAGACGTGGCAGGGGTTATCACATCCCCAACTTGAAACTATACTACAAAGCTACTGTGATAAAACAACATGGTACTGGCAAAAGAGCAGACCTGAGGATCAGTGAAATAGATTAGAAGATGCAGAAGTAACTCCAGACATACTCAGCCACATCATCTTTGACAAAGGAGCCAACCACCCTCATTGGAGGAAAAATAGCCTATTTAATAAATGGTGTTGGAAAAATTGAATTTCAACCTGCCAAAGATTAAAACTAAACCCACACCTATCACCATGTACTAAACTAAGATCGAAGTGGATTAAAGATCTAAATATTAAAACAGAAACACTAAACTTGGTGGAAGATAAGTTAGCTCGAACTCTTGAAGGCATTGGCATAGGAAAAGACTTTATGAACAGGGCCGGGGATTTAGCTTAGTGGTTTTGCCACCTGCTGCACAAGCACAAGGACCTGAGTTCAATCCCTGGTACAAAAAAAAAGAAAGACTTTATGAACAAAACCTCAGTAGCACAAAGAATCATCAACTGGGATCTCATCTTATTGAAAAGCTTCTGCACTGCAAAAGAAATCAGCAACAGAGCTATCAGACAACCTACAATGTGGTAAAACATTTGTAAGTCAGTCAAACCTACAGAAGATTCACAAGTCACCATTTATAGGCATTTGAGGGTCCCTAGAAAGAAACACCATATAAGCACAAATCAATATTTTAACTGTAGTCAATCAAGCATAGACATGGCCTTGTGAGGGAATGACAAGCTTCTACAACAATCTTTAGAGGATATTAATGTTCTATATTCCTCATTAATGTTAACTGGAGATACAGATTCGTTTATAATAGAGTGTTCACTCTATAAAAGATTTAGCAATACACAAAAATATCAGCTACAATTTCTTTGGCAATATAAGAAACTACATAAAGTCTTGTGAACAGGACTTAGACACTGACATTTTATCCCAGACATATAAGTTCAGTTAAAGCCAGTTAAAGATATTTATTATCTAAAAAATTCAGATTTTTCTTGTGAAGCATCTGATTCAGGTATCTACAAGAACAGAAGGGACAGTTTCTCTAGAAAAATCAGCATATTCTTGGAAGCAGATACATCTTTCAAATGTCTGCTGCTTGTCTTTCTGTCACAGAAGCTGTCTTTGTCCCTCTACTCCTTGCTGGGACACAATACCCAACACCTGCAGTCTCAGGAAGAAAAAGTTTATTTTGGCTCACATTTCAGAAGTTTCAGTCCATGTTCACCAGACTTAAATACAGGAGCAGCATGGCAGAAGTGCCTGGGCAGAGGAAGGCTGCTCATTCCTGGCATCCAGGAAGCAGAGGATGAAGTAGAAGGTGGGAAGAGAGACAGACCCATCTGGATCATGCCCACTGTGACCTGACTCTTCCTACTGGACCAAACCCCCAAACAGTGAGTCAGCTATGGGCCCCCAGAATCCAGTAGCCTTCCAAACACAAGAGAATTTGGGGCCATTTTAGACCTAAACCATAAGAGCATTTCTGAGTTTGAGGTTCATCTTTAAATACCAACCATGACAGACCTACTTCAAAGGATTGTTTCAAGAGTGATAGAAAGAATTTAAATAAAATACTGAATGTAGTATTCAGACTATCTTGGGCACCCATGAAAGTTATTATTCATTATAAGTCATTTAATATAATATAATAATTTAGTATAAGGCATTGCCCCTCATTACTTTATTTAGTCATCGAAATACTGACTGGGTGATAACTATGGTCTACTTTCATTGCTAGGGAGAGGAAGAAGAAAAAAATCATTTAAAAAGAAGTAAAATACATTGATTATATTATAAATAATCATTCCTGGGGAGGATGATAAAGAAGAGAAAGGGACAGTGCAGGTCAGAGTCACAAGAGTAAAATTTACAAGGGCTGGGGATTTAGGTTCCACCACCTGCCCCGCAAACACAAGGACCTGAGTTCGATCCCCACTATCAAAAAAAAAAAAAAAGTAAAATTTACATACAGCATTCAGGCAGCCAGTGGTTAGATGCTGACCATGTGCTGAGAGGCAGCATTGCAGTTTGAGGAAAAAGTAAATGCAGTGTCCCTGATGTGGAGGTGGCCTGGTGTAGTCCAAGAATGACAAGGAAAATGTCACAGAAGGAATTCAGGGATCCAGGGAGAGCTGAAGGCAGACTCAGACGGTCAGTGGGACCAGCTATTAAAAAAACAAAACAAAACACAAAACCTTAATAGCTCCAGCTTTACTTCTGTGTGACACTGAAGAATAAAGAGAATTGAGCACAGAACTAATATGGCCTGACAGCTGACATTTTTAATAGGGCAATTCTGGAGCCCCAGCAAAAACAGAGGGTAGGGCAGGAAGAGCAACCTGTTAGACCCAGGGCAGGGGTTGGGATAGGACTGAATGAAGGCCAGACTCTGGATACGCAGCAGATGTATTTGATGTGGAGTTTGAAAGGAGAGAAGTATCAAGGATGCAAGATCTGTGGCCTAAGCCACTATAAGGATGGAGTAACCATCAGACAAGGAAAGGAGCAGTTGTGCCCTCCTGCAGCTCTGTGCTTCTCCAAGAGAATGCAGCCTTATGCACACGCCATGTTTTTCCTGCATACTGCTTGTATTGCCAACATATCCAGAAGCATCTATTGGCCTTTGACCAATAAAGACTAGAACAAGAAAGAAATTAACTTTTGTTATGGACTCTCTGTGCCACCATACTACATCAGGTACTTCACATACATCACTGCATTTGGTATTTGAGAGCTTTTATGAGGCTGGTTTTATTATTTAAAAAAAAAAGAGAGCATCTACTTGATCTACAGTCACTAAAATTATCTAAAATTGTTAGCGACCTCTGGCATCTAAAACAGAATGTTAGTATTAAAATGCATTCCACTTTGATAGCATCAGAATTTCTAATGCTGAGCCTAAAGAATCTGAAATTTTATTAGGGTTATATTGTGATTTTTTATTGTGCACTAAAATTTTAGAATGAGTATTTCCAAGTATAATTGACTGATTGATAATGGGAAAGTATTAAGGTGAAAGAATAAAATATTCTCCAGGTTAACTATAATCCTACTCCATTATTAATGTACTTCTAGCTATTATTTGATTAATGTTTAAATTTATAGAGAAAGGGAGAGTGCAGGTTAGAGGCACAAGAGTAAAATTTACATAAGGCATTCAGGCAGCGAGTGGGTAGATGCTGGCCATGAGTGTTTCTATGTAAATTCATAGAACAGTTCTTCACATAGTTCCTGACTTTACAACAACCAAACTATGTTAATAAAGTCTGTAAAATTTCTCCCCCAATGAAGTGGTCTAATATATACTAGGTTTGATGAGATAATATGCAAAACATATAAAACATGCCTCTATTTATAAATGAAAAAAAAGTTAACTCACCAGATAATATTCATTGAGGAAAAATATGAAAACCCATGAATAATATCTTCTATTGATATTATTCTATCATAACTAGTATTTGTCAGGGTGAAATTACTAGTTTTTTAAATTGACAAAAGTTCTGACTAATATCAACCCAAGTGGCCATACATCTTCTTGTGAAAAACATCAGAATAACAAATTCTACTGAGGCTGTAGTGAAAAAGAAACCCTCCTACTTTGCTGGTGGGAATGTATACTAATAGATTCATTATGGGAATCAGTGTTCACACCCCACCAAAAAAAAAGGAAAATTAGAAATTCCCTTTCACCCAACTCTTCCCCTAAAAGGCATCTTCCCAAAAGTTTTAAACATATCATATTACAGCAATATATGCTTAACAGTGTTTACAGCAGAAAAGGTCATAATAGCTAAATCTTGGAAGCAGCCTATATGTCCATCAAAAGACAAATGGATAAATAAAATATGTATCTATACATAATGGAATACTACTTCACTGTAAAGAAGGGGAAATTTGAGTCATTTGTAGGAAAATGGTTGGAACTTGAAAACATAATAAATCAGATACTCAAGCTTAAATGCCTATATTTTCTCTCTTCTGAAAAAGCCAAAGCAAATACATAGCAAAATAAAAGATGATGAAAAGTCCCCCCAACCTTGACACTATCCATAAGTGCACGCAGATCCCAGGGAGAAGCCAACGGGGACCAGAGCATGGTTACAGGCAAGACATAGCCAGGGCCTCATCCCAATCACAGCAGCTGGGACCCACAGGCCCAGCCAAAGGCCCACCTGAAAAACAGCTGCACAGGGGCACAAACAACAGCCAGAGGCTGACCCAATACCATCAGGGTGAGCAGTAGAGAAAAGACTTCTGGGTGGCTTGCTGAGAATTGAAGACCACAGCATGAGCAAAAAGTCACATCAAAAAAAGTACAGCAGGCTGCATCTGTTGAAATGAGAAGACACACAAACAAGTCTCAAAACCATATTTCCAGATCACCTAAGGAAACCCCAAAAGGCAAGGACATAGAACAATCAGATACTCAACAATAAGGACTCCCTGAACTGGTAACAAAAGAGGATCTGGAAAAACGAAATCAGAAATAATAGAATTTGTGTCCATAGTGAAAGAAATGATTAATAAATTTATAGCAGACACACATAATAGAGGAGCTAAGAAATATGATGGAATCCCAACATAGAAAACAAATGGAATCCACAAATCAGACACAAACAGATTTGCAGGAGATTAAAAACTCCATTGAAAGTTTAAAAACCGATGTGAAGGCAGAGTTTCAGATATAGAAGACAGGACTGCAATTAGTGACCAGGAAAAGAAACATTTCTTAAAAACAGTAAGGAATTATCAGAAATCAATCCAGCAGCTGCTAGACAATCCAAAGAAGAATAACAAAAGAATAATTGGAATCAATGAAGAAACAGAAGACAGTGCAAATGATATTAAAAAACTGTTCAGTGAAGTCATGGCAGAAAATTTCCCAAGCACAGGAAAAGAACTTGACATATATATAAGTGAGGCATATAGGATTCCAACAAGCCATGATTAAAAAAAAAATCTATACCAAGGCATATAATAGTTAAGATTCCAGAAACCAAACAGAAGAACAAAATTCTACAAGCAGTTAGAGAAAATAAACAAATCATGTACAAAAGGCCATCAGAATCACAGCAGACTTCTCAACACAAACCCTCAAGGCATGAGGAGCCTGGAATGAAGTATTTCAAGCACTAAAGGAAGAGAACCACAACCCCACATTGATGTACCCTGTAAAACTATCATTCAAAGTTGATGAAGAGGCTGGGGATTTAGCTCAGTGTTTCTGCCTCCTGCCTTGCAAGCACAAGGTACAAAGTTTAATCCCCAGTACAAAAAAAAAAAAAAATGGAGAAATAAGATGCCTTTATGGCAAAGAACACCAGAGGAAGTTCATGAATACCAAACCAGAACTGCAAAAATTATTAAACTAAAGCCTAGGAAAAGACAATGAGGTTCACAACATGAAAAGCAGAAGAATGAATCTATCAGGCACAACATGAAATTAAGTACAAAGGGAGAGAAACCAGCAAAAAGAAAAAGTCATGGAAAGGATGAGTCAATACATATCAGTTATAATCATCAATGATAATGGTCCCAATTCAACAATCAAAAAAAAAAAAAAAAAGACAAAAAACAGACTAAGCCACCATCCCAGGGCTCCTAGGGCAGAGAAGCTCAGCCAGTCCCAGCACCTGGAAGGAAGCTCCCTGGCTCCATCCCAGGCTCCTAGGGCACAGAAACTCAGCCAGTCCCAGCACCTGGAAGGAAGCTCCCCCACCACCATCTCAAGCTCCTAGAGCAGAGAAGCTGAGCTAGTCCTAGAACCCGGAAGGAAGCTCCCCTGATGCCATCCAAAGCTCCTAGGGCAGAGAAGGTGAGCCGTGTGGGTGCCAGAAGCACCCACTCCCATAGAAATGAGAAGACACGTAAAAAAGTCTCAAAAACAGACTTGTGGATCACCTACAGCAACCCCAAAGGGAAATGAAATGGAGCAATCTGATACTCAACCACCTGGACTCTCTGAACTGGCAACAAAGGAGGATCTGGGAAAAATGAAATCAGAAATAATTACTCAGATAACAGCAAAGATTGTGCTTATAGTGCAAGACATGATTAATAAATCTAG
>NW_004624732.1:20904004-20953161 GCF_000247695.1 Heterocephalus glaber | reverse complement strand
AGCACAAACAATCAACAAGTGAGATCTCTTCTTATTCAAAGGCTTCTGCACTGCAAGAGAAACCACCAACAGCATGAAGAGACAACACACAAGGTGGGAAAAAAAATTTGCCAGCTGTTCCTCAGACAAAGGTCTACTTTCTAAAATATATAAAGATCTGAAAAAAATCAGACCTCCCAAATTTAAAGATCAAATGCAAAAATGAGCAACTGAAATGATCAGACATTTCTCAGACAAAGAAGTAGAAATAGCAAATAAACATATGAAAAAATGTTCAACATCACTGGTCATCTGAGAGATGCAAATGAAAATAAGGTTAGATTCCACTTCACCCCAGAAAGAATGGCTGCTATCATAAAATCATCCAATAACAAATCCTGGCCTGCAGGGAAAAAGGAATTCTGCTCCATTTTTGAAGGTAGTGTAGACTGGTGAAACCACTGTGGAAATCAGCATGGAGATACCTCAAAGAAATAGGACTAGAGGGCCCATTTGACCCAGCTATTTCCCCTCCTGGGTATCTTCTCCAAAGAATTAAAAGAATCATACCACAGCAATATATGTGCAACCATGTTCATAGTGGCACAGTTTGTAATAGCTAAAACTTGGAAACAGCCCAATTGCCTATCAACTGGAGACTAAAGAAAAAAAATTTTATAAAAAGGAGTACTATTCAGCCATAAAGAATGAGAAATTAGAGACATTTATAGCTAAATGGATGCACATTGTGATGATACTCTTAAGTGAAATAAATAGGACGCACATGTAAATACCAAATAGTTTCTCTGGTTTGAGAAACTGAAAGTGTAAATAAGGACTAAAAGGTATAACAGGTAATGTGAAATAGGAAGAAAAGTAGAAAAGGGGAAGGGGAAGTGGGAGGGGTAGGGGAAAGGAAAGAGGGGACTGGAATTAATATGAGAAAAGGAAAAAACGGATACAAAGTTTTTGTAAATAGGGAGGGGTGGAGGTGTTGATAGGAGGGTAAGAAAATGGGGAAAAATAAGAACCAAGATATATTATGCAAAAGTACAAATCTCTGATTATGAATATCATTCTATTGTATACCTAAAATGTACTAATAAAGTCAATAAAAAAGAAAAAAATGCTGTTGTTCGATCAACTTCATGTACAGTAAAATAAAAGACTATGAAAGAAAAGAGGGAGAGATCTTTTGCAAATGGGAAGGGGATGAAGAGATGAGGGGTATAAACAGAACTAAGATGTGTCATGTACTGTGTCAACTCACCACAATGGATGAATTGTGATATGTATTGCACATATGAACTAGAAAAATAGAAAGAAAGAAGAAAATGAGTGAAATAAATGCAGAAAAGGAGTGGGGTACATGGAAGGGGAGGGTACAGGAAATACAAAGAATCAACATATTTTAAATACATGAACCTACTCCCTAAGGTGAATGGAAATGAGTGCTGCAAACAGGCACTAACAAAATATTGTAAAAAATGAAGCAAAAACATAAGAATTAAAGATTAACTTTTGTGAAAACAGAAAAATTTCTGATAAAGAAACAGAAAATGAGCATTACTTAAATAAAACCCAATGAAAGGCACTATATTTAGTTCTATTATTCAGGCTGACTTCTTAGTCACTTCCTGTCTATAATGCATTGTTTAAAATCCAAGCTGCAGATTTAGCTCTGCAAACAGTCCAGATATCTTTAGTAAAGCTGGAAATTTAATGAAAATCCTTCCATTATGCTCCTGATTGCAGTCTAATATTGGAAGTTGGAGCACAGCATGGGCCTCTTCTTCTAGAGCCAGGTAAGTTTCAGTCATGACTTGATTCTTTCCTGTGCAGGTTAGCCCCCACTGTGCCCTGCTGTTACTTATTTCCTGAGACTGACTTTCCCAGTGTGTGCTCTAAGGGACATTAGATACAGATGAGGCTCTGATGCTGAAAACATAAGAAGAGGTACTTTCCGTCAGGGTGTATCCTACATGTTAGCAAAATAAAGGATCTGAGGCATCTTGAAGTAAATACATATCTCGATTTTGTTTAACCAGATGAATCCAATCTTTTTTCATCTTACAAAATTATTATACTGGAGCTATTCTGTCACCCAGAACTACAGTTACACTGCAGGGTACCAGAGTGTCCTAAAATACATCCAACAAGCACTTTTTCCTAGCATAATTTGTAGTAACTCTGGCCATATATATCAGAAGCTTTGCTTAAGCATATTCAACTGCCACACAGTTTCAAACCTCCAGAGGTTCCCCAAGTGTTTCTTCTCAAAATTGTGAGTTTTATCAGTGTACTACTCCACCTGTGCTCATTACTCTTCATATGTTCCAGGCATTTTGGTTGACATTGGGGTTGCATAGAAAATACAATTTCAGCAACTCTCAACTAGGAGAGGACACAAACAACTAACAACTGAAGTTACAACAGGGTTTAATTTAAGTAATGTATGTAAAGACCAAGGCTAATTTCCTAGCATCTGGCATATAGGCCTGGTTTTTACCCTTTTCCCTGCCCTTAATACATGTAAGGCCACAATGAAGAGGTGAGCAACAGCTTTGCTGAGAGTTTAGCAATTGCTCTCACATGTCTGCATAAGGAAAATAAGCATATAGGAACTGGTTCCAGTGTTGGACATACAGAGGGTGATAAATATATTTGAAAGCAAAGTGTGAGCATAGAGGATATTGTCTGGAATGGGGAGCAGGTTGGGAGCAGCAAGAAAGAAAGCCCATTCTCCCTGCTGTAGTTGGATCTGGAATGTTCACCAAAGGCCCACATGTGGAAGGCTAGATCCCCAGCTTGGTTGTATTAGGAAGTAGTAGAAAACTGGAGAGGTGGGGCTTCATGGAAGGTCTTTTGGTCATTAATGGTTTGCACTTTGTGTTAGTTATTTTTCTCTTGATGCTGAGACAAAAAACCCAACACCCAAAGTTAAAGGGGAGAGGATTTATTTAGCTCACAGTTTGCAGAGGTTTCAGTCTGTAGTTGACTGGCTCCAAGACAGTGATGGCAACCAGCATCTCAGAGGAGAACAACATGGTGCCCACAAAGGCAACATGGTGCCCACAAAGGCAGCAAGGGACCTTAACAGTGTCTTTCTGCTCCTTTTATCTATTCAGACTACTGGGATTAGGTCAGTGCCAAAACAATCACTTACATGTCATGGTTTAGTAATCACACACCCTTAATCCTAGCATCACACATTTCAGATTCAATCACCTCCAGAAAAGAAAGCCCCACCTCATCTGGATGAGGCTTTGTGGGGACTCTAAACACAAACCATAACACACTTGAAGAAAATAGTTAGACCATACACTTAATTCAGGACCCCCCTCCTTTTCTATTCCCTGAATATGCATTGAACAATTTGCTCTGACACACATTGCTGCCATGATGTGTTGCCTTGTCAAAGACCCACAAATCACATGGCAAATTAACCTTGGACTGGAACCACCAAAACTGTGAGCCAAAATGGACCTTATGGGTTGGGTTCTGCTTCTGGTGGAGGGTTGTGCTTTTAAAACTCACTCTACAAGAGTTATCTCATCATGTAAAGGTACAAGACCCTAATGATGATTATAACTGTGTTGTATACCTAAAATATACCAATAAACTTAATGGAAAAAAATTTTTTTAAGTTATTTCTAATGACTATGTAAATTACATCTATATATTCATATACCCAAAGCTACATATTACAAACAAGATTTCTGTGAAGATTTTTATATTGAAATTTATGAAAAATTTACAATTTATGCAATAAATTGATTTATGAAATACTCACTTTTTAATTAAATTAATTCCCATATTAAAAAACTGGCTACAGTAATCTATTCCACTTTTATCCCAAAGCTTTGCATATCTTCTTATAAAGGCTTCCATCCTAATACCTCAGTTCAATAAACCTTAAATTATGGAATTTTCAGGGAACAGATTGACTTCATTATGTAAAATATACTTAAAATAAGAGCTATAATGCAAAAGAATGCATTATATGTTAGCAATTCCTTAACATAATTACTACTGTATCATTTGTGGACGTAGCTTATAATATTTTTTCAATTAATAACTTCTTTTGAAGAAGTAACTTTCATGTTTATTATTTTGACAAATTAAAACAATTGTCAAAACTTCTGTATTTAAACAGTAAGACTAGAAATGTCTGGTAGAAACAAATGGGTGTACTCATATGTGTTTGTTTAAATTTAGATGTATGTCCAACTCTGTGTTATTTCCATGGATGAAGGAGGAATACATATCTCAGTAAAATGAAATCATACTAATTTAAAAAAACAAACCTTATCTTCATAAACCAATTATTTCAGATATTTGTTATAGTAACAGGAAGCTAACACACATTCTCTTCTAGCTCCACCCCAAGTTCTAGAGAAATGAGAGCTCCAGTCAAAGAAATTATTAAGTGAAAACATAAAAATAGTTGCGTGACAAAGAATGACATACTCATGGATGTCAGAATCAAGAAAGTCATCCATTTGTGGGTTGATCTGAAGGCTGACTTGCTACTGCTTCACCTCTTCCTGAAAGTCTACTCTTTGGGAGTCAGTCAGCTGCACAGTGGTACAGAATACCTGGTAGGGGCCAAAGATGATCCCTGAGTCCCTAGATGAATTCCTGAAAAGCCAGCTTACTGGCAGATTTGTCAAGAATATCAACTAAGCCATGACAGTTGTATAGCAACCTCTCAAGTGAAAAAGGAAAAGGGCAAAGTGAGTCTAGAACAATGGGTTCTACACTTTGAATTGGCTCTAAACCTGATAGGGCTGAGAAGAGTTATGGACAGGAGTCAGGAATAAAAACAGAATACTGTAGACCCCTGGCAAAGCTTCCTGGGATTGAACTTTGCTCTTTCTCCCTAGGTGTCCTGATGGCCTCTCTCTCTCTCTCTCTCTCTCTCTCTCTCTCTCTCTCTCTCTCTCTTTCTCTCTCATTTCTGAAAACCAGTCAGGAGTCTGTTCTTCTCTGTAGACTCTTCTGGTAGCTGGTTCAAACCGCCTATCCAGGGAGCGGTTGTATAGTAACCTATTTGTCTCAACAAATGTATTTTTGACGAATTGTTCAATTTCACCAAAGCAGGGACTAGACAGCTCTTTCTTTTTACCTATTTTGTTTTGTTTTGTTTTGTCAGGGATTGTTACCATATCAATGAATAGGAGCCATTGGAGAGGATTAGCTTTCTAGTTGGCAAAATCTGTGTGATTTGACAGTGATGTGCTATAATAGTTCTTTCTTTCCATAAGTGTACATCCCTATTCCAAGACAAGACAAGGACAGGGGATATCTAGTTACCCACAGCTTTCTAAATCTCTCTACTTTCATAGTCTATCCAAGCATCTTATTTTCAATGATGTGTCTGGTTTAAAAATTCTCTTTCCATTTTCCTCTGTTCCAAACTCTGATTTCTTTGGTGAGGAGATAAAGAAATATGGATGATTAAACTAGTTTGTGTTAAGGTGTGAGTGACTCATAACTCATTTCATGCACCAATGGATATTGCATCTTAATGAAAAGCTTTCTGGTGATGATAATGGTAGTAAAGAATTTCTTATGGGAAGTAGCCAGAAATTACCTGCATGCTTAGAGTTTTTAAAGTGTATTAATGAACTCAATTATTTTTAAACTATTCATTTTTAGGTGTTTCCAGCTAGATGGAATTTTAAAGAGAGAAAGAGAGAGAGAGACAGACAGACAGACAGAGACAGAGAGAGAATGTGGGTTTAGAATGATCTTCATAATTGATTCCGTTGTGTTTTATTTGGATTTGTCATAACTGGCTGTAGTAAGCAAAACTTCTGCAAGAAGCAAAATTAACAATTCTAATGGAGTAATGAAATTCTAAAAACTATAGCTAAAGGAGGGACCATTCAAAAATAATGAACTGACCTTCAATTATTGTCAAATGCTTCATCCTTATGTTAGAAATACTAATCAAGTGGAGAGCATCTAGTTTCTTTTTTATTTTTTCTTAAATAACAAAATTAGTCACCCATACAGTATTAAATTTCTTGTTCATTATACATAAAATATTTTGCTTTATTTTGGAATAGAAATTGCTGAAATTGAACATGATTGATACATAAAGTTATAACGAGTTTTCCTGTGAATGATGTGTTGCTCTGGCTTATATTTTTCCTTTTGTAAATGTAGATGAAGACACAAAAATAGTTCCTCCAGCAAATTCAACTTTGATACTCAAAACTGAGACATTCCTGCAAGTTTTGTCATCCTGTATTATATAGTGCAATTTTCTCTCTTCCTGAAGATTTCAGTCCCTTTGCCAGAAAAGAGGCCAAGTGTATGGCTTATCCTTTTGTTAACTGAAGCATGAATGTGAATATGTGTGCTGGATATTTAGCAGAGGATCTGAGTTAGAGTTGGGGCAAATTCACAGCTGTGCTTCCATATTACTGAAGCTAAATCAGCACCCAAATCTTTGGCTATCACCTTGGAGATTAAAGAAAGCATATGAAGTGGATCCAGAGAAGGAAACTATATTTTTTGGAATTCAAGCTTGGGATGGATGAGTATGTTTACACACCCAACTCTGCTGCAGATGGAGGGCAGTAGGTTGACCTTGCTACTGCGAGGGGTGGAGTGGAGAGGAGCTGTCCTTTCTGCCTGGCTAGCACTGCTGAGGCCACTTTGAAGGACGAGGAAGCCAGGTAATCTCACATGACAGACAAGGAGCTGGATCACTGCCCTTGCCTCTCCACTTAATGTGACTTTACCAATACAGTAAGAAAAAGCAACATATACCTTTGCAATAAAAGCCTGTGAGAAATTCCCCTGATAAGACAGTACTTTCTGGTAGAGGAAGAAATGGTTAATCTTCAAAATAATTTCACGCAAATTGTTGTCCCAGGAAAAGTGTGGACATAAATGATCATTTAGCAGCTCCTTGGACTATACAGGACATTGTGCTGGTTTTATTTTTGTTTGTTCTTAATTTTTCATATCCCTTTGTGATAAATGTTTAACTATATCTATTTAGTTAGATAGCATCACCATTTAAAAACAGCGGTAGCCGTTTCTGTCCATTCAAAAATGCTCCAACTCTTCCTGAGTGTTAGAAATTAGGACTACTTCATAGAATTGGCAAAAGAAAATCCTTTATCACTTCCTTATTTTATTTTCAGATGTTGCCTTCAGTGGACAAAACCCTCTAGTTTCTAAACATTAAAAACATGGAGATTCCCAGTGCTATCCTAGCTACCAACACTACAACTAGATGATGGTCCCATTTTGGATCCTGAATTACTAAGAAACATCACACACTCTCCACTGACCTCATGAAAGCATCCAGTGTCATTACAAGACTTTCATTTGGCAATGCCTGAGCAGCGTTGGCAGCTGTGAGAAGTTCATTGAGAACTTCAGGCTATTGGATATGCTGGTGAATGTCAGCCACAACTAGTGTCCCAATAAACTACACTAACCACAGCCAGGTTCCATGGAGCCCCAGCAGCCCTTCCATTCCTCTTTCTGTAGCTGGGTCATCCACAAACCTCCAGCACAGCTATCTCCCTCTCTCAGCCTGCAGAGCCGGTGGTCCTCTCAGTCTTCACAGAGGGCAGCTTCCTAGAGCTTTCCCAATCAACTGGTGCCTTCCTACATGACTTTTCTCCTTGACATTGATTTTTCTTCTGCATTTGCTCTTCATCCTTCTTTTTTTCTCTATGTTTTCTTTTTATACTTCCTTCCATTTTTAATTTAAATTTAATAAGCATTTGTGCTGTGTCACTCTGTGATGATTAACCCAGGTTTACAATCTAAGGCAAATATCTTCCTGTCAGAGGAAGAGTTCCTCTCCTCCCTAAAATAGGCTCAAAACAGGGCTCCTTTCCTCCTAGAGGGTTCTCTAAATGCTCCACACTGACGTTGATTGCTCCTTTCTGTGCTGTCAGTGGCCCCAGGTGGACCTCTCCTCTCAGCAAGTGCTAATGCAATTGCCACTTTCTGCTGGCTCTACTCAGGGGTAAACATAGAGGCTCCCATTGATGATCTCTACACTTCATGTTGCATTAGGCACATAGAAGTTCCTAAAAATATTTATTAAATTACTGAATACACACCCCCAAACACACACACACACACACACACACACACTTCATTTCTGTTTCTTCTCTATTCTTTTCCAGGATTCTGGTGAATAAATTATTTCCTTCTTTAGACTGAATACTCTGTATTCCTACCCTCTTTCATTTAGCTATAAATGGGCTTAAACTCTTGTTTTAAAAAATATTTTTCTTGATTTTGATAGCAGCTCAAAATGTCCTTCATTTCTTGAGAAAAGTTTGTATGTGTTAACTCCAATTTATGAATCATTATTCTTGTGGTTCTTAAAGTGTGGTCACCAGAGGAATATCATTGGCATCTTCTGAAGATATGTTAGAAATGCAGTCTTGGTCTCCACCAAAGAACCCATGGATGAGAAACTCTGGGTGTGGCTCAGCTGTCTCTGATGAAAAGCCCTCCCACTGATACCCATACATGCTCACTTCTGAGAGGAACTGCTTTTGCTGTATTACTTTTCCCATTGAGATTTGAGTCCTTGATTTGGTTGTCAGACTAAAATACCACTTTTTACTTCTATAAAGGGTATGTGCAAACATTCATGGGACTTATGATGAGGTGCATACTATGAGCAATCATTATAACATGCACCTACAATAGAAGAGAAAACTTTATAGCAGAAGACCTATTGCACCTTGATTCTGTTATTTTGTCTTATTTTCTTTGTCACTCAGTACATAATTAATATCTTTCTGCACTTGAAAAAATGTATAAATTGTAATGATAGATTATAGGTCTCTATGTTCTATTAAGTTTGATGAAAAACTTATTCCAATCTTCTATAACTTTACTAGATTGTCACAACATTGAAGTTAATATGAGCAAAATAATACCAATTGTGAATTTTTACATTTCTCTTTCAAATTTGGTACATTTATTTTTATACTACATTATTATATATGTTTGCAATTTTTGTATTTTGTTCTTTTTTATTATTTAGTCCCCCTCTTCACCTGTAAATACATTTGCCTTCCTATTATTACTATATTATTACTATAACTATATTAATATTATTTCAGCTCTTATATCCTTGTTACATCCTTTCTTTATTTACACATATTTTTTTTCCATTCCTGGGGACAGAATCTAAGGATTTCACACTGAGCAACATTCCTGGTCCTTTTAAAAATATTTTGGCTTTAAGACAGGGTCTCATTAAGCCATTAAATTGCCCAAACTGGGCTCAAACTTGAAATTCTCCTGCCTCAGTCTTCCCAAACACTAGGGTTACAGGTTGCACCACCAGGCCCAGCTATATGTATGTTCTTTAGAAGAAATTGATAACGTGAATTCAGTAAACAACAACACACTATACAATATTGTCACTTAATTTAAAAATTTTAGCTTCTTTTTGAGGAGGTAAAAGAAAAAATTTAAAAATATTGTATAAAGAATGCAAATGAAAAATGGTAAGGTAAGTAATGCTGTGCTAAAAATGGAAATGCTGTAGAAGAGAGTTGAGATAAAAAGGAAAATGCAGACGGAAAAGGCAAAGCGACAAATGGAAATAGAACATAACAGATTTAGAGGATAAGGAAGAACAAATGATTGATGGGATTCTCTGGTGCTGGCCTTCCAAACAACCTAACTGGCTGTGGTAAAAGTGATCTCCACTACAGGTAAAATACAGCCATCTTTCCAGTATCTGTGCAGTTTTTAATGCCCCAAGAAAGTTATATGTAGCTGGGATTTTCATTACCTTAATGATTTTTCATTAAGACAATATGTAGATAATTCCAATATGCAAGAACACAGGAAATATCCCACACAAGACCCATTTTTATAATATCTAGGTGTTATAATCAATATGAGGAGATGTTTAAGTATGAATAAATGACTGAGAAATAAAAAGTCATGATGAGCAGAGCAGATTCCATCCTCTGATATGTGAAAATAAGTCTAAAATCATCTGGCAATTACAGTCATACAAAGGAATACAAATGTGCTGACTGCTAACGGATTTTAAATGTTTTGTAATTAACTTAAAAAAACAGCTGAGAGGAAATGAGGTGAGAGAGCTTATCACAATAGTTTTGCTAATGTTGGCAAAGAAAAAAGCTATTAAAGCTTTGAAGGAGGAAGAATATTGCAGTACAGAAAATGGAAATATGTAGCTAATGTGAAATCACTATGAATGTAAAATATTAATATCTTTCATCATAATTTTCTTTAGTCAAAAACATTGAAAATAAACATTGCCTGCTTTGATTAAATATGTGTGCAATGCTAAGTAACTTCTTTAATTTCATTTTTATATTCTGGTATTTTATTCAAAATAAAATAAACATCATAATTTATAGTAAGTGGTAGTTTTCCCTATTTTATAAAATTATTTCTAAATACCTATTAAGTTGCTTATTTATCTTTACATGTTTCAGTTTATTCCATTATGTTATTTTTGGAATATTTTATAAATGTTTTAACTTGCATACAAGTCATTACTTATTTATTGAATATTGTGTGATATTTTAATACATCCATGTATCATATAGTGTTCAAATCAGAGTAAGCATTTTTCATTTCATTATAATGAAAGTGTTCAAAGTACATTCTTCTAGATTTTTGTAATATACAGAACTTCATTGTCTGTCCTCATGTTTTTGGAATATTGCTATGAAGTAGTAAAGAGATTTTTTTCCCTTTTTTTCTTTTTAATATTACTGAGCATTTTAAAATAAGGAGAGTAAATTGGTTTTTTACAAGTTTTACTAAAAATAACAGGCTTATTACAAAATAAATTTTGAAGAAATAAAAAAGAGAATACAGGCTCATTGTATTGTCCCAATCTAGCACCCAATCAGTTTTCTTCTCAGTTTTCCACTTCCCTACATTATCCTTGCTATGCAGCTCAGGAAGCCTTCCAAGTCAAGGGCTGGGCTGTTACCCCCCATCTCCTCTGGGCACCAAAATGCAACAAGCTGCATTGAGTCGATAAATTAGAATGCTTTTCTTTATGTGAATGCCTAACCACAATCTCCCACTCATTTCTTTGAAACACAATAGGGATGCCTCCGACATAAGACATTATTTGGGAGATGAGCTAATGTTGGCAAATAAGGAAAAAGGATCATGTGAGGTTCTGATCCATGAACTTGAGGTGATGATAGAGAAGAAAATGACTATACTATGGAAATAGAGCATTGAATGAAGACAGGTGGCCAGCACTGTAAATTAGAGATCATGAGATTAGAGAATTATATAAAGAAGTCTGTGTGTCACATGCAGATGGCATGGAATAGGAGAGTCTCTGCAGGCCACCAGTGTGCATGAGCATCCCAGAGAGACATTTTGTCCTAGTCAGCACCTTCTCTTTGACAGGGATTGGTGGGATGCATCATCTGCCCATACTGGAGACTACCTGATCAAGACCATGACTCGAAGTCTTTCAAACACCATGGACTAAATGTAATACATAGCAATTATCACTAAGAAAAGAACCCTCGTAAGGAGTAATAGGCAGTCTGTTGTTCCTTTGTGGTGCAGGGTTTAACTTTTATATTTCTTTCAAGCTGTGTAGAAATAATCAAAAGAGGACTGGATGTGTATGTTATTTCATTTAATATCAGGCATATAGGCTTTTCAAGCATACTGGGGTATTGACTGAGAGATAATGTTTACTAGGAATGAACATGATAGAATCCAAAGGAGTAAAAAATGCTTCCAAGATCATGGTGTTATAGACATTAGAACAAAAAAATAATTATTAAAACAATTTACTGGTTTTATTTGTATTTCTTTCCACTATAACACATTTCATGGTGTTTTTAGTTCATTTCAGCCCCCAATATTATCAGGAAGTGACAGATCCATGTGCTGGACCAAGTATAAACTTTGGGAAGAGAAAAAGAGAAGCAACTACAACAAAAACAAGCTGAACTGAATCAAATCACCAATTAAACCACTTCCTGGGTGTGTGACCTTGGGCAAAAATAATTTGGGGGTCACAATGCACTAGGTATTGATTTGGAAAATAGTGGCCATCATATGTAAAAATCACGGTGATATAGGGCGATACTATCATGCAAAACTGTGGGTGTAGTAAGTATATATGAGTGGCAGCTAGTGCTGCAACATAAGGAAGAAAAATTGGACAGTTTTGCCTGCTTAAGGGATATATGATTTGACAGTCCAAAATCCTTACAAATCTTAACATTTTATTAGCATCCTCATTCCATGGGCAGATGCACTGTTACTGACACATGCTGCTGTTTCTTAGCTTGAACATTTGCTGGCACCTCATTTGGCTGACATTCTCAGTTACACCATAACTAAGATTTTGTACTCTGTCCCTCAAGAGCCAAGCATTTAAAAGCACACTCATTCTTTCTTTGCACACATGAACATGATTGCACAGTTGTTGATGACACAAAACAATCAATATGGTTTACTTGTCTCATCCAAATAAATTGTGTATTTGGGTTCAGATTCAAGTAGGTGAAGCTTTACGTCAAGCCTCACACCTTAAAACAATTTGGATTGAGAGCAAAGCACGGCCTGGGCCATGTGTTCTCCTCATTGTGATTTCTCACATTTTAACTCAACTTACACCTTGAACAACAACGCTTCTGTTCAATTATATCTTACAATTTTTAAAAATATCCATGTGTGAGGCAATGTGTTAAGTGATTTGTGTGTGTGTGTGTGTGTGTGTATATATATATATATATATATTAGCATGTTCAATCCTTACAACAACCTTGAAAAGTCATTAGAAGTGTCTATTTCACAGTGGGAAAATTAAGGCATAGGGGCTTACATAATTTGCCAGCTACTTAATAGTGAGAATGTAAGAAAGGTAGATTTAAAATCAGGTCTTCCTGAATCTCAGACTCAGAGCTATTATAAGTATATAGCAATTCAATAATATGATTACCTATGTATTGTTTCTTTCTCATATAATTTTCCAATCAAATACTCTTCACTGGCTCCTTATTGCCTCCTAGGTAAAGATCAGATATCTAGGTCATCCACAATTTTCATTCAAACTTTGATTCAGCTTAATTACTTATAGTCTTGTGAAGGACAAAGTGCATTCCAGCAAGGCCACTTCATTTACTCTCTAGTGAGCATCTGCTATACACAACTCATTCAACTTTGGAAAAGGTGTTAAATCAAATGCATTCCAAGGCAGAATAATTTCAGATAGTTAGGGAGAATTATTCAGAATATCTTTTGAACACTTTATGATATCCTATTTAAATTATTTTTCTTCTAAAGCAAGGATTTTCAATGTTCCTTCCATAAACTACCAAAATGATTTCACTATGTGCTAAACATGTTACAACGGGGGAAACACAGTACTGTAACCTGTTGGTTTTAATTCATTTAACATTTTTACTTGTACTTACTAGTATGCTAGGCATGGTGGACTGCATGATTAAACTAAATAATCCTTTTATTGAAAGAATGCTTTATACTAGTGGTATATGTCACTTTTAGATATAACAACTTTTTTATACTATGTTCGTAGAAGATCATACTTGGTGATAGATGTTATAATGAGTTACAATGAAAGGAATGAAAGAGAGAGATGTGACATTGATATAGGGAAATGACCATACTACCTAGATACACTTCTAGTCATCAACTGGTTGGGTGGTCTCATTCCAATTATGGCTTTCAATTATGTAATTTCATATATTGACATGACAAAAAGAACTAATGATTGAGTTTGTGTACTTACATAAAGGAGATTTCCTTGACCTCATATGAACTACATCCCAATGACATCTGTATAACTAGGGCTATTACTTACCATGATATTTACTTTCATATTCTGAGCTTATTCATTTTAAGTTCAAAGCCTCTGAAAATTGAAATTACAGTAAAAGTGCTAAAAAAAGGGTAACATTTAGGTATTCTTTTGTGCATGTTAGTAAGCATTGGGAAAAAGGTTGTCCTAAAATAGGATACTCCACCAGACATACAAAATATGCTAGTCAGTACAATCACTCTTATTCTTATAAATAATTTCCTCTGTAATTATATCATTACTTTTGTTAAGTTTTACTTCCCTCTTTTGAAATATGTTTTTGAAACTTGATTTTGAGAACCATAGCCTCCTGATTTTGACCTGTCTTTGCAAATTAAGTTCACTGAATCTACTTTGGGTAAATAGAATTTGCGGGAGTCCAAAGTCCTCCTGCGTAAAGTGGCTTTTGTCTAAGTATTTACTGGAGATGGAGATGGTACATCACTTCCTTCTTTGTATCACTATAGAGAACCCAACCTTCTCCCTTCCTTTCCTCCACCCTCCATGATATAGTGTTAAATAGCACATTTTAATGCCATATTTTTATACAGTACAATTCTTAGTTGATGTTTTTAAAAATAACTTAAGATTTAAGATAGACCATGGTTTCCTATGTATATATTGTCTCTAATGTTTTCAAATACCACATAAAACTTTAAGTTTTCACTATCCATTCTCCTCATGATAGTTATACTATTTTGCTCCCAATTTGGAGCTACCTTACATAACACTGCCATAAACATTTGTGTAGATATCATTTAAGGAACTCCGTGAGAATTTATTTGAAGTATTACATGAATATATTTGCAATACATATCCAAATAAAATTGCTAAATGAAAATATATGCATACATTTACTGTGACCATCAAAACACTTCCAGGATAGCTGCTCCAGGTCATATCTTCTCTGGCACCAAAATAGGACTTCTATAGCCTACAATACTATAAGCACTCAACTTTGTCCAACATTCTAATCTTTGACAGATATATATATATATATATATATATATATTTTAGTGTTCAATAAGTGTTTTAATTTTATTTTTTTCATTATGTTTATTGGTATATTTTAGGCATAAAATACAGTTAGATTCATCATTGGGAACATGTATCTTTACATGACGTATCTTGGTTCTTATTTTTTTCCAATTCCCCTGCCCTCCCTTCACCCCCTTCACCTTTCCCTATTTACAAAGACTTTGTTCCTATTTTTTTCCTTTTCTCATATTTTTCCCTTCTTTCCTTTCTCCTATGATTCCCACTTCCACTACTCCTTTAGACATTTTCTTCCTACTACAAAATATCAATTATACATTTTGATCCTTATTTACACTTTTAGGTTTTCACACCAGAGAAACTATTCAGTGCTTACACACGTGTGTCCTATTTATTTCACTTAAGAGTATGGACTGAGGGGCTGGGGATTTAGCTCAGTGGTTCTGTCACCTGCCTCTCAAGTGCAAGGACCCTAGTTCGATCCCCAGTACCAAAGAAAAAAAGAGTACGGACTCAATGTGCATTCACTTAGATATAAATGTCTCTAGTTTCTCATTTTTTATGGCTGAGTAGTATTCCATTTTCTTTTTTAAAAAATCCACATCTTCTTTATCCAGTATCCAGTTGATGGGCAATTAGGCTGTTTCCAAGTTTTAGCTATTACAAACTGTGCCGCTATAAACATAGATGAGCATATATCACTGTGGTATGATTCTTTTAATTCTTTTGGGAAGATACCCAGAAGAGGAATAGATGGGTCAAATGGGACTTCTAATCCTAGTTGTTTGAGTGGTTTCATCAGTCTGCACCCCCACCAACAATAGAGAAGGGTTCCTTTCTCCCCACAACAATGCCAACATTTGTTATTGGTTAATTTCTTGATAGAAGCTATTCTTTCTGGGATGAGCTGGGATCTTAGCATTGTTTTCATCTGCATCTTTTGAATGACCAGTGATGTTGAAAATTGTTTCATATGCTTATTTGCTGCCTTTACTTCTTTGTCTGAGAAATGTTTGTTCATTTCAGAAGCCCATTTTTGAACTGAGTCTTTATATTTGGGGAAATTTGATTTTTTGAGTTCTTTATATATTCTAAATAGTAGACCTTTGTCTGAGGAACAGCTGGTAAAAGTTTTTCCCACATTGTAGGTTGTCTATTAGCTCTGTTGGTGGTTCTCTTGCAGTGCAGAAGCTTTTTAAAAAGTTGAGATGCCAGTGGTTGATTCTTTGTGCTAGTTCCCATGCTACTGAGGATTTGTTCATAAAGTCTTTTCCTATGCCAATGTCTTCAAGAGTTCTACCTAAATTATCTACCAGTGAGTGTAGTGTTTCTGTTTTAATATTTATATTTTTAATCCACTTGTCTTTTAGTTTAGTGCATGGTGAAAGATAGGGGTCTAGTTTTAATCTTTGAGAAGTTGAAATCTAGTTTTTCCAACACCATAGATTGAAGAGATTATCTTTTCTCCAGTGAAGATGGTTGGCTTCTTTGTCAAAGATGAGATAGATTAGTATGTCTGGAGTTGTTTCTGCATCTTCTAATCTATTCCACTGATCCTTGGGTCTGTTTATTTGCCAGTACCATGCTTTTTTTATTACAGTGGCTTTGTAGTATAGTTTAAAGTTGAGGATTGTGATACCTCCTGCCATGTCTCTTTTCCCTAGAATTGCTTTTGCTATTCTAGATCTCTTTTGGTTCCAAATGAATTTTTGGATCATTTTCTCTAGTTCTGTGCAATATACTGTTGAGATTTCAAGCAGGATTGCATTGAAACTGTATAGCAGTTTTGGAAATATGACCATTTTCACTATCTTGGTTCTTCCCATCCACGAACAAGGGATGTCTTTCCATTTTATTATAACCTCTTCAATTTCTTTTTTCAGAGTGTTGTAGTTCTCAATGTAGAGGTCTTTTGCTTCCTTCATTAGATTGATTCCTACACAAGGCTGCTTATTTTTGAGTGTTGGTCTTGTATCCAGGTACTCTACTGAATCTGGCAATTATGTCTAGAAGTCTTTTGGAGAGTATTTTTGTTGTTGTTGTTTTGTTTTGTTCTGTTGTTTGTTTTTCTTACTGGGGATCGAACTCAGATCCTTGTGCTTGCCTAGCAGGAGACAAAACCACTGAGCTAAATCCCTGGTCCCTTGGCAGAGTTTTTTGGGTCCTCTGCACAGAGTATCATGTCATCAGCAAATAATGACAGTTTAACTTCTTCCTTTCCTATCTTTATTCCTTTTATTTCTTTCTCTTGTCTAATTGCTATGGCTAATATTTCCAAAACTATATTGAACAGGACTGATGATAGTGGACATCCTTGTCTTTTTCCTGATACAGACCTGAAGGTTTTTAGTTTTTGACCATTTAGTGTGATGCTGGCTGTTGGATTTTCATAGATAGCCTTTATCACGTTGAGATAAAGGCAATTGATTCCAATTCTCTGTAGGGTTTTTTATCGTGAATGTGTGTTGGATTTTGTCTAATGCTTTTTCTGCATCTATTGAGATGATCATATGTTCTTTGTCCTTGACTTTGTTAATGTAGTGTATTACATTTATTGATTTATGTATGTTGAACCATCCCTGCATCCCTCAGATGAATCCCACTTGGTCAGGGTATATGATCTTCTTGATGACCCTCTGTATTCTGTTTGCCAGTATCTTGTTAAGGATTGTTGCATCTAAATTCGTTATGGAGATTGGCCTGCAGTTCTCTTTTTGGGTTGAGTCTTTCCCTGGTTTAGGAATCAAAGTAAAACTTGCTTCCAAGAATGAATTTGGAAGAATTACTTCCCTTTAAACTTCATTGAAAAGTTTAGTGTAGTGGCAATATTTTTTCTCTACATGTCTTGTAGAATTCAGCAGTGAATCCATCAGGAACTTGACTTTTCTTTGTTGGTAAATTTTTAATTACATTTTCAATTTCCCTGATTGTAATTGGAGTGTTTAGAATTTTTGTATCTTCTTCATTCAACTTTGGTATTTCATATGTGTCTAGAAATCTGTCCATTTCTTCTGTGTTTCCCATTTTATTAGGCTACAGGTTCTAGAAGTAGGTATTGATGATTCTCTTGATTTCTGCTGGATCTATTGTGACTTCACCTTTTTCATTACTAATTTCACGGATTTGAGCCTTTTCTTTCCCTTTTTTTATAAGGTTGGCAAAGGGTGTATCGATTTTATTTATTCTTTAGGAAAACCAACTCGATTCATTGATTTTTTTGTGTTGTTCTCTTAGTCTCCATTGCATTAATTTCTGCTCTTATCTTTATAATTTCCTCCCTTGTATGAGCTTTGGGTTTGTCTTGCTCTTCTTTTTCTGGGAGCTTAATTCACCATTACGTTGTTTATTTGAACTTACTCTGTTTTCCTAGTGTGGGCATTCACTGCTATGAATTTCTCTTGTAGAACTATTTTCATTCTGTCCCATAAATTCCTGTATGTTGTACTGGCATCATCATTAAATTGTAAAAACTGTCTAATTTCTTCTTTAATTTCCTCTGTGACCCATTGGTTATTCAGGAGAGTATTATTCAATTTCCATGTGTTTGTGAAGTTTCTGTGGTTTCTTACACTATTGATCTCCAGTTTAATTGCACTATTGTCTGATAATATACATGGGATTACTTCAATTCCTTTGCATGTACTTCAACATGTTCTATGAACTAGTATGTGGTCTATTTTGGAAAATGATCCATGTGCAGCTAAAAAAGAATACATATTTTGATTTTGTGGGGTGGAACACTCTGTAGATGTCTATTAAATCAATTTGTTCAAAAGCTTGGTTCAGTTCTACTATTTCATTGTTGATTTTTTGTCTCAGTGATCTGTCTATTTGTGACAGTGAGGTATTGAGGTCCCCCACTACAATTGTATTAGTGCTTATTTGATTTTTCATGTCCCTTAATATTTGTTTTGTATAGCTGGGGGCATTAGTATTTGGTGCATATATATTTATGATTATCATCTCTTCCTCTTGGATTGTTCCCTTTACAAGGATGTAAGTGACCTTCTTTATCTCTCTCAATTAGTTTTGTTTGAAATTTACTTTGTCTGCAAAGAAGATAGCTACCCTTGCATTTTTCTGGGTTCTTGTCTCATGGAGAACTGTTTTACATCCCTTTACTTTCAGTCTATGAGTTTCTTTTTGAGCTAGGTGCATTTCTGATATACAGCATATTGCTGGATTTTGCTTCTTAATACATTCTCCAGTCTGTTTCTTTTGATTGGTGAATTGAGGCCATTAGCATTGATGGTTATAACTGGTATGTACTGGCTTATAATTTTCATGTTATTTTCCTGTTGTTGGGTTTTTTTAATGAATTTTATTGATACATTTTAGGTATACAATATAATGACATTCATCATTGGAAATTTGCATTTTTACATAATCTCTCTTGGTTCTTATTTTTTTCCCATTCCCCTGCCTGCCCTTCAATCCCACCACCCCTCCCTATTTACAAAGATTTTGTTTCCATTTTTTCATTTTCAAAATGTTGGCTCTTTTATTTTTTCCCCTCTCCCTTTAATTTCTTGCCTTTTCTGATGAAATATTTTGGATTTCCTCTTTTGGGCCTCATGGAGTTGTGAACTTCATTGTCTTTGTCTAGGATATTTTTAAAAATTGTTTGTTTCACTTAAGAGTATGGCCTCAATATGCATCCATTTAGCTATAAATGTCTCTAGATTTTGTTGTTCTTTATGGCTGAGTAGTACTCCATTTTATAAAAAAAAATCTTTATCCCATTTCCAGTTGATGGGCACTTGGGCTGTTTCCAAGCTTTAGCTATTACGAACTATGCTACTATAAACATGGGTGCACATATATCACGGTGGTATGATTCTTTTAATTCTTTTTGGAAGATACCCACCAGGGGAATAGCTGGGTCAAATGGGACCTCTAGTCCTAGTTCTTTGAGGTATCTCCATACTGATTTCCACAAGTGGAAACAAAGTCTTTGTAAATAGGGAAGTTTGGAGGGGGTTCATGGAGAACAGGGAATGGAGCAAAAATAAGAACCAAGATACATCATATACAGGTACAAGTATCCAGTGGTAAATGTATTGTATACCTAACATGTACCAATAAAAGAATTTAAGGGAAAAATTGTTTGGAGTGCTGCTTTGGTATTCATGAAGTTTCTCAGATTTTCTTTGTCATGGAAGTATTTTATTTCCCCATCAATTTTGAAAGATAGTTTTGCAGGATACATCAGTCTAGGTTGGAGGTTGTTTTCTTTTAGGGCTTGAAATACTTCACTCCAGGCTCTCCTTGATTTGAGGGTTTGTGTTGAAAACTCTGCTGTGATTCTGATGGGCTTTCCTTTGCATGTGATTTGTTTCTTTTCTCTAACTGCTTGTAGTATTTTGTTCTGTTGGGTTTCCAGGATCTTGATTATTATGTGTCTAGGTGTAGAATTTTTTTTTTTTATCATGGCTAGTTGGAATCCTATATACCTCACTTATCTGTATGTCAAATTCTTTTGGTTTGTTTGGGAAGTTTTCTGTCATTCATTCTATGAACAGTTTTTTTTGTTGTTGTTTGTACTTTCTCTTGCTTTTTTGTGGACTTCTGTCAGTCTTATATTATTCTCCTTTGTATCATCTAGGAGCTGTTGGATTGATTTTTCATGGTCCCTTACTATTTTTAAGAGATCTTGCTTTTTTTGGTCACTGACCACCATCATGTATTCTATATCTGATATTCTGTCTTCAGATCAGCACAGTCTGCTGTGTATACTTTCAATAGAGTTTTTAATCTCCTGGATATCTGTTTGAATCTGTTTCATGGTTTCCATTTCTTTCCTATGCTGGGCATTCATGGCTTGCATCATGGTCCTGAACTCATCTATTTTTTTTTAATCTGTTTCTGTTCTAGAGTCTCCAATCATGACTTTTATTTTGCTCACCATCTCTGTAGTTGTCTGGGAAACTATTTCTGTTTTGAATTTTTTTAAAGCCTCATTCATCTGTTTTGTTACTTCCTGTGCTATCAGTTCAGGGTGCCTGGGTGGTTGATTATCAGACTTTTCCACCTTGTTTCCCCCAGAATTTGCCTTTGGTAAACTGGAAGACTGAGTTTGTGCCTTGCTTAAATGTCTTCTTATTTCTATTTTTTGTTGTTGGTACAGTCCTTGTTTAAATTCCTGGGTTGATACTTCAATTTGCTTATTGTAAGTTTCTTTGTCACTTGTATTTAGAACCCTTAAGGAATGATTGCTTCTCAGAGGTGTCTTCCAGATATAGCTGGTCTTTAGATTTTGAGTCTCTTATGGCTCTGGGGCAATCTCATTTTCATTATACTAGGAAGGATAACTGATCAGATCAATCACAACTCCTTATCCCAAGTGATACAATCAGCATCGACAATAGTATCAAGCACAGTTTAGAAAAATGACAATTTGTGGTAATTATTAATCTATCACCTTTAACTGTTTGAATTAAATCAAAAGTGAGGACCAGCTCAAAATATGTTTATAGTGAATAAATTCTTCAATATAGCAACTTTACCCTTTGGGATGGGGACTTAGAAAGAGTAAGGCCCTCTTTCTGTTGTTCACTTCTGCTCTGTCTTCTGGAGCTCAGGACAATGGCCTTTATGATCCCCCGTGCATCTGTGGTCTGGATTCAGGTATAGGTGCAGCCAGCAGGCCAGAGGTGGGGGTGGGGGCACACTGAGGTGGTGCTGCAGGCCCCTGAACAGCTCCACTCCTTTCTGGGCCACTTGTGGCTGGGAGGCCTGGATGGGGGTGGGCCAGCACCAGTGGCTTCAAGTGGCTGTGCTCCTCACCCTAAAACAATATGTGTTTTAATTTTAGACAGGATTTTGTTACTGCCATATGCTTCAACTGAATTATGTACATTAGAGCTTTATAATCATCACAAACCTATATCTTGCATTTAGAGTAAGGCAAATAAGGGCCACATCAATCAAGAGGATGATATAAGTTTATACTTACTCGTTCTGTTGTTTTCTGTTTGTGTGTTTTTTGAAGTGTATTTTTTTTTAACAAGGTTTCACCATGTAGTTCAGATTGGCCTTGTGCTCACTGTGTAGCCCAGGCTATCCTTGAACTTATGGCAATCCTCCTGCCTCTGCCTACTGAGTGCTGGGATTACAGATGTGTGTCACCAAGCCCAGCTCTGTTTGTTTTGAACACTAGTGTTATAGTGTGAATATTGACTGTCCATCAAAGTCTCAAGTGATATAGACTAAGTCATCAGCCTAGGGTGCTACTGGTAGGTGATGAGGAGGTAAGCTCTAGTGAAGGAATGTCAGTTATTGGGCTGTAACTTTAAGGGAATATTAAAACCACAGCCCATTTCTTCTCTCCCTTTAAGTTCCTGACTGCCAAGAGGGAAACAGTCTCTTCCACATGTTTCTGCCATAATATACTCCTTCACCACAGGGCCAGCACCAACTAACCATGGACTTAGCCTTCCAATCACATAAGCCATAATAAGTCCTTCTTCCTTTAAGCTGATAACCTCAAGTATTTTGTCATAGTGGCAGTAAGTGGATGAACACAAGTTCCCTTGTTTCACTATTGCTGTGCAACACCCCCACATGAAGCTTATAGTAATGTAAGATATAGATGTTCTATTTTGGTACCACAGGAAACAACAGCTAGAGCATCTACCCTGGATGCATTCTGATGGTCACAATAAATGAATGCAATAAGTCTGTCCAGTCATATCCTGAAACCTCTTAAACTCCAAAACTGTGAGCCAAAATAACCCTTTTCTCTGTATGTTGAGAATTTTCTAATAGTGAGAAAATAACCCTTTTCAAGCATGTTGAGAATTTTCTAATAGTGAGAAAAAGCTAACAACATAACTAGAGAAGGTAAAAGTCGTACAATTTATGCAAGTAACCAAAACCTTGACTCCATGCGCTCTACTTCAAAATGGTAATACATTCTTTTGTAATCAATGTTTCATAATGCCTATTTAATACTTATAATCTAATTTTTAAAAATAATATTATAGGCTAATATAAAGGACGAACAAAAGGGAAGTAATTTATAATGAAATAATCTGCTTTTCAATATGTAAATTTCAGGCTAGTCTCCAGTAGAAGACATGAAGAAATAAATGCTTGCATCTGTACATAGACTCTTAATGAAAGTAACATCAATGAAGCTACCTGAAACAGGTGCATTATGAGAGTAATTCAAATTTTACAGCACTGTTTCTCACAACATGGTTTTCTAATGGAATGACAAATTCTTGGTAAAATTCTTAAAAAATAGAGGAAAATTAAAAATAAAACTTGCCTCAATTTACAATCCATTGTATTTCAAAAGAAGTCAGTAATAATAAAATCCAACCAAAATATGTTTTTTTAATTTAAATGTAAAATGGATCCTTGATTAACATCTTTTCAATAAGTTTTTTGTTTTCTATTATTGTTCAGCAGGATATTTGAAAATGATGCAGAATGTATTGAAATTAATTCTCTGGGACTTTCTCATGCTTTATTAAACATCCCCATAAACAAACAAAATGCCTATTTTTACTTGGAAAACTACTGTATTGGTCAAATGACACATATAATTAACATTTTAAGAATAGTTAAATCTTCATTAAGATTTAAACACTAACCAGATTCATTAAGAGTAAACTACTAAACAGTTGCTGTCTAAGCTGAAGAAATACTTGTAAATGCTTGGTTCACTTAAATCACATACCATGGCATATGTACAGAGGAAACTAACCATGATGAAGCCAGGGTGGACTCTCATTATTTAGGGCAGAGGAAGCAATGGCCTAGAAAGACAACAGAGGATTTTGACCTCTTCAGATTACATTCTAATCCTAGCTCTCACAAGTAGCACAAACTTAATCAAGTTACCTGAACTCCCTAAACCTTTAAGACAAACTTAGAAGGCTAGGTAATTGATACTAGATATATGACAATGTTGTATGGGTCAATTAAAATAATATATGCACCATCACTCTGCAAAGCAGGCAGCTGATGGAAGGTAGCATAGGTCCTGTGGTGAAAGGCACTCCTGCCGACAGAGTGCCTGCCAGTCTCAGACAGTAGGAATTGTTTTTGGTTAGGCTTTTTACTAGTTAAGTACACAAGAAGGTCTGTTGATTGATCAAATTCTAATTTATCACAGAAGGAATCACTATTACTTATAGGAAAAATTATTTTCAAAACTTTAATTTGTGTTAGTACAAAGGAGAAAAGTGAGTACAAGTATTTAGAAATAAAGAAGGCTAGTGAAAATTGTGGGGTATTAGATCAGGCCTTCCCCCCCAGATTCATTCCATCAACCTTGAGGTGGTGAACAGACTTGAACTTGACATGAATTCAACAGCCTTTGAAACACTACAGGATGGAGGTCATTCTTGATATTGTTCTTCATTGTCTAAATGTCCATTGTATGTGGGTAGCTGGATGGGACAGGTTTTAAAGTGTAACTCTACTTAACTTCATAATAAGCATTTACATTCTGATTGTATTTTAAGCCTACTAATGCCTTAATGTAATTTCTGTTATAATTTTTCATTTAAAATTGATTTTAAAGTAATTGCTTCATCTCTCATATACCACTTATCATCGAAAGTTGGTCCTAAAGTTAATTTTCAAGAATTATATCCAAGAGATCATTCTCGATGAGAAACTACCTATTAATTTGTTCTTATATTGTCCTTTAAACAATAAAAACATTTTATAGAAATTGGAGCACCTCCAGAAAAAGCAAATGGAGCCTTTAAATTAATCCTGAAACCCATGGAGGCTGAGGAGATGCAGTATCATCAAGTGACTTCCCTTCAATTTCCCCTTTGAGAATTAAGGATAATAGCGAGTTTTGCTGGGCACTGATGTGGTGGTTGGATATCTCAGGATAAAACATTTTACAGAAGAGTGAAGCATTACAAATAGAGCACATTGGCTTTCATCACTTAAAAGTACAGGCTGATCTTTGCCTCTTGCTCCCTTCAGCCGGGCACTGCAGGACTGATGCGAGTGTGGGTGAGTGCAGTGCAGAGTGGTGGAAGGGAAGCGGGCATAGAGAGATGAAAGGTAAGCCGAGTCTCAAAAGCTCCCTTCCAAAGTAAGAAACAAGAGGCTTATTGCCAATGGGCAAATTTCTAAATAGATTTGATGCTCTTTTATCTTGTTGTTGCCTTTCAAAGCTTGAAAGTGTTTGGGGGCTGACACAGCTGTCTGAATGAACACTGCTTTCAAAGCCTCTTGAACAGCAAGGGTTCCGCTGAACTTCTCCCTCCACCTAGAGCAGAAAAGAATCCAGTCTCTCACCTCCACTACTGCCAAAATGTGTGACTAATTATGGGACAAAGTTTCTGGGGGAAAGGCCAAATATTACAGAGTGATGGAGAGAGAGGATATTAAGAATTGGAAATCCGAATAGAGATGGAACATCACCAAAGAAATAGGACCGGATGTAGCATAATAGTAAATAATAAAAATGAAATACAGTTATAAAATGGTAAATAAAAATGTCAAATTTAGAACAATCAGGTAAAGGAGATTTTGGGGTGAGGATGTTCTTACAGATCTATTCAAATAATTAAGAATATGAAGGCCAAGAAAGGAAGGGAAATTGAATTTTGACTTGCTATGGGTGACCATATGTTTTGCTTAAGCCTGTCATTTTAATCAGATCAGTGGTTTCCAATAGGTGGTTTCCAGACCAGCCACATAAGCATTTCTGGGGTACTCAGCAATGAGTGCATATTTGTAGGCTCCACCAAAGATCTGGAAGTAGAACTTTTGGGGATGAAGTCTGGAGATCTGTGCTTTGACAAACTTTCAGGATATCCTGGTGTACCTCTAAGTTTGAAAACCTCAATGTTAAATCTATCCCATCTTTATAAGTGGTCTGCAAGCTAAGTACTGTATAATTTAGCTTCACATTTGGGGTAATGCAGTGAATACAGAGATATTAGGGCCCATGTGAGAGGAGGCAGCAGGACAGAGGATCACACCCAGATCCATCTCACTTCTCAACCTGCACCTTGCCTGATTTTTTCCACAAGGCTTCCAATAGGTGACATAGGAATTTTTTAGAAATATAAAAGAAAGTCAGTTATTGCACACATAATGCTAAGTGTGGGTGCTATGCGAATAGGCAACAGGTGTCAGGTGAGGATGTTGAATTACCTGAGGTGAGAACTTTGCATTCTGATAAAAGGATCATTTAGAATTGATTCTTGGTAGCACAGAGCCCTTCTGCTCCCAGATACCTCTGTTGGAAAAGTGATTTTCAAATCACTGCTGTGGACCAGCATGATTAGTAGCTAATTGTTAGCAATGCAAATTCTGGGCCCAAGAACCAAGGTTTTGAGTGAGGGTGAGCCATCTTTACTTTTGTAAACTCATGTTGATTGAGGTAAGCACAAAAGTGAGAGAACCACTGGATTTGAGGCAAAAGGGGTCTCTGGGGGAAGAGGTGAGTGAGGCCACAGACAGGGTCATTAGTAACAGCTGCTTTCTGTGAGTGGGGAAGGTGGGGATAGAAAGGTGATGTGAAGCATGGAGCTAAGGAGCGAAGAATGAGAAAAAGATAGGTGAGCCTGAAAGGCCCTGGCGTAATACTTGGAAGTGGACTCGAAGACTTCTTTCCCTGTAGCAATTTTTTTTTTTGCTCGATCAATGCAAATTCTGTCTCAAAGGGTAATTTATTCACTGTTGGTGAAGCAGTTAATGGTGTTGTAATTTTGTTCTGAATAAGATATTGTACACTTATTATTTCATGTATTTAACAGAGCTTGAAATTAACACCATTACTAGAGCAAGACTCATTGATGTTACCTCCAGCCCCTGGCAGGAAATGTCCTCTGCCAGAGGGAGCAGCAGCCTGGTGCTCTTTTGTCTGCATGGTGCTCCAGTCTCGCTTTGGAATGGAGGCTGAAACAATTAAGTTCCTAGCCTCATGATCATTTTTGTTAATAGTGCTTGCTTGTCAAGATCTGTAATGGTATTTTTCAGTTTATAAGTTTATTTTACTGGTGAGTGAAGCTCATTTTAGGAAAGGGGCCATATCTGATGGCCTACCTCACTGAAACAAAATAAATAAAATAAACAAAATAAATTTATCAGTCCACCCTGGAACTCTACTTCTATACTCATATGACCCTGAGCCTGGCCAGTCTTCCTTGGGAGAAGAAGGCAAGATGCTTAGTGGATGCAACAATGGTCTTCAGTTCATCATTAAACAGCTCTACCCTAGAGAACTTTCTTGATTTCTTGGAGTCTCTCTTCACTCCTATGTAAATTAGGAATAATGAAGCCCAATGCAACACTTACTTTTGGGAGTTAAACATTGTAATAAATATGAACAGCCAAAAAGATAATAAGCATCAATGTTTTTTAAGCACCTACTCTTCACAAAATATATATTAAAGTATTTTTGTAGATTCTCAACATGTGCATTGTCATTATTTTTAACAGTAGAGGAGAATAAATTATATCTCAAAAATATATAGTAGAGACAGAACCCCAAATGGCTTATGATTACCATTATACTTGCATGAAAATAAAGAAAATGAGTACTGAGGTTCAAGCATTACCTCATGGCTTCAATACTAATACAGAAGTGGTGACCGTCACTGGAGAGCACAGTGAGTGGGTCTGTCCTGCCATGGACAAGGCAAAGGGCTCCGCTGGCACTGTGACACAGGCACTCCAAATGGCCTCGTGTAGTAGGGTATCTTTTATCCCCAGTTAACAGCGAAAAAGCCTGAGCGAGAAGGTAAGAAAATTTCTCCAGGATCACAACGTTTGAATCCCGAGTGTCTGCTCTCCCCCTGTGGATTCTATTTCATCTCTCAGTGGATGTTTTACTTTCCCTTAATTTTTTCCCTCTTACATGTGTTTATACTATTTCTAACTTGACTTCTAAACTGCTGTTTAAGATCTTTCCATTGTCTTCCTTTCCTCTACTCCTGCTCTTTTTTTTAAGATATCTCCTCTTGGCAATGGATTGCACACAAGTAAACAGTTATTATAACATTATTTTTGTTATTGAGGACTGGATGGATCTGTCTGAGTCTATAATAAATGACTTGATAAGTAATAAGCAGTAAAATCCAACATCAAGATAAACACTCCCACAGGGAAAGGGCTTTAATAAATATTTATTGAATTTAATAAAAGCTCTCAAGTTAAGAAAGTTAAACTAATGTAACAATTGTAGAAGAACTTTCATATAAAATTCTTATGACATCTGATTATAATCCAAATATGTATTTTTCAAATAAGTTCCCATGATACCTTACATTTCTTCAGTTTAATTCAATTTGTTTATTCACTCCACCATTCATTAACTTATTTATTCAATGACCATTTATCTGATGTTTACAATATTACAGAAACATGCCAAATCTGGGTAATATAAAAATATTAAAATATTAAAATATGAAATAGCATTTGCTTTTGAGAAATTCATAGCTAAATGACTGAAGGCAATGATATATTTAGTTTAATTTCTATATTACATGAGTATAATGAAATTATCTTTATGTTCATTATACACAAAATTTTCACTAATTTACACTGACCATTAAGTTAATTAAATAAGTAAAGTTTGAGGCAGGATTGGCTGATTTAGGAAAGATCAACAAGTAGCATGTAGTTATAATTGAATTTCATTTAATTAATTTTAATATAAGAAATTTTCTTATATAGTGGAGAGGAAATAAGAAATCCAATTCAAAAGATACAAAATAGCATATCTATAGGATGAATATATCTAAGGACATAACATAGATGAAGACTCTAGTTAATATAATTATATTGTATTAGAATTTTTTTTTTGGTACCAGAAATTGAATTCAGAACCCTGAGCTTGCAAGGCAGGTGGCAGCACCACTGAACTAAATCCCTGTCCCTGTATTAGGAATTTTTAAAAATTAGATTTTAGTTGCTCTTGTCACAGAAAAAGAATAATTATGTACAGTGACAGATATGTTAATATGCTTCAATATAGTATCCATTTTATTATCTAACATCGTATTTCAGACCTCAAATATTACACACAAAGATTATTTTTTTAAAATTTAAAAAGAGCAATATAGTTATTTGGGATGTGCTTCAGTAAAATATTATTTGTTGTTTATCTGGGTTTCAAATATAACAAGTGTCCCCTGTATTTTATCTGTATATTATCTGACCTTTAAGGTCTCATTCCTTCTTGTATTCTACTTGCGGTACTGTAGTAATTAAAAATTAAGTATGCTAAAAAATAAAATAAAATAAACTTTTTAAAGTGCAGAGGAAAAAGCAGAGCCTACTGAGAACTCTTACCTGTACTGAGGTCTATAACCTGCAGTCTTCAGCACCTTAAACAAAAGTAATGAGATTTTGAGACCCTTGTAGGAGAGGCATTTTTCTGAAGGAAAATTATGTACCCTATCAGACATATTTTCTACTAGAGAGCAATAGTTTTCTCATTTAAGTCTGCCTGTCAGGGAATATTTTGAGAGCAGTGATATTTTTAATACCATATTTCACTCAAGGATTTCAAAGTACTTTATAAATAATTACATTATTAATGCCTTAGTGACCCCTGTGAAGTACCTAGGGACCATATATTATTTATAATCACATTATGGATGGAGAAACTGAGATAAAGAAGGGTTTAGTGGTTTGATCAAGGTCATGGAATGAATCACTAGTGAACCCAAGGACAGAACTCAAAACTGGTAAGCTCTGCAGTTCTGTGTGCTTAGACCATGAGGGCTTTCCTCCAGCAATAAATGGTCTTCCTTTTAAAAAGAAAGTAGTCATCCTTCCAGTAAGCTGTAATTATTCTTAATGACCTTCTTGTCGGCCCTGCCAATTTCCTTCACCCTACCCGCCACACACTGCCCAAGGTGAATCTCATGGACTTGGAGAAGCACTTCCCTGGGGAATACAGAGAACGGTCCACAGTTCTACTCAGGTGAGCAGAGTGGCCCTAAGGGCAGCTGAAAGAATGTTTAATAGATATAAGGATTAGAACCAGAATTTGTTTAAATGTTGACTTTGACACTTCACTAGATAGATAGTTCTAAAAGAGCCACTCAGTGTTTCCCAGCTGAAGGTCCTTATCTCCATAGCAAAGATATTAATATTAATCCTGACATCTTATATTATTGGAAATGCTATTCATAAAATCCTTAGCAATACTTAGCACATAGCTTTTTTTTTAACCAAAAAGCTAGTACTTAATATTATGCATAATCTCTGCTTATTCTCATGAGCAGGAAAATGATGGGATTATGAATAGGTGGTCTTGGAGGTCTTGTCTGGCTTTGAGATGAGATGATCTGACTTTGAAAAACTCACTGAAGGGGCCAGGTATTTAGCTCAGTGGTTCTGCCACTTGCCTTGCAAGCACAAGGACCCAAGTTCAATCCCTGTACCAAACAAAACAAAACAAAACAAAACAACTCACTGAAAGTCACCTTCAAGTAAGGGCCAAGTTAATTGGCTGTCCTTTAAACAAGCTTTAATTACATGAATCCCTGCATCAGCAGCAACATTGTTGCTACTAATTATCCACGTGCGAAGTGCAAGTAACATGCTTTTTACACATACACGAGGACCTTCTGGTAGCCAAAGATTTATTTTCGGCATTCAATGGGACTTTTGCTCCGAGAGAGCCCTCAGATCATGGTGTTAGCACTCAAGCTATTGCTCTGAAATGCTCTGCCTAATACCAGTTGGGTGACATGTTGCCAGACACAGTGAAAACTCTAGACTTTGGAGTTAAGCATTTATTGGACCTTGGGCAGAACTGTTCACTTCTCTGTACCTCTATCAATTTCTATATAAGAAAAAGTAATAATATTTAACTTACCAGTTTGTTACATGAATTATATGATGCAGTTTTAGTGTTACTTATAGTTACACAGTTACTTCTTTAGTATTCTCTAATTTAGTTAAAAATTCCTCCAGGTTGAAGTTGGAACACTTTGCTAGTGTTTACCTGTTTCTGGACAGGTCTTAGGGGACCACTCCACAGTCAAAGCGATAAAGAAATATATTTCTAAAAGATTCACCCAGACATTTATAAAATAGTCTCTTTATTTAAAAACTAATAGTATATTGTTACAAAGAATAATATTTTATTTAGATTAACTAAAATGTGTTATTCTCTTGCAAGAATTCATCCTGTAGAAAGACGTGCTTAGTAAATGGAGTATCTTGTTATTTTTTATTTTATCATCAGTCCATTAATCTTCCTACATTCTAAATATCTCCTCAATTTATAGCACTACATCAAATGAGAAAAAGACCAAAAGTTATACAAAACTGTTAACAAATTTGCAGACTCACACACACAGAGAGAAGCCAAAGGAAAATATTGCATTGAAACAACTCATTCTGTTATATATACTGCTTACCCAATCTTCACATAATGACTTGCCTTTCAAATCTCAGCAATTCCATTACATTTTGGTCATGCTATTTCACCACCTACCATGTGAGACAGAGCTCTTAGCTTCTGGGGTAGATATAGCTCTGACTTCTTATGAGGCAGTAAAATACTAAATTGCTAAGGATAAAGCTCTTTCTCCTGGTGCTGTGATTGCTGGGCCATGTTGGTTGCTGCATCTTTGGCGGACAAGCTCCCTTTGTTTTTAGCTCCCTTTCCACAGCACTCAAGTCCTTTCTCTTGCCCAGCCCCATGTGACACCATGTCCTCTCATTTTGCCATCCTTTACTGCTCTCTTTTTTCATTCATAGCAAATAAACTATGAGGACTTCCTCAGAATGGTGTACTAGCTCATGTCTTTGTGAGACTGTTTGGGCCATTGTCTCTGTAGAACACATTTCACTTCCACTGTAGCTGTTCTATTCACACTATGCAGCAACCTTAAAGACTTGCCCAGCACCCCCATGCTGCTCAGAATTGGTCCTGCTGGGACCCAGGACCTGTAGCACTTCCATCAGAGCCTGCTCACTGACCACCCTTATGCTTCAGCACATGGCTTAAACACATGCATCCGTCTAAAATTGGTTTGCTGGAACTTAAACCCCCAGGTATTGGTATTACAAAATGAGGTCACTGAAGGTGACTGTGACATGAGGCCTCTATCCTAACAGATGGGATTTATCAAAGGGATTAGAGATGGGAAATGAACCCTTCTACTCTTTCCCCTCCTTTCCCAACGTGAGAACCAGAAAAGAGGTGCCATTCATAAAATAGAGAGCAGCCTTCTCCACCCAAGTTAAATGCTGCTGCTTTTATCTTGGACTTCATCATCTTCCGAACTATGAGAAATGATTTTTATATTTATCATAAATTACTCAGTCCACAATATTTTGCAATAGCAGCAGGAACAACCTAAGAGGAATTTAACCACTGATATCTTCCATGAGTACCATGCTTCTCTAAGCCGACCTTTAGATGACAAGGAGCCTACAAAGAGACTCTATGAAGAGCTGGGACCAACAGAGGCAAACCCAAGAGAACTATCCTTAAATGATCGAAAAAGATTTCTCTCGGGAGCTTGTGTGCAAGTCATGCAGAGGGATTAAGCACTGAGCATGGGAGGCAGAAGTCAGAAAGAGTCGTTGGGAAAAAACAGTAGCACATTTCCCATGAATTATGAGAAATCATTTGCAGTGTAAGTATGATAGAAGTACATGCCTCATTAGATGATTTAAAAATTAAAGAAATCAAAAATAAAGAATGGTACTTGGGCCCTAGGAAGCAGTCTGTAAAGACAAAATATTACTGAACTTATATGTAGACTTTGGTGAAGAAGCCCAAACTCAGTGCTTTGATGTCTATTAAAGTAAGTGACACCTTTGCCAGAACTCATATTGTTTTACTGGTCTGTTTGTGGGGAAAATCCACTTGCATTTTGCATAGGGATGTTGACACTATTCCAAGGACTACTCTTGGCATTGGTTTTATTCATTCTGCAATAAGCTCTCGCAAC
Organism: Heterocephalus glaber; assembly: GCF_000247695.1. The sequence goes on along the minus strand of NW_004624732.1, from coordinate 20,920,425 downwards.
TGTATCTTTCTATCTCTTTAGTCTCAGATGGAAAAACAAGTGAGTAGATAATGTACTCTATAATTAACAACTTTTTTGTTTCATAACTGCAGGTATTTTAGGCTCAAAAAGGGCTCAGGTTCCTTATGAAAATTCTCTGTGTAAATCTCCCAACACCTTCCTAGGTCTTTTTAATAGCAAGCCATGAAAACTCTTATCAAAGAAGGATCCCAGTCTTTGCCTTTGGATAAAATCTGGATGAAACTAGGTCTGAGATACATTTAGCATTTCATGAATTGTAATCCATAAATGTGTGTTACTAAGCACATATAATGCATGTTAGCTGGGCAATTTTTTAGGCACAAAGGACAAAATGATAAGTAAAAATTAATCCAAGGTTTAAGGAGTTCAATTATGAAAAATCAATCACAATTAAACAAGGCAAAAAAAAAAAAAAAACAACATTCATTATGTAGAGAAGAATCAGCTCTGGGAGAAGGGATGGTGTTCAATGCTGAAGTAGAGATCAGAGACAATTTCCTCCAAGAGGGAAACACTACAATAAATTTCACAAAAAGAGTCCTTGTTAATGATGTGCTAAGAGAGAAGAGGAGATTTTTCAGGGATAAAGAGTAACACTATTGAAGAAGGCAAAAGATATAAAACACCAAACAGGATCCAAATGATTATATAAATATCTCATAAATGTTTAAATGCAATATGCACTGCAATATACAATTATACTTATATTTTATACAAGTAAATTAGTAAGAGTTGAAATTTCAAAAGAATACATTTTGCTATGAAAAGTCCAGGTTCATTATAAGTCTCAATTCCTTGACAAAGTAGTTGACATTATATAACTTGATTCTCATTTAACTGTCTTGTTTCATATGTCTCTCTTTTTTCTTTTTTCTGTTTTTTCTTTTTTTCTTGTTTCATACGTCTCTCTTTTTTCTTTTTGATACTGAGGATTACAAAAAAGGTCCTTCTCACTGAGATACATTCACAGCCCTTATTTTATTTTATTTTTTTTGAGGCAGGGTCTTGCTAAGTTACTTAGTGACCTAGACTGGGCTCAAACTTGTGTTTCCCCCCTGCCACAACCTCCCATGATGCTTCACAATTCCCTCATTTTGATCTATGGTTTTTAGTTTATGTGTCACGTAGTTTTTTTTTCCAAAAAAAGGATCAGACAGCAAATTACTTTTATGCTGGGTGCTTATGTCATGAAAACAGCCATAGGCCGCACATGAGCACACAAGCTATGGCTCTATGCCAAAAAAAACTTAATTCATGGATACAGATATTTGATTCTCATGAGATTTCCATGTATTTTTAAATAGTATTTTTAAAATATTTTTTCAATTATTTGAAAATGTAGAAACCTTTGTTAGCATGAGAGTCCTGCAAAAACAGGAGACAAGCTGAATTTTATTCCAGAGATGATTTTCTGCCTCTGTTAGAAAATCATTATAGCCCAGGAGTGGAGGCTAGAGCGAGAGTCTGCTGGCAGGGGATTTACTCCAAATGCAGCCTCTCTACTGGACCTGGACATGTGATCTTGGAAAGATCCTTAGAAAGAGGTTAAGTAGCTTGCTCAAGGTGATGGGGAGCCATTTAAAGATCTTAAACAGGACAGCAGAATAATCTGTTCTGCCTTTTAGAAAAGGCTTTCTGATGGGAAGGTGTATCTTCACCACAACAGATCAGATGGATAAAAAGAAAATAAGTAGGAGGACTTATAGAATATATTTCACTCATCAAGTTAGCTTTTTCTGAAATATTAGTAAATATCTAATTGTATTATGTATCTGTGCTGAAATTCTTGTGTTTTATGTAATGCCATTTACAAACATATTGTATTTTTCACTGCAAAGAAATTAAAGGTCAACAGTACACAGTGATCTTGTGAGTTCAGTGTTTGATAGAACTGGAACCCGAACATGTTCACTGCAGATGGGAATGCCTTTGTAAAGTGATTTTCCCAGGAACACAAACCATCTGTTTCCTCTGGTGATACTGTATCTCAGTCCACAATGTGGTTCCAAATGAATAATGGAGATTGGTTTTTACAACCCAGCTTTATCTGTTGCAGCAATGATTAATAACTTCATGGCCAACCTTGCTTATAAAAAGAGAGAAAACATGTGAAAACAGTTTTGAATCTGTGTGAAATGAATCCAAATTTTGTAAGTAAGATTCAAGTCAAAATGCAGATGCCACAGGGTGTGGAGCTTTTCCATATTGTTCTGTGTAAGGGGAGAGTGTAGGCATCAGAATATGAATAGCTTGGGTTGGAAACCAGGTTCCTAAATATGCCTTTTGTGTGGTCATAGCCAAAGCACTACCCTTTCACTACATTTCTGTGAAATAAAGACACTGATGCATGCTTTATAATATTTGGGTGAACATTAGTCATTTTGCAAATTCAAGGTCCACAGTATGGTAAGCTATAGAGTACCCAATAAATTACTTAGTTGAGTTAGTTTTGAAATGGTGTCTGTGTTTGAAATGGTGTCTGTATTTCTCCAGTGCAGAAATACAATTCCACATGCACCAAATTAACTGTAGCTCTTGACTGGGGGTCAATAACGTTCATCTTTCTAAAACAATGTTTCTTTTTACCTTACTTGACCTCTCTTCACACTGTTATTATTTCTTAGGTTCCCCTTTAATGCCACATAATTTTGTTTTTATTCCTACCTCTGTGGTCTTATACTCTCTCTAGCTCTAAATACCCTCTCCTCCCCTCCCCTCCCCTTTTTTCTTTCCTGTTTTCTCTTCTCTTCTCCTGTCCTCTCTCCTCCTGTTTTCCCTTTTCTGTCTGGCAAAGGCTATTAAGCATTAGAATCCTTCAAGGCTCAGCCCTAGGAGACAAATTATTTTACTCCATGTGGCAGCTATGCAGACACTCCCTGTGCCCACGATTTCAAATGCCTTCTGTGCCCAGATGAATCACAATATACCTCTCTCACACAAACTTCCCTTCTCTGCTCTAGAATTGACTCAAATGACTGTGTGACAACTCTTTTCACATGACTAATCTGGTGGTTTATCCCCAAACTTGATATTTTTCCATGTTTCTAATTCTGTTGCCCTGTGTTTTATGTCATATGCAATCCTTGACACCTTCTCTCTCATCTCACATACCCCATCCACCATTAAGTTTCATCACTTTTCCTCCCACAGCATTGCTTTCCACCAAGTATTTTCATCCTTGAGACCATGGCCATTTTGAGCTAGGTGATTCTTCACTGTGGAGGACTGTCCTGTGTCATGTAGGAGGTTTCTCTTCACCCTTTGTCTCTACACACTAGATGTCTCTAATACCCTTTCCCCAAGTTCTGAAAACAAACAATTCCTGCAGCCATTTCCAAATACCCCATGTTAGGGTGGAGAGGAAAATAACTCCCATTTGAGAGTCATAGTGCATCCGTTTCTGCCCATCTCACCTTGACCATGTGGACCATGCCTTTTCCAGGGGCAGCTTCAGAAGTGTCTCATTGGCCACCTCCATCTACTCTGCCCTCTTGCTTTACCTTTCTGACACTGCAGAGCAGAATTGCTTTGCAGGTAAGAGTATGAGAGCTAAAAGCAGGAATCAGGGGTGTGGTCAGTCATATGTGCTGTGTAATCTAGACAAGGAAATCAATGGATTCGCTCCTCAGTCAATTTGACCATTGGTGGAGATTGCAATAAAAACTTCAGAGAAGATGCTATGTGCTGGGACCAGGGCCTGCCACAAGGTACATGTTTTGTGATATTAATTGTGGTATCCAGGAGTGTGCAGTCAGGCCCACCAGGCTTGCCTGACATTGTCTCCCTTCTTTCTCTTAGTCAGTATAACACCGTCTAAATGAAAACTTCATGTTTGGGCTTCGAATACTTGTTTGTTTTATTTGTGTTGTCTCCTGTTTATCCATGATATATATACATGAATTCTTCAGGTCCTGCTGTTGTATCAAGAATGACCCTTCCTCCACTGTCCTATGATCTTAGCTTAGAATATTCTACTCCTCCTCAGCCTTCAGGAGAGTCGACACTTCTATAGAGAAGCCTTCCTAGGTCTCTGTGACTAGATTTATTATCTGCATTTTACGACTTGATAGTTTCTTCTACTTGTTTGAAACATTAATTCATTTTCTATTGTTTGTTTCGTGTATTTCTGTGCTCAATATATTCCTTCTTTACTAGAGTATAAATTCTTCAAGAGCAAATGGGGTTTTTTTGCTTAAATTCTTTTATTGGTACATTTTAGGTATACAATACGTTTACATTTATCATTGGGTGCTTGTAACTGTACATGATGTATCTTGGTTCTTATTTTTTCCCCGTTGCCTGTGCACCCCTCAGCCCCTCCACCCTTCCCTATTTACATAGACTTAGTTTCCATTTTTTTCTTTTCTCATAATTTTTTCTTTCCCTTCTTTTCCTCCCACTTCCCCTACCTCTTTGGGCCTTTTCTTCCTATGTACCAAATTTTGTTGATCTTGCTTTTGTTGTTTGGGTTTTAATTTTGCTTGTTATTAGATCCATGCTTAGCATAACTGAATTTATTACAGACATTTAATAAGTAATTTACATCACATGAAGGTATACAGGTAGTTTCAGTAGCTAAAAGAAGTTTGTAGAGATGAACCTAATATATGTTTCTTTGTAATAAAGACATGTCTTAGGTATATTTCCTGGAAAAGGAAAAATTGAGAAAAAAGCCTTTGAAAAGGAAGTTTACCCAAGGAGAACCACTATGGGCAACTGTGCCTGCATCCTGCTAGAGATCCCGCAGGAGGCACTTGTAGTGAAGCAGTAGAGAATTGTCTGTGAAAGGAGCAGAAGAGGTGGACACTGACCCAGAGCTTCCATAGCCCTTGCTACAGAGTCCACTCCATGGCATTAACTCTCTTCTCTTCCATTTTTCACCTGCATCCAAGAAACTGAGCAGATTCTCGTGGCCTCTTGAATGGTAACAGCAGAGAATTCCCAGGGCAGAAAGTGAAAGAGCATATATAGCTTCTAATTAATCTAATGTATATTCATAGACCTTCTAGTAAATTAAATTGTATTTTCACATATTTATTAGCTATTTGTTTATTCACATAATGACCCTTTTCTGCCAAGCTGTTTGTTTTGTCTACTTACAATCTTAGAAGGTCTTTTGTAAAGCATTTTAATGTACCCTTTTCTCTCATCTTTTTCTAATACAGTTACGTTTGATGGCTTGTTTTCTTTTGTTTTGTTACAGCTCTAATTTTTTTTCTTGCTTTCTGATCCCAAGGTAGTAAAACAATTAGAATTTTCCTTCTAATAACTGTATATAAGATATACTGGGTAAATCGTTTTATCTCTAATTCATTTAAAATCATTTTAATCCATCAAGGCAGTGCATGAGTGATCCAGTAATCTGGATTCTCTTCATCCTCATCAGGCTAGAATTTGGTTTGAAAATTTTTTTAATGTTATGTTTTCATTTTTGTTTCTAACTATCCTAGTAGATGTGTAGCAACATCTCACTCTTGAATGAATATGTATTTTTCCTACTGGCTAACAATGTTGAATATATTTTCATGGGCTCATTTATCAGCTCTCTGTTGTCTTCATTTAAATCTTCTTTTTCTTTCTTTCTTATTTTCCTTCCTTCTTTTGTTAATTCTACTGTTGAGTTTTGAGGGTGCTTTATAAGTTCTAATTGTTTTTGTTGGCTATGTGGTTTTCAAATAATTCTCGATTTATAGCTTGAGTTTTTTTAATGGATCTTTCACACAAGATATATTTTGAATTCTTATGAGATATGATTTGTTACCTTTTCCTTTTCACATATTGTTTTCCCCATTCTTGAAGCATTCTCTTTATTTCATTGTTTATATTTTTAACATATCAGAATGCATGATATGATTCATAGTTGCTCACTATTTAGTAAGAAGTCCTAATATTGCTTTGCTTCCCTTGTTTTTCCTATTAAGTTGGGTTCCCCAGAGCAACAAAACCAACAGAGGAGAGGGAAAGATTTATTATGGGAATTAGCTCACAAGATTACAGAAGCCTAGAAGTCCCACAATATGCCTGGTTGTCTGTAAGCAGAAGACCCAGGAAAACTACTTGTGAAAGGTACAATACAAATTTGAAGATTTGAGAACCAGGATTCCCAGTGAAATAAGATCCAGTCATAGGAGAAGCAAAGACCAAACTCACAGCTCAAACAATCAGGCTGAGAGAGCAAATTCCCCATTCTCCCACCTGCTCTATTCTATCCAGTGTTTCTCCAGATTTCATGATGCCTGCCATGCTATGGAGAGGAATTGAATTCACTTGTTTTTTTAATTAGAACACTAATCTCTTCCAGACACAACAGAAATGATGTTTAACTAAATACTGTACCTCTGCATCCAAATAAGTCTACATCAAATACAGAAGCAATTAACATTCAACCCATAACAATAAACAAATGGACATCTACGAACAATTTAAACATTTATTAAAATATTTTTCTCACTAGAAGTAAGGCCACATAATTGAAAAGAGTAATGAGTTCAAATAGCCACCATTATTTCTACTCAGTCAAAGTCTTATGGTTAAGAACAAAGAAGAGAAAGAAAAAAACCCTTATATTAGAGCTTACATAGCTTAATGAAATAATATGTAACTGTTAACAACTGTCATATAAATACTAAATGATGATGTATTTAATAAATATTTTAGAGTAAAAAAGATAATTGCTAAGATAAATTATCAAAGAAGGGAGTGTATGTCATTAGACCCTGAGATGTTAGCATTTGATATTTGCCAATATTCCACCATAGAATCAACTATGATGCAGTATGTGAATAGAATAAGCATGGTTGTAATTCTCTACTTGATGAAATACTAGGAATTAATATGAATACAAAAGTAACAGAATGAAAATAAGATCTACTTTATCTTCCTAAGAATTTATAATCAACACAGAAAACAAAATGTAAGAGCACTTTGAAAATTTTAGGGCAGATCCAGATGTTCTTTACAAGTTGAAAATTGTTAGCATTAGATTTTGCAAAAAGCTTTGTAGTGGACACTGTTAGAAATTAGCAATTTGAATGACAGTTCTCTAAAACTTGTGTTTAAATGGCAAAGAAGTAAGAACTTGGCAGGATTTGCATGAGACTGGAGACAGTCCTGGGAAATTTTTGAACAAAGTTGTCAAGGATAAAGAACAGGAGAGCAATAGTCTTAAAACTGAAATCAAACTACATAGTGATTCAGGATCATTCAATGTAGTATTTTTATGGGAGAGGTTAGCTGTCTATTCATTATTAATATTACTCCCTTTACTTAGCTTACCTTTTTCTCCCTCTTCTCACGACTCTTTGTAGTCCTTACATTAAAACTACTGTAAAGAATATTTTATACTTGCTTTTCAGGTTCCCGTTTCATACTGTCTCACAAACCCACTGCAATAAGGCTTTATCCCAACCTCTTCATAAAATCTCTCTCTCTCTCTCTCTCTCTCTCTCTCTCTCTTTCTCCCCTTCTCTCCCCCCCCCACCTTTCTCTCTTTCCATACAGAGATTTTTTTCCTGTTTTATTCATTAGTGTACCTCCATCAACTAGAAAATGGTTGACACACATCCAACGTTTGATAAATGTAAAACACAAAAAAGTGACGCAAAGTATGAAAACATAATCTCTTCCATGTCCCTACCTCATTCATTATAACTTAGTGACTGACCCTTGAAGGAAGTCTGAGTTTTAGAAAAGGCATTTCATCTCAAGGAAATAAATGCTGAGTGACTTGAAAAATTAAGCTCTTCACTAATATTGCTGTTAGTAAATTCTGTCCACCTAGTTTACACATGCAGCTACACACTTCCATAGAAACTCCAGGAATACAAAGGAGATTAATGAGGTCCAGCCTGAAGTATTTTATTTGCTCCTGCAAAATGTGCAAGGCATATATGCCTGGGCAATTTTCACTGAAACAAGTAATGTATGCAAGAAAACAGTCCTCATATATTTACACCAGGGCACAAGATTATTTATGGAGAGAAGTTAGTTTTTTTTTTCAAAAAATATAATCAGTGGAAAAATAGCAGAGAGGAAAAAAATTATAGTAATTGTTATCAAATTTTACAACTTTAAACCTCTGGGACAACATGAAATATTTGAAGTCATTTTGGATGACTTTCTGCCTCTGTGTTTTGCTGCCTTTAATTTGATTTACTTTGTCTAGGTTGCCCACCTATTTGGTGCCTCCGCATAAGGCATGCTGGCTGGATCTGATGTTTGAAGGCAACTTGCTGGATGGAAGAGCTCAGGCTTTGACATAAGTCTGGTTTTAAGATCCAAATTCCACATGTTAATAGCTGTGGAAATCCTTTAGATGTCTGTTTCCTCTTCAGAAAATTGAGATTATCGACCTCACCTGGCTAACACGAGGATTGCAAGTAGTAAGTATAAACATAGCTATAATGAGGATAGAGACTCTTCTGCTGTGATATTTCCTAAAGAATCTTGTGCTCAGAATTAATCTCAGCAAAGTCCATGGAAATTGAACATGGAAAGATTCTGGTCACAAGACTTCTCCAACTTTTATGCATGTGCGGTACTGGGAATGGAACCCAGGGCCTCGGGCATGCAAGGCAAGGACTCTGCCACTGGTCTACATTTGGACCCCTAATTTGTCCATCTTTTGAAGGACTTAAGAAACTTGGAGATGTGCTGGAGAGATGTTATAGGAGTAAGTGTGCAATATAGCCAATGTGTGAAATTTGGGTGCCAATTTGTGAAATTTAACAATAATTTAGAATTCTTTAGATTTTTTAAATTAAATTTATTTTAACTGATATATATATATAAACATAAAGTTGAGTATATTAATAGAGCACAATGTGATGTGCTGTTGCAATTTACATTGTTAAGTGTTTAAATAAAGTTAAACATCTATCTTCTCAGATATTTATTATTTCTATATGGTGAAAACTTTTAAAGTCATCCTTGCTTTTTGAAATGTCTACTTCATTATTGTTGTCTTATAAGAAAGAACACCTTAGAACTTCTTGTTCCTATCTACACTTGATCTAAGCCAAAAGGCAGAGAAGCAATCTCTTGTTCCTATCTAACTATAACTTAGAGTCCATTGATTAGCCTTTCTGGAACCCCACCTGCATCCTCTGGAGACAGCCATTCTACTGTAGACTGCAATGACATCAGCATCTTTAAATTTGGTGTGAGACACCACAATTCTTGTCTTTCTGTGCCTGGTTCATTTTATTAAACATAGTGAATTCCATGTTCCATAGTCCATCCATGTTGCTTCAGGATTGCATTTCTTTTATAACTGAATACTGTTTTTTGTGTACATGTACCATATTTTCTTTATTTATTTTTCAGTTAATTGACGCTTCCCCTCTTTCTATTTCTTGGCTATTGTGAATAGTGCTGCAGTACAAATTAGAGTGTAGTACTGCAGTACAAATTAGAGTGTACACTGACCTTTGACATACTGATTCCACATTTTTGGATATATATGTAGCAGTGAAATTGTTGGATCGTAGGGTAATTCTACTTTGAATCTTTTGAACAACCTCCATACTATTTTCCATCATAACTGTACTAAAATACATTCCCACCAACAGAGTGCAAGGGTCCCTTTTCTGTCATATTTTTGTGACCATTTGTTACTTTTACTCTTTTTGATAGTAACCATTCTTTTTTGTTTTCAGTAAAATATGAAATAAGCAAGATATGAACATTTTAATTTAAAATTAATAAATCACAATTCTGTATAGTTTCTAAGATTATTTTGTTTAAAAACCACACAGTTCAGAATTAACAAAAGCATATTTCTATGACAGATTATTTTATCCAAGTAAGTATAGAATAATCATTGTGCAGCTTCTTAACCAAGGAGTCAGGTCTTAATGACAGTCTGTTGCCAACAATAGACATGCAGGTAATCATCACAGAGGTTTAACTACAAGCCCTTACTGCTTCTATCAATAGAAAAGCTCTTTGTAGAGTCATAGCCTAACATGGAGGCATTGGCATGTGCTCCGTAGATGTGCTCTTTAGGCTCAGGATAAAGGTGCCTTCTCCAGTGGTTATGTTGCACATGCTTTGTCAATAGTTGTCTGGCTAAATGATGATAATTAAGATTCTGCCCATGAAATAGCAACCACCCAAATGATGAAACTGTGATGTAAGTATTCTTACTAGGATGAAGTTATTTTTCATTGTAGTTTTGATTAGCAATGCTGAGCATCTTTTCATATTCCTGCTGTCCATTACTGTTTCTCCTCTTGAGAATATCTGTTTAAGTGTGTTACCATTTTCTTATCCCAGTTATTTATATTTTAATATTAAATTTTTGGATAATACGTTTTTGGATATTCTGGATTTCAATCCCTTGCCAAATGTACAGTTGCAAATATTTCTCCCATTCTATAAACCTTATCTGTACTCTGTTGGTTTCTTTTGTTGGGCAGAAACTTTTCAATTTGGTGAAATCCTATTTGTGCTTTTATTCTTGTATTCTTGAGATCTTCTTGAAAAACATCCTTGTCTATTCCTATGTCCTAAAGTGTTTCTGTCAGGTTTTCATCTAGAAATTTTATAGTTTCAGATCAATAAATGAATTTTGGGTTGATTTTTGAAACTAGTAAGATCTTCTATATCTGGGTATATAATTTCCCTGGTACCATTTATTGAAAAGACTATCTTTTCTCTAATACATATTTTTAACCATTTCATTGACAATTAGTTGGCTATTGCAGCATGGATTTACATCCAGGGTATCTGTTAAATTTCATTGGTCTGTATGTTTTCATATGTTAATATCATAATGTTTTGATTACTAACTTTATAGTATATTTTGAAGTCAGATAGTATCCTACATCTTGCTTTGTTCTTGCTCTAGATGATTTTGCCTATTCATGGAGTCTTTGTGCTTTCACATTAATTTTAAGATTTTTTCTAGTTCTATGAAGAAGGTTATTGATATTTTGATGAAGATTGCACTGAGTCTGTAGATTACTTTGAATAATAAGGATATTTTAACAAAAGCAATTGATTAGTTGATTTTTCTAGTCCATGAAGAATGGGTGCCTTTCTGTATTTTTTGTCTTCTTCAATGTCTTTTATCAGTGTTTGTAATATTTACTGTAGTGGTCTTTTATTTTTTTAATTAGGATTATTTCTAGCTATTTTATTTTTTGCAGTTATTATAAGTGGGATTGCTTTTCTTGCCTTTTATATCTGATAATTACTATTGCCATATAGCACTGCTAATTATTTTTGTACGCAATCTTTACTGTCATTTTTGGAAGAGTTTATGATACATAATATATGTGATATTTTCGGTTAATTTGGAAATAATCTAATTTACTGCATTATGAATTCTGCATTATTTGAAAAGGAAATCATGTGCATATTAGTTAACTTTTGCTGAGTCTTATTCTCCAAATGAATAGTAAACACCGTGACATCTGACCTTTGATGGAAGAAAGGGGAGAAGGGCCCACTGGAAGACAGTGGGAGGAGGTGAAAAAGGGAAGACATGAAGAGGGAAAGCAGGCCATTCCGGGTGATATGCACACCAGCCATATGGTAATGGGAGAAGAGGACAAAGGAATATAAATGTCCACACACAGGTAGCTATGTGTCCCAAATGCATTCATCATAGCATATTCTGTTTGTAACAAGCATGCAGGCCAACTCTATTACTATGCTTATTTTCCAGATAAGGAAAGTGAAGAACAAAAAATTTACTTATCCCAGTTCATACAACTAGTATGTGGAAGAGCCAAGTTACAAACTCATGCAGCATAACTCCATATCCTTAAAGATAAGAATATATACTTGGGACTGTCTTAGTTCCCATATTTTTATCCTTTAGAATGGGAATGAATAAAATAATGTATCTACTTTTATGTGTCTTCATAATTCACAGTCTGTGGTTCACAAGGCAATATTTCCAGGAAGTGTTTAGCTTTGGCAATAGAAGGTGAAGAAAGAAAGACCACCAAATACCTTTCTTTGCAATAGCCATGTTCATTACATTATGTTACTTTAGGTTATTAACATAATGAAGCTCTCAGAAAACTGCAGGAAAAAGAAGTGACTTACTTTTACCAGTTATAGAAAAAAACTTATTCACATATGAAAGTAATAAATTTTGTTTTACACTCTATCAAGAGCTCTTGAAATGGGATCTCATGCTACCTTGTGAAGGGCACCTCAAGGTCATTCTAAATTACGACCCTGGGGTGAAGCCAGTAAACTTCTTATGGAAAATCTCACCATGATAATTAGCTTTGTGGAGCCTGCTTATGTCTTAATTAACATTCAGATCGTTCTTGGCACAGTTTCTGCCATAGTCGTTATGCAGATATGATTTTATTTTGTTTTGTTTTGTTTTATTTTTTGATAAACATTGGCCAATCTAGGGAGCCTTAACAAACAGATTTATGGTATCATAGTAAAATATTTCCCATTAAGTAAACTCTACTCCAAACATTCCTTGTTGGGAGCAATTCTACATAATTTTGGGGGAAATCATCTCACAATTAAAATTATGATTAGGCCTAGTTTTTCTGCCTACAGGCCAGCTATGACATGTCAAGACATAACTCCATTGTTGCCTCAGGTCACAGCAAAGACCTCAATGGTCCCACGATGTTGTGATGCTCCAGAACAAGATTACAGCAGCTGAAGACATCCTGAGGATAGGCAAATTCCTAATCAACATAAATTCTTCATGACCTAGGATCTTCATGTGCATATGTTCCTCATTGTCCTAGGATTATCACCAATGCCCTCTGAGTCATTTGTTACTCCCAATGTACCAAATAAAGACGTGGAAACCTTGGGGCCTTTCATCTTTTCTGCCTAGTGCAGCATTGATCAGGCCCAAAGCTCAGCTTCTCTAAGTCTCATTTCACCTTGCCTTGTGCTATCATGGCTCACAGGAGACTAGGACTTACTGCAGAGGTTCTAGTAATGCCCCTTTCCCTGTTCCCTACAATTCCTTGCCAATATAAAGCTTTAAAAAAGATAGCAAGTTAGAGACTTAGCATTTGGCATGATTTAGAAATCACAGGTGAAAATTTCAAGAAAAAACAAGTAGAGCTCATAATCAAGCTTGCTTTCTAATTGGGGAACACTGTATTTGGAGACTCAGTCTAAGCTAAGTCAACAGTTTGCTTTTCTCTTGCTGCTTCTGATCATGAAACAGGAAGATCAGATCCCATGTATAATCCTGTGAGTCCTAATACTCCTCTCTGCACTCAGATGAATACGAACCCTCAGAAGAGTCCAAGCTTCACTCACATGTTGAATCTGCAAAAACTTCTACGAATGAAGAAGAAGACAATGGTTATGAGAGACTGGGAAGGCCAAAGATGAGAGGAATAAGGAGAGGATAATGGCAACAGAGTTAAAATTAGATAAGAGGAATAGGTTCTGATGATGTATATGTATAACACAGTAGGTTGGCCATAGTTAATGATAATAACATATATATTTCAAAATAGCTAGTATGTGATTTCAAATGCCCTCAACACACAACAAAATGAAGCATGTTTAAGGTGATGAGAGCACAGATTATCCTCATTCCATCTCTACATAATATGTACAAGTATAGCATTGTAGCCCATAAATATGTGCAATTATTATGTCTCAATAAAGGGTGTAAAGCTGGGTGTGGTGACACATGCCTGTAATCACAGCACTCAGGAGGCTGAGGTAGGAGGATTGCCATGAGTTCAAGGACAGCCTGGGTTAGATAGTGAGTCCAAGGCCAGCCTGAACTACACAGTGAGACTCTGTCTCAAAAAAATTAAAAAGTAAAAGATTTTTAAAAACAGTTCAATGTTGATGGCAGTGGGTAATAAATTGATGAACACACACTGGACAGATTTTCATCTGAAAAGAAAAAAATGCATAGAAATATAGAAACATGCAGCAATGGCTTCAAAATACTTATTTTCTTCTTGGATAAGTTACTTTCCATTTCAGTGCTTTGCTTTCATCTGCAAAATGGGTTCTAACATCTTCTGATTCTAGCTTATTAGAGAAATCGTCTTCTTTTCTGCACATATATCCTAGTTCCAAACATTTTTATAACTTCTGAAAAGTGTAGATAAATAAGGCAAAATGAATTATAAAAGTCAAAGAATAGGCAAAAGAACATGATGAAATCACATTTAAAACAGGCAGACTGAAATGCACATATGCAGCAGGAATGTACACAATTTTTGAAGAAGGGTACTTGGTTTAGTTCAGAATTTCCTAGAGGCTAATACCAAAAAAGAAAGACTAGAGGCCTCAAGTATTATAGCATGAAAAAACATTGAATTTCTTCTCTTTCTCTCTCTCTGGTGCTTACAAGGAGAAAGGTATGAGTATTTTGGGTGTAGAATGAAGAGTATCCTGAGAACACAGTATCCTTGTAACAGAAGGGGTTTGATGACTATCACACAAGCCTCTGGGTGGACAGCTCTCCCAATTTCTGATCTTTTACAACCATCATAAATCTATGTGGTAGGTTTTATAACATCGGAACAGTTAATATGCTAGGGACAAGACTTTCAAAGTGGTGGTATGTAACAATGCTCTTCAACATAAATCAAACATATTTTTAGTAATTTCTATTGCTCAAAGTAGTATGTCACTTGCTTCGATGCCCTGCATCCAAAATTATATGTTTATTCTTCAAATAAATACAGAGATCACAGGCCCTAACAGCAAAAGTTTTCTGACATAGAGAAATATAATCTATACCTTGGACAATATGCTTAAATGATTTGCATACATTAGTATCCACTTTATCACTCATACTGAGTAAGAAATGTGTTTTATTTCCCTTTTGGAAGGGAAGGTGTCATATAAAGAACATTCCATCTTCTGCCCTTGGGAAACTGATCTTTACTTGTCTGGTCTTTGTGCGTTCCTTGTTTTGAAAAAGTCAATGATGTCTAACATACATGTATAGTGATGATAAATGCTGAATATAGTGTTTGCATTTAAAAATATTTATGAAATGGTTATTATTACAAGCACCAACTTAGTTATCAAATCCAAAGTAGAAGGAACATGGTTATTATTTAGTGATAATGTACAAGAAACTTGTAAAATAGTCTTCAAAGAAAATTTGTTTTCAATACTATGAAAAAAGAGCACAGACATTATTAGATTAAGTATGAAAAAGGCTAAGATGATTACAAATAGAAGGTCTCTCTGTTTGCCAAACATTTCTAACCCACTCACTGCTGTTTGAAAGACTGTATATGACAAGGTTTCTGGAGACATGTTTTTTTGAAAAAAAAAATCTGCCTAAAAGATGCTATTGTGATTTTGTTTTGTGCTATGATACATATGAATGATCTGTACTTATCCACAAAAAGTTCATGTGGCTTTGTTCTAGATGATCTAATATGAACAAAAACTTACAACATCTTATCCTCATCCTAGTTTGATAAACTAAATATAAACCCTTAAGTACAAAATTAGTAATATACATAGAGAACTGTGAGGATACCAAAGGTTGCCCATTCTGAGTAGAGTACAGTTGCAAAATGATTTCCTTTGTATCTGGAAAGTTTTTGCTTGCTCTTTCTTTGTTCTTTGATTGGAACTCCTCCCTTCCTTTTACTAAATGCACTCTGGCACCAAGGCACAGAGCTTGGAGAGCTAGGATTTGCTGAAGTCAGCCTCCCTCTACCCCCATCTCTTTGCAAATTTGAGTAAGTCTCAAACCATAGAAGAGTGTGTGCAACTCAGGGTTACTGCCACTGGAATCAATACCAGTAGTTAAAGATTAATTAAGAAATAGTAAGACACTATTTTCCTATTCAAAGAACAGCTTCCATGAATCTGATTTTTTTTGTTTCAAGAAGTTTACGTGAAAGATGAAGAAGGAGTAATTACATTTTGAAGGATCGGTTGAATTTGCATAAATGGAAAAGATAGATATGCTTTGTGTTGGGTAGCTGAGATGGAGCAATCATATGAAGATAGGAGAGGGAAACTTGTGGGAACAGGTGGTGGAAGCATTTGGTTGGAATTGATGCATTCTGAGTGGGAATTGGGCTACAAATCTGGAAATGCAGCTGGGTGCCAGCTCATAATGGAAGTTGAATATTAGAATAAAGACTTTAAACTCTGTCCTTTAGGCAGCAACAAAACATTGAAATATTTTTGATAAAATGATTGACATCATTATAAAGAATAATTCTGCAAAATTACAATGCAAAGCGTTTTTGGTTAAAATAGAAATAGTAATACATGGTTGTTACAGAGAAAATTATAAAAAATTTTGGGAAGATGGTGGGGTGGTGAGCAGCAGAAAGAGGGCTTCTCTAAATTTTTGTGTCCAGAATATCAAAAGCAATTCTAGGTAACAGAGACATGGCAGGGGGTATCACAATCCCCAACCTGCAACTCTACTACAAAGCTACTATGATAAAAAC
>NW_004624732.1:20887342-20901864 GCF_000247695.1 Heterocephalus glaber | reverse complement strand
GGGGGGGGGCACACAAACTGTTGTAGGCACCACAGGTCCAGTTCCAGCCTCACAGCCAGAAACCAGCCTGAACTTCAGTAAAACTACAGGTTCAGGCTTGCTGGGATTATCCACTACCCTTCTGTAAAAGTATGGGTGGTTTGCTGGGTTTAATCAACTCTGTACCCTGCAGATGTTGTCAACCAATGACAGCAGAGACATGCCTTGAAGCACAGGTTTTTTTCCTTATTATTTTCTTCTTTTTATTTCTTTTTCATTTCTCTCCTTTCTTTTGTTTTTTGTTTTTTCTTGAATGACCTTTTTATATGCGTGTGAATATGGTTTCCAGTTTTGTTATTGTCATTGTTTTGTTCTGTTTTTATTTTTATTTGTTCCTTCTTACTTTCCCTTCTATCTTCTTCAAGAGTTTCCCCAAGCTTGTGTGATCTTCCTTAGTACTCTAGCCTTGCTTCTAATATTTTCCTCTTCTTCTATTTTTTTATTTCCCCCCTAACTCCTTTAAAATTTTCTCTCCCAGGGTAAAATCACTATATTGAGGGCTTATAAACTGCATACATTTTTGGGGGTTTGCTTTAGATTTTGTTATATAACTGCAAATCTAGTTCATACAATAAAAAGTGGCAGGTTAATAGTTACCACAGTTTGTCATTTTCTAGGCTGTGTTTGATATTGTAGTTATCACTAATTGTACCACTGCAACTAAGGTGACATAATTGTTCTGATTAATATTTCTTCCTGGTATAACATGACCTAGATTGCCTAAGGGTCATAAAAAAATACTACATGTCAGTGCCAAAGAACCAAGGTCTAAGCCAAGTAGGCAGCACCTTCTCATCCCCAATAAATTGAAGAGGTAGGGTCTTGCAACAGACTCAAAATCCAAAAGCCAGCTACGCCTGAAAGACACTTCTGAGAAATAGCCATTTCCTAAGAATTCTAAATACTGGCAATAAGGTTACTCACCATAAGCAATCTACAAGCATCAATGCAGGAATTAAACTAAAAAGAAAATAGAAAATGAGAAGACCCTTAAACAAGAAGCAACCACAGACTTCCAGCTCATGAAAGGCAAACCCAGAGGACAATGAAGTGGAACATTGTGAAAGCCACCCAACTGAACTCTCTGAAGTGAGCAGAAGTTACAAAACAGATGAATGAAACTCTAGAAAAAAATTAAATCATAGATAATTTCTCAGATAACTACAGAGATGGTGGCCAGAATGAATGACATGATTAATGACTCTTGAGCAGGTACAGATAAAAACAAAATAGAGGAGCTTAGGAAAATGATGGAAACCATGAATGTCCAGCATAGGAAGGAAATGGAATACATGGAACAGATTCAAGCAAATATCAAGGAGATTAAAAATTTCATTGAAAATACATGCAGCAAAATGAGTCAATGTGAGTACAGACTATCAGATATAGAAGACAGGATTTCAGTTAATGATCATGACAAAAAGATTTATTAAAAAGAGAAATGGACCACAAGAAATCTCTCCAACAGCTGCTAAATGATCCAAAGAGGATTAACATAAGATTAATCAGAGTCAATGAACAAGCAGGAGATAGAACAAATGTCATAAAAAAAACTGCTCACAGAAGTTATGGCAGAAAAAATTCCAAACATGGAAAAATAATTTGACATACAGATAAGTCAGGAATATAAAATTCCAGTTAGCCATGATCAAGAAATCTTCAATGAGTCATATAACATTCAAGATTTCAGAAATACAACATAAGAACAGAATATTAAAAGCTCCTAAAGAAGACAAACAAATCACATATAAAGGAAAGCTCATCAGAACACACAAGACTTCTCAACACAAAACCTCAGGTCAAGAAGAGCTTTGGAAGAAGTATGCAAAGCACTAAAACAAAACAACTTCCAACTCAGATTGATGTATCCTGAAAAACTATCTTTAAAAATTGATGGAGAAATAAGATACTTCCATGACAGAACACCTGAGGAAATTCATGAAAACCAAACCAGCACTCCAAAATATTCTGAAGGGTATTCTAGAAAAAGCTAATGAGGATTACAATTCCATGAACCCAAACAGAATGAATCCACCAGGCAAGGCAAGAAATTAAATGAGGGTGGTAGGGTGAGCCAACAACAGGAAAATAACAGGACAAGGATAGTAAATACATATCAGTTATAACTATCAATGTTAATGGTCTCTATTCACCAATCAAAAGAAGCAGAGTGGTAAAATTTTTACCAGCTGCTCCTCAGACAAAGGACTATTACCTAGAATACAGAAAGAACTAAAAACAAATCAGACCCTCCAAATTTAAAGACTCAATCCAAAAATGGGCATCTGAAATGAATAAACACTTCTCAGATGAAGAAGTACAAATGGCAAATAAATGTAAAAAAAAGTTCAGCATCATTGATCATTTGTGAAATGTAAATTAAAACACCACTGAGATTCCATCTCACTCCAGAAACAATGACTGCTATCAAGAAATCAACCAATAATGAATGCTGGAGGGGCTGTGAATAAAGAGGAACCCTTCTCCACCCTTGGTGGAAGTGTTTACTCATGCAACCACTGTGGAAATTAGGGTTGATGTTCCTCAAAAAATTAAAAATAGAGGTTGCATTTTATCCAGCTATTCCCCTTCTTGGTATTTTCCTGAAAGAAGTAAAAGTGTCATATCACAGCGATATATGCTCACTCATGTTTATAGTGGCACAGTTTAAATATTGAAAATAGCACAAATACCCATCAACCAACCAGTGGATGAAGAAGTGGTTTTTTTATACAGTGGATTACTACTCTACCATAAAGAATGATGAGCTTGAGATGTTTATAACTAAATTGATGGACTTTGAGACCATACTCTTAAGTGAAACAAATCAGACATACATAAACATAATAAATTTACGTTTAAATACCATATTGTTTCTCTGGTGTGAGAAAGTGAAAGTGGAAATAAGGACTAAAATATACGATAGATATTGGAAAATTGGAAGAAAATGTTCAAAAGAGAGGGGAACAAGGGAGAGGGAATGGGGAAAGGAAAGAAAGTATAAAAAAGAGAATTAGAAGGAAAAAATGGAAACAAAGCTTTTGTATGTGAGGAGGGGAAGAAGTGTCAAATGAGGGGGCAGGAAATGGGAAAAAAATAAGTAAGATGTATCAGGTATAGGTACAAATTACTTATGATGAATGTTATCATTAGGCATTTTAAAATGTACTAGTAAATGTAATAAATAAGGTTCATAAAATCTCCTCTAATTAAACTACAGAGTGTAAATAAATACTAAAATTTTGCTGCACTTAAATCTGTACTTATTCCAAGCATATTAAAAGTGTACATCATATAAAAAAAGGCATACTGTGGTGAATGTTTTTGAAATGTTTTTCTCATTTAAGATAATATGGAGATAGCATGGAATTACAGTTAGTTAGGAGTAGGAAGATGAAATTTTATGACACATCCTTGGTTTCAATTCCAAGAATATAATACAAGTATGCATATACACAGAAACACAAACGCACCTCATGTACATGTATAATGTACATATATAATATAAATATATATATGTGTATATATATATGTACATGTATAATATAAATATAAGCCTTCCTTTGGGCACAAAATATATTTTAAAAGGAAAAGAAGGAAGAAGTCTAAAGTTATAAACACAAGCAAAACTATCCACATTGATAAGGGAAGAAAGTAATAAGACACTCAAAAATGTTTGGTTTGAACAAAATGAAAATAATTGTAGGTATAATTGAGAATTAGAAGACAAAAGAAAAAATTATGAACTTCAAATGGAGACAGAAAAATACATGACAATGACAATTTTGATCAATACATTACATTTTAAAAAGAATTCAACTGAAAAAATAAAATCTAAATATTTCTAAAACAACAGAGTAAGTTAAACCTAAAAGTCACAAGAAAATAAGTTCCTCAATATCTTATTAAGAAGTTTAATCAAAACTCAAGGAAGCAATAGTTCATATATTTGAGAATGTTTTCAGAAAAATAATGGATATTTGTTTAATAAATAAAAGGAAATAGATATCAACCATAAAGTTAGAATTGTATTGACAACAAACAGAACAAGAACAAAATTATAAATTTTATAACATTCTCCTTTTGCAAAAAGTAACAGTAATAATGAATTACACTAATAGCCAACACTTTCAGCACTTCACCTATATTAATTTATTTAATCCTCAAAATGTACTGTGAGGTATGTTTATTTTAGATTTAATAGACAAAATCCCTGAATCAAAAAGCAACTAAAAAGCTTTGTTCTTGGATGGACATCTTGTACTAGATATCTTGATCTAGAGCTCAAATCAGTTGGTCTTGTCAAAATAATCTGTGTCTGTGTCACACATTTGAACTCACTACATCTCTGTCTTAAATATGGTAAATGAAAACTATCATTGTATTTTAAAACACCCACTACAGGGCCAAATAAGATTTATCGCAAGTGTAGTTCAACATAGGATAACCTATGATCAAGGCACTTCTTATTAATAGATTAGAAGAAAAATGTAATTGAATCAATATGTTCATAGAAACAAACCTCTTGATAAAACTCACAATCAACATATATTTAATGGTTAAAAACAAAAGGCTTCCATTCAAAGTCAAGAATAGCAGAGAATCCATTATTGTTCCTTCTATTTAACATTTTGTTGGAGATTCTAGCCAGAGTAAGTATGCAAGAAAAAAAAATGACATTGAGATTCAGATGGAAATAATTAAGCTGTCTGTGTTTGTAGGTAGCATGATCTTATATGTAGACAATCCTAAAAAAAAGATACAAAAAAAATTGATGGAATAAATCAGTTCAGGAAGATCTCAGGACATGAGATCAATATACCAATGTATGTTGCAAATATATACACTAGCCATGAAATTTATCAATATGTATTAAAAATATTATAATTGTAATATTCAAATATTTCACAGAAAAAATTTAAGAAAGGAAGTACAATACATAAGATATATTAGTTTCACTAGATTTATATAAAAGATAAAGAGAATATTTATATATATGACATTCAGACTTACAAGAAGTGTGTAAACTGAGGAATATATAAATGGACAAACAAAATGTGGCAAATCCATAATGTAGAATATTATATTATGTGAATTTCATATTATATGAAAAATATAGTGAAAGCATACCAAATTGAAAGTGAAGTATGATCCAGGTATGGACACTACCAGAAAAATGACATTTTTTGAAAGAATATATTTTGGACAATAAATAATCTTTAAAAATTTGGAAATTATACTAAAATATTATAGCAATGTTAAATGTCCTGTGTTATGGTAATTTGGAGATTTGAACATTGATGTGTTTAGCAGGAAAAGCATCCAGTGCTTGCTATTTATTAAATTTCAAAAAGAATATGATAAATTAAATGTGACAAACTGTCAACAATAGTTGAATCCAGAGAAAGGAAATAAAGAAAGTTGTTGCACTCTGTTATTGCTTGTATCTAGATGTCTTCCTAAACCCTCATGTGGTCATAGGTGGAGTTTTATGCGATGGTTGGATCTAGAGTGTATGATTCTAGGATGAATGGTGCGATGCTGGAATTAAGAATGTGTGATTATTAAATCAGTTTACTGATTGATTTTGTATAGTTTATGATATGAATAATGGGCAGCCCCACTCTGGGTGTAGTGACAACATCCAAAGGGTGGGTAGCCTGGATGGATATAAAGGGACAGAAAGAAGGCAAACTTCCTGCTACTTCTCCACTACTTTGCTGCTCTGCTGCCTTCTGCCTGCCAAGAGCAGTTTCCCCTATGCAATGCCCTTCTGTCATGCCTCCCTGCCTTGGACCCACTGCCTATGGACTATGGACTGAAACCTCTACAAACTGTGAGCCAAAATAAACCTTTGTCCTTTAACTTTCAATTTCAAGTATTTTGTTTTAGTTATGAGAAAAGTAACTAAAACGTATTCTTTTATCATTTTTATGTAAAAATTACTAAAACAAAAGTACTTACCATGGAGTCAAAAACAAGTGCAAAAAATAAAAGAAAAGAAAAAACTAAATTCATCTACCAGCACATGGATGTGGCCCTTTATACAAAGAGAGAATTTAAAGCCAATGATCTTTTAACTTCACTTAAAGCTTTCTTAGCCTGTTAATAACTGATTTTTTCATAACATATGAGGTTAGCTACAAAAGAAAATCCTACCATCCTATGGGAGAGAAAATAAAGGCACTGTTATTGCTTGTATCTAGATGTCCTCTTAAAGCCACAGGCAGTCATATGGGGGGAGTTTTGAAGGTGGCTGGATTGGGGTGTGTGAACTTGAATTAAAGGTATGATGATACTGGTATTAAGGGTGTGGATAATGGCAGTCCCATCCTGGGTGTGGGAGGCATCAATCAATACACTTACAACCTGGATGGAATATAAAGAAAGAGAAAGAAAGCAGGTTTGCTCCTGCTGCTGCTACTGCTACTGCTACTGCTTGCTGCCGTGCTGTCTTCTGCCTGCAATGTCATGAACTGTTTCTCTTCTGTGATGACTCTTTGTTATGCTACCTGCCTTGGAGGCAGCCGACCATGAAATGGAACTCCTACTGTGAGCTGAAATAAACTTTTCCTCCTCTAACTTGTGAATGTTGAGTAGCTTGTCTCAGCAGTGAGAAAATAACTAAGACAGGCAAGTTGACATCTATCTGATGAACTCACAAAATTCATTATATTATCCACATTTGAATTTATTTGTTTATATGAATGGAGTTTGTGAAAAGTAAGAGACACTTTGATTCTGGAGAGTTTCACTTAAAATTAAATATAAATGTTAAAAAGTCTTAAATAACAAAATATTACAATTAAATATTGATCTTTATATTTCTGACATTACTTCATTTTACTTATCAACATCATTTACCTGTTAATAGTAATATGTCTCTATCACCAAATATTAATATTCTATTTTAAAGTCTCAGTTTTTTATTCCATTTTATGATACATTAAATAATTGTTGACACAGTTTTAAAGTGGATTTTTCACTGTTGTGTTGTATTTCTTCTGAGATTGAGTTTGTCTCATGGCTAAGAAAAATAAGGTGAAAATAAAATAATTTATTTTTATATATCCTCAGATGAAAACAAAAACTATTCATCACTTCTGCCCACTACCTTCATCTCTTTTCTGCTGAGGGATGCCTAAAGCCAGGGTAATATACTAACACCAAGTCAAAGGAGGTCATTATCATCCACCTCTTTACCTTTATGTTGTCACATGTAGCCTAGCATGTGTCCTTGGTGACATGATAAGAGCCATCTGTGCCCCTCCTTGCACCAAGTTTCCCGTTTCTCTATTTTCTGAACTTGGTTTTCATGGAAGGCCTTGGTTTTAGGATCTGCACATAGGTAACACTTTGCATTTATAGCATGCCAGGTAGAGTTAGGCATTACCTCATAAGTAAATTTCATGTATTTACTTAATTCAAAAAAATTAGCAATACACACTAATTGATTTCCAGTTCTACCAAAACAATGGTCCCAGTCCTCACAATTCACCCCTTCATGACTATAAAACCCTCCACACAAAATGATGAAATCACACTGAATCTCTAGACAATGGAAGTGGAAGACAGGCAACTTAGAGACTTAGGGACCTGAGGTTTGTTGTGCCAGTGAATTCACTGGATTTCTCTGATGCATGACAGATCACTTCAAATGCTTCTAATCTAACCCAGAATATCCAACAGATATTAACCAAAATGGCTCCAAAAGATCTAGCAAGTGACCCAAACAAGGATAAACAGAGTATATTCTTTTTTAAAAAATATGTTCCCTATTCCAGTTAAACACCAACAAAAAAACCCAGCATGCTGTCCTCTCTCTGAACTGTAATTTCATGGGGCCTGAGTAGGAAGTAGAAAAGGCTTCATCCAACTCCTTCCCTCACTTCCTTTCCCACCCTCCAAGGCAGGCAAATTTCTCTTTAGATTCCTCTACAAAGTGGATAATTAGAAATTAATCTTCTACCTCCTTCCTTGATCATGTCATCAGAAAGATAAGCCTCCAAGCTATCCAGTATCACAGAGGCCTAACCAGACAGAGTAAGCCAGAGGTACCAGCATGAGGCTCTACTAGTAACTCATCTTTTCATCTATGCTGGCTCTACATCAAGACTAATGGTCTTCAGTTTCTCCCCCTCCCCTGACACTCAGAGATGTAGTTAGGAGTTAAATGTCCATCCATCCAGTGTGAACTAGAAAGAATGAAGGCTAGTTGGTATTGCACGTCCAAACCCCTGGTGTGAGCAGGGACAAAGAGGGCACTGAACTTCTGTTACCAATACTGAAGCAATACAAATTGTGCCCATCCTCTCTTTTTCCTTCCCTGGTAGCAGTAGAAGCCATGAAAGAGGTTCTTTCACCTCTTTTTATTGGAAACAGTAGAGTGAGAGTCTGTCTCCCACTTTCCTGGGGAAGAAGGCACTGGTGTCAACAGGCAGATGAGAAACCCACACACTCTTCTGTATGGATCTTTGACAGGTGGTTCCCTACTTGGCTAAGATGCTGTCACAACCAGCAGAAAGTTGAGTTTACACACAACTCCTCACTTGAAGCTACATGTGTCTAAGCAATGAGACCACTTACTGAACATGGACAATAGGTAGGACCCAGCATTTGATAATGTAATAGAGTCCAAAATACCCAAGATAGAAATAAAAATCACTCTTCACACCAAGAATAAAGAAAAAGTACAATAATAAGAAAAAAATCTGTAGATACCATCCCTGAGATTTGTCAGATACAAAAATTAAGGATTACAAAGCAGCCACATAAATCTACTTCACCAAACAGTTACAAATAAAATGAACTACAAATTCTAACATGCCAGAGGAAGGAATAGTAGGTATAAAAACAAAACAGAAATTATAAAACTGATAAATGCAAAGTCTGGGATTTAAAGAACACCGGATTAGATAAATAGTAGAATGTAAATGATAGAGGATGTAATCAACAACTGGAGGGCAAGTAAAATCATTTTAAAAATCTGAAAGACACTGAAGAATTAAATTGGAAAATAAATTAACTGACTCTCAGGAACCTGTGTGGCAATGAAAAGATGACTAGTAATAGATAATAGATTATGGATGACAAATAGATAAGATATTTTAAAAATATAAATAAATAGATAATATTCATATTGTTGTATCTCTGGAAGTAGAGGGGAGAGAGATTGAAAAAGAAATGATTCAACTTTCCAAAATTGGCACGGGATTCAGTAAATGTAGTGAACTTCAAGAAGCATAAATCAAATGTCCACACACCAACATACATTTCAGTATGATTGAACTTGTGTAAACTAGAGACTTTTTTGATAGCAAAACTGCTTTTAAAGAATGACCAAAGAAATTTCTCTGAAGAAAAAAAAAAAATAACAAAAGATGGCTAGGAACTTGCGATGAGAAAGAATATGTAAATGAGTAAATAAAGGAAGGAGATAAATAAATATTTCCTCATGAGTTTCTTCAGTCATATTCAAATATTGAAAAAAATGGTAACCGTCCCTGATATGGATCTCAAAGATCAAAGTAGAAGAAATACTTAAGATAATTATGTTTTAAAAGTATGGAGAGTAAAAATACTCAAATGAAAGTAAATTTCCTACAATGGAAGGAAAATACAATGACACAAATATCAAACAGTAAGAAAACAATACAAAGCAATTCACTAATAAAAACTAATCCAGATGTGATATGTGTATATATTATATTCATTATTTATAGCAACCATATGCTAATAAAAAGTTTTGAAATAAATAAAAAGCATAGACAAATCAATATGGAATTCTGAAAAACAATAAAAGCCCTAATGAAGTAAGAAAGAGAAACAGAAAAGGGAAAACAGGAAATAATCCAAAGACAAATAACACAAGGCTAAATTAAGTATTACTATCTCAGAATTTATTGATAATACATGTAAATATTAACAAGCATATATTGACATCCACTGATACACTACTTACAAAAAAATTACCTCAAATAAAACATGACAGGTTGTTGAAAATAAAAAGTAATAAATGATATAGTACACAAACATAACTTTTAAAAATGAAAGTGTACTATGTACTGATTTTTAGTTTAAAAACAAACTTCAGAGCAAAGAAAATTACTACTAGACAGACATAAAGGCACTACATAATGATAAAAGTGTCAGTCCAACATGAAGAGATAAAAATCCTCATTGTGCACACTCCAAACCTGAGCAGAGCTGTACACAAGTAAAAACTGAAAGGTCTGAAAGGAGCAGACAAGCTCGCTATATGTGAAGATAACAAGACCCACCCTCTCAGCAGTGATAAACCAGTAGGCCGGGAATCATACAGAATATACAACTCCTGAGCCATTCAATAATAAAATGGGATATGTTCACACAAACACAAACAAAAAATTTACCCATCAAGAGCAGAATACTCATTTTTTAGAGCCAAAGGCAATATTCAGGAAGATAGGACAACTTCTGGGGCATAAAATCACAATATATTTAAGTTGAATTAATTACACAGGGTACTTACTTTGAACAGATTGTCATCAAGCACATAATGAATAATAGGTAGATACCAGGCAAATCTCCAAATCTCTAAACATGTAGAAATTAAGCAACATATTTCTAAATAATCAAAGAAGTCTAAAGTAAATGATATGCAGAATTAAATAAAGGAGTATATTGCATACCAACACATGTGGAAAACATAGAATATGCTGAAATTTGTGTAGTAGTAAAATGGTTACTTCTAAAACTAGAGGATTTTTTAAATTTTCACTTCCATAACTAAGTTTCCAATTCAAGAAATTAGAAAAAGAAGAGAAAAATAAACTCAAGTTATTATAAGGAAGAAAATAATAAAGCTATGGACATATATCAAAGAAGTTGACAAAAGAACAGCAACAGTGAATGATCAATAAAAGAAAGGGCTGGTTATTTTACAAAATCAATGAAATTGATAAACTTTTAGAATAAAAGAAAAAAGTGAGTAAAGAGGAAAGGATAGTGAGAAAAAGTAATACACAAAATACAAATCAATGATATCAGGAATAAAACATAGATATCACTAAGATCCTACAGACATAAAAGAAATAATAACAGACTTTTGTGAAAATTTTATATCCATTAATAAAACAACTTACAAGACATTAACCAATTTTTCAAAAGCAAAACTTTCACCAAAATTTGATAGAAAACCTGAATAGTCCTATACCCATGATTTGAAAACTAAATCTGAAAAAGAAATACTTAGAGTAAGATACAGTCCTGAGACAATTGAGTAAACATTTAAAAAATAATTAGTAACAATTTATTTATGCAAGGTCTTCCTGAAATAGAAAAACACAGTTTTTAAGACATTTATGAAGCTATTATTATTTTTATTAGAATTTTTATTCATTAATTTTATTGGTACATTTTAGGTATACAATATGATGATATTAATCAATGAGAATTTGTACCTTTACATGCTATAACTTGGTTCTTATTTTTTCCCCATTCCCCTGCCCTTAAAACCTTAAACCTCCCTTAAATCCCTCAACCCCTCCCTATTTACAGTGACTTTATTTCTATTTTTTCCTTTTTTCATATTTATTCCTTTCCTTTCCCCTATCCCTCCCATTTTCCCTTCCCCTCAGACTTTTCTTTCTATTTCACATTATCTATTATACATTTTGACCTTCTTTGTACTTTCAGTTTGTTACACTAGAGAAACTATTTGGTATTCATACATGTTTGTCCTATTTATTTCACTTAACAGTGTGTCCTCAATGTGAATCCATTTAGCAATAAATGGCTATACTTTCTCATTCTTTCTGGCTAAGTAGTACTCCATTTTATATTAAAAATACATTTTCTTTATCGAGTCTCCAGTTGATGGCTAATTAGGCTGTTTCCAAGTTTTAGCTATTACAAACTGTGCCACTATTAACATGGGTGTGCATATATCACTGTAGTACTATTCTTTTAATTCTTCTGGGAAGACATACCACAGGAGAATAGCTGGGTCAAATGGGACTTCTAATCCTACTTTTTTGAATTATCTCCATACTAATTTCCATTGTAGTTGCACCATCTGCATTCCCACCAACAGTGGAGCAGAGTTCCTTTTTCCCCACAAACACAAGAGCATTTGTCATTTGTTAATTTCTTTATAGAAGCCATTCTTTCTGGAGTGAGGTCAAATCTTAGCATTGTTTTCATTTGCATCTCTTGAATAAGCAGTGATGTTGAACATTTTTTACACATGTTTATTTGCTACTTCTACTTCTTTGTATGAGAAATGTCTGTTAATTTCAAATGCTCATTTTTGGATTCAATCTTTAAATTTGGGAAGTCTGATTTTTTTTTCAGTTCTTTATATATTCTAGATAGTAGATCTTTGTCTGAAGAACTGCTGGTGAAATATTTTTCCTACCTTCTGGGTTGTCTTTTCATGCTATCGATGGTTTCTTCTGCTGTGCAGAAGCTTTTCAATCAGAAGAGATCCCACTTGTTGATTGTTTGGGCTAGTTCACATCCAATTGAGGTTTTGTTCATAAAATCTTTTACTATGCCAGTGTCTTCAAGAGTTCTACCTAACCTCTCTTGCAGCCGGTTTAGTGTTTCTGTTTGAATATTTAAATCTTTAATCCATTTTGATTCTAGTTTTGTGTATGATGAGAGATATAGGTCTAGTTTTAATCTTTGGGAAGTTGAAACCCAATTTTCCCAGCACCATTTATTAAGGAGGCTATCTTTCCTCCAGTGAGGCTCTTTGGGTCATTTGTTGAAGATGGTGTGGCTGAGTGTGTCAGGAGTTGTCTGTGCATCTTCTAATCTTTTCCACTGATCCTTGGGTCTGTTTCTTTGCTAGTATCACACTGTTTTTATCACAGTAGCTTTGTAGTATAGTTTCACATTGGAGATTGTGATACCCACTAATTTGTCTTTGTTGCCTAGAATTGCTTTTGCTATTCTAGGTCTCTTCTTGTTCCAAATGTCTTTTTGGATCATTTTCTCAAGTTCTGTGAAGTATGCTATTGGAATTTAAATTGGGATTGCATTGAATCTATATAGCAGTTTTTAAAGTATGGCTATTTTCACTGTATTGGTTCTTTCTACCCATGAACAAGGGATGTCTTTCCATTTTCTGATATCCTCTTTGATCTCTTTTTTTCTGAGTGGTGTAGTGTTCAGAGTGGAGGTCTTTGACTTCTTTCCTTAGTTTGACTCCTAGGTATATCAATTGTTTGTATGCTATTGTGAAAGGAGTTGTTTGTCCATATTCTCTCTAAGTGAGTCTGTTGTTTGTGTACAAGAAAACCATTGATTTTTGTGCATTGATCTTGCATCCAGCTACTCTACTGAATTTGGTTATTAAGTCTAGAAGATTTTGGGGGAGGTCTTGAGTTCTTCTTTATAGAGTATCATGCCATCTGCAAATAATGACAATTTTAATCTTTGTATCCTGTCTTTATTCCTTTTATTCCATTCTCTTGTCTAATTGCTGTGGCTAATGTTTCCAAAACTGTATTGAACAGGAGTGATGATAGTGGACATCCTTGTCTTGTTCCTGATTTTAGTATGACAGATTTCAGTTTTGACCATTTAGTATGATACTGGTGTTTGTTTTTCATAGATGGCTCTTATCAAGCTGAGATAGAGACCATCTATTCGAATTTTATGTAGGGTTTTTATCATGAATGGGTGTTGGATTTTGTGCAACACTTTTTCTGCATCTATTGAGATGGTTATATGGTTTTTATCTTTGACTCCATTAATATAGTGTATTACATTTATTGATTTGTGTATGTTGAACCATCCTTGTATCCCTGGGGTGAATCCCACTTGATCAGGGTGTATGATCTTCTTGATGATCTTCTCCATTCTATTTGCCAATATCTTATTAAGGATTTTTTGCATCTATGTTCATTAGTGAGATTGACCTATAGTTCTCTTTTTCAGTTGAGTGATTCTCTGCTTTGGGGATCAAGGTGATGCTTGCTTTCAGGAATGAATTTAGAAGTATTTCTTCCCTTTCAATTCAGTTGAAGAGTTTAAGCAGTAGTGCCAATCTTTCTTCTCTAAATGTCTTCTAGAATTTAGCAGTGAAGCCATCAGGGCCTGAAGTATTCTTCTTTGCTAAGTTTTTAATTACATTTTCAATTTTGTTGATTGATATTGATTTGCTTAGAATTTCTAGGTTTTCTTTGTTCAATTTTGGTAATTCATATGTATCTGAGAATCTATCCATTTCTTCTGTGTTTTCCATCTTATTGGAGTATGGGTTTACAAAGAAGGTATTGATGATCCTCTGGATTTCTGCTGGGTCCATTGTAATTTCACCTTTCTATTTATAATTACAAGCATTTGGGCCATTTCTTTCCTTTTTTGTTAAAGTTGACTAAAAGTTTGTCAATTTTGTTTATTCTTTCAAAGAACCAACTCTTTCCTTCATTGATTTTTTTATATTATTCTCTTAGTCTCAATTGCATTGATTTCTGCTCTGATCTTTATAATTT
>NW_004624732.1:20845123-20879361 GCF_000247695.1 Heterocephalus glaber | reverse complement strand
AAAAGAATTTAAAAAATAAAAATAAAAATTAAATATATGAAAGAGGTAATTCCAAAATCACACTAAGCATAATAAGTATAGAATTTGCTTTGATCCCTTACTATTTTTCAGAAATGTTTCCTTTTCTGGTCACTAATGGCAATCCTGTCTTCTATATCTGATATTCTGTCCTCACAGTGGATCATTCTGCTGTGTTATTTTCAATGGAGTTTTTAATCTCCTGGATATCTGTTTGTGTCTGTTTTATTGATTGCATTTGTTTGCTATGCTGGAATTCCATCATTTTCCTCATATCCTCTATTTCTTTATCTGTGTATGCTCTAAAGTTATTAATCATTTCTTTCAATATGGACACAATCTGTTATTATCTGAGAAATTATTTCTGATTTCTTTTCTAGATCCTCCTTTGTTGCCAGTTTAGGGAGTCCAAGTAGTTGAGTATCAGATTGTTCCATCTTGTTGCCCCTTAGGTTGCCTTTGGTGGTGTGGAAGTCTGGATTTTTGTCTTGTTTGCCTGTCTTCTCATTTCAACAGATGCTGGCTGCTGCTCGTTCGTTTAGGTGACTCTTTGCTTGCCCAGTGGGCTTTAATTCTCAGTGAGCCTCAGAGAGGCCTTCTCTCTGTCACTCACAACTGGACCAATTCCTGGGTTCAGAATGATGGCCTTGTCTATCCTCATGCTGTGGTGTTGTCCAAGTGGGGTTCTGTCTGAGACCTGTGCTCTCTTAGTGATGATATCTGAGTGGGCCTCTGGCTGGGTCCTGCATGTCTGTGCAGTTCTTTTCCAGGTGGCCCTTTGGCTGAGACCTGAGCATCCAAGCTACTGATGTTGGGGCCGGGCCCTGGCTGGGGTCTGTGCATCCATCCATGCTGCTGTTGTCCAGGGGGGCTTCTGGCTGGGGTCTGAGAGTACTTAACAATGGTATCTGGGCAGGCTTCTGGCTGTGGTCTGCACACCCAAGCTGCTGGTGTCTTTAGCTATTTTTTTCTTTTATACTCCAAACACAAAATAATTCATTCCTTTTCCTCAAAACAATAAATAAAATATCAAAACACAAACCTACTACAGATTAATATCTCTTATAGATGTAGAAATTCTTGGCAAAATATTAACAATAAGTTCAGTAATGCATCAAAATTATACACCATGACCAACCAGGAATTATTCCACTTATGGGAGGCTAATGTAATACACAAATACTCATAAATGCAACCCACTATACATATAGGATAAAGAACAGTAACCACATCATGATGTTAATTAATGCAGAAGTACTTTACAAAATCTACAACCTGTTCACCTGAAAACTCTCAGAAAATTAGGCATAAAAGAATGTCTTCAACTTGATAAAGAGCATCTAGAAAAAAATCCTCATAGCTAATATTATATTTAACTGTGAAAGATTTCAGGGTTTGTCTCTAAGATTAAGCACAAGGTGAGAATGCAGTTTTACTTTTATTCAATAAAACATCATCATTCTAACAGCAATAAGAAAAGAGAGCAAAAGGAGGCATGTTTGGAAATAAGTAAAATTGTACCTATTTGCAGATAACATAATTATTTATATTTAACACTAATTGAATCTAATGACAGCAGGGTAACCCCACCACTAACACTTGCCAATGACTTGGCTCCTAATTTGTTGTTAGTATCATTAATCTCTGTTTGGTGTCAGTACATAATATTTAATGACACATGAAAAATTTAAACAAAATACATTTTACAATCATTTTAAAGTAAATGAAATACAAAACACTAGAGAAGATAATTTCTCCTGGAGTTAGATGAAGTGATCAGAAGGGTGGTCCTGGGGTACAGGACTATGTCAACATTAGTATTCCTGAGTGTGATATTTCACTGTAGTCTTGCAGCAAGTTACCACTGGAGAAATCTGTGTATTGGTGCACCAGGGCTGCCATAGTAAAACTCCACAGATGGTGTGGTGTATACAAGAGATATTTGTTTTCTCATATTCTGAAGGCCACAAGTCCAAGATCAAGGTGTCAGGAGGTGTGGCTCCAGAAGCTCTTCTCCTTGGCTTGCAGCTGCCCTCCTTTTCCTGTTGGATCCATGTAGTTTTTCCTCTGTGTTTATGTTTTACTCCCTTATTTTTGTAAGGACATGAGTCAGATTAGATTAGACCCTATTCAGATGATTTCACCTTAATTACCTCTCTAAACGCCATATCTCCAGACACAATAGTATTCTGAGGTTTAGGATTTCAACATATCAATTATATGAGCTATGATTCATCCTATAACCCAGGGTAAAGGGCACCAGCATTTTATGACTTATTTTCTGTATTATTTTATTAAGTCCATATGATTCTAAAATTATGTCAAAGTGAAAAGATTAAGAAAAACTAACATGAACCATTATTTTCATCCTCATTGTACTGAGAAAATAAGTGAATTACTTAGCATTGCAGTCACTCACAAACATATCAAGGAAGCATAGGACTAGAGCTAGATGGAATGCATTCTATACAATTTTGCTTTCAAAAAGTATCTAATACATATCCAAATAGATATACTTGTTTTTTACAGATATAGACATGAGTGAAATCTAAGTGTAGTTATTTTTTAAATGTTGTTATTAAGTCTAGCAATTTTTATATATCAGTTTGACTTTGCCTTGGATGCCCTGATATTTGGTTAACTATTATTCTCAGTGCTCCTCTGAGCACAGTTTTAGATAACATTAGCATACAAATTAGTAGATTGAGTATAGTAGATTGCTCCTGTTCCACCATGTATATCCCTTATCCACTGGATTGAAGGCCAGAGTACAACGAAAGGCTGCTCCTCCCCTGAGTGAGACAGAATTCTTCCACCTATCTACTGGCCTTTAGATCAGTGCTACAACATCACTCTCCTAGTCCTCCAAGTTGGCACTTCACACAGCAGATCTTAGAATTTCCCAGTTACCATAGGCATATAGGCGAATTTCTTATAATAAATATTTTATGTATATTATATAGATAGATAGATGGATGCAGAGATTTAAAAATATATGTATCACTCATCAAATATATGATATCATATATCTCCTTTGCTTCTGTTTCCAAAACTCTCACTAATAGAGTGGCCATACTATTCTCTTTAAATACGTATGATCCAACCCTTAGGGGCTGTTCCTGAAGCATATCTGGGTAATTTAGTGATTAAGTAAGAGGAATATTGTAAGTTTCCCAGAAGGATTAAGGCTCAGAGATAGATGTGTGCTAGGCTCAGAGGCTCTGGTCACCTGAGATTGACCCTTCCCTTGGCCTTGACATCACCTGAGCAACTATGGGAGTGCCCCCACTATGCCACCAGAGGAAAATATCCTCGTTATTTCCTGGATTGTCCCCCTTCTTGGCTGAAATGAACATGATGAGGAACAGGTGATTATAAGGAAAATTTTCTAGGTCTGAGCCTGGTTGAAATGAAGCTCCCTATGAGGGAGATATTATCATCATGTTCATGCTATATCACCAATACTGTGCCTGGAATAAAAAGTAGCATGTACTTTCTACAGTGTCTATTGTAGAAGCAGTGACTATACACACACACACTGGAATGAATGAACAAAAAAATCTCTTTGTGGATGAGAAGTAAGTTGTTTTTTGCTTCAGATCATTTTGTTGATGGTGGATTATAGAACAATCAGTGATTTTATTCACACTACAAGCCTACAAGACTTTCTTCTTTGGCCACCGACATATGTTAACTGTGAAAACAGCATAATAACCATAGATTATTTCACTTCTGAGTGTTGTTGATTGCCTTGGTAATTTTTAGATCTTATTCTCCCTTAATAAAATCATGTTAAATTAAGTTTTTCAGAAGTGGCTAATTAGTATTCTCCAAAATCCTACAAGTCAGGAGCTGACACCTATGCTGTTATGGCACTGTGAACCTAAGCAACACAAAAGGCATAGGTATAACATCAGAACAATACAATTAACCTTCAGAAGGGACTCCCAGCTCCTTTTTCAATTGAGTCCTGCAATTACTATAGAACACACTTTGCATCATGCCTATAACATTCTTCCACAAGTAGACAATGACTTGCATTTCAGTGTTGTTATGACTCCTTTCACTATTAAAGCACTAAAAGCAGGCTGGCTAGTTCTTTCACTTGAGTTAGAGAACTGGTCTCTTTAATACATGCTTAACAAACCAAATAATAATCTCCTTTAGGAGTCTCTAAGTAGTTGACTAGGTGATTCTCTGCTTTTCTCTTAGTAATCAAACTTGCCATCTTTCAGGGATGCCTGGGAATAGGATGAGTAAATCTCTGTTGCTATTATTGTTATTAAAACATCAGTAGATCATTAATACTTACTTCATGTGTGCTGAGCTTGTCAAACCTGAAACCTGTGAATTATTCTGGTAGAAACCCAAGATGGGTGTGGATCAGGGAGATGGTTATTTCCTAACAAAGTGTCACTGTCCAGGGCTGAAGCAATGCAGGAGGATTCAGAGGACCAGAGTTATTGAGACAGTAGCTGTGAGAGAGACTTCTCACTGAGTCTTCATTTCTCATTCTGCCAAAAAACGATAATTCCTACCATTGCCTCCTACTTCATTGCTCTACTTTAAATTTCACTGCCCAGTTCCATGCTCAATCCACCTTCTTTATGCTCTGAAAAATGACTTATAAAGCTTCTAAGTGATTTACAAGATAGAAATAATATCAGGTAAATACAATGCAGGCCTTTCTTTTGTTATACATTCATCAGATATTTATTTAGAGAAATAAACAGCTGTCATCCTCTTTCTAACCCTCCTGATGGGCGTTTTCCTCCTAACCCTTCCATAGAGACCAGACTTCTGACATTCTCATGCACTTTATGCATGCTAAGTGTACCTAAGAGGTATGATTAAAATGTATGGTGAGTGTTTACATTTTTTAAAACTATTATGGCAAAAACCACATTGTTATTAATCCCCTGAGATACTCCCCTTCACTTCACACACCCTTATCCCCATCGTTCTTGTCACTTCCTGAAGTAGTTCTGGAAGTCCTCTTTCATGAATATCTGTTGTTGCAGTGCTGTGACTGCCTCAATGTCTTGAATTTATCCAAAATGGTTACTTTCATTGTCATTTTTACTTCACGGAAAAGCCAGAAGTCATATAGTCGCAGATCTGATAAAAAAAATTGTGGGTGGGGACACAACCTCACATTTTTATTTGGAGGAAATTGTCCTAGACAGTTGTACAGTGAAGTGTTGTGATATTAAAATATAGTGAATCCTGAAGGAAAAAAACAATCATTACAATAAAAGACACATTGCCATTGATGCCCCTAGAAATAATTAAAAATATTCTCCCTGGCTTTGAATATACTGATCCCATTTTTCTTAGGAATATGTCTTTCACTATACTTTTAAATCACTGTGTTTTTGATCACTCCTTGTACCTTTTATAATTTTACTCCCTATGAAAGTTTCACAACCAATGTAGTATTGGCTGGTATATTTTAAAACTTAAAGCAATGGTAACTTTCCCTACATATTCATTTGTGTTTTCCCTTATCAAAATTTTAATATGTTTTCATAGGTGTTTGCATGTTAATCCTTGGAAAATATTAACTCCATCATGTAAGTCCCTGAATAAAATTATTTAACTTTCTCCCTTTCTCACAAGACAAATTTAAGTCTCTCAAATACAGAAAAAAGGCCAATGCTATCTTCTTCCTTATCATTCACAGTTCATCTTTGCAACTCTCCTGCTTCACCCCTGAGGTATAACCCTCTGGAATTAATTGTGGATTCAGAGGCTGATGAACTGTGGGTCCCAGATCTTCTGAAACATCTTACAGCTCCTCATTCCTATGTCACTCTTCCCCCTTCCAGATTTTCCCCCTCCTTCTTTTTTATTACTTGCCGGACTCCACTTTGCCTTCAAATACTCTTAGTAAGCCAATCCCCTAGGAATCTTTCTCTGATGTGCTTTGAGTTGTACCATCTCCCACACCTTTACCCAACTCACTGACTCACTGGGCTATATTCATTCAATTTTGCCATCTAATCATGAGATTTAAAAGGAAAACAAATGTTGCATAGATAATTACATCTACATTTTCAGCTCTGACATATACAGGATATTGAAAACTTTTGTAAGTGGATAAATGGTCTGCTTGACCTAAAGTATATGGTAAAGACAAAGAATAAAAAGAGAAATTGAAGTGGAATTGCTTTAAAAGGGCACAATGTTCAACACAAACACAAGATCATGCTGGTATCATCAGCAGTCAAACTAATAATAACACTCTGTAAACAGTTTGTTCTTACAGCACTGTGTAAGAATTACATGCTTTTTTTGACCTCTACAACCCACCCTATCTGTAGAAATACAGCACTGTGCAGTGGTATGTTTCACCTATACTGCAATGCCAAGTATGAATTTTCTGACTGTAAGCAATCCTGGATGAAGTTGGCACTATTTCTCTATACCTTAAATTAAAACAATACTAGACATCATGTAATTCTGAGTAGATAAAAATTTATGAAATTATAACCAACTAAAAGTCTCATTTCTGATTGGTTATGTATCCTGTCACATTACCATAGTATTCTCATGAATTACCAAAAAAAAAAGCTTTTGAAATCATAAGCTACACACCTACTTTTTGATATGAAATTTTCATAACACTGTTGAAAGTCCATATTTTCCCAGTTTAATTTTACAGTGGCCACAGATAAGTGTTTGCTGTTTGCACTATTTCTCTGCTAAACACCTTCCCTCTCCTTGCAGATAAGTTTCATTTCTACAAAGCCTACTCTTTCTTCCACAGGAGCTGACCCTTCATGTACTTAATGATCATGGTTTTGAAATGCGTGTGTACTGTTCAGTGTGGCTGATCTGCACAGATTATGTCTTCCTGGAAGATACTCCTTTACCTTTCACTGGCATTTCTCTTCAAGTGTATACTAGGATCTATTCAATAAACAAATAAAAAATATTTAAAACCATAAGTACCATTTGAGAAGTGCTTGGGCTTCAGCTTCAGACCAGAACTGTTGTTGTCCACTGCATGGTACTGGGGCTAAGACTCAAATTCTCCTTCCTGCTGTGCCAGCTATGGTCGCCTTCCTGGGTCTGAGCACAAGAAAAATGATGGGGGCTGCAAGCCTGTGGTGAGTGAGAGACAGGGATTTTTCTCTTCCCTGCCTGCCTCCTGCTTCCATGAGGATTATTCACACTTTGTCCCTTCATTTTAGTGGCTGTTATTCATTCCAGATAGAGTGGTTCAACTCAGTTTCCTGTTTTTCCCATATTCCTGGAAGTGTTATTCAACTTCTCAAAGTCTCCCTCCTCTGAACACCCAGCTCAATGGCACCCTTCAGAGACACCATTCAAACTTCCTCATTAGTAGAAATCTGAATTAACACACTGTACTACCCATACTCCTCACTCCTAAATTTAAATAACCTCTCCATCTCCACATTGTTTAAATAGCTTATTTCCTGCCTAGACCATGCTCAGTGGGGAAACTGGTCATAGAAAGGGTCTCAAGAAACAGACCCACAAAACTTAAAATCAGAGGTTAGTTTAATACAGCATAAACTATTTCTTTAAAGAATCAGTGAATGAATATTTTTAGCTGTTTAGGTTACCATCACAGCTACTAAATTCTGTTGTTAACACAAAGAAAAGAAGCAATAGACAACTTGTTAGCAAGTAAGTGTAGTATTATTTTACCCAAAGACTTTAATCTGTCAACTCTGCTCAAAGGAAAGAGAGGAGGTCTCCATGCCTGGGGCTTCAGCTGTTCTTGCAGCACTCTGTGGGGAAGTTTGGAACCAACTCTCACCTCAACTTCCTCCTCTATAAAAGCTGGCTTCTGAGAGGAAACATCTCAAAGCTATTTTCAATGTCTGTAATTCTATGAATATATGAAATTTTCATTTGACTTCTAGAATGACAGCCTGAAAAGTTCAGCTGACTCACTACTCAGCAAAATTGGTGAGAATTATAAAAAGTAACACTTTAAAGTCTCTGGAAATGGTCCAAAAAATAACAGCCTATAAAATAAATACCTATTTGAGAATATCTGCTAAAATGCAGGAAGAACAGAAGGGTCTGTGACAGTTGAATCAAGATAACAAGGGTAAAATTTGGGAAACAAAAATATATGGAAATAGGAACTATATTCCTTAATAACCAACAGCATAAAGAAGAAATTAAAAGGTAAACAATATTATGTTTTGATAATTCCCCTGCAATTTTAAGCAGTGAATATAGGGTGTCAGATTATTAAGTAAGCAATTCACCATGTAGTTATAGCCCCCACCCCAAAATATACTTTGAAATGAATGAAAATGAAGATGTTACTTCCTGAAAAGAATGGAGAAGCAGATAAATCAAGGTCTGGAGGAAAATTTATAATTGTATATTTGTATTTTTAAAAATGAGAAAGGTCTAAACTCAATAATCTAATATTCTACCTTAAGACACAGTTAAAAAGACCAAATAAAACCCAAAGGAAAGAGATAGAAAGGAATGATAAATGTTAGAGCAAAAAATAATGACATAGAGAAAAGAAATACAATAAGAAAATCAATGAAACAAAATCCGGTTCTTTTTAAAAGAATAAAATTGAAAAATCTTGACATATAAAACAAAGAGAAGACTGAATCAACTAAGATAAGAAATGAAAGCAAGACATTACCAATGATTTAACAGAAAAAAGAAAGAGAAACAAATGTTCTGAATAACTATATCCAAATAATTTTGTTAACTCAGATGAAATGGACAAATTTATAGAAATATAAAAACTACTGAAAGTGACTGAAGTAAAAGTAGAAAATTTGAAGGGACTGATGAAAAATAAAGACATTTGTAAGTGATAACAATAAGAATCAAACTACTAGGTATGGAGGCAGTCCCAGAAGACTTCACTGCCCAGTTCTTCTAAGCATGTAAAGAATTAATGCTAGTTCATTATCTCATAATCTGTTCCAAAAACTGGAAAAGGAGAAAACACTTGACAAGTTACATTTGTGGACCAATACCACCTTGATAACAAACACACACAAAGGAATTGCAAGAAAGCACACAACAGATTCCTATAGCTTATATGTTAGGTACAAAATTTTTAGCAAAATATT
Source organism: Heterocephalus glaber (assembly GCF_000247695.1). The sequence continues at coordinate 20,870,257 of NW_004624732.1, read as the reverse complement.
AGCAAGCCTATAAAAGAATAAACTAAGCAATCTCAACAGTACAACAGAAACAATCTTCTGGAAGATGAAATAGACAAAACTCTCAAAACCATAGCTGTAGGCAAAGGCTTTCTGAATAAAACTCCAGTTGCCCAAGAAATAATACCAAGCATCAACATATGGCATTTCATTAAGGTAAAAAAAAATTTTTGCACATCGATAGAAAACACCAACAAAGTGAAGAGACAACCTACAAAATAGAAAAATAAAATATTTCCAACTACTCTTCATACAAAGGATTGATATTGAGAATATATAAAAAAACCCCTAAAACACACTGGATCCCCCATAATTTAAAGACCAAATTTTTTAAAAAGGGCATCTGAAATGAATAGACATTTTGATGAAGAAATACAATTGGCTAGTAAATACATGAAAGAATGTTCACTATTGCTGGTCATTCAAAAATACAAATTAAAACAGCATTAAGATTCCATCTCACCCCAGAAAGAATGGCTACCATCAAGAAATCAACATATATCAAATGCTGGTGAGACTGAGGAGAAAGGAACACTTCTTCATTGTTTCTCTGAGTTTAAACTCATACAACCACTATGGAAATCAATGTGGAGGTTCCTCAAAAAACTAAAAAACAGAAATTTCATTTGATACAGCTATTCCTATTTGGAGTATCTTCCCAAAAGAGTTAAAAACATCATTCCACAGTGTTGTATGTGTACATATGTTTATAGCACTACAATTTATAATAGCTAAATCTTGGAATCACCTATATGCCCATAAACAGATGAACAGATAAATGGATAAAGAAGATGTGGTACCTATATACAATGGAGTACTACTTAGACATAAAGATAAAGTTGAGGCCTTTGTAGAAATATGGATACCCATTGAAACCATAATGTCAAATGAAGTAGATCAGATGTACAAGTTTGTACATCATATAGTTTCCCTTGTATAAAAAGTTTAATAGAAAAGAGGAGGAGGCAAAAAAGAAAGAAAAAGTTACATTCTAAGTAAATTATATTCTAGGTATGTTTCTGTGGTAGGTGTCTGACTTCACTCTAATGTGATGAGAGAGTGCACTTCGGAGGATTTACATTCCTTTGAATATATTAAGCTTTTTATTCTTGTTGTGACCGTGGTCTATTCTGAAAGGAAAAGAAAGTAAGTTCCAAGAACAGGAAAATCCATGAAGATAGAGAGTAACTCAGTGGTTATCTAGATTTAGGGGGGAGGATTGGGAAAAGAAGACAGCTAGTAGGTAGGGTGATTTGATTTGGGTTCACAAAAATGACCTAAGTTTGATTGTAGTTGTAGCAGTCTATACATGTGCTGACATCTATTGAATCTTACATTTTAAGTTTGTAAACTGTGTGGTATGCAGATTTTTGGTTTAATAAAGTTGTTTTATTAAAAAAAAAAACCATGCATTGTGATCAAGTGAAATGTATCCTGGAAAGGAAGGTTGCTTTGACATCTGGAAATTAATGAATGTAAAATAGAATATAAAACAAAAAAACCACATGATCATCTCAATAGTTTCAGGTAAAAATGTCAAAAGCTAATAGACTTTTATGACAAAAGCTCTCAACAGACTAAAAACAGGTGGAAAGTTCTTTAACACCGTGAAGAACATGTAAATGGGGGGAGTACATCATACTTAATACTGAAAAGTGGGCAGTTACCATTGTAAGATTAAAAACTAAAAAAATGCTTTTATCATTTTTATTTGTCATTGAACCAATGATTCTAGTCAAGAAAATAAAGCAATGAAAAGGACAAAGTGGTGCAACTGAAAATGAAAAGTTAAATCTATCTTTATGCACAGATGATTGATGGTTTTATGCATACAATCCTACAGAATACTCTAAACATTTTTAGAAATTATAAATGAGACCAGAAAAGTTTTAACATAGATTAATATAGAAATAACAATTATGTTTATATAAATTGAATCTGAAAGTACAATTAGAACAGTGAAAGTGAAATTTATAAAATAATTCCATTTATAATAATACTACAATGATTTTAACAAAGTTACAAAGAAAGTAAAAAAAATTCTGAAAACTAAAACTTAATGTAGTTAAAGATATTAAACACTATTATGTTTTTAGATGAATGTATGATGAGAAACTCAACATTAATAATATGGATTTTATTATCACAAAAAATAAAGGACCTCAAGCACCAAGAACAGTTTTATCAACAGAATCTATATATCTTCATTTGAATGTCTTCTAGCATATGTAAAAAGTAATAAAATATATCTTCCATCCACGTGTATAAGAATTTCTGTAACTATATATTCACCTCTGATGTATCCCCCCAAAAACATTCTCAATCGCGTGTTTGACAAGTGAATAAATAAATCTGTTATCAGTTGCAATTTTTGGTTGATAATATAGTAAGGATTGTTTCACAGGCAGAAAATATGTAAAGCAGTATTAAAATCTGAGCAAACAAGTGTTCTGTATCTACTTTAATAAATGGTTATTATTTTTGCCAATAGTAAAAAAAAAACTAAATAATTTTTTAAAATCTCATGCTCATGGTTTAGAATTGACATTGTTAAAACAATAGTAATCTGCAGATTCAATGTCATACCCATTAGAATCTTAGTTGTCTTCTTTGTGGAAATTGACAAGTTTATTCTAAAATTTATAGCCACATTCAAGGCAGCTAGCAAAGCCAAAACAACAGAGAAATTAAGTTTTAATTTTTTTCTAAGGCTTATGCTTTCCCATTTCATAACACATTCCAAACATATAGTCATCAAAACAGTGCAATGCTATCATAAAGATAAACATTTGGAGCAATGGAATAATTCTAAGGTCCTGGATATGAAATCTTACAGCTTATGTTTTAAAAGACTTCCAAGAACATTCACTGGAGAAAGAGTGTATTTTCAATCAATCATGCTGAAATAATGGAATAGACACATACAAATTAGACTTTTCATCCCATATCAAAAATTAATCTAAATGAATCAAAGGCCAATGTGTAAAAATTAAAGTTGTAAAACCCTTACGAGAAATTAGAGATTGCTATCTTCATGTCTGCTTTTAGTCTTGGGTTCTTAGATATCACAACAAAACAAGAGCAACAAAACAAAAAAATAAATAAATTGAGTTTCACTAAAATTAAATTTTTCATGGTTCAAAGGACATTACCAAGAAAATGAGAAAAAAACCCCAAAAACATGAAAGAAAAATATTTATAAAGTCATATCTATGATAAAGAGCTTGTAACCAGCATAATGAATTTATAAAACTTAGTAATGAAAAGCCAATTCAATTTTTTAAATATGCAAAAAGTCTTAATAAGTATAACTTTTAAAAGATATAAAAATGAGCAAGATTCACATGAAAAAATGTTCAACATTATGACTCATGAGAGAATTGCAGATCTAAATTAGGATAATCATACTCTCTTAAATCAAAATGTCATAGCAAAAAGAAAAATATGGCAAATCTAGACAATGGACTCTTACTTGGCTGTCAAAATGAAGTACTGATACATACTACATGTGGGAGAACATAGAAAATAATATGTAAATAAAATAAGCCAGGCACAAGAACCCACATATTATATAAAATATCCAAAAGAGACAATTTTACACATAAAAAAGTAGATGGTATTTGCTTAGGAGTAATATAGGGTGGATTAAGTGGGTGGTAGCTAAAAGGTACACTCTGAAATGATTAAGTATATTCTGAAATAGCCTGTGGTAGCGGTTATACATCTCTGTAAATATCCTGAAAATTATTGAATCATAAACTTGAAATGGATGAATTAGCACATGAATTTCCACTCAACCAAGCTGTTTTTAAAAATGACTATGATGAAAAATCTAGGCAGGACCTTAAGCCCTTGAGCAATCTTGAATCATTCCACTTTCACGTAGTTGATGCTATTAGTTTTGGAGTCTGTATGACTTCCGCAGTTCAGGAACAAGAAAATGTGAGGAGGTAGGATGTTCATTTTGATCCATTTAAAGTGTTTTATCTTCATAGTGATTTATAGGGACAGAAGTTGGGGACCAAGCTCCTATTATTTACCTATGCTGCTTAAAATAGCTGGGAGCAAGGGCTTCATGGTCCCTGGTCCCTGCACACAGAAACCTCGGTCCACTTAAAGGGCTGCAGAGAGTTGCAGAGTTAGGAACTCTTTGCAGAGGAAGAGCACGGTCTTGTGCACCTCCTGGGGGCATGCTGGCTGGGGTGTCTGGCTGTGGTACCCACTGTTCCTAAACTCAGTAAACCTCCACTGCCAGCACCCTCACACCCACTGAGCTTCTCTGTGATTTTCTCCTTATCATGTTTTAATTCAGGACAATATTTGTGAGATCTTGGGAATAGAGTCTTACTTCTCTCTTATAGTTTGATAAACATAACTGTCCACTTTTCTTCTCCTCCCTGTTTCTTTCTCCACTCTGCTGACGTTTCTATTAATTTAGACTTTTAAGACATCAGTGACTGCTCCTGGCTTAAATTTTTCCCCAATTTAGTAGTATTTGAGCAATGGCAACCTACTTGGTGAAAAAAATGTCCCTTAATCCATTCCTGAGCTATAAAGAGACTATGATCAGTAGCCAACAGGCCAAAAGGCAGAGACAGTGCGTAGTATTTGCCTCTGCAGTCCTCAGAATACTGGCTCATGGCAGACTCTGGATGAAGAGTGATGAATACAACTGAAATAGTATTGAGTGCTTCCAAGAAGAGTAGGGCAGTTGTTCAGGGATCTGGGGTGCAGGCATTTCACCAGAAGTAATCATGACTTGGTGCCCTGGATGTAATTAGGAAACCACTCCCGTGCTGAACTACTTGCTGTGTTTATTTTGCTAAAGCTTATCTCTAACTGCAGAAATCTACATGTGAGACATTTTCCTTTGTCTTAGATCTAATATTAATTTCTTCTCCAATTGTAGATTGCATAGCTATGAGCTTTCTAAAAATCAATCCATCAATGAAAAAAATGCTGACAGTTTTCACCAAGATTGCTTTTGTAATTAAAGGAAGTATGTTTTGTCTCAAATATTTAGAAAGTAAGGCATTAGCCTGGGGGAGTAAACTGGGGACATGGATTCCTTTTTTCCCACCAAGTGAAATTGCCATAAATGAGAAATTGATGAAGTAATTCATTAAGCATCAAATGTAAAATTCCGAATTTTCCCTGTGACTATAAATCCAAACCCCACCATCCACTTTCTCAGTTCTAATATAGGAAAAGTGACTAAGTTTACCTCTAAACTCTGGATTTCCAAGTCTCTGGGGCTCTGAGGCTTGACCGCAGTATTACTTATTGTCAAAGGACACCTCTTCTGGAGGGCAACTTATTTTGAGCGAGATCTTAGCTCTACTATTTATGGCCTGAGTGAACTTCAGAACTCATCAACTTTTCTTCATCTCAGTTAGATCTTCATAAGTCATCAGCTTTTCTGGTTTACAGCCTATACATAGCCCAAATATGGAGGTCCTCACTCTGGAACATGGAAGGGCAAATGGGACCCTCTGCACAACATAAGTGTGTGAATTGAATGGGGAACAGGAATAAAGCATTTAACCAAATCACTGACCAAAGTAAAACATTCAAAGCCAGCTGCCCTTATGTTAATTTACATATTTGTTTGTTTATTTTTTGGTACCCTGGCCCTCATTTAAGTTTAGCATGTTCTCTACCACTGAGGTCCCCCCTCCAGCTCTCAGTCACCATTGTTATTCCTTAAGAAATTGGCTGAAAGGGTCATTTGCTTAGTGCATAAAATGCCCTTGATATGACTGTCACAGACATAAGAAAGTGGTAGGTTTTGGAATAATACTTTGCCTGGCTACACACATTCTCTTTTGAAATACTAATTTTATTATGAAGCTTATTAATTTCTCATTAAATAAACTGCTTATCGTAAAACACAGAAAAGGGAAAAATAAATTTTAAAAGCAGATTAAAAACCTATACTGTCATTATCACTGTGACATAACTCATTTGGACCATTCTTCTTTTTTTTGGTAATGGGGATCGAACTCGGGACCTTCCGCTTGTGAGGCAGGTGGTGGCACCACTGAGCTAAATGCCCGGCCCAAATTTGAACCTTGCTCTGCACGCTTTTTAAAGTTTCAGTCACACTTCAGATGCATTTTTATAATCTTTTTACTTATTTCACTAATTCTTTGAAAAATCTTCACATATATGTGGAGAGAGAATGAGAAAGAGAGAAATAGAGACATAGGAATTATATATATTTATGAGGTAGAGTGTGATATTTGAATACAAATATATGTGTATGCAAGGTATTATGATCAGATCAAGGTAATTGGCAGACCCAACACCTCAAATATAATTTTCACAAAAACTGAACAATCTTAAGAAACAGATATCCTTATCATTTTTTACAGATGAGGAAATACTAGCACATATAAATTAACCGAGTTGCCTGTACAACACAGTTCTCAGTGGCAGAGGGAGAATTAGAATCAGGCAATCACATTTTACAGTGTATACCAGTATCTACTCTGCCAATCTGGAGGAGTTAACTTATGCTTCAAGAAGTTAGGCACAAAATCTCAGTAGATTATTTTTACTATATGTTCATTTCAGAGCATATAGGAGGTTCTGCTCCCCAAGTCTTCACTCAGGGCCTCCATCATCTTGAAATATGTGCCCCTAAATGAGCAGGCACTTTGGGAAACAGGTCAGAGACAGTAATGCCACCCAGATATAGCAGATTCATGTCAGCCTACATTATACTGGCCAAAGCAAGTCAGGTGGCCAGGTCCAACTTCAAGACAGTAGCCACAATAAATTAATCATCTCTGTAGAATAAGAATAACAGGATATTAGTGAAGGGGCCCACTGATTTCAATATAAGGATTAAAAACAAACACACACAAGCATACTTGCATGCATACACACACAGAGTACAACTATGCATATAACAATAACATATAAAAGAAAACAAGCTGAAAAATTTAGCCCACCATATTATTCCATTCCCCTTCCCTCCTCCTGTCCTCCTTTCCTTCCCTTGCTACCTTCTTTTTTTCTTTAACAAATTGATCTATATATTTATCAAAGATCTATTTTGTGCTGGCTACTTTAAGGTGTATATGGTAAGGTACCCATACAAAATGTTTTTTTAAAGATGAATTGGGGCATGCAAAAGGCAAAATATTTAATATATGAAGAAAAATAACTTTTAACATCAAATTCTGATAATTCAGGTTTCTGTAACCTATTAGCTGCAGCCTGCTAAGGATCACAGTAAATAGATTTAACTATTCAATCTACAAATATTCAAAGATGTTAATATAATTAGATATTATCACATTTAGATACATTTGTCCAATGTTGATCCACATAGAAGAATTTGTTTCATTTTCTTCTCAGTCATTAAAAAACATAATATTTATATGTAAGACTCATTATATCCTTTTAATGTAAACCAGGTGCTTGATAGCTCCAGAGATTGTCTTTCTTTAGGCTCTATAAAAAAATCTAGCATATCAAAAAATATTTCTGTGGATTTGTGGAATGCAGATAAACAATTTTAATTTTCAAGGAAACATCTTATTGCAAATTTTTACCTATATAAAACATTTATGTGAAACAAAAGGAAGACAAATATATTTGCAAATATCTTTTAAGCTCAAATACAGTAGCCATTGAGCTCTCCACTACCTCCCAAAATACCATTCCACAACATACAGGACTGCTCTAGATTTTAAGTGAAAATATATGCTAAAAATAAGGAGTCAGTATAATATGGTGCATGAAACCACTTATTTTTATTTATTTATTTTCTATTTTTATTTTGTTTGGGGCAATGGAGAGTACATCACTATAAACAAGGAAAATACATCATATATATGAATTAACTCTTAGAATTGTGATATTTGACAAAATTCAACTGTTAACAACTTTTGAAATCTGACATTGTGTATTCCATTTCATTTTGCATATTTTTCTATAAAAATATAATCAGTGCTACCACTAAATTCTGATTGTGACCTGCAGTTGAAAAATATTTTGTTAAGGAGGTTAAATGAATTAATAAAAATCCAAGAGCTATTCAGTTTTCAAGATAGAATACCAAAAATTGTATCCCAGATTTAAAGCCTATATAACACTACTAAGAACATGAAAAAATTGTGCCTTCTGCAGGGGGTGAACAATGTATTCATGAAACCCCAGGAAATCTCAATAGTAGCAGTTCACAGAGAAGTAAAGAAAGAGCATCCAACCCTTTCTCCAGAATTACTCCTGCCTGCCTAGGAATGAGGCTAGATTCTGACTGAAATAAGGATGCAGACCTGGTTAGAATTAGCTTTAAAGATGTTCCTCAGCTGTTTTAAAGCAGCTGAAAAACAACTGTTTTAAAGCATTTGCATGAAACTCCACACTGCCATTCGAATTGTGATCCTTGAACAGTGGCGATTTGGTAGCTCATTAAAGCAGTAGGAATCTTAATAAAAGGGGAAGAACTGAATGGTTTACTTAATGTGACAAGTTTGTTATATAAGTCCCACAATTTTTTTTCTCTGTGTCTATTAGAACTGTATCAATCTTGAATTAAACACATACACACAATACACAAACTACTATGAGCCACTGAAGTGTGAAATATAAAAGTGCATTATACCCAACCTCCAAAAACCAAATAAAAAGTTGTAACAAAATCTAACTTTAGTAAGGAGGACAGAACTAGAAAGTAAAAAATACACTTAGAAGTTAAGCAACAAAAGGAAATTACTGCTGTGTGTGTCTAGGTTGAGAGCTTCTTCTAGGGCCTGGCTCACTCACTGACAAAGGAAATGTGAGGCTATCAAAGCTGGAGAAGGAGTGGGTCACACCTTGGGGCCACTGGTTATGCTGTTCTGATGTCATTGCCATTAATGGATGCCGTGGGTACACACACTGTCAGAGCTGCTCACCTTCTGCTCCTAAAGCTGGGTCTCCAGACACCCGCACCCAAATCTCATGGATAGTAACTAGGAAACATGAATTCTGTATGACAAAATACTTTCTGGAAGAGAATAACCTTGCAGGCATATGCAGCTCTTGAAGAGATGGTCAGGGCAACACATATCCACAATCAGCCGCAAAGAATAGTCTAGTCCCTCTCACAGGTGGTAGGATTGCAAATATTTGAAGCACACTTTGAGTATTCTTTGGAATTAAATCCATTTTCTTTAAAAGTGATTAGTGTATGTAATTTTAGTTTCACTTAAAATCTTGTTACCATATTTAGGTTTTTTGTTCATTTGTTTTAGTTTTTTATTGCTGTTTTGTTTTTTAGACAGGGTCTCCTGCTCTGTAGTCCAGGATGGCCTTGAACTCACTACGTAACCCAAGCTGACCTTGAACTAGTGGTGATTCTCCTGCCTCAACCTCTTGAGTGCTGGGATTATAGGTGTGCACCACCATGCCTGGCATTGGTACCATATTTGGGAAATGAAATATAACAAAATATTTCTTTTAAAAAAGAAAAATGAGAAATAGAACCACTTCAGTGACTTCCCAGGGATGCTTAGAAGCAAATTTATAATATGACCCTGAAGGATCCATGAGCTCCAGTCCTTGCCCCACATTCAGATTCTTCTGCCACAAGACCTCTAGCTCAGAATAGTCCCACATCACCAACCTCTTCTGAACTCACCTCCTGACCAACTCCAACCCCTTCCTGGGCCTGAGTTTTGGCATATAATCCTGCTTTAGCATGCTCCTCACTCCACTTCTGCCTTAATCTTCCCTGTCTTCACTCCCACTAGCTCATCTTTGGAATCTCAGATTCAGTGTCACTTGTTAGGCAGTGCTTCCCCACCTCAGGCCATGTAAATTTATATTAGGATGTGTTAACATGGCACCCCCTTGTTTTGATTCCTACTTTTTCAAAGAAGTTAATACAACTTGTGTATATATACTAATTGTAATGTTTGACTTCTCCACTAGAAAGAAATTTCTGTGAAAATCAGCAGAGCTCTGTTTTGATTTCTCTAGGTGTAACATAGTGCTTCTAACTATTATGCATTAATAAGTACTTGCAAATGAGTATGCAAATAATAATAGGTAAAACTTCCCAAATACTGTGTGACAGGTTAGATGAAAAATGCGAGGAGAGGTGAAGTGACATGTCCCAGGTGACCACTTAGCACACAGCACTTCTGGGACTTGGATGATGACAAGAGGGCTAGGGAGGCATGCTTTTCCCTCCAGTGCACCACTGACCTTCAGTAAACAATTGCAGAGAAAACACAACACCCTTGGAAAAGCTTCCAGTTCTAGTTCTCTTTGTCTACCTTGACTTAAGTGTGTTTGATCCTCAGGCTACTCCATTTAACTTACATCCTCCAAAATCTTTACTGATGGGAAAACAAGAGTTTAGATCAGAAAATTGGAATCCTATGTCCTGAGTTGTGAACAACAAATTCACCTCTGGAAAATCATTAGCCATAGAGACTTGTGAAGCTGGAGCCCTGAATCTGGGACAAAGTCTATGAGAAGGCCAGCTGCATGACATTCTGTCTGTGGGAAGGTAGAGGTGGGGAGGTAAGGTTCTGTTATCTCTAGTTCTGAGATTACAGCACACTAAAGTGATTGTGAGGCTTTTGTCATTCAACACTCACCATCATCATGGACAAATCCTATATTGAATATTTCAGATCACACCTTGACTTACATGGTAGAAGAGAAGATTCTATAAGATGCTCATTCATCCAACGGCAGTGAATGGCTCATATGTGGGGCTGGTAGATCCTAATGAGTCATAGATAAGATATTTATTGCTGCTACTCCTTTGAAATGAACCTATTATCATGGAAGCCAGTGACTCCTGGCTATTTCAGAAAAAGCAATGTATGAATACGAGGAGAGAAAAATTGAAAAGCCTCTTCCCTGAGGGAGATATAATTTATTTTAGAAAAGGAAGTGGTTTTGTTTGGGACAGCTCTTTAGTAAAAAAATTGGGGTCATGAGAAAAGACTGAATACATGCCCTTTGGCAGGAAAACACTCAGGTGCTCTTGGGCTCAGTGAGAAAGTGAGACAGGCCAAAGCAGAGAAGGCTGAAAAAGAAGCATCTGGTGATGGAAAAGATGGGAATTTGAAGCAAAAGAGTTCCATTTCCATTAATATAAGCAACCAGGGGAGGTCAAGCGGGAGGCAGGCCAAAGGAAGTTTAAAATCATAGGATGTTTACCTCTCTATCTGGAAAGTTTCATGTGACTGTGATGGGCCCCTGCCTCTCTTCACTCTATTGCACCTCTATTCCAAAGGAATCTAGTGCACACACTTGGCCATGCTGTGGTTTCATTTTGCTTTTATTTTACCTTTTACAAAATATGGAAGGGGGCAGTTGCTCACCTGGAGTGAGCTGATGCAAGATACAAAAAGCACATATTCCTTATCTGAAATGCTTGAATCAGAATGTTTCAAACTTGATTTTTTTTTAAATTTTGGAATCCTGCATATATATATATATATAGAGAGAGAGAGAGAGAGAGAGAGAGAGAGAGAGAGAGAGAGAGTAATAACTTGAAGTTGGGACCCAAGTCTAAATACAAAATTGATGAACAACTGGGGGAAGAAAAATAGGGGTGGGGGAGGTGTATCCCTGGGACCCAGGAAGGATCTAATGGGAAAATTGCAGCCTACAGAGAAATTGAAGTGACAATGCAATGCATAAAAAGAAAGGGGCAATCTGTGCTTTTACTCTGCCTCCTGGCTTGTGGTTCATGAGACAGAAAGATCAAATCTACAGGGATACAGTAAAAGAGGACTACTTCAGAGGCCTTCAGGAGAAACACACCAGTGAAACAAAGCAGTGAATGCTGTGAACTATAATAGCTGATTGACTCCAGTGCAAATGTCTACCATATCTCCTAGAGAAAATACTTGGTAGGATGCTATTATAAGGAGGGACAAATTGAACCTGGAACTCAGGTTGGCATAGTCTCAGGGCTTCCAGTGTTAACTTCCCACAGTGACTGGGTGAAGGACAGCCATGGGAGTTATCTGTGGTCAGGGATCTGTGGTCAAGAAAGCAAGAGAAAATCAGAGTGTTAAAACCTAAATGACTCAGACCCCACTCCCATCCCATGACCAGAGATAAAGTATAGCCTAAATTTTGTGGATTTGAAAGAAAAAGAAATTTTGAGAACCAGAGCCAGCACCACATCCTAATCCTACTGCTGGCTTGCTTGTGAGTAGCCAGCATGGATCTGGGCTCTGACTGCCTCCTTTACTTACAAGTGAGAGCAGTGACCCATCTTGAATTGGACACTGTCACAAAACTGTTGACCCTGGAAGATAACCACAGGCTAAAAACCACAAAGAAATTTCTTAAGGTTTTTTGTTTTTGTTTTTGTTTTTTTGCTTTTGGTATCTTGTTTTTTCTCATTTGTGGTGTGTGTGTGTTGTTTTTAGTTTTAAAAAAATTTTTTTGTTCTTATTCTTGTTTCCCCACCCCAACAGTTTTCCAGGGCTTAGGTAATCTTCCCTTGTCCTTCAGCCTTCCTTCTAATCTCTTTATTTTTCTATTTTCTTTTTTTCCCTTTTTAAATTTTCTCCACTTAATTACTTCTCTTTCATTTTTATCCCTGTAGGATTTCTTTCTTTTCTCTCCCTCTTTTTCTTTTATCTTCTATTTTTTCTCTGGGTTTTTTTTTTTGCCCTACCTTTACCTAATTCAGTCGATACCCTTCTACACTTAGTAAGATCCCTTGTACCATTTCTCTCTGACACTTCTCAATCATAAAGTTTAAAGTTTCAAAGTTTTCCTTTTATACCCCCATTCCCAAAGCTTAAATTTTTAGTAGTATAACAATAAAACTTTGTTAATTTCTAGATATTTAGTGCTATTTAATTACTGTTGAAATGCTTCTACCATTAGCAGAGATATAGCTATTGCACTTAGTACATAATAGCTAGATCAATCTGATCCTGGAAAAATAAAAGGAAGGTGGAAGGAAGATGAAAAAACAATTGAAAAGTGTTGTATACATGTACTAATTTCCTACAGTGAATCTAAACATTATGTACTGCAAATATGTACAAATAAAAATAAAATAAATTATTAAAAAATTAACTCAAAAAATTCACTTCTAGGGCTAAGGGTTTAGCTCAGTGGCTCCATGCCCACCTTGTAAGTGCAAGGTCCCAAGTTCAATCTCTGGTACAAAAAATTCACATCTATTTTGTAAACACATATTCTGGATATAACATTAATACAATATTTCTAGTGCCCCAGAATTTTTGAATTTGACCTATCACATGAGATCAAGTATGGAATTTTCCTTTTGGGTCATGTCAATGCTTGAAAAGTTTCTGATTTGGAGGCATTTCAGATTTGACATTTTTCAGAGTAGCAATGCTCATCCTCTACAAGAGAGCAAAACATAAAATACTGTAAATTTGAGAATACAGAAAAATTGAATCCAAGATGACACCTGAAATGCTAAGAAATCCAAGAGAAGAAGTGAGACTTCTTCAGGGCTTGGAGTTGGCCCTACTCATCTTAGATCACAAAGCACTGGGACATTGAAAGTAACTGAAAGTTAAAATTAATGATACTTTTATTTAAGTGTCTTAGTTATTTTTCTCATTACTGAGAAAAAATACTTGACACCCACAAATTAAGATAGGAAAGGTTTAGTTTTGCTCACAGTTTGTATCGGTTTCAGTCAATAGTTGGCTGGTTCCCAGGCAGGGTGGTAGGGCAGAAGCGCATGGCAGCGTAGAAACAATTCATGATGTGGCAGATAAAAAGCAGCAACACTAAAGAGTAGCAGTAAGCCTGCTGTTCCCTTTTATCCCATCCAGGCTACAAACATTTTGGATGGCCACTCACACACAGAATAGGCCTTTCTTATTCACACCCACAACTATGCTAAACCAATTAGTATACTAATCCAGCACCACACACCCTTAATCCCCATATCACACACCCAAGCTGCACCCACCTCTGAAAAGCCCCACAAGAACATGAGGCTTTGTGAAGCACATCTAGGTATAAACCATAACAGCATGTTAATACTTACTTGTCCTGTTTCCTAAAGTTACTACAGATTATTAATGTATCAAATTAGGACTTTCAGATGTTGGGATAAAGACACTGCATTGGTCCACTTGGATGTCCACATGATGTGGTGAAAATGATGACAATGGCAATAAAGCTCTGTTGTAAATAAAAATGTCATCTCAGCCATTCTCTATTAATATGCTGATAATTGGGGAACACTTTTAGTCTTACACATGGAATATTTACGCCTGTTTTTCTCTGCTCATTTATTAGCTCAAACTTATCCTTATAATAGAACTTCTCCCTATAAATGGTACTGATTACTTCTTAAAATGATTATCTAGTATTCTATTTAGAGCGCAATAGCTATCTTCCAGGATCTATGCTATTCCTTTTATCAATTCATCTGATTTAAGTCTCAAATAATCCATTCCAGTTTTCAGTTTATAGCTGAATACTGTAAGGTTCATTAGAGGAAAACAGTTATGAGGGTGGCCTATCTATTAAATGACAGATATTAATTTTGAAGCTAAGCATGTCTTTTCCCACACTCAATTCACTAGTTACTAATTACATCTCAACACAGTCTAAAAATAATTTTTTAAAAATTAAAACTTAAATTAAATATTAACAACTTGCCTTGAAGGATAAGATGAACCTTAATCTCTGTAGCCCAACAAGATCTTTGACCAGTAAGTTCCAGAAATATCCAAGGTGGCTAAATATATTTTACTAACATAATTTTAAGCTAAATATATTGAGAAAGGAAAGCAACAAGCTCAAGTTGCTCTGTATAGGAACTGTACACAGGAACAAAACAGAAATTCCAAATGAAATGTTGCAATTTCAAAACAGAATAATTATATAGTACAAAATTTGGATTTCCTAAAGATTTACATTGGACTTCTATATGGCAAAGAAAAACAAAACAGCACTGCTGATGTTAACATTGCATCACGATAGAAATATTGATAGTGAAACTTCGACAAAATGGAAGCCTGAGGTGGAAACTTTCTACAACAAAACCAAAGGCAGAGTAGATATTTTCGATGAGTTATGCATCAACTATGATATCACTGGAGACACAAAGCATTAGCAAATGGTTGTGTTTAACTTGATCTTAAACAGTTTGATGATTTACAAAGAAAATAACAAGTGCAAAATACAATGGAGAAATATTGTTAGAGGAATGGGACTGCAACTCATTAGAGATAATTTACAGCAGAGGAAAAACAAAATGTTTCTGCCCAAGGAACTATGCAAAATAATTGTGAAGCACACTCGTAAGTTGACAGGTGAACAGGCAGGTATAGCATCACAAAGACATATTACAACAACAGGAAAACCAAAAAGATGTCAACTTGGCCCTACAAGAAATGATAGGAAAATAAAACATATGTGCTATTAGTGTAAGCAATACTTGAGTATGAAACGTACAATTTTCATATATAAAGACTGCCTTGGGTGTGACAGTTGAAACAAAGATTATTTCTGTGGTAGACTTTTGTTTGTACTTACATTGTAGTTCACGTAGATTTTTATTTCTGATGTTATCTTTCAGATTCTGTAAGCAAGTACTCAGCTGATGTGAAAATATTGATGTCTATTCTAAACAAACAATACATATCAAGATTTTAATACTTTATTTTACTATTTTATATTCCTGTTAATACACATTGTAAAATTTAATAAGAACCTCCTAAAAAAAAACAGCAAGACCAGTGAGATGTCAAGTATGTCCTACAAAAAAGCCAGGAAAGCAAAACACATGTGCTGTCAGTGTAAGCGATATCCATGCATGGAATGTGCTGTTGTCACACGTGAGGACTGCCTTAGGTGTGAAAATTGAAGTGAAGATTATTTCTTTTGTAAAGCATTATTGGTATTTTCATTGTAGTTCGTATAGAAATTTATTTCTGTTGTTCTTTTTTAGATCTTGTACACAAAAATATCAATGTTGAAAATTTTTATTTTTTTATAAACAGTAAATATTAAAAATTCAATACTTTATTTTTGATATTTTTCCTGTTAAGTACTCATTGTTCAGTATAATAAAAGTGAAATTAAAATTAATTAATAATTCATCAATAGAAATATTATGAAGAATATTATACACCTATGTTTCTGCACCTTTATGACAAAATTGGCATTATTCTTCTCTGGCTACAACCAAGCTCATCCTTATGAGCAAATCTTAAATTCATTTTATGAAAGAAATACCTGAATTGGGCTGAATTAAGGTAAAAGAAATGGGAATGATCTGCAAACTCTGAGACCAGTCTCTGCATCAGAGCCCTCCCAGTTAGTCGGTGATCAGATCCTGACTGTTTCTGGCCTATGTCAGCTCTCTTTGATGAGCACTTTCAGAATGAACTGTTTGAGCATCAGACAGTACTCAAGACCCATTTCTGATGTCAATCAAACCTAAGGAGAGAAGCTATTCCTGGGGATGCCAGTCAGCCAGAACTTTCTGAGAGCCCTTAACATAATATGTCACCCAAATGTAGTAAAAGAACCTTTCAGAATTACATAGTTGGGAAAACATTTTATAAAAATCATATAAAGAACTGAAATAGATCATTTATACTCAGACCATCTACACTTCATTCCCAAATAATTGTTTTACAAAAAGTGGCAGAGACATTCAGAAGCTCTTAGTGAAACCCCTGGAGACAGTAGATAGTGTACTCTGACTCCTGATATGTGTGTGCTTTCTTTCAGCCTGGAGAATCTAGAAGCAAAAGATGGTTTATGTATTGAGGAATATCAGGTTGTTATGGGTCATTCTATTAGAAAGAACATACTTATTATATGGTGCAATATCTCTAAAATATTCACCCATAAATTTTGGTAGTATTTATTTTATTCTTTTTTCTTTACCCCACACTCCTCCAGCACATTACTTTCTAGTCTTCATTTCCTTTCCTTCCTCTTCCTCCTCCTCCTTTTGTTAAAAACATCTTCAACAATATACCTTCTCTATTTTCTGGAATAACTTTTGAATACCATAAATTTGTCCCTGTTCTAAATAGATAGGCATTATGGTTATAATAAGATGTTTAAAGTCACCTAACTGTGAAACATCAAACCAAGAACCTATGTCTGAAATAATGAGCCAAAAGGAAAGGATTAAAAGCGCCCAATACATCTTCAATTCTCCTGTGGAGGTAGTTAATAAACCTTCAAAAAGATAAATGGCAAAAAAAATCTCAGGAAATTGTAAGGCATTTGAGAGGTGAAATATTTGTAAAGTAATAAAAGATGATCAGGAAAAATATTTTTAAGAAAGTGAGCAATGATTTGAAAGATGAAAAGAAGGTAGCACTGCGATTATCTGAGGGAAGAACTTTTTATGAAGAGGAAAACACAAGCACAAATGGCTGGGGTACCAGCATGCTTGGAATGGAAGGGATCTCATTGATCTGGGACGGGCCATCAAGACAATTAACAGGACAAGTTTTCACAGAGATACCACGGCACCAAATATTATAAAATCTTTTATACTAGCATAAGGAATTTGCCTTTATTATGGGTGACAAGAAGACCTATTTCAGCACTTTTCATTGAAAACTGATACTATCTAACATATTTATTTTTTTTCTAACTTATATTTTAAAATGATGACTCTGTTGTATTGAAGGACATTAAACATGGGAGAGCTGATCTCAATTAGGATGTCTTTGTGAGAGCGCCCAGACTAACAGAGATGGTGTAAAAGATTGGAATCTGGATATACTGTATCTTTGAAAGAAAACTAACAAGAAATGTTATGAGTCGTATGTAGACAATTAAGGAAAAGAAGTGTGGACAGAGCAGATCTGAGAAACAGAACTAAGCCTTCTTCTGATGTTTGTGTAAAATTTAGTCTTTTGTTAACTCAGGAAGCAATATAGCCCCACAAAGAACAGTAAATAGAGAATACCAACTTCACAGTAGAACATACAGATTACCCATGTCCTTCTGTTTTATAGATATGAAAACAGAGACTTGGGGAGTCAATCCAAACCTACTGAAGTTCTTTATGCTTTCTTCCTTTCATTTTTTATAGAATAATACAACTAAACTTGAAAAAATTACACCAAGATGTTGGAGTAGAGACTGGCAGTGAAGTATAGACTCTCTGGAACCTGGAGTCTAGACACCTAGAAGATAACAGTTGGTACAGAGAAGGAAAGAGGTGGATGCCCAAGAATTGGGAGGCAGCTGATGGGAAGACTGGAAACTATAGAGATGCTGGAGAAGCAGAGCACAGCTCAGAGAAAACAACGAGGGAGTTTGGAAGGCTTTTCCCAGCTCATGGAGAGAGGGACCTGTCTGTCTCTGCTGATGCAGAGTAAGACCACAGAGTGATGGCAACTCCAGGCAGAGACAGTAGATTGGGCCAGCAGAACCAGCACCATAAGAAGCCCACAAATGGGTACTATAAACTACAAAATCAATACAGCATTTTTTTTCCAGAAAATGACAACTTCAGCAAAGGAGGCTGGAGCTATGGAGAAAGTCCTGTGCAGCACCTACCATATTTGAGAGAGTTTAAGCAGGAATCATTTTGAAAGTAGGTTAGTTGTTTAGGAATGAGCCATAGAACAAGTTCAAAACAGCTATAACACAGAATTTCTGGTGTCACCTTGCCACATCAAGTGGATGGGAAATGACTATGGGAGACAGTCACAGAGAAGGAGCAATGTGGACATAGACCATCTGAGAATTTAAAGTTCGGGATGAAGGGATATGTGACCTCTGCACTCTGAGATGGGAAAACAAGCCAGGTTTGTCTGATCTTCAGATGTAGATGGATCTGAAAATGCTGGCACTGAATCCAGCAGACTGCTTGAACTCCACTTCCCACCCAACTGCCTTTTAAATTTTATTTACTTCTCATTTTTCACTCCCTTCTTTTGTATCATTTTTCTTATTTCTTTTCTTATTTACTCTTTTCTCTTCCTTTTACCTAATTCTATCAAATTCTTTTTACTGATAAATATTATTCTTTATGTTACTTTTATCTCCTCCTTTATTATTAATTTTATTGGTGCATTTTAGGTATACAATACAGTGACATCATCATTAGAAATTTTCACCTTTACATAATCTCTCTTGGTTCTTATTTTTTCCCCATTCACCGGCCCTCCCTTCAACCCCTCCATCTCACCATATTTACAAAGACTTAGTTTCCATTTTTTCATTTTCTCATATTAATTCCATTCCCTACTTTCCTTCATTCCCCTCTTTCCTTCATTCCCCTACCAGTCCCACTTCCCCTTTCCCTTTGCCCCTTTTCTTCCTATTTCACATTATCTATTTTACCTTAGTCTTTATTTACACTTTCATTTTCTCACACAAGAGAAACTATTCAGTATTTACAAATATGGGTCCTATTTACTTCACTTAAGAGTATGGCCTCATTTAGCTATAAATGTCTCTAACTTCTCATTCTTTATGTCTGAGTAGTACTCCATTTTACAGAAAAACCACATTTTCTTTATCCAGTCTCCAGTTGATGGGAAATTGGGCTGCTTCCAAGTTTTAGCTATTACAAATTGTGCTGGTATGAACATGGGTGCACATATAACACAGTGGTATGATTCTTTTAATTCTTTGGTGATGATACCCAGCAGGGGAATAGTTGAGTCAAAAGGAACTTCCAGTCCTAGTTCTCTGAGGTATCTCCATACTGATTTCCACAGTGATTGCACCAGTCTGCATTCCCACCAGCAGTGGAGCAGTGTTCCTCTTTTCCCACAGCCACACCAGCATTTGTTATTGGTTGATTTCATGATAGCAGCCATTTTTCTGGGGTGAGGTGGAATCTCAGCATTGTTTATATCTGCATCTCTTGAACGACCAGTGATGTTGAACATTTTTTCATATGTTTATTTGCTGTTTTTACTTCTTTGTCTGAGAAATGTCTGTTCATTTCAGATGCCCATTTTTGGATTGGGTCTTTAAATTTGACAGATCTGATTTTTTTAAGTTCTTTATAGATTCTAGATAGTAGACCTTTGTCTGAGGAACAGCAGGTGAAAAATTTTCCCACATTGTGGGTTATCTCTTCACACTGCTGTTGGTTTCTCTTGCTGTGAAGAAGATTTTAATCAGAAGAGATCCCATTTGTTGAATGTTTGTGCTAGTTCAGGGGCACCTGAGGTTTTGTTCATAAAATCTTTTCCTACACCAATGTCTTCAAGAGTTCTACCTAACCTCTGTTCCAGCCAGTTCAATGTTTCTGTTTTAATATTTATTTATTTATATTCCTTAAATTCTTTTTTTGGTACATTTGAGGTATACAATACATTTACATTTATCACTGGATACTTGTACCTGTACATGATATATCTTGGTACTTATTTTTCCCCCATTCCCTGTCCTCCCTTTACCCCCTGCACACTTGCAATTTACAAAGACTTTGCTTCCATTTTTTCCTTTTCTCATAATTTTTCCTTTCCCTTCTTTCCTTTTCCCTTCCCTTCCCACTTCCCCTATCTCTTTGGACCTTTTCTTACTATTTCAAATTATCAATTATTTGTCTTAATCCTTATTTACACTTTCAGTTTCTCACACCAGAGAAACAATTCCATATTTACACGTGTACCCTATTTACTTCACTTAAGAGTATGGCCTCAATATGCATCCATTTAGCTATAAATGTCTCTAATTTGTCGTTCTTTATGGCTGAGTAGTACTCCATTAATATTCAGATCTTTAATTCATTTTGATTTTAGTTTAGTGCAAGGTGAGAGATACAGGTCTAGTTTTAATCTTTGGCAAGTTGAAACCCCATTTTTCCAGCACAATTTATTAAAGAGACTATGTTTCCTCCAGTGAGGGCTTTGACTCCTTTGACAAAGATGAGGTGACTGAGTATGTCTGGAGTTGTTTCTGCATCTTCTAATCCTTCCACTCGTCCTCATGTCTGTTTCTTTGCCAGTACCATGCCATTTATATCACAGTAGCTTTGTAGTATGGTTTCAAGTTGGGGACTGTGATACCCCCTGCCATGTCTCTCTTGCCTAGAATTGCTTTTGGTATCCTAGGTCTCTTCTTGTCCCAAATAAATTTTTGGATTATTTTCTCAAGGTCCATGAAGTATACTGCTAGAATTTCAACTGGGATTGCATGGAATCTATATAGTAGCTTTAGACATATGGCCATTTTCATTATGTTGATTCTTCCTACCCAGGAGTAAGGGATGGTCTTTCCATTTTCTGATATCATCTTCAATCTCTCTTTTCAGAGTGCCATAGTTTTTAGAGAAAATTTCTTTGATTTCTTTTGTTAGGTTGATTCCCAGCTATTTCAGTTTTTTGGATACTATTGTGAAAGGAGTTGTTTGCCCTATTTCTTTCTCAGTGAGTCTGTTGTTCGTGTAGAGGAAAACTATTGATTTTTGTGTGTTGCCCTTGTATCCAGCTACTTTACTGAATTTGGTTATTAAGTCTAGAAGACTTTCGCTGGAGTTCTTGGGGTCTTCTATATAGAGTACCATGCCATCTGCAAATGATGACAATTTGACTTCATTTCCTATGTTTACTTCTTGTATTTCTTTCTCTTGTCTATTTGCTATGGCTAATGTTTCCAAAACTATATTGAACAGGAGTGGTGATAGTGTACATATTTGTCTTTTTCTTGATTTTAGTGAGAAGGAGATTTCAGTTTTGACCATTTAGTATGATATTGGCTGTTTGTTTTTCATAGATGGCTTTTATGAGATTGAGGTAGAGACCATCTATTCCAATTTTTTATAGGGCTTTTATCATAAATTTGTGTTGGATTTTGTTAAATGCTTTTTCTGCATCTATTGAGATGATCATATGATTTTGTCTTTGGCTCTATTGATATAGTGTATTATATTAATTCATTTGCGGATGTTGAAACATGCCTGCATCTCTCGGGATGAATTCCACTTGCTCAGAGTGTATGACCTTCTTGACGTTCTTCTGCATTCAATTTGCCAGTATCTTAACAAGGATTTTTGCATCTATGTTCATTAGTGAGATTGGCCTATAGTTCTCTTTTTCAGTTGGGTCTTTCTCAGCTTTGGGAATCAAAGTGATGCTTGTTTGAGTAATGAATTCTGGAGTATTGCTTCCCTTTCAATTTCACTGAAGAGTTTAAACAGTAGTGGCAGTAGTTCCTCTCTAAATGTCTTGTAGAATTCGGCAATGAAGCCATCGGGACCTGGGCTATTCTCCTTTGGTAAGCATTTAATTACATTTTTAATTTCATTGATTGATACTGGGTTGTTTAGAATTTTTAGGTCTTCTTTGTTCAACTTTGATAATTCATATGTATCTAGGAATCTGTCCATTTCTCCTGTGTTTTCCATCTTATTGGCATATAGGTTCCCGAAGTAGGTATTGATGATCCTTTGGATTACTGCTGGGTCCATTGTAATTTCACCCATTTTATTCATAATTGCATGGATTTGGGTCTTTTCTTTGTTTTTTTGGATAAGGTTGGCTAAGGGGTTGTCAATGTTGTTTATTCTTTCAAATAACCAACTCTTCATTGATTTTTTTGTATAGTTCTCTTAGTCTCTATTGTATTAATTTTTTCTCTGATGTTTATAATTTCCTCCTTTGTATGAACTGTGGGTTTGTCCTGTTCTTCTTCTTCTAGAAGCTTGAGGTTCAGAATCAGGTTGTTTAATTGGGCTCACTCTGTTTTCCTAATATAAGTATTTACTGCTATGAATTTCCCTCATATGACTGCTTTCAGTGTGTCTCATAGATTCTGATATGTTGTACTGACATTGTCATTTAATCATAGGAACTGTCTCATTTCTTATTTAATTTCCTCTGTGACCCATTTGTTATTCAGAAGTGTGTTGTTCAATTTCCATATGTTTATGAAATTTTTAAAATTTCTTTTGCTATTGATCTCCAAATTGATCACACTATGGTCTGATAATATACGTGGGATTACTTCAATTCCTTTGCACTTAATCAAACATGTTTCAAGAGTGAGTATGTGGTCTATTTTGGAGAATGACCTGTGTACAGCTGAAAAGATTTTGTATTCTGATTTTGGGGGGTGAAACACTGTGTAAACATATGTTAAGTTCATTTGTTCAGAAATTTGATTGAGTTCTGGTATTTCATTGTTTGTTTTTTGTCTAGTTGATCTACCTATTTGTGACAATGGGGTATTGACGTCATCTACTACTATTATATTAGTGCTTATTTGATTTTTCATGTCCTTTAGTATTTGTTTTATATAGTTGGATGCAACAGTGTTTGGTGCATATATGTTTATAATTGGCATCACTTCCTCTTGGATTGTTCCCTTTACAAGGGTGTAATGCCCTTTTTGTCTCTTAATCAGTGTTGGATTGAAATCCACTTGATCCGCAAAGAGGATATCTACCCCTGCTTTTTGGGGGGTTCCTATCCCATGAAGTATTATTTTCCACCCTTTAACTTTCAGTCTATAAAATTTCTTGAATTAAAGTTGTTCCTTGTATGCAACATATTGTTGGATCTTGCTTCTTGACCCATTCTGCCAGTCTATTTCTTTTGCTTGGTGAGTTGAGATGATTAACATTGATGGTTATAACTGATACATATTGACTTATCATTGTCGTGACTTTTTCATTTTGTTAGATTTTCCCCTTTGTGTTTAATTTCTTGTGGTGCCCAATGGATTCATTTTGCTGGGCTTCCTGGGGTTCTGATCCTCCTTGTCTTTTCCGAAGGATATTGTCTACAATTTTTTGGAGTGCTGCTTTGGTGTTCATGAAGTTCCTAAGGTGCTCTTTGTCATGAAAGTATCTTATTTCTCCATTAATTTTGAAAGATAGTTTTTCAGGGTACATCAGTCTGGGTTGGAGGCTGTTTTCCTTTAAGGCTTGAAATATGTCACTCCAAGTTCTTCTTGCCTTGAGGGTTTGCATTGAAAAGTCTACTGTGATTCTGATGGGCTTTCCTTTGTATGTGATTTGTTTCTTTTCTCTAACTGCTTGTAGAACTTTGTTCTTCTGTTGGGTTTCTGGAATCTTAACAGTTATATGCCTATGTGTAGATTTTTTTGATCATGGCTAGTTGGAATCCTATATGGCTCACTTATCTGTATGTCAAGTTCTTTTCCCTTCCTTGGGAAGTTTTCTGCAATCACTTCTGTGAACAGGTTTTTTATGTCATCTGCAGTCTTTCCTGTTTCTTCATTGATTCCAATCAGTCTGATGTCATTCTTCTTTGCATCATCTAGCATCTGCTGGCTTGACTTCTTGTGTCCCTTCACTATTGTAAAGAAATTTTTCTTTTCCTGGTCACTAATTGCAATCTCATTTTCTATATCTGAATTTCTGTCCTCACATTGGCTCATTCTCTTGTGTAAACTTTCAATGGAGTTTTTAATCTCTTGGATATCTGTTTGCATCTGTTTTATGGGTTCCATTTGTTTCTTATGTTCAGATTGCATCATGTTCCTCAGCTCCTCTATTTTTTTTTTTATCTGTGTCTGCTCCAGATTTATTAATCATGTCTTGCACTATGGGCACAATCTCTGCTGTTGTCAGAGAAATTATATCTGATTTGGTCTTTTCTAGGTCCTCTTTGGTTGCCAGTTCAGGGAGTCCAGGTAGTTGAGTATCATATTGTTCCATCTCATTTCCCTTTGGGGTTGCTTTAGGTGATCTGGAAGTCTGGTTTTGAGATTTATTTATGTGTCTTCTCATTTCAAAGGGTAGGGTGCTGCTGGTGCCTGTGTAGCTCACCTTCTCAGCACTGGGGGTGTGGGACAGGCTCTTCTCAGTGCTAGAGATAGTGGTATGGTAGCCAGAAAGGCTCAGCTCCTCAGCACTGAGAAGGGTGCTCTGCTCTCTCCTTTTCATCTTTAATTTATTTTTAAATTTTATTTCTTTACTTCTTCTTATCTCCACCCTTTATATCTCTCCTAGCATAAGATCTAAGTTTATTAATCTTTAGTATTTAGTTGAAGCTACTGTACTTCTGTTGAATTACTTTCTGATTTTATGTAGAATTGTGTTTAGTAGATATTTGGTTTCCCTCTTTTGTTTATAGTATACTTACAGATGTCTTTTCTATAGTTAATGATAGTACAACTTCTTTTTTATGTTTGTAGGTTATATATATATATATATATATATATATATATATATATATA
>NW_004624732.1:20747179-20826976 GCF_000247695.1 Heterocephalus glaber | reverse complement strand
AAACTCACTGAGAAACGGTTAGAAAAGCAATATCACTCACAGTAATATCAAGAAAAATTAAATACATAGGAATTATTCTAAATAAAGAAATGAAAAGCCTATAAAATGAAAACTACAGTATTCTGAAAAAGGAGATCAAAGAGGACTTTATAATGTGGAAAGATAACTCTAGTTCCTGGATAGACAGAACCAGTTTTGGCAAAATGGTCATATTTCCAAACTGATATACAGATTTAAATCAATTCAAATAAAATACAAACAACATTCCTCACAGAACTAAAGAAAATAGTTCTAAAATTCATGTGGAAGCAGAAAAGACCAAGAATATCAAAAGCAATTTAAGGCAACAAAAGTAAAGCAGCAGGAATTACAATCCATACTTCAAGTTATATTACAAAGCTACACTGATAAAAACAGCATGGTCCTGGTACAAAAACAAATACACAGAAAAAAGGAACACAAATAGGATGCAGAAACAACTTGAAGCATATGCAGCTATCTGGTCTTTGACACTAGGGACAAAAATATATGCTAAGGAAAGATAACCCTTTTAATGCATGGTACTAGGAAAGCTGGCTACCCACATCTAGAATATTGATTGAAGCCCAATATCTCTTACTATGTACTGAACTAAAATCAAAATGGATTAAATATAAATGTTAAAACAAAACACTTAATATAATGGAGCATAAAATAGATATAACCCTTGCAGACATGGGCAAAGGCAAGGACATTCTAAACAGAACACGACTGCACAAGAGATAATATGAAGAATTAACACATGGGATCATATTAAATTGAAAAGGTTCTGCAGAGCAAAGAAAACAATGAACACAGTGATGAGACCACAAACAGAGTGGGAAAAATATTGGAGGATCTATTTCTCAGACATGTATATAGTATATATGAAAACACAATTAATTAGACCTTCCCATTCCCAAAAAACAAACTTTTCAACTGAAATGAACAAAAATTTCACAGCACATGAAGTACAAATGGTAAATATATTCAATGTCTCTGGCCATTAGAAAAATGCAAATTGAAACAACATTGAGATTCCATCTTACTCTAGAAAGAATGGCTATTATCAAGAAATTAAATAAAAACAAATGCGGATGAGGGTGGTGCAAAGGGAGGAATCCTTCTAGATTGTTGGTGGGAACATAGCTAAGATGACCAATATGGATATAAATATGGAGATTCCTCAAAAAACTAAAACTAGAAATTTTATGTGACTCTGCTCTTCACTTTCTTGGTATCTTCCTTAAAGAGTTAAAGACATGATATTGCAATGATAATACATACTCCTGTTTAAAGCAGCACAACCAATAATAGCTAAATCTTTGAAGCAGCCTATATATCCATCAACAGATGAATAGATAAAGAAAATGTGGTATTTATATACAATAGCATAATACTCTGCCATAAAGAAGAATGTACTTGAGTCAATTTTAAGAAAATAGATACATGTTTATACCATAGCAAGTCAAATAAATTAGACACACACTCTTAAATATTTCATGGTTTCTCTTATATGAGAAATCCAAACTATAAATAAATAAATAAATAAATAAATAAATAACAGATAGATAATAGAAAACAGGGAGCTAGTCCTTTTGAAAAAGCAAAATGGATCAAGAGATGCAAGGAGGAAGGCTCAAGGGAAAGGACAGGGGAAGAAAAAATGAATTAAGATGTGTTATATACATGTACCAACTCCTCATGATGTATGTAATCATTTTTTGGGGGGGGGTACCGAGGATCAAACTCGGGTCCTTGCACTTGCGCAGCAGGTGGCAAAACCACTAAACTAAATCCCCAGCCCTGTAATCTTATGTTATAAATAAGACCTAACCAGAAGTAAACTTCTGCTGATCATTACCTTAGTGATGGCCACTGTCATGCAGAAGATTATATCTCTCTATTCTCTTGATTGGTGGCTACTGCATAATGACAGGTAAGGCAAAGATAGGCTGATTGGGTTGGCATTTTTTAAATCTTTAATTAGGTCTTATTTTCAAGGAAACATGGTCATTATGTACTGCAAATATGTACTAATAAAAACAAAAATTTAAAAATGTCTAAACTTATGTTTAGTAGAACTTATACACCATTGCATTGTAAACAATAATTACATAGTTAGGTGATGTCTACAACATGCTTAAACTCAGGTAGGGCAAGACATAGATCAGATATATTAGCTGTGCCTTAGAGGCCCTTCAAATTATCTCCTGAGGACTATATTCCTGCCAAAGTCATACATATTCTCCAGTCTCTTAAGTGATAGGTTTTGTCTTTTATTCAACTTAAAAACTTCAATCATATTACATGTCTCTTCATTTAACATTACTGACATGAATTTGTGTCCATTGTAATGTGTGGTTATGATATATTGATTTTCATTGAAATAGACTGCTCATTGCAGAGATATACAATTTATCAACCCAGTATTTTGTTCATAGACTTTGAGTTGTCCTCTCTATCGCTAGTTATTATGATTAATATTTTTGATTCCTTACACCATAACATATGATGTTATCAATATACATCATCTCTTTTTCAATAGAATGCTGATCCACAGATATATTTCTATTTGATAATTTGGGTCTAGCATGTGATTCCCAGAAGTTTTATTAGCTGCATTCTATGAAAACACAAATTTATGATCTTTTCCAAGATATAACTTATTCCAACTCTCTTATTCATGCTGAACTTCCAAAAAGTGACTTAATATTGCTCTTACAAGAGGATAGCTGGCTATTAGAAAGCCTCAAGAAAGATGTGAGTCTGATACAGAGTGATTCTTCTTCTCAGGCTTGGATTTAGAGATCACAGAATTAAATGATAATAAAAGGCATATAATAATAATAGCAACAATGCAAGAATAATTTTCCTAATAGATAATGTGAAATAGGAAGAAAAGGTGCAAAGGGGAAGGTGAAGTGGGAGGGGTAGGGGAAAGGAAAGAAGGGAATGTAATTAATATGAGAAAATGAAAAATGGAAACAAAGTCTTTGTAAATAGGGAGGGATGGACGGGTTGAAGGGAGGGCAGGGGAAGGGGGAAAAATAAGAACCAAGAGAGACTATGTAAAGGTGCAAATTTCCAATGATGAATGTCATTATATTGTATATCTAAAATGTACCAATAAAATTAATTTTAAAAAAGGATGATTTTCCTGAGGTAGGTTGCCCACCACAGCTGTAAGCTTAATGTGGTCTGGACTCAAGCTACTTGGTTAGGATTTCAGTTCTGCTCATCTCCAGTCTTAGTTTTCCACATGTCAAATGGGAAGAATAACATACCTATTGCAGAAGGAGTAGCTTGAATGGGGTAGAATGAAGGACCAAGGTTCTATATAATAAGCATGAGTCATTTCTTCAAAATTATTACAGTCATTATTACAGAGTATGTGCATACATTATTTGTTATTCATTTTCTCTCAAAGTAGCTATACTTATCCTTAAATTTATATAAGTTGTCTTTTTATCTTATTTTTTAACATTACAGCCTTCTGTGCTTAATGTGGCTCCTTTTAAAAAATACGCATTTTGTATCTTATGTCATTAATTTGCTCTTCTGAGTGCCTCTTTTGCTAAGTATATTAATTTATTTTGTCTTAGTGCACCAAGGGCAAATCTAGGTGGAATTTTTTTATAATAGTGCATTTTAGAGCTTCAGATATAAAGGCCTACTTAAGTGAAATAATTTACCCAGGACTTTATACCATATGAATTAGACAAGTTAGTGATTCTTTTCTGAAAGCTGAGCTGTCTTTTGTTATTTTTTGCTGCCTCCTGTGGCTTAATGGAAAAATTCAGTCTTTATTGCACTGGATGCTTATAAATTTAATTAGTATATAGTTTGGTTTAGTTGGATACTGATGCTCTAGATCATTTCTGGATAACAACTATAACAATCTTTGCCCCATTTGTCAGACTACGCTTTAATTTCCAATATTTTTTTTAATTTTGAGATTGCATAACTGGTAGAGAATTGGCTGGAAGCTAAAAATCAATGGAAATCCAACAAAAAGAACACAAATAATGAAATGAATATCATTATCTTTTTGTGAAGGACCTTTAAGATATACTGAAACTCACTTAAATTATAATTTTAAAACAATAGCTCATGAAAAATTAAGAGCTTCTCACTCATGTAAAGATTGAGTCAGCATACCCAGCATGTTTCTCTCATTAATTACAACTAGATACTCAGCCAGACTACATGGAGAAAATGTTAGAAGACTCTGGAAACCAAAGGATGGTAATAAAAAAGAAAACAGCATATAGAACTACCACTGAATTGGTACTCAGTCTTTCTCTTTCCTTTTTTCCTTTAGCTTTACCTAGCCTGCATTCAAAGACAGTAAGCTTCTCAGACAGGGACACGCAATGTGGAAAGAACTTCCAAAATATTCCTGTATTTCTGGTATAAGTATGGGGAATGTGGGCATTTATGGGACAGAGACAATAGGGAGGAATCCACAAATTCCATTGTTTTCTCTTAATTCTGCCCCACAGTCCCACAGGAGCAGCATCAGCTGATAACAGATCTACAATCCCAGAGAATGTGTGTGTGGTTGGAATAGTACAGTGCAATAACTATGCTTTCTTTTCCCTTTGTTTTCTTGATATTTGGTCCAGGAGAAAGATACAATCACGAAAAGGTTATAAGAACAGAGAAACGAAGTGCAAATTTTCTGTCAGAACATCAGGAAGAAGTTCCTTTGGGTCCAAGAAAGTGTCAGGGAGGATATTGAGGTGGAGAAATCTTAAGAAAATGATTCCATAAAATTATACAAGCCACTGTTCACAGCCTAGACTGTGCACTGAGTGTGAACTCGGGACATATCTGAACATAACTGCAAAGGCTTTAAAAGTTGATTTGCCTTTCAGTCCACACCTGTAGAGTAAGTAGAAACCTGGCTGGTGAACATAGTATGGTCTATTATCTTCTCAGCATGATGATAAATGTTCTAAATAATACTCTGAGACCCATAGCATAATATTCAAATTGCCCAGTTATAATCCATACCTTCTCAACACAGGAAGGAACATGGAACCGTGATATATCACAAAAGGAAAGAAAATAAACTATTGTCAACACTGAGAGCATAGAGTTGTTGACATTATCAGATATATTTTCAAGTAGTTAACATTAAAATGGGCAAGAAGTGAGGATGAAAAATTTGGAAACAAAAAGATGAATTCAGAAGAAGAGATAGGAAATGTAAGTATGAACAAAGTCAAGACTGTACAAATGAAAAACACAATGCTAAACCTAAAAAAATAGCTAAATAGAGCTAATAATACATTCAGATACCAGAGAAGAGTTAATAAACCTAAAGATGTATTCATAGAAAATATCCAAACTGAAAAAGGAAATAAATAAGGGAGCCTCAGGGACCTGCAAGATAAAGCCAAAGACATAGCTCACATTGCTGCCATTGGGATGTCAGAAAGAGAGGAGAAAGAGTATGATGGGGAGGAAACAGGAGACAGAAGGTTTCAAAGGTTGGTGAAATATTGAAGATAAAAAATGTAAGAATTTCAGGAAATTTGAACATGGTAAGTTCAAAACATGCAGGCTCTGATATAATATCATAAAACTACTAAGGACTTAAAACAAGAGGGAAATAAATATTAAAAGAATGTAGAGAAAACAAAGCAAAATTCACAGGGTAACAATAATTGAAAAAAGTGTATGTAGACTTCTCAACAAAAGACAAGGAGGGAAGAAAATAATGAACCATTAATTATAAAGTTATGAAAGTAAATAATGCCACCTCAGAATCTTTATCAACCAAAATATTCTTAAGGAATGAAGGGTAATAAATATATTTTTAGATGAAAGAAAGAAAAAAATTTCAACAGGAAATTTTCTGCAACAAAATTACTTAAAAATCATTCACACAACAGAAATGTTCAATAACTGGTTACATATGAATAGACTAGTTTTCTCATCTTAAATTATTTAAAATATGGAAGCAAAAATTATACTAATATATCCTGAAATTTTCAATATATTTTAGATATAAAATAAGGAACAGAAAACCAATAAAATGTGGACCAAGGAATAGGCATAATACAGCCCATTTAAAAAGATGTGCGTATCTTAAGTTCAAACTTCCTTAAACATAGATCCAGTAAAACTCTTGTGCATAAGTCCTTTTTCCCAAATCATGTTTCCCTGTAGGGTCTGAGGATTGGGAAACTGATGTAAAAATACTAATAGTCTGAAATCTGCTATTTCTGTGAGGCATAAATTGTCATTTGTCTCTGATTTGAAACTTAGCACCCTTCATAATCATCCTTAGAACTCTGATAGACTGATCTTACAATTCAGGCAAATGTCTCAGACATTCAGCTCTTTCCACAAAGTGGGGAAAATACCATGAAAAAAAGAATTTATGATGTCATGAAAACCTGTCAATTCGCTAAGCAGTCATGTCAATCTAAAACAGCTACAAATCTAGTAAAACTTCAATATAGATGAAACAAAGCTGATAAAGCTAAGAAGAAAGTGCACAAATTTTTTAGAAACATCAATGTTATTTCATTAATAAATAAGACAAGTAAACTATCATAAAGGATACAAAAACTCAACAGTACTACCAAAAACACAATTTACTGACATTCACAAAACACTGCATAATAATAGCAAAACATGAATTACTTTAAGTGCACATGGAATCTTCACAAAGGTTAACATTAATTATAAAAATTATCCTTAATAAAATTAAAAGGCTTGGAAATCACATTTTAAACATAAAACCTGATTAAAATAAAATGAAAAGAAATTAAATACAGAAACCAAAATGGAAAAATTTCATTTAAATAGATGTAAATAATACATCATCCAAAAAAGAAGTTTCAGTAAGTGTAAAAAAATAATTTTAAGCAAATAAAAATGAAAAAAAGTACTACGACTCCAAGAAGCAAAAAATGTAGTTCAGGGAGGTAAATTTATATTATAGCATTGTATTAAAATTAATAAGATTACATTTTTCCACCTTAGGAAATTAGAAAATGAGAAAAAGATTAACCTAATGCAAGCAATTATAAGAAATAAATAAAAATAAGACCAAACAAGTGAAAATTGTAAAAAGGGATTTTAAAATTCAATAAAACTGAGAAAACAAAAGAGGGAAAATATATTTTGCAATATCAGGAATGGAAGCTAGACTATTGAATGACATTAAAATAATCTTGTACTGTGCCTCTAAATTGATCAATGCAGGCAAAATTGATCAAATTACTGAAAGACACAAGCTATCATGACTCACTAAAGAAGAAACAAATAACCCAAATAATACTTAAAATTATTCACATAAAAATTGCAAGTCCAGGTAGTTTCTTGGGAAAATTCTGCAAAATATGTGATTATATTGTAGAAATATGCTCACACGCCCCACCCCATCCACCCTACTTCTGCATCCAAATTGCTAACTACAACTAATTCCAAGCCAGCTATGCACTTTGGTTCTCCTCAATACAGGGCAGCAGAGGTGACAGCCAAATGAGTGATCTCCTTGAGGATGATATCAACATACTGGAGGAGAATTTCACTTCAGGACTGAAGTGGTACCCTACTGCAGAAATTAGGCAAGAGACAGGCATGGAGATAGAATCAAAAAGGTTGAGGTAGACATAAACCTCCTGAAAAGCTGATGCTCAGGCCAGGAATATAATATACCCTGCATTCTGTGTCAAGAGTTCAGAATTGATGGGTGTAACCTTCAAAAAGAATTGAATCTGAAGGTGACAGCCTTGAGTGCAATGGTCCAATTGAACTCCAACACTGCTACCTATATCCAGGAGATACCAGTGATCTGACTTACTGTAGATCAATATCTGGATTCCATAAGTGTCTACACTAAAATCTTGGATCTGCTTTGCTCTTATTAAGGGTTGTCTATGAATGATTCTTAAGGTTTGTCAGTATCCGGGTTATATTTCATGCTATTATTACTGACTTTATACTATAAACAAGGTGACACAGTTGTTTCTATCAATTGGTTTAATCTGAATGCCAACATCTGGATAGCTGGGGGTCATAAACAATACAGTTGCCCATTTCTGGAAGAACAGGTACTGGACCAAATAAAATAACTTCCCCTCCTGATAAAAGGATGTAACTAGATCCTGGGACAGAAGTAAATGCCAGTACTTAGGCATGCTCAGAAGACATCTCTGCAAAAACCTATCCAGTATAATTAACCAGCAAACCTGGCAAAAAAAAAAAAAAAAAAAGAGTAACATGAGAAAACAAAGGAAGAAAATTCCTCCCCAAACTCCCAACGCCCTCAAAGCTATTTCTGGAAGAAGCAAGGTGGAGAAAAATCAAATCCACACAGGAAAAATGTCTGAATGGATATCAGTGCAAGTAACAAAACAGATAAATAAGGTGTTTGGAGAATTTAAGGAAGAAATAACTAAACAGATAATATTCCTAATGAAACAGATGACCAGCCAATCTAGAGCAGAAAGGAATAAAAATCTAACAGAGCTAAAGAAAGAGATGCAAAATAATGAGTGCCCAGCATAGAAAAAAAATAGAAATCCATAAAAAAGTTTCATATCAAAATCATAACATTAATAAAATGATTGAAATTATGGGTAGCTGAAACAACTAATGTAAGAACAAAGTATCAGATCTAGAATACAATGTTGTGGTTGGTGATTGCTTTATGAGAGATAGCTAAAAAAACCCAAGAAAATATGAAAAATGGATCCAACAACTGCTAGATGATATGAAGATCACTAATTTAAGAGGATTGGAACTAATAAAAATCAGAAGACAAAACAAATGTGATAAAAAAAATCTGTTTATAGAAGTAATACCAGAAAAGTTTCAAGACAAAGAAAAAGAATTTAACATAAAGATAAGTGAAGCAGGTAGAACTCCAAACAGCCATGATCAGGAAAAGAATTCACTCTATGCCACATCATAATTTAAATGGCAGAAATCTGTACAAGAACAAAATCTTAAAGGCTGTTAGAGAAAAGCAACAAAACACTGATAAAGGAAAACCCATCACAGTTACAACAGACTTTTCAATACAAATTTTACAGGAAGGAAGAGGTTGGAATGAAGTGTTTCCAGCCATAAAGAATAAACTTCCAATCCAGAATGATATATCCTGAAAAATTACCTTTCAAAATTAACAGGAAAATAAGATATTTCCATAACAAAGAACACCTAAAGAAATTCAACCAACATTTGAAAATATTCTCAAGGATATCCTAGAAAAAGAGAAGAAAATTAATAATACCCAAGATCAAATAGAATACATGCAGTAGGTAGGGCAAGCAATTAAGTAGCAGAGAAATAAAAGAAAACAGCAACAGGAAAATAATAAGTCAGTATCTATCAGTCATTCCTACCAACGTGAGGGGTCTCAATTCACCAGTAAAAATGCAAATTAGCAGAATAGATTGAGAAACAAAATCCAATAGTATTGTACACAAAAAATATATTAAATCTAGAAAGAAATTCATGGACTGAAAATCAAAGGATGGAAACAATATTCCATTCAATGGGAGTCTAAAAACAAGCAGCAGTAGGTAGCTTATTTTCAGACAAAGCATATTTAAGCCAATGCTGATGAAAAGAGGCCAAAAAAACACTGCATATTGCTTATTACTATTAATAGTAATATTACATATTACTATTCAACAAAAGCAATTACAAGTAAATAACCTAATGAAGCACCTCAAGGTCCTAGAAAAATAAAAGAACAATCCAAATCCAGAAATGGTACAAGGAAGGAAATTATAAAGATCAGAGCAGAAATCAATGAAGTGGAGACTAAAAAAGAAAATTAGGAATCAATAAATTGAAGATCTGGTTCTTTAAATGAATGAACATTATAGATGAACCCTTATCCCAAAAATGAAAGATACTTTTCAGAAGAAGTATAAATGAACAATAAATACATTTAGAAGTGTTTAACATCACTGAACCATTACATGAATTCAAATTAAGCCAAGTATTGAGATAGCATCTTAATCCAGAAAGAATGGCTATCAATCAGAAATAAAAAAATAACAAATTTTGGCAAGGATGTGGGGAAAATAAAGTCTTCCACATTGTTGGAGGGAATGTAAACCACTATGGAAAACAGTGTGGAGATTACTCAGAAATCTAAAACCAGAAATACATCTTGACCCAGCTATTTCCCTCTATGTAGCTTCCTGAAAGAGGTAGAGACATATATTTTTGAAATTAATGCATGTCAATGTTTATAGCAGCAAAATTTATAATAGCTTAATTTTGGAAATGATCATATGGACATCAAGAGATGAATGGATAACAAAAACATGGTATTTATACACAATGAAGGACTAAAAGAAAGATAAACTTGAGGTATTCATAGGCAAATGGATGCACTTTGAGACCATAATGTTGACTGAAATAAATCAGAAACACAAGCTTAAATTTCACAAAATTTTTCTTATATGAGAATCTTAATATATATATTTGAATTTAAGCAATTTTTGATATAGGTAGATGATACACAGATAGATAGATGAGAGAGAGACCAATACAGAAGATAAAGAAATAGGGAGCTCTATTTCAATATGAATGAGTTCTGTCTGAGGAGCACATTCATAAGTCAAAATTAATTTGTAAGTCTGATAATGTGAGTCTTATATACCTTTGACACAAATATACAATATAAAGCATAAGAAAACAAATATACAAACACAAAATAGAGTAAGTCTGTGTCTGTATTGTACTACTATACACTATTGCACTGTACAGTAAGCACAGAGCAGCACAACTGTGACAATTTGCTGCAGACATGTGAGCTACATCCATAATTTGTTCATATCTATGAATGTTCATAATTCAAGGTCTGTTCACATCTGTGAAAGTTTGCATGTTGATTGTTCATAAGTCAGGGACATACTGTTCTGCAATCATGTACTAATAAAAATATATTCACAAGCACTTCATAAAAATGTTAGAGAAAGTATCAATTTCGAACTCACTTTAGAAGGTAAAGAATACCCTGATTAATAAAGAAGATGTGTTTTTTTTACAAAATGGAGTACTACTCACCCATAAAGAAAGATAAACTTGAGACATTTATAGCTAAATGAATGTACCTTGAAGTCATATTTTTAAGTGAAATAAATAGGACACACGTGTAAATACTGAATTGTTTCTCTGGTGTGAGAAACTGAAGGTGTAAATGAGGACTAAAATGTGTAATAGATATTGTGAAATAGGAAGAAAATGTTCAAAAGTGAAGAGGAACTAGGGAGGGGAGGTGGGGGAAAGAAAGAGAAAAAAAATTGAAAAAAATAAGGAAAACATGGAAACAAAGATTATGTATATAGGGAGGGGTGGAAGGGTTACAAGGAGGTCAGGGGAATGGGAAAAATAAGAAACAAGATATATCATGTACAGGTACAAATTCCCAATGATGAATATGATCATAAGGTATACCCAAAATGTACTGATAAACTCAATTTAAAACAAAAAGCAGAAAAAGATAAGACAGTATAAGCAAAATATGTCCCTCAGGAACAGAGATACAAAAATATTAGACAAATTATTTGCAATTTGAATGCACATGTATATAATATTGTGATTAATTGAAATTTATATCTAAGAATTGCAAGGGCTATGTCAGCATTTACCAAAAAATCAGTTTAATAGATCGTGTCATATTAGAAAAAAGAAGACACAATCAAATGAATTGATGTTGAAAATGGTTTTTAAAAACTGGGCTGGGGATTTAGCAAAATATTATGGCACTCGCCTCACAAGCACAAAGTCCTGAGTTCAATTCCTGGTACCAGAAAAAAAAATAGAAACAAGTAAAAACAAAAATAAATATCTTAGCAAATTAAGACTATCAGAAAATTTCCATGACCTGGTAAATGAAATTGAAATTAAAAAATAGAAGGAAGAAAATAGAAACAAAGCTTTTGTAAATAAGGAAGAGAAGAGGGATTAAGGGGACAAGTGTACTTTGGGGAAAAAAGAATCAGGTTGCAAATTCCCTGTAATGAATGTGATCATCATGTATATCTAAGGATGTACCAATAAAATTGATTTTAAAAATACAACTTGGTGGTAAAAGGCCAAATGCTTTCCCTCTAAAATAGGGAAAAAAATAAATTATCTATTTTCACCATTTCTAAGCAATATTACATAAAACCTTAAAAAAGGACAAAACTATATATGTATTATAAAAGAAAAATATATAATAGTCACTAGCCAAGAAAATATGTTTTTTGTAGTAGAACATCTAAAGCAATCTAAAGATGTTGGAATTAATAATGGAGCTCAACAAGGCCACAAGATAAGAGAAAAACATAGAGAAATCATTTTTTATTTCTATATTCTAGCAATGAATTTAGAAATTTGAATTTTAAAAATAATAATTACAATAGCTTAAAAGTCACAAATCTTAACAAAAAATGTGTCGTAACTGTTTACTGAAGCTACAAAATGTTGATAAAAGAAGTCAAAGAATTTAGAAATAAATGAAGAGCCATATGTGCTTGTGGATTGAAAGCCTTGCTATAGTTCTCAGTTCTCTCCCATTTTCTCTTTAATTTAAACATAAATACTATAAAAATTCCAGTAAGTTTATTTTTTTTGTAGAAAGATATGCTGATTATAAAATGTATTTGGAAAACCGTAGGACATAGCTTAAAAAATTGGGGGAAAGTATATGTATAAAATTGGAGGAGTCACATTTCCTGTTTTTAAGACTTATGATTTAACTATATTAAACTTAGAGGGTGCCAGTAAGCTATAAACATATGTCTGTATGGAACAAAATAATGAACCCAGAGGTAGATTCATACAATAAGCCCACCTTCCTTCTGATAAGGGTCCAAAAGAAATTTATGAAGACAGGACAAAAAGTACATTGGAATAATTAGACATTCACATGCAAAACTGAACTCTGACCTGAGCCTATACTTACTGAATGAAAATTAACCCTCAAATGATCCATAAGTAAAAGGCAAAAAATGTACATTTTTAAAAGGTAAAAATAGGGGAAAACCTTTGTGACCCTGAATAGGCAAATAATTCTTAACTATGAGACCAAAAGGATGATCTATAAAAGGCAAAACTTGATAGGTTGAACTTGATCAAAACTGACTTAAAATTGATTCATAAAAGACACTATTAAAAATAGATAAGTTGCAGATTAGGAAACATTATTTGTAAGTTACATCAAAGAAAGGCCTAGGAGTTTTCAAAAAAAAAAAAATTGTAGAGTGGGGAATCCTACTGGAACAGTTTCTTTAGACAAAGTGCCCAGAATCTGAAAATCAACAGCCCAAAGCTTCCACTCCTGCAAAAAGTGTACACAGGGGACATAAGAATGTCAAGAGAATGGACAGAGGAGAAGAAGAAAACAAGATCCATTGGTAGAGAAGAAATAGATCACTCATGCCAATCAAAGAACACTTGACCCAGTGGATCAGTGGTATACAGACCCCCATGTGGATCCTCAAAAACAACTTGGCTGCTCACTGAGAAACAGAGACCAGACCTGGATCAGGAGAGTCTTGTACAGCTGGAGGCAGTGGCAAAAGTGTCAGACAATATTTCCCTGAATTCCCCCTCCAGAGGAAAAAAAATTTGATAAATGAAGCTCCCATGATGGGCAGATGGTGCGTGGGGCTGCCATTCTGGGCAGAGAACTACACACTTGAACTCTGATAGCTCAAGTGTGCTACTTACTTCCAGTGCCACTCTGCTGCCCTGAGAAAAAGAAAGGAAAATCTGTCCAGCCATAGCAGACTGCTGGCAGTTGGTTAACAGAGTGAGGGAAATTATGTGAAGAATTAGAGACCCAGTCCAGTGAAACTCTGCTCCCAGGACCACCCAGGGCTATTAAAACTGGCTCCAACCACAAAGGGCTGGAGACATGCCCTTTAGTCTGTGACCAGAGATGCAAGTGGGCTATCAGCCATTACCAGTGCCAGGAAGGGGACACCCTCCCCCCACACTGTGACACTGGATACAAGCCAGGAGAGCCACAGCAGCTGAGAGAGCTTTGTAGACAGGATCACAGAGGGGCAACATCAGGGAGAGACATTGAGAAGACTGCTGTCTGGGGAAAGGCACCAGCTCTCAACCCCAGAAGTCAAAAATAGCACCATGTCCAGCACTGATCTTGCCACAGAACTGTTGGGGCTGCACAGCACATTTATGGGCTCTGTCTTGGACACTAATACAGAACTGTAGACACCAGAGGAATTTTAGTATTTTTATCATCTTTTTTCCCTTCTTTTTTTGATCTAGTTGGGGTGTGTGTATTTCTTTTTCTCCTGTTGTTGTTTAGGTTTTATATATTTATACCTGTTCTGTTTGGTCTTCTTTCTTTCTTTCCCTCAACTATATCTTTTGATGTTATGAAACTTTCATGTGAGTGAACAGTGTGGCTTACCTTTCTGGTTAACTTCAATATTCCTTTGCTTCCTCCTTCATCCTTTCTCTTCTGCCCTCTCCTCCAGTATCCCAAAGCTTGGGTGTTCATCCTTTGCCCTCTGGCCTTGCTTCTACCATATGTCTATTCACTCATCTCTCTGTTTGTCCCCTATCCCTCTTAAATTTCTCTCCTATGAGATAAAAATTACCCTACTAAAGGGAAACACACTGAATACTAGCTCCTGATTAAAGTTTCATCTTATTATAAAATGGTAGAGCTTGCTCATATGGTTAAAGCTAACAAACAAGTATGGACCACAGTTTATCAGTTGCTAGACTGCATTAGATTCTATTGATACTGCTAATTGTACATTAGCTGGATATCATACCTGTTGTTCTCCAGTCTATGACAAAACTGCAAGTGTCTGGGGTCACAACCACCACCATAGTCCAGTACCAAAGAACTATGTGCTGAGGTAAATCCATAGCAACCTCTTAGTCTCAATAGACTGGGTAAATAGGACTTGGAATAAACACAAAGAGCAAGAACCGCCTACACCTAGAAGACATCTCTGAAGACCAGGAATTTCTCAGAGAAGTCTCAATAATTATGATAAAGCTTTCTACCCTAAGAAAGCTACATGGAACAACTTAGAAAACAAAATAAAAATTTAAAATAGAAAACAACAAGATGAAGAAATGAAAAGCAACCCCAGACATCTAGCTCACCCAAGAAAAGTACAAGAGACAATGAGACGGAAGAAATTGGAAGCAACCTACCTGAAATTACTGAAATATAGCAGTAGAAGTAAACAAGCAGAGGCTGTAGAAAAAACAATCCCCAGGTTAAAAAAAGAAATAACAGTCAAATTAAAGGATATGCTCAATGAAACTAGAGTAGAAACATAAAAAAATACAGGAGCTTAAGAAAATGATGGAAACCATGAAGACTCAACACAGTAAAGAAAAGGAATAGATTAAACCAATCCAAACAGATATCCAGAGGATTAAAAACTCCATTGAAAGTATAGGCAATCATTTAAACCAGAGGGAAGACAGAATTTCAGATCTACAAGACAAGATTGCACTTACTGACCATGAAAAGAAAGATATCTTAAAAAAAACAAGAAGTGGCCTGGGAATTTAGCTCAGTGGTTCTGCTGCCTGCCTTGCAGGTGCAAGATCCTGAGTTTGACTCCCTTTATAAACAAAGCAAAAGAAAACAGAACAAGAAGCCATGAAAAATCAATCCTACACTTGTAAGGTGATGCAAAAAAAAAAAAAAAAAATGGAGCCAAGGAAAGAGCAGGAGAAAGTTCAATTGCCATAAAAAAAAAAAAAAAAAACCTGTTCACAGATGTAATTGTTACACCCAGCGAGAAAGAAGCAACCAGAGACTGATAGTAAATCCACACAAGAGTTTATTACTGGCCAGATCCGAGCCCAGCATCAGACTCGAGCTTCGACTGGGGGTTGAGAAACATGTTTTATACACCTTTGAGGCCAACAGTTTCTAGGCCCCCCTATGGGATAGAACTAGTAAAGCAAGCAAAAGGTACAGAAGCAGAACATCCTGCTGTTAGAACATTTGTGAAACAACAGTTGATTAATTGTTGTTTCTAAGAGACTCTCTAAGGGGAGGAGGTTTCTAAGCTTCCTCCGAGTCCATCTAAAAGGTAGGCAGGTGGGTCAAGCAGCAATATGGAGTCTGTCTTGCTAACTAGGGTCTTTCAGTAATGGCAGAAAACTTTCCAAACATGAAAAAAGAATTGGAGATACAAATAGGTGAGGCATACAGAACTCCAAATACCCATGACCAAAATAAATCTACATCAAGGCATATAATAATCAAAATCCCAGAAATTTAGCACAAGAACAGAATATTAAAAGCTATTAGATCAAAGAAATAAATCAACTACAAAGGAAAGCCTATCAGAACCACAGCAGACTTTTCAACACAAGAAATTAAGGCAAGGAGAGCTTCGAGTGATGTATTCCAAGCCCTACAAGAAAACAACTTCCAACCTAGATTGATGAATCCTGCAAGATTATTTTTCAAAATCAAAGGAGAAATAAGATACTTCCATGACAAAGAACAACTGAAGAAATTCACAACCAACAAAATGTTCTGAAGGAAATTTTGGAAAAAGAAAATGAAAATCACAGTTCCAAGAACACCAATAGGAAGAAGTTACCAGGCAGAGCAAGGAATTAAGTACATTGGAAAGACAAGGAACTAGCAGCAAGAAAATAATATGACAGGTTTAAACTAATACATGTCAGTTATAGCCATCAATGTAAGTGATCTAATTTCACCAATCAAAAGAAACAGACTGCCAGAATGGGCTAAGAACCAAGATAAAACAATATGCTGCATACAAGAAACCATATAACTCAAAAAGAAATTCATAGACTGAAAGTAAAAGGATGGAGAACAATATTCAATGCAACAAGAACCTAGAAAAAACAGAGATAGATATCCTATTTTCAGACAACATTAACTTCAAGCCAAGACTGATCAAAAGAAACAAAGAAGGTCATTACATACTTGTTAAAGGAAAAATACAAGAAGAGATAACAATTATAGATATATTTGTATGAAATATCAGTGTACACAACTATATAAACAATGACAGACATGAGAAATCTGATAAGCATGAACACAATTGTATTGAGGGACCTTAACACCCCACTGTCACAAATAGACAGATCATTTAAACAAAAAATCAAAAAACAAATATCAGAACTGAACCAAACTTGTGAACAAGTAGACTTAGTAGATGTCTACAGAGTGTTCTATCCCAAACCACCAGAATACACATTTTTCTCAGGGGCACATGGGACATTCTCCAAAATAGACCACATACAAGCTCTTGGAACATACTTAAGTAAATGCAAAAGAATTTAAATCATCCCATGCATATTATCTGATCATAATGCAATGAAAATGGAAATCAGCAAAAGAAGCACAAACACTCCATAAACACATGGAAATTAAATAGCACCCTCCTGAACAAGTAATGGGTCACAGATAAAATTAAAGGAGAAATTAAAGGGTATCTACAATTAAATGACAATACTGGTACAACATAATGCAACTTATGGAATGCAATGAAAGCAGTACTAAGAGGGAAATTTATAGCAGTGATCTCTCACATCATGAAAACTGAGTGAGCTCAAATAAACAATGTAATGTTGAACCTCAAACTTCTAGAAAAAGAACAAGTCAACCCCAGTGCACACTCAATAGAGGAAATTATAAAGATCAGAGCAAAAATTAGTGCAACTGAGATGAAGCAAATAAAACAGAGAATCAACAAATTGAAGAACCAACAAATTGGTTCTTTGAAAAATTAAATAAAATTGATGAACAATTAAATAAAATTGATAAACCCTTAGCCAACCTTATCAAAAAAAGGAAAGAAAAAACTCAAATTCATACAATTAGAAATGAAAAGGTAAAATCATAACTGATCCTGGGGAAATCCAGATGATCATCGATATCTACTTCAAGAATCTGTACTCTAATAAGATGAAAAACACAGAAGAAATGGACAAATTCCTAGATATATATGCATTACCAAAGCTGAATCAAGAAGATATAAAGATTGTAAACAACTCAATATCAGTCAATGAAATAAAAAATGAAATTAAATACTTACCAACAAACAAAATTCCAGGTTCTGTTGGATTCACTACTGAGTTCTACATGAAGTTTAGAGATCTACTACCAATTCTCTTCAAACTCTTCAATGAAAAAGAAAGGGAAGCAATACTCCCAAAATCATTCCTGGAAGTAAGTACTAACCCTATACAGCAGCCAGAGAAGGACCAAACCAAAAAAGAAAACTACAGGCCAACCTCCCTAATGATCATAAATGTAAAAATCCCCAATAAAATGCTGGCAAACAGAATGTAACGAATCATCACAAACATTATACAGATGACCAAGTAGGATTTATCCCAGGGATTCAGGGATGGTTCAATATATGCAAATCAATAAATGTAGTATACCATATCAACAGAGCATAAGACAAAAGTAACATGATCATCTCAATAGATGTAGAAAAAACATTTGACAAAGTCTAACACCCATTCATGATTTAAAAAAAAACCCTACAGAAAATCAGAACAGATGGTCTTTACCTCAATCTGGTAATAGCCATCTTCAACAAACCAATAGTCAACAAAATACTAAACGGTCAAAAATTGAAAGCTTTAACACTAAAATCAGGGATAAGAGAAGGATGTCCACTATCACCACTCCTATTCAACATAGTTCTGGAAGCATTAGTCAGAGCAATTAGAGAAGAAAAAGAAATAAAAGGAATAAAGATAAGAAAGGACGAAATTGAATTATCATTATTTGCAGATGACATGATTATCTACCTAGAAGACACCAAAAACTACACCAAAAAATTGCTAGATTTAATAACCAAATTGATTAGAGTAGCTGGATGCAAAGTCAACACTCAAAAATCAATGGCATTCCTGTACACAAATAATAAACTCACTGAAAAAGAAATTAGGGAAACAACACCTTTCAATACAGCATCAAAAATGAAATATTTAAGAATCAATCTAACAGGAAATAAAGGACCTATACCTAGAAAATTACAGTACTATGAAAAAGAAGATCAAAGAGGATATAAGATGAAAAGATATCCCCTGCTCTTGGGTAGGACGAATGAAGATAATGAAAATGGCCATACTCCCAAAAGTGTTACACAGATTTAATGTAGTCCCAATAAAATTACCATTAGCATTCCTCACAGAACTAGAGAAAACATTAATAAAATTCATTTGGAACCAGAAGAAACCTAGAATAGAAAAGACAATTCTGGGCACAAAGGCAAGGCAGGGAGCATCACAATCCCTGACTTGAAATTGTAGTACAGAGCTACTATGATCATGGTACTGACAAAAAAACAAAAAAACCCCAAACAAACAAAAAGACCACGTTTCAATGGAACAGACTTGAAGAGGCAGAAAAAACACCAAACACACTCAGCTACCTTATCTTTGACAAAGGAGCCAATCATGTTCACTGGAGGAAGGATACCTTCTTTAACAAGTGATGCAGGAAAAACTGCCTTTCTACAGGCGA
This sequence comes from Heterocephalus glaber, assembly GCF_000247695.1. The sequence continues at coordinate 20,807,457 of NW_004624732.1, read as the reverse complement.
AAGATTAAAACTAGACCATGTCTCTTTCTCTGCACTAAACTAAAGTCAAAAGTGATCAAAGATATAAATATTAAAACAGAAACACTAAACCTGCTGAAAGAAAGAATAGCTAGAAATCTTGAGGACATGGGTGTAGGCAATGTCTTCATGAACAAAAAGCAAACTGCACAGGAAATAATGCAAAGAATCAACAACTGGGATCTCATCCTATTAAAGTTTTTGCACTGCAAAAGAAATCACCAGCACAGTGAAGAGACAACCCACAGAGTGGGAAAAAATTTTATCCAGTAGTTCCTCAGATAAAGGAATATATAGAGAACATACAAAGACTTGAGAAAAATTAAACTCATCCAAAAATGGGCATCTGAAAAAATTAGTTCTCAGATGAAGAAGTAGAAATGGCAAACAAATATATGAAAAACTGTTCAATATCACTGGTCATTGGAGAGATGCAAATTAAAACAACTGAGATTTCATCTCACTCCAGAAAGAATGGCTGTTGTCAAGAAATCAACCAACAACAAATGCTGGTGAGGCTGTGGGGAAAAAGAAACACTGATCCACTGTTGTTGGGAATGTAGACTGGTCCAAACACTGTGTAAATCAATGTGGAGATTCCTCACGTAACTAGGATTAAGAGGTCCCATTTGACCTAGCTATTCCCCTGCTGGGTATTTTCCTAAAATAATTAAAAGCATCTTATCACAATTATATATGTGCACTGATGTTTATAGCAACATAGTTTGTAATAGATAAATCTTGGAAACAACCCAAATGCTCATCAGCTGATAAATGGATAAAAATGATGTTTTTTATACAATGGAATACTATTCAGCCATAAAGAAAAACTTGAGAAATTTATAGCTAAATGTATGCTACTCCAGACTACACTCTTAAGTGAAATAAAGCAAACACATATGTATAAATATCACATGGTCTCTCTCTGGTGTGAGAAATTGAAAGGGTAAATAAGGACCAAAATATATAATAGATATTACAAAATAAGAAGAAATTGTTCAAAAAGAAAGGGAAACTGTGAAAGGTGGAGGGGGAAAGAGAAAGAATGAGAAAAATAATTAAAAATGGAAATAAACCTTTTGTAAATAAGGGGGGAGGGGAAGTTAAAGGGAGGAAAGGGGGTTGGGAGAAAAAGAGGAATCAAGATGTACCACATACAGGTACAAACTCCCTTTCATGAATGTGATCATTATGGATCTTTAAATTGTACCAATAAAATTAATAAAAACACAGAGTGAAAAAAGGACTAGTAGCAGTTATATACAAAGAATTCTCAATACTAAATAAGAAAATAAAATATAAATTAGGCAAAATAATCATGTATTTATCACTTGATAGTAATAAAACTGTTTTTCATGAAAAAGAAAACCTGATTATAAGAACATTGTTTTGGTGCTTTGAAAACAGACCATGTGGTATTCTTATACATTTATTTCCTACTGGGAATATGAGATAGTACAGCTGTCCTGAAAAACATTTTGGAGGTTCTTTTTGTCTTTTAATAAAGATAAACATATTTACCATATGATAACAATTCTATTTTTTGTCATTTTCTTATTAAAATAAAAATTTCTGTTTACTCATAAAACTGTACATGATTATGCATAGTAATGTGAACGATAATCTCTAAAATCTGACACTGATGAATATGCTCCAACATTTGAATCAATAATTATACTGTACTTATAATCCACAATGGAAAAGAATTCAACAATAAAAACAAACTTTTAACTCATGTACAACATGGATCACAAAGAAATGGTGCTAAGTAAATGAAATAAAATTCAAAAAGCTACATATGACATGATTCCATGTATACGAAATTCTTGAATAGACAAAACTGTGAAGAAAGATTAGTAGCTGCCAGCAGTTAAAGTTGGGGAAGGAGGTAACAAAAAAGAAGAGAACAAAAGAATTTTGGGGAAGTTGGACTGTTCTGTATCACATTTGTGGTTGTGATTACTCTAACCTACATGGGGTGGGGTAGGTGAGTTTTATCTATACAAGTTAAAAATGATATATCAGAAGGGTAAAAAAAAAAAGAGAGTAAACCAAGAGACAAAGATTAATGACAAATTTATAGTTTGCTCACAAGAACATCATCTTGCATGAAACTTTGAGTCTCCTCAGAGCACAGCATAAATATATCAGCCTAGTTGAGATTGCCAAGTAGATTCCCAGTGGTAAATAGGTTAAGAGATGGAGATAATAGGGTCTTAAACTCTAAGGAAAACTGAAAACGGCAATGCCAAACATGAAGATGTTAGCATCCCAAATGCACTTTTGAAAGCACTCATAACTGTTATTTAAAAGATCCTGTTATATTTAAAATAATAGGGGTTCTGGAGAAGAGACTATACTATTCATTGGCTTATGATTTTTTAATTATTACATAAAACTCCTGAGCCAACTGCTTCATGGAAGTATTAGAAAGATAAATTTAATCTATGTGAAGTGCCTGAAATGTGGTGGAAAGTCAACACATATCAGCTATCATGGTAAAATGAGTACTGGCCTGTAAAGTACAATATATGATGAATGTTTAACTTTTAAAAAATAACATATGACAGTAAAAGACACATTGCCATTGATCCTCCTCACTTTAAACACACATAATCCCATTGTTCTTGCCAATGTCTGAAACAGTTCTGGAAGTCTGCTTTGGCGAGTATCTTTACAAGGCATGATGAAAGAATGAAAGCTGCTTCAAGGAGCCATTCAACAGCCAGGCGTGCTCATGAGGACATTATTCACTGGATTGGGTACCATGCAGTTTCTGGCTCTTCCTCAACATCAACATGACCATGAAATGTAAACATTTTGAGTCAATTCAGGATACTGAGTCAGCCACTACAGCACAACTAAAGATGCTCAAGAAAGATTTCTAGAAATGCTTCAGAAAGTGGCAAGAACAAGGGGATAAGTACAACCAAAGTGTGGGGCTGTATTTTGAGGGGGATTCATGGCAATGTGTCTTTTACTGCAATAAATTTCTAAATTTAAATATTCACCATATTTTTCAATCACACTTTATATATCCACACCCTAATCTCTAGTACCTACTAATATGGTGTTTTATGTGGCAAAAGGGATTTTTGTAGATAGTGAGTATCTGGAGATTATGCTGGATTATCCAGATGGGTAACATACAATAACAAGAACTCTTACAGTTGAGTGAGAAGAAGGCAGGTGAGTCCATGTCAAAGTCAGAGAGGGTTTTTGAAGCTACTGTGTTGTTGACCTGAAGATGAAGACAAGATCATGAACAAAGGAGACCTCTGAAAGCTGGAGAAAGCAAGGAGATAGAATTCCCTTCATACATCAGAAGGAAGGCAGCCATGCTGATACCTTGATTCAGCTCACAGAGATCCATTTCAGACTCTGAACATTAGAACTGAATGATAATACTTTGTGTCATTTTTTTTTGCTTAAATTATTTTATTGGTACTTTTTAGGTGTATAATATATTTTCATTTAACATTGGGTGCTTTTACCTGTACATGATGTATCTTGGTTCTTATTTTTTCCCCATTACCTGTGTGCCATTCACCCCCTCCACCCTCCCTTATTTACATAAAACTTGTTTCCATTTTTTTCTTTTCTCATAATTTTTCCTTTCCCTTCTTTCCTTTCCCCTTCCCCTCCCTCTTCCCTCTTAAGCTTTGTGTCATTTTAAACCACTAAGTTTGTGGCAATTTGTTGCAGAAACCTGTGTGATTATTTATACAAATAGGTTCCTTCTAATTTTACTCCAACTTGTAAAGTCACTGTTTTATCCTTTTCTAAATATGATTTAAATTTTTCTATCATCTTTCTTTAAAAAGTAGATGTGTAGAGGTCAACCATAAATGCATTATGTCAGGGGATAGAAGCTAGAACTCTGTACTTGGCCAAACCTGGATTTAAATCTGTACTCCAATAGTTTTCATCACAGTGATGTGGACAGGCTGCTTGTGTATGTCTGCTCCTCATGATGGATGAAGACGCTTCATGTGGTGGTCATGAAAAGGAAGTGAATATTGACACAAATATATTTAACACATAATCTGATTTTAGTTGTTTGTTATTAAACTATAATTTTATATTACTATTATCCAATTTAACATAATTAACATTGTCTAATATTCTCACTTTATAGATGAAAGAACTGAAGCCCAGAGATCACTGAAGGCTTGAGCAAGCCCACCAGACAGTTTTTAGCATATATAGTACTAGAATCCACACTTTTTGCCCCAATTCAATGAAAGTTCCTTATATAGTTGAATATATCTGAATATCTTGGTTGTTTTACTTTAGAAAATTTTGAGGAGGTAGGTCTAGAAGGCTATGGGCATGGCACGTCTTGTAGAAATCATTGTTCTATCCTCTCATTGAAACTTTACATTTCCTTAGTCCAATTTTCTTTATTATGTGACAAAATATTCTTTTCAAAGTAACTTTTTCATATCTTAATTAAAAAAATCAACTCCCAGTGAAATTGACTCCTTTCCATTTGTAAAAATAGAGAATCTTTTCCTTCTTCTTCAGATGTCTTCTTCTAAAAGTGAAATGAGAACATAACAATCCCCAGGTATAAAGCTTCCCTACATCTTTTTCACTGAAGATGAGGAGAATGAACAGGGAGTTGGCTTGGTTACACTGGGTTCATTGTTGTTTGCCACCTGGTGGATGCTGGCTTTCACTGCAAAACCTTCTCAAATCACTGTTTCGAAAGCACCTCTGGTCAATAACCTCAGTGCCTTCATTGTTTTCTACCAGTGAGTAGAGATGTAAGGCAGAAGAGGTTGACAGCTGTATTTTCCTTAATTTGGAAGTAAAAGTATCTATATTGACTTAGCAGTTAGCTGCCTAGCGGTTGTAATGTGTAAGATGTTCTCAAAGACCAATCCTAAATACTACCACATTGATTTTTTTTGACAAAAACCTGAATTCCTCAAGACTTTAAATAAAAACATTGCCTGTGATTTATTTTTTAGGAGTGTTTGATATCCCCCAGAGGTGTTATAGCCTTCAGGTTCCACATTTTGCTTCCTTAAGCAAACATCCAGAGAGGGTCCTTGACCTGGCACTTCTTTCATGTCTTTGTCTCTAGCTCTGATACTTTCTCATAAACTTCTTTGTATACCCTTCACTCTAGCAGTACAGATTTGTAATTCCCTGAAATTACATATTTCATATGCATATTTACATATTGCATATTTTATTCCTTCAAATTCATATATTGAAACCCTAATCCTTACAGTGATGAGATTTGGAGATGGGGCCTTTGGGTGGAAATTACGTCTCAAGAGTAATTAAGTCCCAAGGGCTGAGTCCCCTCAGAAGAGACCTGAGAAGGCTGGTTCTGCTCCCTTCTTTCCTCCCAGCATAAGGGCAGCTCTCGGCTCTCTGAAAACTAGGAAGAGGCCTTCCCTTGCTCTCATCCAATCAGACAGCACCTTGATCTTAGACTTGATCTCCAGAATGGTGAGAAATACATTTCTGTTGTTTAAGCCCCTACTCTTTGTATCTTGGTGGCTTAGACATTACTTGTATGTATCATACTCTCTCATGCTTCCTTTCTATTGTGAGTCCATTGGATGCCATTTGTCCACTTTAAAAAAAATGTTATATAGTTTGCTTAACCTGTGATGGTTGAATGATTGTGTTAACATGAGAAGTCTGGTTAAGGGAAGCTTAGCTAAATCAGCTCAGCAGTTCTACAACCTAGGGCATAGTTGATCCACCCTAGGGCTGCTTCTCACCTGGATGTTATAAAGGGGAAGTAAGGCAAGTTGAAGCTGCTTAGGTTCCTTTGGAGGAGCTCCCATCTTCACCTTGGGTGTCATCTCCTGCCTTCCAGCACACACCCTTCAGCCAGCCTCCTGATATGGACTTGCATGGGACACTGCAGTGAGCTCCAGACCTCTGACTAAATCCTTTGGTGTCCTGTGTGCTGAAAGACCCTCTGCGCTTTTCCTCATCCAACTGTGTGAGTGGCCATTGTGAGCCAGTCTTGTAAATTCATATATATTTGTATATCTTGTGTTATATCTGTTTCTCTAGTAAATACTAATGATACATACCCACTATATCTTTTCTCCCATAACAAATAAACAAAAAAAGACAGAAAAGGAAAAAAAGACATTTATATTTGTTTATTTAAACTAAGCTTTCAAAACTCAATATCTATTTAATATTTACAGCACATTTTAATCAAATTAAAGTTTTAACTCTCAGTCACATCACCCATATAATGGATGCTCCCTAGCCACAGGTGTCAGGAGTTCACTGCAGTGGCCAGCCCCACACTGTGGGGTGCTGACAGATTCACCCTGACACTGAAGAACTTACCATTAAAACTTTAGTAACACTGTGTTCAGTATTAAAAGAATTATATATTCACAATAAATACTTGCTGTGCACTTTCCTCAACTGCCAGGTATCCCAGAGTTTGGACAATATCTTTTTCCTATTTAAAACCTTTACTTTTATTTCTGTGTATTTTCTGTGATTTTTTTTCCACTCAGCTCAGACCTTGCTCTTTTGGGAGGTGGAAAGCAGACCCTGACCTCACCAGCTTGTCTTGCGGCCCCTTCCCCGCCTTCACCCCATTGCATGCTATGCATTTGCTCTCTCATTGCCTGTGTGCCAGTCTCTCAACTTGACAGTGTACTGCTTGATGCCAGGCTAGACCTCCCTTCTCTGTATTCTGGGGCACTGTCACTTGGGACAGAGTTACACTGATAACTACATACTGGATAAGTGGATTTGTTTCGTTCTATAGGCCTTAATAGCACCAGTGACTGAAATTTGTTTAGCTAATAAGGGTTGAGGGCCCCATGAGAGGAAAATTCTACTTTGCCCCCATTTGAAACTGACTCCTATTATATTTACTGGAAATATACCTTTGAGACTTTATTTCACTATGCAGACTGTCCCCAGCTTATCATAGTTTCACTTAAGACTTTTCACTTCACAATGGGTGAAGTATGAATTTTGATCCTTCCTCAGACTATCCATAAGACCATCCATAAATGTTCCAATCCTGTCTCAACAGGCTGCTCAGTGACAGCATGCTACAGTACACAGCCCCTGGACCAAGAGGGGCTACAGGCAGTGCTCCAGACTCTCCTGTGTCATCCTAGTTTGGGGGATATGGGTAGTCAGTGAATCACACAATACATGCATCATTTTATTCTAAAATAAGCTTCATGTTGGATAATTTTGCCTAACCGTAGGTGAAAGTAGGTGTTGTCAGTACATTTTAAGGTAAGCTAGGCTAAGTTATGAAGTATCAGGTAGACTAAATGTATTTTCAAATTAGGATATTTTCAGCTTACTGTTTGTTTGGTGGGCAACACCCATGGTAAATTGAGGAACATCTCTATATTGTTGAAGCAAGTTTTCCACACCCCATTGAAACCCTCACTTCTTGGGGACTGGGTGCTCGCTGGGCTATTACTCTTTATTGGTAATGTGCTTGTCAATAGTGAGGACCAGCAGGAGATCAGTTCCTTTTGGAAAAAATAGCACCAGATGGGAGGACTCAAACAGCATGCAAAGAATAGCATATGCAAAAACAAGACAAACAGGAAAATAGAAAAACAATGATTTGGGGCATCTCAGCTTTGCTCAAGGACTTAAAATGAATGCACATTTTTTCTTTTAAATACACACAGTGATTTAGTTAGACCTGAATTCAGATCCAAGTTCTGCCATTTCTTAACTCAGTGACTTATTTATATTCTCTGAACTTCATCTTTCCTGGCAGGAAAAGGAGACATAACCGTGAATCTTGCAGGGATATTTAGGGGTGTGATGGATGCATGAAGTGTACCTTGTTCCATGCTAGAGTCACAATAAGAAAGCAGTCAAGAGTGCGAAATAAATCCTTTCTGCCTTCTGCTCGAGGCTGTCCATGATCTGGCTGCAATTTCTCTACTCAATATTTTTGTCCGACTTCTTACCAATAATAGAGGCCAACATCCATTCCCTGTGTGTGCTTCATGCCTGTGGCCATGGTGACTTTCCACATCTTCTTCACAAGAGGTGCACAGGTCACTCCCACACCTCCCAATGTAACACAGATCACAGGTAGCATTTAAAGAAAGCATGGTGATTGGGGTGTTGACTGTGTTTTAGGATAAGGAAACTGCAATCATTTTATATTTAGACTTTGGAAGCCATATACATTTTCCACTAAAATGATTACATAAAACATAGGAACAAAAGTTTAGTACATTTCACATTTATTAGTCATCTTCTCTGTATTTCTTCTACTATGTAGTTTTTTCATCTCTACCATTAGGAGAAATGGAATTGACTAAAAATTATACCAGGATTTCTACAATACCTTTCATTTTCATCTGATTTAAACTCTGTATGCAGTAAAACACTATTCCAGGCTCAGCTCAGGGATTTATCTCTTGTTCAAGAGAAATAGGATACATTCCAAGAAACTCTAACATCAGCTGACAAGAAAAGAACATGTTAGAGGTTGAGTTACAATGACCAGATGTATGGGGAAACATAGAAATCCTGCAGGGGCCTTGGGTTTTCATGAAGAAATGTGTTGATGGAGTTTGCTTTTGCCTGAGCTGGAGCTCAGAGCTTATAATATGCTGTTCCATCTCAAAATCAAATACAAGTCAATCAAACATTATTTTGAGGCTGCACTGTGCACAGCTGCTGGAGAGGTCTGATGGGTATGCAATTAGGTTGAATAATGAATCATCCAAGCCATCTCCACATCCCAGAATCAAGTAGAAGGACACCTCCATGCACACTGTCTATTCAGCCCAACTAGGTGTTCACCTCCTCATTAGAGTCCTACCACAAGTAGATTTCTGTGATGATGTCTACGTGGTAGTGTGGATATGAAGTTTTTCATCATCAGCTATACTAATTAAAGCAATAACCCATTAGCAAGAAATATTTCCTAACTCCTACTGGATTTTATCTATCACTGACTTCAGAAAAATGTATTTTTAGGATTTAGAGTTTTGTAACTTCTGTGTCATTATTTTGATAGTACAAAAACAATACTTTAAAAAGAGAAAAGATAAAGAAATAGTCAACAGAAGCCACATGATATCTCTCTTGCAAAATTTACTGATCTTGTATGAAAATAGAAAATATCTATTCCTAAATGTCTGGTTCTTAAGACAAACAAACAAACACACACACACACACACACACACACACACAAAGACACTTGGAAATCCTATAGTGGGTATGTTATGGCACAGGCATTTTTTTCCTTAAATTCTTTCATTGGTACATTTGGGGCATACAATACATTTACATTTATCATTGGGTTCTTGTACCTGTACATGATGTATCTTCTTTCTTATTTTTTCCCCATTACCTGTGCTCCCTTCACCCCGTGAACCCTTCACTGTATACAAAGACTTTGGTTCCATTTTTTCCTTTTCTCATAATTTTTCCTTTCCTTTCTTTCCTTTCCCCTTCCCCTCCCACTTTCCCTACACCTTTGGACCTTTTCTTCCTATTTCAAATTATCAATATTCATTTTAATCATTTTAATCCTTATTTACACTTTCAGTTTCTCACACCAGAGAAACTATTCAGTATTTACATGTGTGTCTTATTTATTTCACTTAAGAGTATGGCCTCAATATGCATTCATTTAGCTATAAATCTCTCTAGCTTGTCATTCTTTATGGCTGAGTAGTACTCCATTTTATAAAAAACCCCCACATCTTCTTTATCCAGTTTCCAGTTGATGGGCACTTGGGCTGTTACCAAGATTTATCTATTACAAACTAAGGCATGGGCATCTTTAGAAACCATCTTCCATTGCCCATGTGGCTGAGTGCTTCTAGTTTGTTTCCTTGGGACCTATTCTAGCCTCTATGAAAATTCATGGCATTGAAACAATCATAGTCACATGTCACTTAATGAAAGGAAGAAGTTCCAAAAAATGCTCCCCTAGGGTGCTTTCATCACTGTGCAAACCTCACAGGGTACTTATGTGAACTAAAATATCTCCTTCATCACAAGGAGATAGAATCTCATGGGACCCACTGTCAGAATTGTGGTCCATCCTTAGCCAAAATATCATTGGATGCCACTTGACTCTATTTATTTTTGTGGAAATGTGTATAGAATCTTAAATTGTGAGATGTTGGGTTGTGTTTTATTAACCTGAAATCCCCCCCGCCCCGCCAGCAAATCACATGGGATTTGACAGATAGGTGGTACTCAAAAAAAGTATAAGTAAATATGTAAGAAATAAAAAATAAACTCAGAGTGGAGTAAATATTAGAAACATCAACTGCTCATAAAATTTTAACGACAAGCTAATCATATAGGATGATATTAGAAAGGCTTCATGATGGATGTGAGAATAGATGGGCTATTACAGGTCTGTAGGGAATTTAAATTTGCCTAGTGCTATTTTTAATTATTAATCCATCCATTCAGTCATATACACATATTAAGTTGTTGTCCCACACCAAGTCTCAGTGAATTGTGAGTCACAATGAGAAAGGGAGGATCTTGAGAATAGCAATATGTCCTCAAGGAATGTATAATCCAACAGTTTTATCTGCTAGATAATGATACGTTAATGTGGAAAATTACAAATATTATTTATAGGTAAATACTTACATACAAAAAATTAAGAGGAAAAATTATTACACTCAACTGATAGATGAGAACATTAAAACCCAGAGAATTTGAGCAATAAATCACATGTCTAACCAGGACCTGTCCTGGAATTCAAACCCAACCCTGTCTCCCTCGAAACTTTATTTTTTCCACCATGCCATGTTGCCTTTGACAAAAAGAAATGTAGAGCAGGTAAAAAGAACTGAGCTGTACTATTGTGATAAATATGCTCTTTCCATAATAACATACATAATAGCCAGTCCAAGTTTGATTTCGGGTGTAATATATTAGGGATCTCTTATTGACCACTTGGAGCTGCTCTCTATATGAGCAGCCAATTAAGGTGCCAAGGCAACTAAAAATAGTTCTTCTAGACATATTCCTTTGCCCCAGCTCCAGGAGCTGACCACATCACCTCACCTCACCCTCAATAGTTCTCAATACAAAAGCACTTTGGCTACTAGCCATTTTGAGAATCAGGGAAGTGGACTTTGTTCTCAGCCTAAGAATAATTCCAAAAGCAACACCATACAGAAAATGATGTCGAGTGGAGAACTTGGCCAAATGGAGAGAGGCTCTCTGATGTCAACATCCACAGTTCATTTTCCATTAGTAACAAGGGTTCCTGCTTTCCTGAGCTCCTTTTCTAGTCCAACCTGCTAATAGGTGCTCTCCAGGGATGGCCTCACTCCCTTCCTCCTCCGTCAGAGTAGAGCCACTGTAGATCATCTGTGGCCCTGAAGAATTGCTTCTAACAACCCAGGTCTCTGCAGAGCTCTAACCTCTAGATGACTCCTCCATTAAAGGGAAGAATGCTGGCTTCTGGGTTCTTCTGCTCTCTGTGTTCCCTATAAACAAAGGCATTTAATGTGTCATCCCAGTTCTCTTGTTTTCCATTTAGACACTCCCTTTATTAAAGGCACAAGCAATTGACTTAATTAAAAGGTTAACACTAGGGCAATCTAATCTTTACTCCCCACCCTTCTCATCTGATTTATCCTGGGTTGTACCTTACATTAGAAATCATAGAGAAAGAAAGAGGGGAAAACACCAGGCCAGTTTTAGAGCTGGATAAATCAAAGTGCAGCTGGGGAGGGCTTAGTGAAATGAATAGGACATGCATTTACAGTGGAGAGTTTTAGATTTTTAACTTAGTGAGAATCAAATCACAATGCTATTTTGGCAATCTTCTCTTCTCTGTTTTCTGACCTGTTCATCTGATTTGCAAAGTTGCCTGATTATGGGAATCTATAAAGTATTTGTCAAAAGTACACATTTCCAGATCCACCTTGAAGGGACAAAATATGAATTTTCAAAGAGAACAAGGATGAACCTAGACATTGCATGGGGCCAATCAAGTTTGGGCTATTCAGGAAAAATGGGTGTTCAGGCCTTGTCTCGCTCTGGAATCTTCTCTGCATCTGTTTGTGATAGCAATGCATGATCACATCTGCTTTGTAGATGGAAACACATTCAAGGGTTCAAGATTTTGCCAAAATTCCTTTTGAGATACCATAATGGATAAGGATAGTTAATCAAGACAGGGATCAGTGCAAGAAAAAATTGAGAAGCCAAACAAGCTTACTTCATATGTTGCTTCAACCCTCCTTTGTAGGTCCCTGCTCTGTTTCTTTCTTTGCTCAGTCTCCAGATAGTCTTCAGTCCGGTGATTGTTTTTGCTTTATCTATAGTTCCCATTATGTCTATGTTGTGGTTTATATATAGTTGTCCCACCCAAAGCCTCATGTGCTCATAGATGGGGCTTTTTGGAACTTGCTGGGCCTAAGATTAAGAGTGTGTGGTACTGGGATTAAGAGTGTGTGGTACTGGGCCAGGGATTTAGCTCAGTGGTTCCGGCACCTGCCTCACAAGCACAAGATCCCAAGTTTGAACCCTAGTACCAAAAAAAAAAAAAAAGAGTGTGCAGTACAAAATTACTCCACTGATTGATTTAGCATAGTTCTGTGTGTCAATAACGAAAGCCCCACCCTGCATGTGGGTGTCAACAATCAATAGGCTTGTAGCCTGGACAGACTATAAAGAGACAGAAAGAAGGCAAGCTTGCTGCTTTGCTGCCTTCTGCTTGCCACACCATAGATTGTTTCTCCCCTGCCATGTTACCCTGCTTTGGAGCCAGCCAACTATGGAATGAAACCTCTAAACAAATCTTTCCTCCCTTAACTTGCTGGCATAGAGTATTTTGTCTCAGCAATGAGAAAAGTAACTAAGACAGTCTGTTTTAAGCACTCATACCCCACTTATCTCTTCTCTCAAAACCATTCTGAATTCTATCTTACTAGATAGTACTGAGAACTAATATATATCTGTGTGTCAGTGATTAGTTTTGACATAAACTTATTTTTCAGGCATTTTATCTACGGATATTAACTAAAATTCAAAGAATGGTTTTCCTTCAAAATGTTGGAATTGTGAACACCATGTGGAGGCTAGTGTGGAGAAATTTGGGACATGGAGTTGCTTTTGACACACTAAGTCACATCATACCATCAAAGAGGAAAGTGCATTAATGCAGCTTTAATTTTAACACCCTGAGATGTAAAGAAGATTTACCTTCCAGGCTAAAAATTTCTCTGCTTTATCCACATGAATAAGTATTTTGAAAATTTAATCAAAAATCCATTTAACACTTTCTGATGTTACCTATGAGGGTATTCTCATTCCTTAGTTAGGAACATCCTTCTATCTTAGCTGTTACTGACAATAAAACCTGATTTCTCCCTATGCAAATCTAAGAAGAAATTACAACCTTATGAAATATGTACATCTTTGAAAAGTTTAGAGAAGAAACATGATTGTGTCAAAACCACAGATAACTGCATCTGAAAATAATGTAGTACACTTATATTTTATAAAGCTGAGTTGACATATTTGATTTTTAAATAATGTTTGCAACATTAAAACCAAATGCTGGAGAATTTTTCTGAGTGAAGACTAGAAATTGAAGGATCATGTTACGGAAAGAGGCAATTTTTAAAGGAAAATTTTTTAAGGAATATTCATCCTACTAAGTTCACATAAAATCTTATTAGGAAGGGCAGTCATGTTTTCTTTTTTTGCTTGTTTGTTTGTTGTCGTTGTTGTTGTTTTGGTTCTATAAAGCAACACACAGTGGCTCAAAGCCAAGTTCTGCAAGCAGACTTCTTCAACTTGAATGGAGGCCCTACTACCTTTAACAGCAAGTTCTTTGAAAGGTCAATTAGCTCCACATGCATGAGTTTCCTCATTTATAAATCAACTATTTATCAATTATCTATTTGATATCACTTCTGTGAGGAATGAAATTGTGCATACACCATACAATAATGCACTGGCAACTACATCACTTAATATTAATGACAACTACATCACTTACTATTAGTGACAAGTCTTTTTATTATTACCTAATATGATTCTTACCTAGACAGGTTATTAACTGGGGTCAATCCTCTGTAAATGCCAGATCAAATCATGATCAAGATCCTTACCTTCAATGTACCAGATTACAGAAGGAGTCTCAAAGATCCTTTTCACTTCCAAAGTTGAGACCTGGCCAAACCTGCTCAAAGATCCTTTTCACTTCCAAAGTTGAGACCTGGCCAAACCTGCTCCAGACTTCTCCCTCCTTCTGCCTCCACCCAGCCTGGCAGAATTTTTTCTTGCCTTCCCTCAAAGCCTCTGAAGAAAAATAGAGGCCACAAGAGAAAAGCAAGAAAACATCCTCCTTGTCTACCATAGTTTTCTTCTGTTGATAAAATGAATATATTCATTGGCGGTTCAGCTGTTCTGTCTAATTTTCCATGTCTCTATTTTTTTATGATTTGTTGATCTTGAAGTGAGTGAACAAGTTGTCTATAGGTGAGTTAATATCCATTTAAGAGCAAACCTGGTGGCAAGCCCCATCGTAAGGAGTGAAGATAAATTGATAGAATAAATAAGATTTTCATTCACCTGAAGCTATTTCAAGAAAGAAAATACATATTTATTTGTAAAAATCCACAAATAATTACAAATGTGATGGCTCTAAAAAAGGAACATATAAAAATGTAGGGGTCTAATTAGTGAACAAACCTGGGAATAAAATACTTAATTGGAACATGTATAAGATAAATTGCCATTAGACAAATTAAAAAGAAGCTATTCCATTCAGAAGAGAAGAATATATAAAAAGATCATGTGCAGGAGTAAATAACAATCAAAATCATGATGCATAAAAGGAATTGGGAGTGGAACAAAAAACACTGGAGAGAGAAGGAGGGTCAGCTCATTTGTGACCTAGGAGGCTTTGTTAAGGATTTGAGTTTTTCACGACAGCAATGGAAAATCATTTGAAAGTTTTTACTAGGGTAATTAAAAGTTCAGAACTGGATTTTTAGTAGATCACTGTAGCTGCAGTGTACAGAAGTGTCTGGCAAAGTGAAAAATGAGTTTATTTAGGAGACTACTTAAATAGAACATGTAAATTATTACAGTTGAGGGGATTAAAGAGTATGAGAGGAGATGAAACCAAAGAAATGTATGTAGAAATGTATCTAGAAATGTATGGAAATTAGAACTGAAGGGGTAAGTGGGAATGGGGAAAATGGAGGAGATTCTAGGTTTAAAGGCTGATTACAAGGTGTTTTTTTTGTTTCCTGAAGGAGGCAAACTGGAGTAAAATAATGAGCACCTGCTATCTGCAATCTATTTGCAGCTTCTAGGTGGAATAATGAAAAGCAGCTGAGCATATGGGTTAGAGACTGGAGGAGTGGTCTTGGCTCAGTATATAATTTTCATCATGGAAACAAACCATAGGAGTATAAGAATTCACCTAGGGAATGACTACTTAGTCAAAAATATAACAACCTAAAATTGAGCCCTGTGAAACTCCAAACTGTAAAGACTAAATATCAAAGCTTGAACTCTGTGAAGAAGTTATCAGCAAAGCAGGAAGAAATCAATAATACATAGAAGCCAAGAGAAAAGAGTGCTTTAAAAGTAAATAAATAAGAGAAGACAATGAGAGACTATCAAATGCTTATGAGGCTTATAAGAGCCAAGTCTACTGAAATTTAACAGTGATAAGTGGTTTTACAATCATGAGGGCATCAATAATCATATTTTTAGCTATTTTGATGTCTTGAGTGACATGTGAATGGAAAGTAAAGAAATCTGGTTAACAAATCTGAGGAGTTTTTTCTTTTCTTCTGTGAAGGACAGAATGATGGTTTTATGTCTAAGACTGTAAAGGATTGAGCATATTTAAAATCTGAACATTATTTAATATGAAGAATGAAGATGTTACTCTATATCTCCAATTTCATGAAACAGTGAAATCAACCAGAGAAGATGTGAACAGATTGCTTTTACATTGCTGAGAAACACATTTTCATATCCTTCATTCACCCAAGAGGAAGAACAAGGACACATGGAAGTCCTCATAAAAGTTTTAGATACTTCCCTGCAGCTTTCTTATTCATAGTTTCATTGTGAGTATTTTCAATATTAAAAACTTCATATTTAAAAACATTTTATTTTATTAATAAAATTTACCAAATATATGAAAATATTTTTTAAAATATCTTCAGATGGAACAGGAACTGCATATCTGTACTGAGTGCCCATTCTGTGTCAACCAGGGTTTCATATGTTAGCTCATAAAATCCATTCAGCTGTATGATGAACACCTAACTCAGCTCACAGTAATATCAGAAACAGAAACATATGCAATTTTTTCAAGTTCTACAGCAATATCGCCCAAGTCAGCCTTTTGAATATGCACTAACTTGATTCGAAACCATTCCATCTCATTTCTTTCCATGAAGAAGCTAAAATCATGCATGCAATCTGCAAAGTAGAAGCAATTAAACCTACTTGGGTTCCTGTGAATACTTCAGATTTTCCACACTGAAGATAAAGTTTGTTTTAATGAAAGTTTCCAAGTCCAAGGCACCTTGGTGTCCTCAGAATGTCACTGAAATTTAACAAATCTTCTAGATAAACTTAGAATGTCAAATTGCAGACTTTTTCTTTTCTGCTATTTTTAATTTTCTCTTTAATAGAAAATTTCAAAGGATAAATGTGTTTTTCTGTTGAGTTTCTAGAATCTTAACAATTATATGTCTGTGTGTAGATTTTTTTTGATCAAGGCTATTTGGAGTCCTATATACCTCACTTATCTGTATGTCAAGCTCTTTTCCCATGCTTGGGAAGTTTTCTGCCATTATTTCTGTGAAGAAATTTTTTATGTCATCTCCACTCTCTCCTGTTTCTTCATTGAGTCCAATCAGTCTTATGTTATTCTTCTTTGCATCATCTAGCAGCTGCTGGATTGATTTCTCATGTTCCCTTATAATTTTGAAGCAATTTTTCTTTTCCTGGTCACTAATTGCAATCTTATCTTCTACACCTGAAATTCTGTCCTCACATTGGCACATTCTGCTGTGTAGACTTTCAATGGAGTTTTCCATGTCCTGGAAATCTAGTTGCATCTGTTTTATGAATTCCATTTGTTTCTTATGTTGGGATTCCATCATGTTCCTCAGCTCCTCTCTAGATTTATTAATCATGTCTTGCACTAGGGGCACAATTTCTCCTGTTATCTGAGAAATTATTTCTGATTTCATTTTTTTCAGATCCCCTTTTGTTGCCAGTTCAATGGGTCCAGGTGGTTGAGTATCAGAGTGTTCCGTCTCATTTCCCTTTGGGGTTTCTGGAGGTGATCTAGAAGTCTGGTTTTGAGACTTATTTAGGTATTTTCTCATTTTGACTGGTGCGGGGGGCTGTTAGCACCTGCACGGATTACCTCCTCTGAGCTGGGAGAGGTGGGACAGGGGCCAGGAGCAGTGGTAGGGATGGTGGCCCAAAAGCCCTTTCCTCTGGGCTGGGAGCAGTGGGAGGGATGGTGACCGGGAAGCCCCTTCCTCTGGACCAGGAGCAGTGGGACAGTGGCTCAGAAGCCCCTACCTCTGGGCCGGGAGCAGTGGGAGGGATGGTGACCGGGAAGCCCCTTCCTCTGGACCAGGAGCAGTGGGACAGTGGCTCAGAAGCCCCTACCTCTGGGCCAGGAGCAGTGGGAGGGATGGTGACCGGGAAGCCCCTTCCTCTGGACCAGGAGCAGTGGGACAGTGGCTCAGAAGCCCCTACCTCTGGGCCAGGAGCAGCAGGACTCAGTACCTTGGTCTGGTGGTCTGGTGTCCTCTGCGTGTTTGTAGTGTGGAACCAGGTGTCTGCCTGTCTGCAGCGGGGTGATTTGGTGTCTTTGGCGAGACTCGGGACTTTGCTAGGGTGTGCACAGACCTGCCTGTCTGCAGTGGCAAGTGTGTTTAAAATGAGAGAAAACTCCTTCAAGTACAAAAGTGAGGAGGACATCACATCTCAATTTCCAAAGTGATGACTACATTATTAAAGGCTAACTGAAGGAACTGGTAGAATGAACCATGGGAGGAGCTGTTTTTCCTTTGGTTTTATTTTTTTTGGGGGGGGGGTACCAGGGATAGAACTCAGGACCTTGCGCTTGCAATGCAGGCACCAGAACCACTGAGCTAAATCCCTGGCCCTGGTTTTACTTTTTAATGCAAAAATTTTGTCTCCTTTTCTTGTTTCTTAATTCATACTGTGATTCTTGTAGACTTTTCTTTACAACAAGCAATGTTATTTTTTGGAAAACCCAGTCACGTTCTCTCTTATCCAACTCCTTTACAATTAAAAAAATACTGCTTAAAAGTGATATTGCATGCCTTAATTCTTAATGTACTCCAGCTTGTCTTCTGAGTTTTAATCTTTCACTGCCTATCTTTCTTAAAAATAGTCCAAATAAAAATAAAAGTTAATCTGTACTCACAGCATCTTACATATAGAATGCACATTTGATGTTATAAAATAAAATAATATGAGCTGCAACTATATATATACATATATATATATACACACACACACACACACACATATATATATATATATATATATATATATATATATACTTTTTTTTGGTAACTGGTGACAACCTGCCATTTCACATTCATAGAAAAAGTTATTTTTCTGATTATAAAATAAATTTGAATAACCATAGATAATTTGAAATGTTCAATCACTAGAAAAATGCCATAACATAAAGACATGTATTTTAAGATTTCATATTTGAATTTTTTTACCAAGATGTACACATATTCTACATATATCAATTTGCACTACTGATTTTCTTCTCAGCAATAAAAAATGTGTAATATATTTGCAAATATTGTTAATGACCATCGTATTTTAATCCATCACACTCTAATGAATCTGCCATGGTTAAACATTTATCTGGCTTGAAAATTCTTTAGTTGTAAATACTACTATGCCATGGATATCTTTCTAGTGTAATTTTTCGTAGACTAGATTAAGATAGCTAGATCAAAGTTCCTTGATATTTTCGAAATTCCAAACACCCAATTCTGAGATTGTTGATAAATGGTCCTACAATTTGAAGATTTCAACAGTGAGTGACTAGGAACAGTCTCGCTATGGCAAATGCTGGGACTGACTAAAACAAATAACTTTTTTTATTGACAAATAGTTAACTTTTAATCATCCGTTGCATGCTTAGTGTTCCATTAAATCTATTTTTTATTAAGTTTATTGGTACATTTTAGGTATACAGTATGATGACATTCATCATTGGGAATTTGATATATCTTGGTTCTTATTTTTTTTCCCCATTTGCCTTCCCTTCAACCTCTCCACCCACCCCACTTAGAAAGATTTTGTTTCCTTTTTTTTTTCTTTATCTCATATTTATTCCATTCCCATCTTTCTTTTCTTTCCCTTACCCATCCCACTTCCCCTTCCCCTTTGGAATTTTTCTTCCTATTTCACATTATCTATTATACATTTTGATCCCTATTTACACTTTCAGCTTCTCACACCAGAGCAACTATTTGGTATTTACACATGTGTCTTAATTATTTCATTTAAGAGTATGGCCTCAATGTGCACCCAAAACACTTAACAAAAATTCAGAAACTCATCCAAGAAAGATGAAATATGCTTACAGGTAGGGAATCAGAGCCCAATGTCTGGCAAGCAAATTGCCTCAGTAGAGTCGCTGAGACTTTAATCCACACACTGCAACCTGTGGGTTAGTTCTCCCCCTGTCCTATGTGCCCTGCCTGCATGATGATCCCCCATACCCACACTACAGACACTCACCCCTCCCTGCAGCTTTAGGGAAAGCCAGACCTCCACTTAGCTACATTTTTTTCTTTTTTTTTTTTTTGTAGTACACCTTCCTTATGATGGGTTCTACTAATCTCTTTTCTCATTATGTCTAGGTCCAGAATGACAGCACTGCTAAGCATTAAGGCAGCCCTTTACATTTCTGAACTAATGCCTTGATTTCTCAGGAGGAAAATGAAAATGGTATATGTGACAGATTCACAACCTCCTAGTTTCTTAGTTACTTTTTTTCTCAGTGGAAAAAATGCTAGATACCCACAACTTCATGATGGTAAGGTGTATTTTGGCTGTTTTCATTCTATAGTCAGCTAACTCCAAGGCAGAAAAGGCATGGTGGAAGGATCTGCCACAAGGGAAGGCTCACTTCATGGAGACCAGGAACCAGAAGAGAAGGGAGGTGCCAACAAGGAGATCCACCCTTCCAGGTCACAGCCCCAGTGACCCCCTTCTTCCCAGCAGGCCCCAACATCACCTTCAGCTTTAATGCCCTCATAAGCTCATCATTTCCCCAAAGTCCTGCCTAAGAGCACCTGGAGCTTTGGGAGGACAGCTTGTTCTCTCCCAAACCACAACACCCCACAGTTCCATGTATATGTCATTGTTCGTTAACTTAATGTCTGAAGTTGGCTAAAACCAAAGCCACATATAAGTCCAGAATGTTGCAGGAAT
This sequence comes from Heterocephalus glaber, assembly GCF_000247695.1. The sequence goes on along the minus strand of NW_004624732.1, from coordinate 20,786,964 downwards.
TCAATCAGTTTGGTGTTCTCAAGATTCCTGTCTTACATTCTGCCTTCCTTGGTCACACAACATTATTGTGCGATTGTTCATCAGAAATATTCAATGAGATCTCACATTTATCTTTCAGTTCTCCAAAAAGTTATCTAATTTATAGGTTGATTTTATATCATTCATCACTTGTAATTAGAATGTCAACATTTTAATTCACTTAGTCACCTCAGTAGCTTTTGTTTGCTCTGTTATTTCCCTTGCTACAATTTCAAGTTATCTTTTCAGATAAGGATATAAAATTTTAATAATTTATATAAGAAAAATCCCACAAATGCTTCCATTCTAGCATAACTATTTCAATGAGTTTTATCCTATTTCATTACTTGTCTCTCTATATACAGAAGGTACATATTCTATTAAACTTTAAAACCACATTATATGCTAATTCTTCCTTAGCGTTTCATGAAATTTTTAAGACTATATTTTCAAATCTGACACAAACTTAGATATGACATGTTTTTGCTTATAAGAGATACCTAAAATACAAATACACTAAGGAGTTAAAAAAAAGATAAGATAATAGAAAACAGGTAAATAGATCTTTCTCAAATGGGAAAGGGATCAAGAAATGGAGGAAGGGGTGTTGAAAGGGATAAAAAAAGGAATTAAAATGTGTTTTGTACATGTACATGTGCCACCTTGCCAAAAAGAATGTAAACACTATGTACCACAAGCATGTGCTAACAATAAATGAATGAGTAAATAAATAAATAAATAAATATATAAATAAATAAAATTACATTTGCTCCATATTTAGTATCAGTAATGGCTGTATAAGATTTCATGATATGGTCATGCAAAATATATTTGCCAACCCAAGGGAATTAATTGGTAGGCTATTTATTACTTTTTCCTCTTTAAAAAGCTTCATTACATATATTTATATACGTTTAGGATTCCATATTTAGAAAAACTTCTTTGTAAATACTTTACAATTAGCAGAAATTTCCTATGATCACTCCACAAGAGTGATATCACAGGGTAACCAATTACCTTTTCAGAGGACAGGGCTATTTCTACATATTTTATTTGCTGAAAAGAGTAATTGTGCATATATGAGACACAATTTAATTGTTTGATGCAACATTTTCCGAGAGATCTCTGGGACTGCAGATTGTAATTAGTCCATTTCATTGTAGGTTTTTACTCTCTGAGCTTTCTAGCAGAAAAAGTAAAGCCAGTGTAGCCATGTGCTTGCTAATGGAACACAAGCCCCCATGTTGCGTTGGTTTGGGGAAGACAATACAATACTTGGGTCCTCTCATCAGGTGGCTTTTGCAAGAGAGGAATTTGAGCCAACATTCAGTCCCTTTTTCAAGATGTAAATATCCAAATGGAAAAGGATCAGACCAGCTTTCAGGCAGGTCAGAAGAAAATCCACCCCCAAACATCAATTTCCCTATTTTCTCACATTCTGAGCACAGCAAGACTAGAGAATTCCTGTAATATTTTTAAAATATTCTCTTCAAAGATGCTACAGTCTGGAGCAAACTTCAGATGTTGCCAATTTATTCACATATCCGTCCGCAATCCATTATGCCCTATAATGTGTTTGGAAGGGTATATTTCTATGGATATAATATCACTCAATATGGTCCTTTAACATTTGTATATCCAGCTTATTTTGAATTCTGTAAGGGTGTTAACTCTTGTAGGTTTTCAGAGACGACAAGTATTTGCTTAGTTGTACTTATGTGAAAGAACTTGTCCTGAGATACTTCAGGTCAAAAAAAATGTATCATGTGCTTGTAAACAAAGGGTAGAGCCCTGTGGGTCATTCTTTATAGTTTAACATATCTTCAAAGAAGTGAATTGTTTGGAAAAATCATCCATATGTGGCCACTTCTACTGGTTTTGTCTTAGAAATTTATGGTTGGAATTGCTTTGTCTTCTAAATCGATCTCTCAATGCGTCAAACATAGGGTTCTACTTTCTTGAGTTCAAACAATGCTAAAATGATGCTAAGCATATTCAAAAGAGAGGAAGCCAAAATGTGATTGCAAATATTTATGTTGACCTTTTAAAATATGATCATGTCCTTTATCCTTATATTATAATAGTAATAGCTATAGTCTTTAACCCTAAATATGAAAGTGCCCCTACTTCATGTTAAAATTTTGTCTTCTTCACTCTATTGTCCTTTTTGATTACTCTAAAAATATAGATAACATCAGCACATTCACTATGTATCCTTATTGTGTTTGTATGGATCTCATGCACCCAATATTCATTCAGTGTACTAGAAGGCCAGATTTTCTTCAGCACAGGGAATACTGGCTCACAGACTGATTTACTTCTTCCATTGGAATTCTCTGCTTTCTTTCTAGGACAGATGATTCTTCTTCATCAGCTCCAGATTCACTAAGTTTCAGGGGGCAGAGCCCATTTCTTCCTGATCTAATTTCACTCATCCAGTCTTCTTTTAGTATCTATTTAGTTTCTTTGGTGCCTACCTTACCATCCACATGTAGGAACATCTTAAAGACAGGTAGCATGTCTGATTCCTTCTACAGTCAGTGAGAATGTGTTAACTCTGGTTTGTAAGATTCTTTCTATATGCAGGTTAAACAGAAAAATGTTTCCAACTATAGCAATAGAGTTGTCAGAATGCCATAAGGTGGTTATGAGCATCAAATATGTCTAGGGATATTGTGGAAAGAGAAAATAAGTGTAATGTCTTTATTGATCCCCCCATGACCTGCTGTTGTGCAAAATTAACTCATGAGGGCAGAAGAAGACATAATTGCATGTCCTGATTACAATTCTTCATAATAGTAGCCAACTAACCTACATTGCTAAATCAGTTCAAGTGGGGAAACACAATCTTCTTTGAATTAAACCAAGTTTCCTTTCTTTTCTGTTACAACACATTATGAAGTGCTGTTATAATCTTTTTCTATTTCCTCTAACCCATTTGGTCTAGTCTTTTCTATTTTATAGTAGAATAAATGTTGCTATAGAGTTATGTAAATGATTCAAAGATATGAGCTGAAATAACTTAAATCTCCCATATGAAAAGTTTGATGAAGATTAAATTGGACGCATGCTTTATTCATATACACCCTTCCCCAAAAATCTAATTGAATTGTAACTAATCCCATAAATCTGAAACTGTACACTGGAGATACATAGACTCATACTGAATCCAGTACTCATTTTTGCCCAATTAATAACTGCTAGAAAAACAAGATATGGATTTTAAAATTCATTAATTAGATTTTCTAAAAACATAGAAAAGGATAGCAATACTATTGTACATAGAAATACAGGAGTATATCAGATACATTCTTAAGAAAACAACTGAAGTTTCTGGACAAAAGTGCCCCAAGACTAGAAACATGAAATGACTCTTTCCTAAGGTAGGAGTCACATCATCCCAAAGAAAGGGTGTTGTCATGGGAGGTAGAGATAGAATCGGCAAATTCTGGAAATGAAATTTCCTTGGAAAATATTTGTCCAGTAAATTTACTACCATGCTTTTGAGTTTCAGCACTAACGGTTCTGATCTTCCCCAGTCTCTAATCATATTGACAATAATCAGAGTGAAAGCTCTTTTTCTTTTGATCTAATAAATGCATTTGAATACATTGTTTTCCATCTTTTTTTTCTCCTACAAATAAATTTTAAGACAGGCCTTATCATGCCTGTTCTTTTGGGGATATTGAAACCAAATTCTCTTGGAGAGTGAGGAGCAGTCATTTAGACTCTAAAACTTGATTTTATTTTTTAAGAAAATAAGTTGTCCACAAGAAACAAATTATCAAACACATAGAAAATTTGTATTATCCCCCAAAATTTCCAATGTCTTATTTCCTGATTCTTTGACAATGACCAGGCTCTTGCTATACCTGTGAAGATTTGCTATGTGAATGGCAATAAATATCCCCAGCAAACATGTGCAGGGAGCCAAAGAGTCATGTGTAATAATACCATACTGAAATAACAATGAGCATTGAATAAGCACTTCAAACACTGAGCATTGCATTTCAGTTTTCTCATCTATGACTTGGACAACTATATGTAATTTGGTGCTGTCCCATTTTACAGATAAAATAATTTAAATGATTTCCTTTCTATATCCTATATGTATAGTGAGATGAAAACGTAATAGATGCACAATATTCTTAAAACCAAATCTCAAATCCATAAGCTGTTAATTTTTGAGTGAAGTATTAGACATAACTAATGTGAAAACATGTTGATTAGAGGACTAGCACATTATCTCATTGTAGCTGTTAATACATCTATGAGAATTAGCTCATCTACAAAAGATGGCCTGATTGACATATGAAACCAAAGAACTATGAAATACAAACAGATAAACAGACAACCTTCTAGAACATTTTGCTTTTCCTTGAAATAAATATACAAATCACATTAATTGTTTTATGGTCTGATTCTCAGCTAGATAACCTGTCCATTTGGAGGATTCCACTGATCCTGGTTGCCACCCTCCAGGCACTCTGCTCCCTCTTATCAAATGTAAAAATATCCTCCCCATGTCTCTCAGCTCCCCACATGAGCCACCCACCCTAGGAAATTTTCCTGACTCCAAGACAGTGCAGAGTCTTCTCCAGGAGTGGGTTCCTAGTTCTGTGGAGTCGTTCTCCTTCCCATGCAGTGCAATTATAACTGATTGTCCAGCAGGGACAGAACATTTAATCATGAGTATTCAGGAGCCTTCACGGTTGCTCTCCTTCTCAGCCTGCCTACATTCTAACTTCCCTTGTGCTCATCCAGGTGTCGAGTGAGTAATAGAGCTAGAGAAATTATAGGAGTTTATGGCCATACAAAGAGAGAGTTAGGGGTCAGAAAGAGAAGGAGAAAGAGAATTAAGTATTAAGCAAATGGGACAGTTTTTAAAAAGACAGGAAAAATATATATGGGAGTGTCTTAGTCATTTTCTCGTTGCTGAGACAGTAACAGACATGGGAAGATAGGTTTATTAAAGGAAGAGATATTCACTGCGGCTCACAGCTTGTAGAGTTTTCAGTCCATGGTTGGCAGGCTCCTAGCCAGAAAGAGCAGGGGAAGGGCCTGCAGAGGAAACTGCTGTTCACTGCTACCTAGAAGCAGAGAGCAAAGGAGGAGCAGGGCAGGAGATGCACCCCTCCGGATCAGCCCCCAGGGCCTGCCTCTTCCCATCAGATCCCACCTCCCACCAGCACTGGTGAGTGCAGCGTCCCATAACCCAACTACCTTCCAAGCACACGAGGGTGTAAGGACCAGTTCAGATCTAAACCACAACAGCGAATATCTTTATATCATTCTTGCATGTTTTCTGTTAGTTGAAAGTGTGTCATAATAAATACTAAAATGTACGCATCCATAAAAACATGTGATGTCACGGAATCACAGAAGGTTTTGTGTTTATGTGCTTGTTTGTTTTTTGTCTATTTTTGGAAGTTAATTCAGGATTTTTATTTCCAGTCGTGAAGGAAATGAGAACCATCTGATGATATTAGATATTTTTAAAGAAAGTGAAATAGGCAATAACTTAAATATCTAAATGTAGCTTATTCAGAAGATATTGTTTGAACACACTCTAAATAACACTACCCAATTTATAAATACAGTCTACGTTTTCCAAAGTTCAGGGGTTATTTTGTAACTGTAGTTATCCCAGGATATCTGACTCATCAAAAGATCTTGATACAAAATTCTGAACAAATAAATGAACCATACCTTGCTCTTTATTTTGTATCTTGCCTTTTATCTACTATTGTATTTGGCAGAGTATCTGGGGCAGACAAACTTTTTAAATACATAGTAAATAATTTAACATGTACACATTTATTTATTTATTTATTTATTTATTTAGTGATGTCACAATTTCACACAAGCTAGGCAAATGTTCTGTCATTGAGCTACCCCTACCTCCCTGCCCTTCCCATGTGGCTTCTGTAGAACCTTTTGAACCCCAAGTTGTAGTGCAAAGGCAGTGATTGATAACACAAACCAATTAAAATGGCTGCGTTCAAAACAAACCAAAACGAAATACTTTATTCATGGGCACTGAAATTTTATTTTGCTATAGTTACTTTATTTTGTTACAGTTTGCATGTGTTGCAAGACATTATTTTTGCTAAATTTTCTTTTGCCATGACAAAATGTGAAAAGTGGGTTAAGAATGTACCTTCATGGGAGAGAGCTTGCTTAGCATATTAGGGGGCCTAGGTTCAGTTCCCAGAATGACAAACAAGGAAGCAAATGAATAAATAAATAAATAAACAAATAAATAAATCATGCATAGCTTGTGTGTGATACAAAACAAGCAGCAGATCAGTTTTGGTATGTAGGCCAGGGTTGTGCTGTTTGTTTGTTTGTGGCTTATTTTTCTTATTGCACTGTGGATATCAGTATGGAGATGCCTCAAAAAACTTTAAAAAATTAAAAATAAAAATATTCTTTGATCCAGAATTAAAGATAGAGTTGGATAGCAATACATGAATACTTGTGTTTAAAGCAGTATGATTCACAATAATGAAGCAGAGAAAAGGCCCGAGATGCCTTGCAACAGATCAATGGATAAATAAAATGTGGCATATGTACACAATGGAGTCATAATTGAGTCATAATGAAGAATGAACTTAGGTCATTTGGAGGAAGATGAATGGAACTAGAGACCATCAGGTTAAGCAAAATAGTCAGAGGACTCAGAAAGTTAAATAAGTCTCTTATATGAAAAATCTGAAATACATAGATTAATTAATTAATCAATTATAGGAGAGATGAAAGAAAACTAGAAGGTAGACTTTTGGTGAGGAAGAAGAGCACTGGGGAGGGGGGAGAGAAGGGAGAAGGACATAGTAGATTGAAAATGGTCAATTGGCTGGGGATTTAGCTCAGTGGTTTCACTGCCTGCTGTGCAAGCACAAGGACCCGAGTTCGATCTCCAGTACCAAAAAAAAGAAAAAAGAAAAGAAAATGGTCAAGACATATTAAATACTTGTATATCAATTTCTCAAAATGAACCTCACCATTCTGTATTATTAACATTCTATAATTTGAAATATATGGCTCACTATATACTACAGCCCTGCAATAACAAGTTTTGATTAATAACGAGATCCTTGATCAAATCACCTATTCCTGATTATATAAAATCAAAATGATAAATAAATTTATGTCAAAATGACATACTGACACATAAAATTATACATATTTGTAGGGTATTATGTGATATTTCAATACATGAATACATTGTGTGACAAACTTTTATTGCTATGCTGAACATAAAAGCTTGGGAGACAGGAATTTAATAAACAAATTTTTATAATAAAACTATCCATAGCTTGTGTGTTATACCATAGCAAGCAGCCAAGGTTTGCTTCTCTTTTCTTGCTTGGATGCAGTCTTCTTAAATTGTGTGAAGACTGAGAGCAATAGTGCCTCCCTCTGTACTCTTTGCATCTCGTTACACATCATGAAATTTCTAGTAAGGTCACTAATCCTGAATTGAATCAAGACACATTTAACTTACATGGTTTCATCTCTTATTGGAAAATTCCCAATATTTATGATTTTGAATGAAATATTTCTCAGGTTCAAGTGTCCTGCAGTCTCTGAAAGGAATTTGTTCTAAGACCTCCTAGTGGACAACTAAATCTGATGATGTTTAATTTCCTGGCATGAAATGGTGTAATATTTGCAAATGTATTATGTACTTCCTCCCATGTTTAAAACTATGTCTAGGTTAGTACCTAATACAATGAAAATAAGTTGCACTGTACAGCCTAGGAAATAATAACAGGGCAAGAAGTCCATATGTGCACAGGTGCATTTTCCCCACACATTTTTGATCCAAAACTCATTGAATCTGCAGATGTAGAACCCAAAGGTGTGGTGGGTTGACCATATTTACCTTATACTGCAGTAAGTTTCCCCTGCTGTCTAAAGGCATTTGTCCTCAGTGGTATGTCATGACCTCCTCAAAAACAGAGATTGTGCCTAATTAATTTGATAGCTACAGTGTCTCTCAGAGCTACCACAGAAAACACTTGGTGAATAGTGATGAAAATTATTCAGGGAGAAAACAAATTTAAATGCGCTCTCTGGAAAAACATATAGGTCAGAATGCTATATCATTAACCTTGGAAATACATTTACTAAGTTATACAGCTGCAAATTGTTTTTAAAAATTTTAAATTTTTATTATAAGAGGTAGGTAGTATATTCATTTTAATAACGAACAGGATCAATGCTATCTAATATATTGGAGGATTATGAATGTTTATTATTTTAGGTCTTGTGTGATTTCTTGATAGGCATAATGCCAGAGAGATAAGCATAATTCTAAAATAAGTCCTCAATATATTTGTTTTTTATTTTGACACTTTCTCCTGCATCCCTTCTATTCTTTCCCCCAAATGAACAATAATTCAACAACCTACGAAATGTCCCATGCTGCAGGTTCAAATCTATTCTGCACTTTGTTCCTCCTACTCATCAACACACCCCCTGTTGGCTTTAGGCTAACATTCATTCCATCTTATTAAAAATGTCAATAAAAGCATATTATAGATATTCTTCCCTGTTCTATGTTGCTTTAAATGCAAAAGGGATAAAAGGACATAAATGTTAGTGATTAGGTTATACAATAAAATAATCCTTTGAAATCAGGTCTTTCTCCTTTGAAATATTTATTTCTTGAAAAAAAATACATTTTCCTTTGGAAAAATGTTATAAGTTTGTAGAAGAGTTTTCATAGTCAAGGCTGGCACTGATCTGCTCAGATGTTGGCCTGGAAGCTTACTTAAAGATCAGGTATGCATTAGGGATGGAACAGTTACCTGCTGTTCTTCATTAATTTTAGCAAACTTGGCAAGAGCACAGTGGGTGAGGAGACAGTTATTCCCTGGAGACAGAAGGGTTTCAGTAATTCTACAGATTTTTCTTTTATATAACAGTCAAATTGTCAGTTATATTTGAGCTCAAATGAAGAAATTAAACACACACCCAGTAGAAGCAGGTGGGTCCCAAGTTTGAGACCAGTGTGGGCCCATGTAGTGTATGTCTCAAAATAAAAATGGAAGGGGGCTCAGGCACAGTACTGAGGTTGCACCTCAGTGCCAAGGCCTTGGGTTCAATCCCAGGTATAAAAATACATATGCATGAACACATGCATGGATGCACACAAATACACACACATGCAGAGTCATATTGTCAGAACCGTTTGTGCTCAAATGAAGAAATTAAACACAGATATATTTGAGTGGATTTATTTAATTTCTGAGTGCTTGCAGCACTGAACAATGGGGATGACAGGCCAGGATTTTGAAATCAGAAAGTCAAAGTTGAAATCTTCTAATTGATTGTTTTGTGCTTTGGGCAATGTAACTTACACCTCATGGGTCTCAATATCCTCATCTTCAAAATGTAGCTAATATCACTAACTTTAGAATTCTCAAAGTGAAGTCAAAATGTCTGCAGTAGGTTGACATTTAATAAGTGCATTCTATTTTCCTTTAGAGAACCTAAACAGCAGTGGCTTAAACAGCACACATTGTTGTTTTCAATGTTCTGATTAGAACTCAAGAAAATGACTCTTTTGTCTTCTCCCTTCTCATCTACCTAGATAGCCCCCTATGCTCCTAAATGAGCTACTATGGCCACAGACTTATGCCCTCATGGGATACTTTCCATGCTATGAGGAAAAATGGAGGGACACTGAGCCTTTAATTCACATAGAATTTTCTCCTTCTCTATGAGTTTTATTGGTCAGAACTGGGTCACATATCAGGCACCAGAAAATCACTGTCCAAGGAAAACATAATCAAGGTGGTAGGGTTACTCCAATCATGGTTTCTTCATCAGTCTGCTTTAGCAGTCAAAGAAGTTGGAACTAGATATTTATTGGAAAACCAACATCTGCTACTTTGATATACTTGAAAAAATAAGAAGAGTTTGTTCCTGTTCTATAAGCACTCATTACCAGTATTTATTTATGCCATCTTTCCACCTAGAGATTGGGGAAAGTATAAGAATCTTGAAGACAGAAGCAAGTCATTTGCAGCATTTATTTTAGCAAAAGCAAATGACACAAGCCTAGGCATATTAGTGTTGCTCAGTAAGCTAATGCTGGTTGACTGAATTATTGTGATTTCTTGAGTAACGAATTATTTCCCTTAACATAAATGAGCCTTTTTGATGTTTCCATGTATTTTTATCCAGAGATGAATTGGCAAGTTAAATACATGAGAAATCTAGTGATTATGGACTGAACACGTTTGAGCTAGTATATAACATTTATAAACAGTTTTGTAAAACAAAAGTATTGTTACATGTGTCTATTAAATATGCACAAATACCACAGACAAGATTTCTCATACTTCACAATCTGTAGGTGTGGAAACTGGATCTCAGAGAGACCAAGATATACACTCAGGATCTCACACTAGTAACCTTCAAATTCAAGACTCATACTCAGAATTTCTAATTTTATACTCAGAACACTTTTCATTTAGCTACCCCAAACAGGTTTCTCTGCAGCACAAAACAGATCACAAGTTCCTTCTTCATAATTATAGACAGAAGTTCCTTTAGAGACAGAAATAAATGAAAAATCGAGAGATTGTTTTTGCTTTTTGGATGTGGCCTGGTTGGGTTTGTATGTCATTATCTAGATATTTTAGAATGTGAACTCCCACTAAAATTATAACCATATATTTGAGAAATATATGAATAGGAGAATGAACTATCAACATGTTATCCAAAACTTCCTATTCATTTTCATGTAGTTGACATGTTGACTTTCCACAGTGTATTTAATAAGGATAACTTCCCACAGGGTAGCCCTCTGCAGCTGGTGCAAGGAGGAGGATAGGGGAGAGATATCACTTCTGACAGAGCTAACAAGGTCTTTTCCTATGCACCATTATTCAGACATCCACATTTCTTGAAAACGTACTACATTTGCTAAAGGCTCGAAGTTAAAGACTCATCAAAAAACTATACTTAAAAAATTACTGAGAATCAAGGAAACATATGAACAGAAGCATAGCAAGTAATCAACAAATACCTAGCTGACTTTGGACTTGAAAATCTACCAGTGTAAAGGAGAAGTCTACAGGAAAAGGAAAGAGAACTGTGAGTAAATAGCATGGTGTAGCTGCCAGCAGAGAGTCATGTGTGCATGGCATGGAAATGGTTATTTTACTAGCATGAAGTAGATGACTGTTTTTGATGTCAAGGATGAGCACTGTGGTGAGAAGATTGAATTTGATTTAGAATTAAAAGAAAGAAGTAGAGGAGAGAGGTTCTAGCCAGTTTTTCTCAACATGTGGATGAAGTCCATAGACATTAATATAAATGTCCATTCTTCCATAAAAGTCAAAATTTGTCTTCTTTATAGTAAGATTTGACCTCCCTTCCAAGGCAAATATACCTGACTGGACCTGATCTACATACCAGCTTCATGGCTCAGGGTGACTCAATCCCTTTACCCCTAGAGAGACAAAGAATTGACTCATGATGCTATCTGCAACTTTTCCTTCCCAGGGGAAGCAACCTTTGTCAGCGGAAAAACTGTTATATCTCTTACAGTCCTGGAAATCTGGCACATAATCACCTCTAATGTTTATTCTTGGTGTTTTCACATGCTTACATTGCCCCTAAATCCTTTGGAGACCAGGAATTCTTGTTTCTTTTTCTTACACCCTGTGATATATTACTGAGCACACACTATTAAGAAGGAAAGCAAAATATTTTTAAAAAGATAATGAAAATACAAGGAAAAGAAGATTAAAAGAAAAATAATTAACTTTTCACTATATCAAAAGTTAGGTGAAACCAATTCTTTTGAAGATATGGGTGGCAACAGAAGTTATCCTTCAATCATTAGAACAAAACATTATATGATGTCACAATGATCCAGAATGATACTCAAAACAGAGAAGCCAGTGGTGATCACATGTGGATTTTTCTCCCATACATCCCAATAGCCATATGTTATGGTGGCTTTTATCTATAAGATCTATAAAGATAAAGGAAATAGAAGGGGAACATGTCATTTCCAGTACCCTGTGGGTTGAAGTCATTAATTCTGTATGATGTTTAACATGTCAGTATGTGTCTCCTCTTTGAATTCCATCAATAAAATGGAGATGATCAAACATACTTTGTATATGCTTCACAAAAGGCTTACAAATCAATAAGGTGACCCCTTTGTTGAATATTCAAAGGCTAAGATTCTACTTATGAGTGTTTCCTTTATTTTTTCCTCCATTAAGGTCAAAAAAGTGAAAGCCTCAAGGGGAAATCAAAGAAAAAATGAAGTACAATATTACTTCATTCATTTTTTTTTATTTTTCTAAGATTTTAGATAATAGTTTGACTTGTGAAGATGCCCAAACTTATTATTTAAAAATATAGTCTTCTAGAATTTCAGTGATACATTTTTCCTCATTTCCTAATACTATTCAACCAACTGTAACTATACAGAAAAATTAAGCCTCTTCAAAACAAGGTATTCCACAAATAAGAATTATTCCTTACATAGCATCATGAGGAGAAAGGGGATTAGTCAGTTCTTCCTTTACTATGTGAACTTATCAGGCCAAAAGCCTTATAGAAGAATTTCAATAGTAAATATAAATCTGAATGAAGACAGCTTTAATAGTGATTATTACTCTACTTTTGATAAAAAAAAACCTTGTTGCCAAAATGCCCCCAGAAGATGGCCTTGTTTATACTATTTTCTGTGAGGAACAGCTGTTTATCCCTCACTTCATTCAGAGCTGCAGTATTCTTACAGAATGTTAACAAATCTTAGACAAATATCTGCTGTTTAAAGCTCAAAGTTGCTCTGAGAACAGGTGTGTTTGAGAGAGAGAGAGAAAAAAAAAGCTACAACTTAAATAGGATTTTAAATTAGGTGCAATTTATTTAGTGTACATTTTTCTATATAGGAACACCTAGAAGGAGTGGGCTAGTATTTTCTAGTTTAAGATAATTCACAGTAGGGGGCTTTTCGGTAACTAATTCCCCTGAATTCCTTTGAATAAATATTCTAAGCACATTTTATTGGCACAGATGATTAAGTCATTCTGCCAGAAAATGCTGTCATCAACTTCTATAATTGTTTGAAATACTTTATTTAACTGACTTTTTGGCTTTGGGTAGGTGTAGAAGCTGTGATGATTTGCAGAACCTTTAAACTCAGTTATGAAAGACCTATGTTCTCTGGCTTTCAATATCCTATTTATAAAAAGTCCTGAAGTAATGGTAAAGAGGTGCAAATAGGGGAATATCACATGCTGCTAGGGGAAGAATGAGAGGTAAGAATTGGCATGGTACTGTTTAATAGAATAACTGCAATGCTTCCCCAAACTGAAGTAAAGTATTTCCCACAATTCAGAAATCCTAGTCAGAAATGTGAGGTAAAATAAGACATAGGAATAAGACTGTATTTAAGTTGAGGGAGAGAAAAGTCCTTGAAATTATCTGTAGATCATAAACAGAATTAATAAGTACATTATTACATATACAATGAAATGTCATACAGCAGTTAAGATAAAAGAACTAGAAATTTATGTATTTAAGGTATAAATTTCTGTACACTATCATTACATAAATTGCAAAAAACAACATGAATAGTCTGATACCATTTCTGTATTGCCTGAAGAGAATGCAATACTATATATTGTTTAGGGATGTAAGTATATGTGTTGTGGCCGTCATTCCTGATACGTCAATGTCATTGGATTAGAAACCCCTAGCAGATGAGTAAAATGCTCTCCCGGTGGGACTGGTTGGGGTGCGGGGGTGGCCTTGGGCACCTCACCTTTCTCTTGCCCTATCCCCTGCTCTGCTTCCTTACCACCGAGGCCCGAGCTGCTTTGCTCCTCCAGGTTCTTCTTCATGCTTCTACTGAGGAACCTAACAATCATAGACTGAAAACCTGAGCTTACCCAACTTTTCCTTCTTTAAATCTCCAGTGTTTGGTATTGTGTTTCAGCAACAGGAAAGCTAACTAATACAGTAAAAGCATAAAAACATAGTGTATATGAATGACATATACTAAGTTGTTGCTTTACTTGTAGATATGACCAGAGATGAGTACTATGAGACAAGAACTCAAAAGGGACTTAAGTAATAACTGCAATATTTTCTTTCTTTTGAAATATCTAAACACACACTTGGAGCACATAAAGCCAAATAAATGCTCGTCATATTTTTTCAAGACTTTCTAGGATGTGTAAACTAGCCCAGCCAGAGTCTCAATCTCGGTTACTCAAAGCAAGTTCAAAGAACTGAACTTGAGTTCCACTACTCCTCCCCCTCTTTGCAGCCTCCTGCCAACAGGGCAAGTTCTTGGGTCACCTTAGCTTTGATTTTTGTGATTCATCATCTCTGGGTGCGCCCCCCCCCCGCCCCCCGCTACTAGAGCTTCTTTTTGAGCAGGCTTCCCCGAGAATCTCCAAACTGACCCAATTCTTTTCAGTTAGAAGCGTACAACAGGGAGATTTACTTACAACCGATAAGACCTTCGGAATTCTTTCTTCTGTAATAATGGGTCACTGATCCTGCTGTCATGGAACTATCTTTTAATATTTCAATGATGTGAGAACAGCTCTAACCAAAACCACAATGTTAACCTTGGGATTTCTACAGAACCTCCCCAAATCCAGCTCTATCTGCAGTATTGTAAAGCGTGCTGCTTGAAGACCAGGTTGTCAGAAATCTATCTAGTAAAATAACCTGCGTAATCGCTAATGCTGAGGGCAGGAGAGGAGAAGGAGGGGAGGGAGACATCAACTTCCTCTGAAGCGGGTAGGTCTTTCAACCCTAACAATTGTAAGCTTCACGCGGAAGAAATCATCATGGTCCCTCGTTTTGTTAAGGTTTGACAGCTGTCTGACAGAGTCCAGTAAAAACAGAAGTTAATTTATGGTAAAGCCAGAGCGCTCCCAGATGCATACTAGATGCCAAAGGCAGAACCAGGATTTCAAAATAGGCAGTTTCTAGAAAGAAATTAAAACCACTCTTTCTTTTTAAATGTAAGCCCCTCCAAAGGAGACCTCCGCTTCCCCAACTCAAGTGCCCGCCCCGCAAGGTTCCGCCTGGCCCCCGTCCCTTCCCCTCGCCGCCGTCTCCGATGCCCAGGACCCACCTGGGCTCAGACCCCAGCGCCCCGGCCCGGCCCTGCGGCAGCTGCCCGGGCCCCGCGGCCCCTGCGCCTCAGCAGGACAAGGCCGAAGAGCGGAGGACGGAGTGCGGGTCGCGAGAGCAGCCGCAGAATCGGAACCTGGTCCTGTCTCGCCCTCCGCACCTTTCCCTGCCGGGAGCGGACGCGCAAAAGAAATCAAACCACGCGGCGCGGGAGAGGAGGCAACCCTCAGAATCCTGCGGGGAAAGCCCTTCTTCCACCTCCAGTTGGCCTCCCCTGCAGCGCTCTTGGAAGCCCCAGGTTAAATTTCAGCCTCTCAACTCCGACAGGGGAGGAGAGAGGAGGGCCGGGGGGGGGCGGGGGGAGGGGGCGGACGGGAGGAAGGGGGCGGCGGGCGAGCCCGAGCCGAGCCCGAGCGGAACCGGCCCTCCGGCGCGCACCGCAGCGGCTCCCGAACCCGGCTCGGACCCGCCCAGGCCGCTCTTATAGGCGCGCGCGGGGCGGGCGGGCCGGGGGCGGTGCCGCGCGCCCTGCTCTCCTATAAGGGGCTCCGCCCCGGCGCGGGTCCGGTTCTCGCGCGCGGCCAGGTGGCTCTGCCGCTGCTCGGAGCCCGGCGCTCGTCGTCGCAATTGGGTTTACATCTGCTCCGCGAAGGCGGCGAGGGGAGGCGGACGAGGCGGGAGAGCGCAACCAGCCGGTTGGGGTGTGCGGCTTCAGCCGCAGCTGGCTGCTCGGGGGAGAAGCCCCGCCAGGGATCCGGGGAGCGGCGGGCGCGGGATGGAGTGAGAGCCAGCGCTGTGCCGGGTGGGGGCGGCGGAGAAGACGGACAGGCGGACGAGCCGGCCCGGGCTGCCGCTCTGGGATCCCACTGGACGGGCCCGTCGTTCGGCAGAAATGGATTCTCTACCAAGGCTGCCCAGCGTTTGGACTTTGCTGTTCTCCGGCTTCTGGCATTTAGGATTAACAGCTACCAATTGTGAGTACCGGGAACGGAGTGGTGGGTACGTGGGAAAACGTGGCTTTCTGAAAGGCAGTCAACTACTCAACTGGACTCAATTGCGTCTGCTCCGGGCCGGGGTGGGGGGTGCAGATCAGCGTAGTTCTTCGCTCTCTCCACCCCAAAAGTTACCAGAGCTCGCCTGAGTCAGGCCTGCTGGATTCCCGTCCTCCTGGAATCGCAAAGTTCCCTTGGCCTCTTAGCTCCGCGCTCCGTGCTGCCTGGTAGCTCCCTGCTTTGGCAGAAAAGGGGCCCTATTTGACACTGAGCTCTGGGAGCCGCTTCCAGGGACAAGGTGCTGCTCCCAGACACCGAGCTAGGAATAGTGGCTCCCTTTGAATGCGACTGTCTCGCTTGTGTAGCATGCCCTGCGGCCCCAGAACCTCACTTTCTGCACCGCCTTCGGCAGAGGGCTTCAATCGGGGTGTCTTGCAACCAGCGGGCACCGGTTTGACAGGACTGGGACTTTCGGCCTCAGAGTTATGAACAGTGTAGTCCACCACAAGATCAATGGCTGCCACTATTCCTTGAGGAAGGACTCTGACGCACACCCCACCCTGCCCCCAAATCTTAGTGCCAAAGAACACATAATGAGTATGCACTAAGTGTACATCCACAGTCTGTCATCCGATCTCTAACCACGGCAAGTGCGGGACAGGCGTTTCATTTAATAGGCAGGCAGGCTGGACACCCGGGGATCTGCCATCTGAACTGGGTATTTAAGGAACCCAGTTCTTCAAACTTAAATAAATTGCTGGAGCTATCAGAGGTTCAAGCTCAATTGATCAGCTGCCTCTCTAGACAGAGGAAGGGAAGTTTTGTTGTTGTTGTTGTTTGTTTGTTTTCCAGCTCTGGGAACTCCTAAATGAGGAAGAATGCAATTAAGCCATTTGTGTTATTTCCAGAGATGGTTTATCAAGGTCCCTCCAA
Source organism: Heterocephalus glaber (assembly GCF_000247695.1). The sequence continues at coordinate 20,769,886 of NW_004624732.1, read as the reverse complement.
ATTTCTGGGCTTGCTCCCATATCCTCTCTCCCTGCCATGAACCTCAGAAATGTTAGACATATTGAAACAGTATTGTCTTGTTTGTAAAATCTGCGTTATCATTGGCAGAGAAAGGTCCGCTTACTACTTGGGCTTGCTTCTATCTCATCAGCCAGTCCCTGAGGTCCACAGAAACCCAGAGTGTCTCTTCCCACAGTGGAACCTCCCAGGAAGACCATTAGACACACGTCATGTGCTGGAAAAGGTCCAGAACAGAACCAGTGTTCCTGTGACCATAAGTTTTGAAGGGTCACACTCTATAATTACTTGTATGCCTTGTAAAGACTGTAGTAAAGTTTGTGTTCTAGAATAGGGCTAAAAGGGAGGAAATTAGTTTGGAAGTTAATTCAGGGAATATATAGAACCAAGTTAGAGTCTGATTTTTTTTTAATACCTCATCCCTCTTGCCTCCTTCTCTTTCCCTCCCTCCTTTTCTTCTTTTTCTCCCTTCTGTGAAATTATTCCCAGGTTGCTTTACAAAAAGATCTAAGTGGTTGCCAGAGAATTTAGGTGTGTTGCTGAGCTAGTTTCTCTACCTTCTAGAACACTAGAGGTCAGTATTGTCCTAATGAAGCAAAGGTGTGGTTGTAAACTACTGTGGTGTGTTTTCTCTTTAGCACATTTATCTATCTAAATGGAGTGAGCACTTTGAAGATCCACAACGGTGGACTGAGGAATAAGGATAAATAGAATGAATGCCACTGGAGTATAGTTTGGGTTTCCTCAAGTAGCACCTTTTTTCTTGAGAGCCAAGAAAAAAAGTTGTAGAGTAGCATTTTCTGTGAATTAATTGAATTATGGTTAATATGTTTTAATAATGCTCATAAAATCTAAATGGCATGGATTTAAGACTCATGCTTATCATTGCTGATGCAGTTATAAAGCTAATTCTGAACACTTAAAATGAAACTTCGTGATAATGAGCTTCAGTATTTCATCAGTGGCAGTTTAATTTCCTCATTTCCAATCACCATTTCAATTGAATCACACTACTTGCTAAATATTTTGGGGTCAGTGTTCTTAAGGAAGAGTGATAAATGTTTATTATGCTGCACAAAATGTATTAATTCGGTGAACAATAGAATAGCAACAGAAAATTACTTCTGAACTCCATACATATTGGAGGTTTCAGAAGCTATGAAGCAAAACCTCTAAGAAAAATACATTAACATTTCAGAATTCCCTTAGACTTCTATTTTTCACACTCTTTATTCATTAAATATAGGCCTTGGATTTACTATCTATATATAATCTACCATTTATTTGCATATTTTAAGGAATACCAATTTCTTTTCAAATAGACATTTTTAAGTGTATATGGAGAAATTATTTTTAAAGATTATTCTTTCTATTCTTTCAAATAAAATATCACTTGGAAGTGGATTATTTACTCAACTGGTTCTGTGCTACATAGTTGTTCCTGTGGACTTTGTTCATGTAAAACCAACTTTTGTTTTTATCCCTTTTGGAACAATTTATTGTTGTCATTTTTGCTGTGTGAGGTGTATATATGTGTGTATGTGTTTACTTATTTTATAATTTGACCAAAATTTGGGCATTTATCTGCAAGAAAAAAATTGAATGCTTACTCAACTATAGGTTTTATAAGTTTCTAATTAAACAAGATTAAAATGAAGTCAGGTCAGAAGGGCCAGCTATGATATAGATATGAATCTGTGTGGAGAACATAATTACCTACCAGTAAAAAAAAGTCTGGAAATTCCCTCATTTCAGATTTCAGGATATTAAATAGCTGCATTTCCTTTGGGCTTACCCTGAGGGGATTAGTTAATTTCAAATATAGAAGTAACAGGCTAATGTTAAATGAAAAACCATTTTACATATAATATCAGCTCCTTTGACACAGGAAGCAGAGTTGTATCTTGATAGGTGGTTGAAGTGAAACTAAGAGTTAGAAGAGACAAGTAGTTCTAGTTCTAGCTAAGTCACAGCTGAAATGTGCAATGCCCACCACCCGTTGGGTTACTTGACCTTCCAGGGCTCACTCATCTAAGTTTGTTGCTGCATATTATGTTCATAAGAATATAGCTTTGAGAGGAGAATCAAAATTTTTATTCTAGCTTTTTCATCAGCTACAGAAATTCATCTAAGATATTTGAGGATGTTAATTGTACTCATAAGGATATTCAAATAAAAAGGTGCACTATACCTTGTTTTATCTGAAGCCTTTCTATAAGCCCAACTAATACGTTTATAAATAAACAAAGATCATGCTGATGTTATTCAGCAGGGAAATATTTGGTATATACTTTTTGTGGCATTTGCCATCAGCAGAAGTGAAGAAAGCAATGCAATTCTCATTTGGAACAGTTCTAAATATTTCCCCATTGTTGAATCAGTTTATTTTTGACTGTCCATAGGAATGAACTCCCTTTCCATTCTCTTCATAGAGCTTCCCATCTCCAAACTAGATTGATATTTTTACAGTGGTAAAATTTTAATGAAACACTGTTTCTCAATGTCCTTTTCTTATAAAACAATGTGGTATCACTTGAAATGTTCCTGAACCTTTTAGTTGGTGATCCAGAGATTTTATGTTTGTAAGCCAGAACTCTGCTAAAATATGGTGGTAACCGTGCTAATTGTCCTCATCAGAGAGGAAGGAAGGGGATGGATCTAGTTACTGAAAAGGACAGAAGACAATAGTGATTTACTCAACAGAAATATTGAACTGCTCATTTGAAGTCAATAATATTTTAATTCCTAAGGGAGATTACCTTCATTCATCAAAGCTTTGCTGTTTTCTGGCTGGTGACCTTATAAAGGTTACTTACTTGTCCTGATAATCTTAGTGTCCTGGATGACACTTAGTGTGAAGAAGTTGGATCAAATGATTATGAGGACACATCTATTTCTAATGTATTCTTATCTTTCAATGCTGATATTGCCTACTAGCTATTCTATTTGTATACTACTTAGATGACTGTCCTCCAAAATTGTAAAGGAATTATAATTTTAAAAAGAGCATAATAGAATTTTAATTCTTACCAACAGTTATGAATTTTATATTTCTTACTTCATACACACAATTTTGTAAGGCTGCTCAGGAGGGTAGACTTTTACAGATCCAGTTTACAGATGAGTAAATTTTAATAGTGCTTAACGATTTCCCTAAGATCACAAAGCTAAACAACAGGATCTGGAACTCTGTCTGCCTTTTAAATAGTGATTTCTTTCAAGATAATAAAACTCATTCCAATGTATTTGTTTAGGCAATGAGTATAAGCATCTGTGGAAATTTGACATGGGCTCCTAAGATTAGTCTCTAACTTTATCCATGGCAAAGGACATGGGCTAGCAGTTTCTACAGAGCAAACTCCTGAGTCATGTCATAAAATTACAAAACAAAAACAAAAACAGAAACGGAATCTAGACTTGATGCAAGATGGTAAACATAACAATAGTCAAAAATAAGAGGACTTGTATCTGAATGAAAGCTTCATATCTTATTTTTCTTTTGTAAATCTCCATTTAAAAATACTTGATAAGGAAAGAGCATAATCTTGGTGAAGACTTGTGTATCCTCTTCCCACATATACCCAAGTATATAACAATACCATGGAAGGAACTTTTATTGACATCATGTCTTGCAAGTCAATACATGGGAAATCAAAATTATTATTGAGCAGTAGTAATGAACTTTTTGTCTCTGTAAAGGTTTGGCACTGATCTCTCTACTACTCAAAACTTTATATCCACAAATCCCCCTACACAAGTTTATGGAATCCTTCACCTTCCATAGACAAACCTGACTGGCTTACATCTTACATTTATTTGCATGGGCTACCTGCTTGGTCCACAATACTCTTTCTCATTTGCAACCTGCTTTCACATTCAGCCAGCTATACACATACACATATATGCATGCACTCACACACACAGGCACACACACAGGCATACAAATATTTCCAGGCTGAGCCAGCTGCCTCTATATATTACATTTCCACTGTAATTCTTTCAATCCTTGTCTGTCAAGTATGATGCAAAGTTCCCTGATGATCATATTTTCTTTGAATATATACATTTAACAGCTGAAAAATTAGACAAAAGAATGAGTGAGAGAGGAAACTAATGGTTTTTAGTAAGTGCTTTCATTCTTAAATTGAAATTCCTTTATGTCCTTATTACCAGAATCTTCCTTTTAAAGCATATTTTGTGTTTTTTTTTAACTAATAAGTACTCTTTATTACTGTCTTGGGAATTCCATGATATTTGTTGTTAGTTGAAAGAGAGGTTCAGAGCACTTTGATCATGGGGCTATGGAAGAGGACTCTGAACCATGCATAGTGAACTCTTTGTCCCTGTGCAGGTCTAAAACTGATCTCTAGTCCTCTAAACTTCATCTCCACTGTTTCCCCCACACAAGTTTATGGACTCTTTCTCATTCCACAAAACAGCCAGATTGTCTCACATCTGAAATTTATTTGCATAGGTGATGTGCTCAGTCTACCCTATAATGGGGCTGTATGAAAGCCTGCATATTTTCATGACTGCATTGTGGACATGAACTTACGTATGTGTTACATGGCCATGTTTTCCTTTAAGAGAAACATTCACCATCCATTTGACCTTAGTACCAAGTTGAGCTAATTTTATTAACTTGCTTTATGCAATTTTAATTTGTTTTCTATATAGTCTGAAAAGTACATTTTCACATTGCTATAAAAACTGTTGTTCATAGCTCAGAGTTCAATATAAAAGGAAAATTTTGGATTTCATTCAGTGGAGTTTTAGCACTAAATTACTGGAAAGAGATTTTTAAGTTGTAAACCTACATTACCCTAATAGAATGCATATGAGACTCTTATGCCATCTTACACTATGGTTAGAGAAGACTATTAATAATTTATGTGTTACCCAACTTAAAAATTTAAAGAAATAAGTCCCAACTACTGATTCTCTTTCCTAAATTTAAGTTTCTCAATGAAGATGGAGAAATAAAGTCATAATATATATTCCATGACCTTAAGGAACTTTACCCTGGGAAGTTAGAAAAGGAAGTCTTTAATCAAGTCAGAGTGAAAATGCTGTAATAGAGTTAAGTGCAAGTAAGTGCAAAATAAGACACAAAGTGAGCATCTTAAACTGCCTTATAGTGTCAAGGTGTGTTTTTTAAGACAAATGAAAATAAAGTTTGGACTTCAACCAGCTCAGTGTTAGCTATCTGTGAAAAGAAGGTTGGTTATTATGTGGCATAGAAATAGAAGGAGAAACTAAAGAAGTAGGTAAACATGGGGATCTTTTATTTGTATTCTTAAATGTACATGATTCATTGAAAGCTTTTCATCATGTACTTATCAAAATCAGATTTTTTTTTTTGTACCAGGGATCAAACTTGAGTCCTGGCACTTGCGCAGCAGGCAGCGAAACCACTGAGCTAAATCCCTGGCCCTCAAAATCAGATTTTTGTTTCAAATAAATCACTTTGTAGGAATAGGCTAGAAAAGACCAAGGTGGGAGGGGAGGAAAACAGTTAAGAGGTGATTACAGTACCTCAAGTGACAATTAGTGAGAACCTAAAGAAGAATGCTTCGCTCAGCAGTTTACACAAATTCTGAAAGAAAATAACAGCCAAGTGAATTAGGAACCCAGGGATATATGAGCTAGTAAACTCACAGAAGGTGCAGATTTGTGACTAAAATGTATTCTATAGCTGCTCCCATTGTTTTTGACAAATGAGAACTATAGATGCTAGAAAAGGTGCTCTGTTCTCTGAAATGAAGTTCTTCTCTGGGAATATCAAACGACCATATTCTCAGTGCAGTGTATTTCATATTTGCATGACATTGTATAGCATGAGCTGTCTGAATCCATCATCCTGATGCATCTTCTAGTCTGTAAATTATGCTGGTTTTTGTCAGCAGAGTGAGAACTAGTCATTAAGGAATGTGTAATTAAACCTCAACATCCTGGTTCTTATTCCCCCTCTGACAGGGGCGGGTAGGCCAGACTCACGACTACTATCAGTGGCTGCTCAGTGGCAAGAATAAAGGGGAAGTGAGGTGTGCTACGTTGATTTGCTATCATTGGTAATTGATTTGCAGGCATAAATCCCATGTCTCTACATTTCTAATTGCTTTTGTGCATGTTCTTGGGGGTTGATTAATGCCATCTGTCCCCTGGATCAGCTGAATTGAGTTTTAAAGGATGACAACAGTAATGTTGAAGATAGAAAGAAAGTGAAGGGAAATGCGAAAACATGACTTATGATATATATTATTTTTAACTATCCACCTTTAGAAGCAGACATAGCCCTAGGAAGACAATCTGAGCCAAATAGCACTGTACAGGAATTTGCCTAACAGACAGATGCTTTGTTGGTGTCATTCCAGGCCACTGTTTGCTGAATGAATATGTTAATCTCTAGCTCTCCTTCTCCTTTCTTCTCATTTTTCCTTCTTCTCTTTCTCACCAGTTCACTCTACCATGTGATTGGGTAGTTTGTGTATTCTCACTGGCCTTTCCCCAAACTTATTATTGTGTATGGATAGAGGAGGAAGGGAAAAACAATGCCTGCTGGATTAGCACTGCCTTGCACTATGTGGCAACTATGTGGGCACAGTTAGCAAATGGGAAACTTCCCAACAACGCCTGCTACCAGGGCAGGCCTGACAAGGATCTGCCACCCACCTGATTTCAATACCCATCTACCCCCAAACAACTTTTTTGCCACCTCCACTAATTGGTGGAATCCCTAATTATGAGAGGAGCGTATTCCAGTTCACAGAAACAAACTTTAAGACACAGAGTTCCCTGGGAAAGAAACTATGCAAATCTATGTGGAATGATATTTGACTGAGAGAAGCAAACTTTCTAGAAGGAAAGCTTAATTGAAAAAACAATATTAGGTGTTGGGAGAAGGGGAAGAAAATGTTCTGAGTAGGGAAGAAGCAAAGAATAGAAATGTTGAGGCTGCTAAGGGAGATGTGGCTCACGTCCTGTTTATGCCCAGGCTGACTTTCCACTCTTTCTGTATTACAAGGCTAGAAGTACAACAGGTAGGCAAAAGGGAGATGATGAAGGCCAGTGGAAAGAGCACAAGTCACACAGTTGTTGACTGATTGAATTCTCCCTCATTTAATATTTCCTATGCATACTAATTGTCATGGACTCTACTGGGTCAGCATGAGTACAGTGAGTTACTCTCTAAAATGAACGTGGTGTGGGCATCCAATCCTTACACACGTTATCATAATAACTAATGAATCTCAACAAGTATAATGTCCAATCAATTATAATAAAAAGTAGGGCAAGGATGATACTTCCATTTTTAAGCAAAGAGAATAGCTCACTTTCTGTTCATCCAGGTAATTGGGCTGTTGAGTGATTACCAAGGCAAATAACTCCCATGTCAAAGAAACTGTGATCAAAGGCTACCTCCACTGAACAGAGAAATAGGACCATTCTGGATTCCTCACTTGGCTCCTGGGCTCTGTCACTGCTCCTGGGCATTAGCTGAGAGCTCCACAAAGGAAGCCTCACAGCAGAGTGGGGGAACATCTCCATCCGGAGAAGCAAGAAGCACAAGAAACTGAGCAGGTGATTGCAGAGGTCAGCACTGTGTGAGAAGGGTCTTTGAACAGACTTTAGAGAACTTGGTGAGCCTGTGCCGAGGTGTGTGCAGTATGCAACTCATTCTGTACAGCCACCATTGCCAGCAGAGTTAGGTAGATGGAGGCAGAATTGGAAGATTGGGCAGAGGTGTAGTGCCCTTCTGTGTTCCCTGGAAGCTTGCTCGTCCTGAGTAATCTACAGTGGTATTCCTCTGTTTTTGTTGACTTTAGGTTAATGTTACGTTGAGGTACTATAATTGCTGAATGATAAAGGCTCACTCCATCTGTAAGTGCCTCATTCATTCATTCATTCATTGAGTCCACAGGTGTTTATGAAATGGCCATTGTTCATGTGCTTCCCCATACATTTATGGAAGCCTGGTGATTAAACTGTTGATGGGAAAAAGAATGAAGATCACTGCCCACAAAGCTCCAGAGAAAAATAACACAGGTAACTGCTGCCTCCCAATCTAGGACCTATGCATTCCACCACTTTGTTGCTGCTCAATATATTAACCATCCCTTTCTCTTTACTAAGTCTTTCCTCTCCAATTCCTTTTCTTCTTCTTCTTCTCCTCCTCCTCCTCCTTCTTCATCATCATCACTTGTTGTCTTCACTTCAGTGTACCTTCCTTCTGATCCTCTTCCCCTTCCTTTCTCCTCTTCTCTCTTCCCCCAATTCTACTCTTTTCTTCTTCCTTCTTTTCTTTCCCATATCTCTCCTCCTTTCTGTCTTCTTCCCCACACTCTGCCTGTTTCAATTAACTTCTGCTAAGTGACTTGTTTTCATGTTCTATGGCCTAAGCAAATGCTTTTTAAACTTTACACTGAAGTGCTGCTCACTGGAAAAAGAGAGAACCCAGGGGAGTTCACAGCTCCAAGTGGGCACTGAAGCATGTAATTTCTTGAATTTTATCTTAAACACTCAGACAAATTTGCATTCAGCTTTATATTATATCCATTTTATATTATGATAGAAATATTTTCCCCAAATCTCAAATTAAAGTTGATGAGGCAAGTTTATTAACTTAACCCATAATAGAGGGCTGTGTTCACCCAGGGGCACAGGCTTAAGCTTTTTGTCTCTCTCCCTATTTATGCCTGCCAGAGTTCTTATATCAAAGGAAACAACTTCAGCATCTCTCCCTCATCTTGAACAACCAGTTCCTTCATTTCTCATTATCCACTGTTACCTATCTGTAAGCTGCAGATTATGATTAATCAATAATGAGAAGCAAGAGGATCTTACCAATTCACAGGAGGGAAAGAAGCCCGTGAGCCTGCTTCATGAGCAGAAGCTGAGCTTTGTGAAGGAAGGCATTGTAGCTAAGAAGAATCCCCTGCTGCACCCCAAGTCTGTGCTTCTCTTGCTACAGTGACCTGGGAGTGTGTGTCATGTCTGGGGGGCTTGGATTTAGGCAAATGAGCTCTGTAAGTTTCCATGGTTGGAGTCAACAGGGTAGATTTTTTCTCATGGGATGAAGGCTAGGATAACCAGGACTTCAAAAGAGCAACTAATGCCTCTCATTTTGTCACAATCAGGAAACTTTTGACACAATAAAAATAAAATGAAAGCAGAAGATTGGAATGTTGGGACATTGGAGATTAGAGATAACATTAACTAATGTATTTTTCCCTTGGCTGGATTTCAAACCTAAACTCTGAGCCAAGATGGATACTTGATAAGGTTTTGTTATATTTCACATCACAATTCTGTATAACAGTTGTTCTTTTCCCCATGCTAGGAAGATCAGATATTTAATAGCTGGCACACTACAATTCTAATCAAATTCTCTGAATCCAATTCATATAATGAATTATACATATGTCTGTGTATGAGTATATATGTCTAGATATGAGTATATGTGTGTGCATGTATATATATATATATATATATGATAGTATATATATATAGAGAGAGAGATATGATATCTGTCTTTTCTTCTCTCTGCTGTGTCTTTGAACCCAATGCTTAAGAATGAGCTATTCTTTTGCTAATTGGTACATATGTCCAGTACATAATATTCATTCCTCATGGGGAGTTGATTCATGTAAATGACACATCTCTGTTCTATATTCAGCCTCTTATACTGCCCTTCCTCCACTATTTATCCATCTCTTAGTCTCCTTCCCATTTGCAAAAGATCTAGCTCCCTATTTCTTGTTATGTATTATGTGTTTTATTTATATTTTGGGTTTCTCTTATAAGAAAAACCATGCGATACTGAAATTTGTGTGTCTGATTTATTTGCAGTTAACATTGTAGTCTCAAGGTGCATCTGTTTTCCTACAAGACTCATGTTTATCCTTCCTTAGGAAGCACTCATCCTTGGGGAACTAGTTTTCTCTGATCCAGGGTCTGAGAGTGCTTATATGTTCAGACCCACATATTCTGCTGTGGTATGCTGGTCACCTCACCAACAAATGATTCCTGTGAACCTAATTATAAAAGTTGGCTTTATGGTTCATGTAGACTTCATGATTGGTGCCCACTGTCAGTGCATCTGTACCAGTGTTGTGCTCTCTGGAGACACTTCTCACTAATTGCAATATTTTTATCACTGCATTACATTGTATCACCTATATCACCTATAGAACTTGATAGAGGGACATTCTTTTTTTTTTTAAATCTGTACTCTCATGTTCATTACAGTATTATTTACAGAAGCCACATCCTGGAATAAACAGTGTCCATCAACAGATGAATAAATAGTAGGTGGTATTTTTATACAGCAAAATGCTCTTCAACCTTTGAAAGGAGGGAAGTCCTGTCATTTGTGACAATACAGATGAGACTCAAAGATGTTATACTAAGTGACATGAGCTAGACATATAAAATTATAGCGAAAATCTCATTCCTATTCACTCATATAAAGTAGAATGGGAGTTGCCAAGAACTGGAAGGGTAGGAAGGAATAAGGAGATGTTGGTCAAAAATACAAAGTTTCAGTTTGGAGAAATGAGCTTCTAAGATTTCTAATCCAGCTTGGTGACTACAGTTAATAATTACGTTCTACACTTGGAAAATTACTTAAATTAGATTTTAAATATTTTTACCCCAGAAAAATTATTAATATGTTAGGTGATGAATGTGAACTAACTTGATCTAGTCATATCACTATGTATGTATGCATATATCAAAAACATGACACTGTAACCATAAATATACACAATTCCTATTTATCAAATAAGTATTTGCTGCCAATGAGGAAAACACTATTATACTTTGATCAAACAAGGCAAGGACTGGATGGCATTCAGATATAAGCTGCATATTTTGTCTCTAAACCTAGCCCATGGCCACTTTTCACCTGGTAGGGAGAGATGGCAGGGTAAGCGCGACAATCCTCTGACAATGCTGTAATTCCTCACTGCTGAACAGGTGCCAAGAGTACACCTGCCCGCTGGCTCTGGGAGTGCATTTGGCATGGGAAGATCAGCCCTTGCTCCAGCTCACTTTCTCTATCAATTGCAGGGAAATCCAGACCACTAAATACTTTGCCTTATTCTCAGGCTGTCATGAATTTGACCCTTCAACATAGGCTACTGGTTTGCTTAGCTGTGAAGTCTCCTGTCTCTTGCCTCTTCTTTTCCTGCTCTTATCTGGACTCCGTGGACCTTCTTACACAGCCTTAGAGAGGTTCAGTAATGTGTTCAGGTCCACTGCTCTGTAGCCATGCCTCTATTTCCCTCTGTGCGGTTGTTGGTAGAAAGGACATTGTGTATTCTGAAGTTATTCACATTGAGCTAATCAATCAATTCTGTCCTCTAACCCATAAAAACAATTAGCTTCCCAAAGAATAAGGCCTTAAATATTTAAAATTTATTTCAGATGCAGACTCTTTTGGTTTCCTAAATGAAATAATACACAAAATTTTCATAGGTAAAATAAATTATAGGGAAAGCTGCTTCTGGGAAAATGTGGAGAAGAGGCCCAGAATTCCACTACTCAGTGCATTGTTTCTCCTCTGAATCCTTCTGGAGGTACCATATGAAGACCCTTGCCTTATTCCTAATTGTAAGAATCTTCAAGTTTATAATTGCAAGCGAAAGGGCTTTGCCTTGAGAAGGTTTGGAGGGAGAGTGGGGACGGTGTCCTTGTTCAGTAAAGTCTCACCAGTGTCCAGGTTCTTCAATGTCATTTCCATCTTTAGTCACGCTGAATAAACAAGTACTTATTTTTCAAATGTTATGAACATCTAGTAATTGTACATATTTATGGGAAGAGATATGACGTTTGCATATGTGTATATGTTATGTAGTGATCAAATCCAACTAGTTAGCATATGTATCACTTCGAACATCATCTCTAGTTGGTTGATTAAATAGCAGTGATTTCTGATGCTCTTCACTACACAGTGAGGTGACTGTTGCTAGCAATGAGACATTGCATATTTCAAGTAGCTAGAAGTAGCTACTTGTTTTTAACCCATTGGAAAACTTTTTCTTGCTGCTATTTTATGTGAGTGTCAGGGCAAGACAATCTTATTGGCATTTACTGATTTGAAAGGATAGTGGCTTGTCAAAAAATTGCTTCTTCACCTTGATCTCTTTAGCTTGCAGTCAACAGCTATTTTCATGTTAAACCATTATCTTGGAAAGCCCCTTGAATTATCCACCTGTATCCTGGACATTCCCTTGGGACCTCCTCAAAAGAAGGGATCTTATGTTTGTTGTGATTAAATTGCCCAGGTATAGCATGGTGCATGGAAAAATAACTAACTGCTAAATTGAAGTGCAGATGAATTGAGTGAAAACTGAGCAGAGGCAGCCAGTCTGGATTTGGGGCGGAGTAAGAACCCATCTCTGAAGGTAGACACACAGTGGGCTCTCTCTCTGTGGCCTCTTGCCCTGCTTCTTCACTTTTGAGAATCAGCCATGGCCCACTGTCAGTGAGGGCCTCTCACTACTTCCTGATGTTAATTAGCTTGAGTAGAAGTGAAAAATGTATGTAGAACAGGTAGAATTTTTGCATATGTGGACTCAGTCTTGGTTTGGGAATTTCTGTGGCACTGTTAATTTCAGTCCCATCCTGGAGTGTTTGGTTAAAGTGTGATCCTTCAGATTATCTTCACATTCAGGTCTATATGAGGTTCACTACTCCCTCTGATGAACTTCAAATGCCCTTGCTGTCTATTTTAACAAAATTTAATATGATAAACAATGTAATAATTTAATGCAGTATAGGCAATTTAATTATTTAAATAGTTTATAGAATAATATATATAAGCACATATGCATACCCACATTTTATTGTTTTAATATTTTTCTTCTCCATGGTTAAGATAACAAATAACATTGTCCATGGGTACATCCTCTGTATAAACCACTTGTTCTGCTGACTGTCAAGATTTATTATCCCCCGAGGTCAATATTGACTTGGGTGTCACTTTTGTGGATATTTACCTCTCTAGATAATGAATTGAAATGGGCACTTGGATGGAAATTAATATCTATTTATTTTCTAAAATCCAATTGTGTTTTGCCAAGAGGATGCATAAAAGCTTTTGGGAGTAGGTAGGCAGGTTCTGCTGTGGCTGCTCCGATGTTGGGTGGTGCTCAGCGTGCATCTTTTGCTTTCTAATGTGCTGTGTTCCAGTCTTTCACGCAGTTCTGTTCTCTAACAGACAGAGTGTGAATGTCAAATATTTCCATCTTGACATTTTAGTAATATAATCAGAAGGTTGTGATGCTTGAGCATATAGATAATAAGTGTACATTGGATTAACAAGCACCTTGGACTTGGAATTTAGTTTATTTAGGGTGAGATACTGTTACCTGAGAAATACAGAACTGTTCCAACAATAAAATAGTTAATGAGTACAGAAAGTGAATAAAATTACAAAATAGTTCATGTAGTTTAAGATATTCATTTTTTTTCAGTACTAGGGATTAAACCCAGGACATTTTCACTGAGATACCTCCCCAGGACGTTTTTTTAAATTTTTTATTTTGAGGAAGAATCTTATTAAATTGCCCAAGCTGGGCTCAAACTTGTGATCCCCCTGCCTCAACCTCCCAGAGTGCTGAGATTGCAGGTGTGTGCCACCATGCCTGGCTCATTCATCATTTTGATATAACATTATGTTATGTGTATTGGAGGAATATATGTATGATGTGTACATCGCTCTCTGACCAGTACTCCAACATTGTTTATATAACCTTGCAGCATGCATTTTTTGGGAAATATGTATGATCTTACCTATGGTGTATGGCACACACTCTCTGTGTGTTTGTATATTTGCAACAAAGTTCCTTTCTTTACTTGCAGACATCAGTACTATATATATATTTGGTAGACATCATTTAATATATCAGACCAGTTTGAAATTCTTTCTAACTTTGTGAGTCTAAAATAAAAATATTTTCTGTTATTCTAATAATCATTGCTGTGTCAATTTTGAGTAGAGTCACAACATAGATTCTGAGTAATGTTCTAGATTAGAAAATAACTGATAAAACCTTAAATAAAAATATAATAGTGACAATTTCTGTGTGGTGTTATGGATGCATAGAATGCCTATGCTTTTTAATGCAAATTTTCACAAGCTTGGTTTTGTCCATTATAAACAAGATATATTAGTTTAAATGTCACCTCAGCAAATCGTGTCAATCCAGTAATGTTATGATGAAAGACCTGAATTTAGGAAAGAATATGGTAATTAAGCACAGACTGTGACTTTGTAGTCAAGGGAATAAACACTGAAACTTCATTAGTAAAGTTAATCTAAGAAACATCTGAGCCAGTGAAATGAAATCAATTCAAGGGAAGAATGTATGACTCTATTGATGTTTTCACCCTTGTTGATACATTGTTTGGGGTAAAGATTTCAATGTTTTCTGTGTAAATAGCAATTTTTGTTGGCAAATTCAATTTGAATTATTGGGTTCCTATAGCTAAGTGTTTTGTGGCTTCATTGGGAAATCATGTCATTTTATAAAGGAGAAATAACAATACTATACTTGATGGTCAATGGCAGTCTCATTTTATACATCTTTAGTTCTCATGCCAAATTAGGAACAAGGGACCAGATAGTGCTTTATACTTCTGGGATGGTTTGATCCCTAGAAGAAGCCAAAGTCATTTAGAGGTGTCTGTCCACTGTCTCCATATGCATATGCACCCATGCCCCCAGACTGCAGTGTAGTTTGTATTTCTCTTTTAAAACAAGTAAAAACCAGTAAAGCACAATTATTCTCAACTAGAAATGGTTTTTCCATAAGCACCTATGGCAATATCTGGAGATATTTTTGTTGTTATAAGAGGGGTCCTGCCAGTGAAATCCAGTGGGTAGAAGTCAGGGATCTTGAGCACCAAAATCCTGCAATGTCCAGGATGTACCCTGACAATAAAAACTTTCAAGTCTTCATTACTGAGGTAGCCAAATCTATGAAATTTATTTAGATCCATCAGTAATTTATGCATTATTGTGTTAATTAAAAAGCAAAAAGATGCTTTCTTCTAAAATCTAGTCCAATAGAAAGAGCCAGAGAAGAGCAATTTGAAGAAATAAAATTCCTGCCATGGTTCTGTCACTTATTGATCTGACTTCATTGTTATCATTCCTTAATTTTTCCCCAAATATGTATGATGACACACATGCCCTACTTGGTATTATAAATATTAAATGAAATACACAGTGATGTTTGAGAAGCTATAATGACATTTTTGATGTAATGACAATTATTATAGTCTTTATTTTTTGAAGAATTGGTGGCCTGCCTGTACGCTCCTCATAGGGTTTTAGAGAGAAAAGAGATAACCCAGATGCCATAGACAGTGTGAAGAGGGGCAAAGGAGACATATCCTGGACAGAGAACTACAAATGCAAATTTTGAACCATTTTTCAGTTTTTCCAGGCTTCTTCTGGTTCTCTTCCTAAAACTCATCCTGTCAAGACATCTCTGGATCTCTGGCAGGGGGCTGTGTACTGTCCTGCTACACTAAAGTCTGTTTATTGACCAGCATATTCTACCATGCTTTTTTCCTGTAGGCCTTGTCCAGCATGAATGCATAAGTATATAGATGTAAAATTCGGAGATGAAAACTAAAGGTACCAAAGTGTCCTGAGCTTCAGAGGCAGCATGGTTACATGTCTTAGGAAAAGGGCATGAGCCCATCTATCTGGATGACACTTTCTACCTCATTTAGCACCTCAAAAACCTTGGCTTTGATCACTTATCTGCCCCCATTTGATCTTCAATTTTTAAAATCAATTAAATGAGAAATAGTTTTTAATTTGTATTTGAAGTGCAAAGGAGGTGATTGGTCTTGACTTCTACAAGCTGTCTGCCTTTAGAAATAGGTAGATTCGGAAATCAGAAAGCAGAGGCTACAGAATGGGAACTTTGAAGTTATGCAGGGCAACCATAACCTGCATAAGCTGTGCAGGCCTCCACACCCCCTAAATGCATTCCAGACTTTTGACTACTCCATCCCACTTTGATTCTTATATGTAGAAATGTGACCTCA
Source organism: Heterocephalus glaber (assembly GCF_000247695.1). The sequence continues at coordinate 20,753,800 of NW_004624732.1, read as the reverse complement.
AGTGACTTCCTTAACAAAAACTGTGATTAATAGGACTTTCTCCTCTTGTACCCAAGTCTACCACCAAATACCTCCACAAAGCACCACTCACAGCTGCTCAACAGAACATCTCAAACCAAACCTTCTTCACCCTGATTTTTCTTCAACTGCCTAAGAGTAATTTCTCCCAATCTTTTCAATTCTTCTCTTTTAGTTTTTCCATTTTCCAGAGTCTTTTCTCTTTTTCTGTGCATATTCCACCTTGTTAACGCTGTATCTAAAATACGCTGTCCAGAATAGAATGCAGCTCTGGTTTGTTCTTACCAATCTGTGGAGGCTACAATATGACAGTCAGGAGAAAACCTGAGTTGGAGAGGAGATTCAGTGAGATTTCACAAAACAAGCCCTGAAGTCTAAAATGAACTAGGCTAGGAAACACCAAAGCATTGTATCATCAAAACAGCATTGTCGTTTCTCCTTTTTCCTACTCATTCATTCACTTAACTGGCCCTCTACTGATACAGATGGGTCTCCTCACTTTGCTAGAGAAAAGTTGACAAAATTTCTTGTTAGCAGTTTCTCCTTTTACCTTTTACCTTACCTCTCTCTACATAGCTCTTCCCCATGGCCCAGCTCTAGTTTTGTTTTTTTTTCTTCTTTTTTTCTAAATATAGTCAATGCTGCTACCAAGTGCCATCCAATGGAAATTATTATGGTGTGTCCTCATCCACATTACTCACTGGATCTGACACAGTTTGATTTCTGATTCTTCCCCAAAGTCAAAATGATCATGAAAGGAAACATTTTGAATTGATACAGGATATCAAGGTAGCCACAACAGCACAGCTAAAGATACTTACAGAAGAGGACTTCCAAAGTGCTTCAGAAAGTGGCAAGAGTGATGCGATAAGTGTATTTGAAACAATAGAGAGTACTTTGAGAGGGGTAAATGGCAATCCGCCTTTTACTATATTAAGTGTTTTCTACTGAAACATTCACTATGTATTTCCTACTCCTGTACTACATCTTTAAGCCTTTAATTATATTCTGCCTTTAATTGGACTCTATTTTTCTTTTCATTAAGCATCTATCCAGCTACAATTCAGTGTAAAGAATTACAATTTATATAGTCTCTTTTTATAGTAATGTACATTACTGCTAATTTGTAGCAAAACTATGGGGTTAGTGCAATTTTTTTTTTTTACTTTGTATGTAGAGAAAAAGTTTAGAGTGTCTTAAGTAATTTGCCATAGTTGCTACTACTAATAAGTAGTGATGTGAAATCTAACTCAGATTCCCAAATACTGTGGCTTTTTCATGGAAGAGAAAATTTTAGAACACAGCAAAAGGATGAGATCCTAACAGTTTCTCAGTATCATTCTGGTCGATCAGATTAAATTGTATTTGTTGCACAAATATGCTTGAGTACCAGTATTAAATGCAAAACTCATCTTAACTTTTGACAAAGAAATACATTCTACTTCTGTGTATTTTTTCATGCTAAAAGCAGAGTCCAAAGGGTTTTAGGTTCCGCTTTCCCAAGATCATTCTTATAGGGATTATAGTCTATATGGTTCCCTTGTTGCTATCCTCCTGTGTGTTTTTACTTTTGCTTAAATGTTTCATAAAGCCATATGGTCCCTCTTATCTCCTGAACTGCCATGATGTTGCTGAGACATATTCAAGTATGTCTTGGCACACTTATCCTTCGAGTGACTTTATCCCAGGACTCAATCTTCTCAATTGTACTTATAGAACAGCCTCCTCACTGAAGAAATTAATGATAATAAGGAAACATACACACATATCCATACACATGCATACTAATATAAACAGGGATTATTTTCCTGGAGCAATGATTTCATTCAAAGGTTAGTAAGTGCATATTATTTTAATAGTAAAGAAAGTACAGATGTATTTTATATATAATATAAAATTCCATAGAATTTTCAAATTAAACATAAGATTTTAAACTCTAGCTTCAAAATATTACCCCCCCCACCAAAGCTTGAAACTCAGAGTCCCTCTTCAGTTAGATATTTAGGTATACCTCAGGAATAAAAGGAAGGAAGGAAAGAAGGAAGAAAATAACAGGAAAGCAAAGAAAAAAGAAAAGAAAGAGCTTTTTGAAGAAGTCAAAATTCTAAGAGTCAAATTCTTAGGGCACAGGTTAAAGCATTCAGCTTGGCCTCTAGTTGGAAATATCTTTATCCAAACATTTTTTCCTTTTCTTTTTTTCTTAAATATGGTGGAAGAACTTTTTAAAAAAATTAATTTTATTGGTACAATTTAAATATACATAATAATCACATTTAATAAAGGAGATTTGTATCTGTAGATGGTATATCTTGATTCCCATTTTTCTACCAGTCCCCTCCCCTCCCTTCAAACCTCTCTTCCCCTCCTTATTTATAAAAGCTTTGTTTACATTTTTATCCTTCTTTTCTCCATTATTCCCCTTTTCCTTTCTCCCCCCACCCCCATCATAGTTTCCCTTTCATTTTGAAGAGTTTCTTCCTATTTCATATTATCTGTTATACATTTTGGTCCTTATTTACCCTTTCAGTTTCTCACAGCAGAGAGATAAAATGATATCTACACATGTGTGCCTGATTTATTTCACTTAAAAAAGTATAGTCTCAAGTTCCATCCATTGATCTATAAATGTCTCAAGTTTATCTTTCTTTATGGCTGAGTACTACTCCTTTATGTAAAAAATCCCCACATCTTTTTTGTCCATTCATCAGTTGATGGGCATTTGGGTTGTTTCCAAGATTTAGCTGTTACAAACTGTGCTGCTATAAACATGGGTGCACGTACATCATTGTGGTATGCTTTTAATTCTTTTGGGTAGATACCCAGCAGGGGAATAGCTGGAAATTCAATTCCAGGGCTTTATACATGTGAGGCAAGCACTCTGCCACTAAGCTAGGTTCCTAGCCCTTTGTTTTTTAAGGCAGATTACTATTCAGTGTTACAACTCTTTTATGTTATATGTGTGCATGTCATAGCTCCTAACATCCTCTGATACCAAAGTGCAGTTTGTGGATAATATATAGATAACTATCTTTCTTTTTATTCTAATACCAATATTAGGACAATCCTTATTATTATCTCTCTGTGTTGGGGAAGAAAGTGGAATGAAATGTTATTGACAGCCCTTTCTTCCATGCCACCCCCCAGGCTTCTCACAAAGAGTCCCGCATGGGTGCTATGTTAGACTCCTAAGGATTTCTGTTTTGTGTTTAAGAGGTGCCATGAATCTCCTGAAATTGTGCACAAGTCACTGTTTTGGATATGTGTGTGTGTGTGTGCGTGCTCATCTGTGCAGTTTTCTTAGAGAAAAGGTCTTTATATTTCACCTGACTTCCAAAGCACAGCATGACCTAGAAAAGATGAAGAGGAAAAGGCTGGGAGGGCCTCATTGCCCTCATGGTCCTCAGGGAGGGGAGGAGGGGAAAATCTTCCTCTAGATGCTAATGATTTTTACCTACCTCTGCACCCTCTCTCAGCTCCTAACTGGGTAAGTTTGAGCTCTTGGGGGCTGCAGGGAATGAGAAAGAACATACCAAAGGGAAAAGATTTACAGGATATAAAAGACAAGGGCAGAAAAGGAAACTTAGAGATTCCACAATTTTGCCAGTGGCCCATTGTGCACATTGCAAACAATCTGGAATTAATAGGGATGAACAATTTTATTACAAAGAATAGAGATTTTTGTAAAAATTTGTTCAGATCCTGTCCCTTTGTCCTTGCCTCCTCTCCCTTACCATCTGGTACAAGAAAGGAAAAGACAGATAAGAGTGGCTTAATATCTAGAATTTGCAAGTCTCTGAATATCCCCACCTGAGAACAGCTGCCTCCTACTGAGAAACCACTGAACCTTAAACATTTTCCACTGCATCAAAAGAAAGATGGCTGAGGTATCTATTTTTCCCTTCAAATATCAGGTGCCCACAGCAATTAGCTAATCATGTTCCTATCAGGTCAAGTTATCGGATAAGGCACTTTCATACAAGAAAAGAAGACAAATGGTTGTTAATGCTAAAGGGATATTCCACAGATAAATGAGAAAGGATTTCACCAGACCAGAGGCTCCACTGGGTTATCTTGACATCCCCAAGTAATCCACACCTTCTGCAGAGGAAACAAAGAAACTCACCTGATGGGCTGGCGAGGGAAGTGGTGCTGTGGGCACATGGGATTTTTGGTTTGTTTTTGTTTTGTTGTGATTTTTTTGTTTGTTTGTTTGGAGTTAATATTAGAATGGCCTTTAAGAAAAGATCTCCAGTTGTAAGAAATCTCAAAAAAACTCAAATCTCAAAGAATCGTAATATCTAGCTTTCAGAGCCCAGCGTATTCAATTCATCTTTGCTTAATCTGAGTCACAGCCTAAAAAATCAAATGCTTACTGTATTAAAGCAATAGTAAGGCCAAGAAAAATGACGAGGAAGTTCTAATGCTATGTGACACTTATTACAGACCCAAAACAACATCAAATTATTTTCAACTATTGACACATTAGTCTTCATAATAACAGTGTGTGGAAGGTGTATATTGAACCCTAGTTTATATGTAAGAAACTGAGATAACAACACAGGTCAGGTGACTTTCCTGAGGTTGCATAGCCGGAGAGTGGAAATACCAACTCAGGAAGCAGGCTCCCCAGCTCACAGTTTCATGTCAAGGTCATGCTTCTGGTCCTTATTTGACAGAAGAGACAATGCAACAGGCATAGTCGCACAACCTAATCCAAGGATTATCGCTGCTACTCACCGAGCTTGGCTTTGACCTAGACCTGACTGCAGATGCCTTTCCTAGTTTGAACACATTTCAAGTAAACTGCAGCTAGAATATTGCAGTTCACCCCTAGCAGGAATATTGGTCCCTGATTCTCATTCCTGAACCCAGTTAAGTAGTAAGGCTGAATCCAAGTGGACCTGAGTGTGTCTTTTGCTCTGGAAACATGACATACCTCATAGCTTGACTTCATGCTGCCTAGTTTTCCTCTGTGTCCCTGGTACATACAAGGGCAGAATCTCAGCAATAAGAGGTATAAGACATCATATTTTTACTCAGAATTGTGCAATCCTCGTAAGCCAGCTCCGCTTTCTTTTCCAGCTGTATCTTTCCATGCACTCTTGTGCATTCATTGGGCACCTACTCTGTGTGGACAGGGTGCAGCAGTGGCTGAGAGTCAGCTCTTGCCTTTGTGACACTTAAAGGCCAGAATCACAGTCAGGATCATGGAGCTCTGCTTCAGGTGCTATCATTTTTGCCATACTTTTCCTCCAGCACATGCATGTGAGCCTGTGTGCATATCTACACCTGCATGTGCACACAGATAGAACACTTCCTTTGCTTTTCTCAATCATAGCTGTTCTTGAGTCCACAGTGATTCATTTATCTTCTTTCTCTTTTGATACGGCCTCCTTGTCTCTAGCACAGTCATCTGCCTGTGTTACTAGGTTTCTTGTCATGTGCTGCTATGGAATATCCCCCAAAGGGCATGTGCTGAAGGCCTCATCCCAGCCCTTGGCACTACTGAGAGGTAGTGGAAATTTAACAGGAGAGGTCTTGTGAGCAAACTTCCAGCTGTCAGTTGTGTTCCCTTAAAGGGCATAACAGGACAAGGCCCATTCTTTTTTCTTTTCTTTTTACATCCCGGCCACAAGATGACTGGTTTTGCTCCACTACACACTCAAATCATGGCATGCTACCACTTGCCCATAGCAATGGGGCTAACCAGTCATAGACTGAAATCCTTACACTGTGAGCTCAAATAAATCTTTCTTCTTCTAAATGTATTTACCCAGGTGTTCATTACAGTCATGGAAATGGAACAACATGGAGTTCTGGTCAGGGAGTGCATCTCTGGTCTTCCCTCAAAAAGTTGTTCCTTCACGCTAGTCACTTATTATGCATTTTTGTTGTTCTCATTAAACTGGCAGCATGGTGCAATTAGGACATGTTTTAGAGTAAAGAGAGTGGAATCAACTACATCCCTACTCTAGAAGTGTAACCACGAGAAACCTCTTAATCAGTCTTCTTCCTGTCATACATGTAAGTTCTTTGCTTTTTCATGTTTTGAACACATTTCTACCAAGTAAACACTCATATCTCATCTTATTGTTTTTATTTTCTTTATACATTCAGCAAGAGCTTAGTAAAGATTTTATTTATTCTTCATAATATATTAACTGAAAGTTATGGTCCTAATACTTCTGTTTGTCTCTGATTTGCATTTAGGTATTTGTTAGCTGGGTTGCAAGAGAATCCATGGATACCTGGAAAATGCCTATAACTTCCTTAAATTGTTTGCATATTTTTTTGTGTTTCTTATTGTATTCATCATACTTTCAGAGAGGTACAAGTTCAAAAATGACAACATTAGTAAGCCTCTATCATTTTTACTTCTTAAGATGTTTTCATTTTAGATACCTTTTATTGCATCTTTAACCTGAATCAACAAGAGAGACATGTTGACAGTATAAATGTCCAGATGGGAAGCTGGTGATGAATGGCAAGGACCTTGATATTTGGATTCCCAAGTATTCAAGCCATTTTAGATGACTTTAAAAGCCTACAGCAGAAAGTGAAAGTGTTCTTAAAGACTATCATGAAGGCACATATAATATATAT
>NW_004624732.1:20647928-20743009 GCF_000247695.1 Heterocephalus glaber | reverse complement strand
TCTCTCTTAATCAGTGTTGGTTTGAAATCTACTTGATCTGCCAAGAGGATAGCTACTTCTGCTTTTTTTCGGGTTCCCGTTGCATAGAGTATTGTTTTCCACCCTTTAACTTTCAGTCTATGAGTTTCCTTTTGAATTAAGTATGTTTCTTGTATGCAACATATTGTTGGATTTTTCTTCTTGACCCATTTTGCCAGTCTATTTCTTTTGATTGGTGAATAGAGACCATTAACATTGATGGTTATACCTGATACATACTGAGTTATCATATTCATGACTTTTTGTGGGTTTCTACCCCTTTACATTTAATTTCTTGTCATGCCCAGTGGGTTCATTCTGCTGTGCTTCCTGGGGTTGTTATCCTCATTGTCTGTTCCTAGTATATTGTCTAAAATTTTTTGGAGTGCTGGTTTGGTATTATGAAGTTCCTAAGGTGCTCTTTGTCATGAATGTACCTTATTTCTCCATCAATTTTGAAAGATAGTTTTGCAGGGTACATCAATCTGGGTTGGAGGCTGTTTTCCTTTAGGGCTTGGAATGCATCACTCAAAGCTCTTCTTGCCTTGAGGGCTTGCATTGAGAAGTCTGCTGTGATTCTGATGGGTTTTCCTTTGCATGTGATTTGTTTCTTTTCTCTAACTGCTAGTAGAACTTTGTTCTTCTGTTGGCTTTCTTGAATCTTCACAATTATGTGCCTTTGTGCAGATTTTTTTGATCAAGGCTATTTGGAGTCCTATATGCCTCACTTATCTGTATGTCAAGTTCATTTCCCCTGCTTGGGAAGTTTTCTTCCTTTACTTCTGTGAACATTTTTTTTATGTCATCCTCTCTCCTGTTTCTTTTTTGACTCCAACCAGTCTTATATTATTCTTCCTTGCATCATCTAGCAGCTGCTGGATTGATTTCTCATGGTGCCTTACAATTTTAAAGCAATTTTTCTTTTCCTGGTCATTAGTTGCAATCTTATCTTCTATATCTGAAATTCTGTCCTCACATTGGCTCATTCTACTGTGTAGACTTTCCATGGAGTTTTTGATTTCCTGGAAATTTGTTTGCATGTGTTTTGTGGATCCCCTTTTTTTCCTCTGTTGGAATTCCATCATCTTCCTGAGCTCCTCTCTAGATTTATTAATCATGTCTTGCACTACGAGCACAATCTCTGTTGTTATCTGAGAAATAATTTCTGATTTCATTTTTTCCAGATCCTCTTTAGTTGCCTGTTCAGGGAGTCCAGTTGGTTGAGTATCAGAGTGTTCCATCTCCTTTCCTTTTGGGGTTGCTGTTGATGATATGGAAGTTTGGTTTTGAGACTTGTTTTACGTGTCTTCTCAGTTTAGAGGGGGGGATGGTTCTATTGACACCCACCCGGCTCACCTCCTTTGGGCTGGGAGCATTGGAATGGTGGCCTGGAAGCCGCTACCTCTGGGTTGGGAGTGGTGGAATATGGCCCGGAAGCGCCTTCCTCTGGGCTGGGAGCAGTGGAATCTCAAATATAATTTTTATTTCTTGAATGGCAAGATTCTCCAAGCTTTTTTTGCAGTAGTGTGCTAGGGAAAATCTCTAAAATGTCCATAGAACAGTGTTTCCCCCTTACTGATCATACATCTGCTTAGTATTGTTGCTCTGTAGATGTTACTTGGAGAAATACTGATTTGAGGACCTTTTGATTTATCACTGCTTCTGATGTTATGATTTCTCTTCTCTCATACCACATCCACACTCTGGATTTTGTTTTCCCTCCCTTCATCTGTCCCACAGTGGCATGCTAGGGGATAGAGTAGAGCATTTATGGCCATCAAAGAACCCTCACCTTTTTCTGGAGACAGACAATGCAGGAGATTCCAGAAGGCATAAAGCTTTACTTGTATCTCAGGAGACTAGCAGAGGATAGTGTATGTATTAAATTTAATGTTCTCACAAAGGATGACACTGTATATTTTCAGTACAACTAATGAAAAGTTTGATGTCTCATTTTGACTTCTCAATATAGAGACTTGATGTACTTCGTGCTAATGGAAAATAAAATAATGATAAAATATGCCAGCTAAAGGGCCATTTGAATTTGGATTTAAATGCAGGCTCTGTCACTCACTAGTTTGATTTTCCCTCAACTACAGTTTCCTTGTCTGTAAGATGATTGAAATACTTATGAATAAGGAGAAGGTAAAAGAAGCTAACTTTTATGTTATGCCTGTCTTAGTCCATTGGGGCTACACAGCAAAATGCTGTACTGTGTGAGGCTTTTGTTTATTTCTAACATTTCTAGAACCCGAGAAATACTAGCTCTAAGCACTAGCGGATTCTGTGTGTGTTGATGGCCTATTATATGGCTCATAGACATGAACTTCTCATTGTACCCTTACATAGTAAAGGAGCTGGGGATAAAGGGAGAGATCCCTGGGGTCTCCTTAATAAGGGCAACTGTCCCATTCATGAGGATGGCATCTTCATGTTCTAATAACCTTCCAGAGGTTCTTCATCCTAATATATCACCTTGGGGGGCTAGATTTCAATGTGACTCTAAGATGGAGGGTGGGGCAGGAATATTGAGACCTTAGACATACCTTATGCATACTGCTTAAACATCCAGTTGGTACACACTCAATGATTGACTTTCTATATTTGACTGATATTATGAAAAATAAATAATTAACTAAATTTTATTAGCTAGAGCTTAGAAAGGAAGTCATGGCCAGTGAGAGGTTGATGATGATGATAAGTACCAGCACTGCTTGGCTTCCTAGGGCTCCTTTGATCTCAGGTCCTCTGGTGGTTGTGGTTCCTACTACTCTTCCTCCTGATGTGTGACCTTGGACACACCAGCAGGAGCTGAGCAGTCTGGACACTGAGCTCTTGTAGGGTGCATGGCATAGCATTGATGAAGAATCCTGACTGAGTTTCTATTTCTCTGTATCCATCTCTCAAGTTGCAGCTTTGGTTATACTAAGCATACTCTTCTCAGGGCACTGGCAAGTATTGGAATACAATTTACAGGAGGAACCAGTAAGGAGAAAGGGGTTCTCTCCTGAATGTGTTCTGAATGCAAGAGGCACCAGCAGGACATCTGTAATACTTATCCCTGGACTGGTGGAGACTTCTGGACTGGAGAATGTTGAGCACTCATGGATAAAACCTAAAAGGGAAGTGCACATAGTCATTCATGTAACTGAACATTGTAGGTAGCTAAGGTGGAGCAGTAAATAAAGCACACACAACAGGATGTTTTCTGGTGATATTATAGCCTATGTACACATCTGCAATAGTTGGAAGGCTTAAAAATTATAGCACCTAGCTGTCCTTCCATGGCTTCTCTCAAACATGTACACAGCGTTCTTAGAAATAGAGTGCTGAGGTTTCATTGTTGCTGAGTAATGGATTCATGCAGACCTCCACCCCCTCATCCTGTACTTGGGGCTGCTGTTCACCTCTAAGGGAGCTTGTCCACATAGCAAAGGCAACTTCAGGGCAGTACCAGTCATTCTGAAAACATGGCCAACGAATGTTATCTCTAATACAGTGCTAGAAATTGTGAACTTCTAAAATGTCATATGATATGGGCCCTGATCTTAATGAAACTTCCATTTCTTGAAGAAGGTAAGTCTAATTTTTACACTAAATTATTTATTCTGTAATGGGAGCAGGAGATATGAAAATGTATCAATTTGGGGATTACATTAATTTGAGGATGGATTCCAGGCCAAATATTTGCATTTACTGTCCTAGTCCCATTTCTTCCATTAGCAAAGTGGCTAGAGTAAATATCCATTTCATAGAGTTCTGATGAAGCTCAAGTGAGATGTCTACTTTTTCTACTAGATACATAGTAGTCACTCAAAAATGTTGGAATATTTTGCTTTATTTTCTTTCCTTATGGAATTTATTTTCTCACATGAAGTAGAGAAAGATTTCTCAAACAATTTGTCTCCTTGTATACCATACACCAGTGGTGGTGAACCTATGGCAAAGGTGTTGTTTGTCTTTTAAGACAAAAGATGTTACTGTATGAGTTATTTTTTCTAAACTAAAACCTTAGGTTTAATTACACTGTTGTTGGCACTTTGCAATAAATAAGTGGGTATGAGGTTGCAGTTTGGGGACTCATCTCTAAAAGGTTCATCATCCCTGCTATAAACTGTTATTTTATAAAGTACAACAAAATGATCAGAACAGTAGAATGAAGGAAACGGAACATAGAAACAGATACTAATAACATTTTATTAATTAGATTAAACATTAATAAAATTTTGCATCCCAATTTCTATAGTTTCTTCAGTGCTTATCCTTACATTCTGCACATATCTTTTTAAGGAACTGTGGCCCATACTTGCCTACAGATCATACTTGGTAGCATGAACTGGAAGGTAAAGATGTGGTTCTTAAATTTAACTAAGAGCAGAAATTATTGGGTTACTCTATTAGATGCCTTTCCTTCAACCCCATGTTGACAAGGAGGCCAACCACATTGCCAAGTGATCATAAAATCACACATAAGGAAGTAATAATATATACACAGACATCAAGGACACTGTCAAGGGAATACATTGAGGAGACTTACCAAGAGGCAGAGCCAGATATGGTGGTGCACGCCGGTAATACCAACATTCTCAGAGGCTGAGGCAGGAGGATCACAAATTTGAGCCTAGCTTGGGTAAACTAGAAACTTAGCAAGACTCTGTCTCAAAAAATAAAAAGGAGGTTGGGTTGTAGCTCAATGTGAAGGCTTTGCGTTAAATTCTCAGAACTGCAGGGAGAGAAAAAGAAAAGAATTAGAGACAGCCTGGAGATTTATCTTATTATCTCCTTACCAAAGGTCCTGATGCCCAGAGCAGAGAGGAAATGGAAATTAATACAAGCATCGTGTAGCATACAATTTGTTGTGCTTTATAGATTTCCATTTCAAAGACTGTACTAAGTAATTATTAATCCTTTTGCTTTCTTGTGGTGGATAGAGATCATTATAGTCTGAGCTTTCACCTCTTGCTTCTCCTTGTATCTTCCAGCTCAGTTCAGCATGGTCCACATAATCTGCAGGTCGGCTCGAGCCACTCGCCACCATGCAGCATGCCAAGGTCTCGATGGCCCGGTTCTGGCTGAACTGTCTGCACTAGGTTCTCCCTCCTCACTCTGCAGTTACTTCAGTACCTTCTCTTCTAATTGCACTGAACTCCTGGCAATTCCCAAGCCTCACTTTTTCACAGCTTTCTGCCTTCCTGTGCTTGGGCCTTTTCCTTTGCTTAGCTTAGCATCCACCATTCCATGCCTGGCTGACTTCTAGTTATCCTTGAATAATTAGTTCAGAAACTCTTCCTGGCCTTTCCTCTCCCAGGCTGGGCTGGATATCCCTGCTCTATGCGCTCCCAGTGTCCTCTGTGCACCTTGACCGCTGAACTGGCCACATCATTCTGAAACCATCTGTTTGCCCTCATTTCTTATTCATCAGCAAATGCCTAATATGTGTTTGAGAACTGACCATAACTGAGTTAGCTGTCATGGCTGCCTTGAGAAGCACTGGAGAATAGACCTGCATACTGATAAGCAAAATACAAAATTTATCCTGCAAATTTGCCTGAGGCAAAGCAAAACCAAAATCATCTGATTCACTCAGCAGGAAAACAAGAAATGCATACATAATCAAGGTAATTTCTCCATGTGCTCCTTCTATTTCTTGATTCTGGTTCCCCTTTGATATCAACTGCTTATACAAGTATTTTAGATGAAGCCAGTGAAGCCCCATCCACCATCAAGATACAGGCATCCACTGTGGTTTAGGCAGAGAATTTGAGAGGTGAAACCTTCTTTAAAATAATGGGCAGAGCACTGTACTAGGTTTAGAGTAGAATTTGGCCCTCATAAATATTACCTCAACAGGCTATTAACCTGAGTCTCCATTCCTCAGCTGGAACGAACACACACACACACACACACATGCTCGCACTAATAGCCTACATCGTAGGATGATTCTGAATGGCGTGATTTATATAAACACCTTGTACTGTGTCAGGTACAATAAGTGGTAGCAATTGTGATCAGAGGTAGCTATTTATATTCTGTATAAAGCCCTGCTTAATGCCTTCCAGCTTTGTAATTTCTTACAAACTAATGTTGCATTATCAGGAAATAAAGTGTGGGAGAATAAACTCAAAGTCTTTACTAAAAGCATTTCTTTGCTCATCTCAAAGCCAGCTCTAGAAGTTAAAACAAGTATCTGATCTTAGGAAGTGTTCCTCACCCTGTCCCCAGTGATGTACTGTTTGGAAAAATCTAAGTTTTCTTCCAAATTGTGGCAGATCTTAGAAACAATGCTAAGAAATTAAGATGAAACAAAATAAAGGCAGGGAGGATGTCAAAATGATTTACTGGAGCAATGTGGCTTCATTTTGGCATTAGACAGTAGCGTAGATTAGACAAGAACTAGCTTAGTGCAGTAACAGGTCTTGGGGCATTTCAAAATAGTTTGGAGGAACACAGAGGAAGCAAATCAGAGGGCCCAAGGAACTCCTCAATTGGAGGATGAAAGAGACATATGTCCTTTGCCGTCTCCTGGCTTTTTGTCCAGATGTTTTGGCTTGGTTGTTTTTTAAACTGTGCGTTTGAGGGAGGGGCTATGTGAACATTTAGGCAGTGGGAAAAGTTAAGCTTTTTACAGGAATATGATTAGGGAAAATGAAACAATGTTAAAATATTTTTAAACCACATTAGGGTGCATTGAGGTCCCTGGGCTGCTGTAAAGGAGAAGCTAGGTCATACTTAGAAAGAAGCAATGGCCAGAATAGCCTGTGCACCCAGAGTAGCTCTCAGTATGAACACTCCTCCTCCAAATCCTGGCTCAAAGTTGCCAGAGGTTATGACTTGCATAAAAATGGAAGGGACAGACAGCATGGCAAAGAAATGAAGGCAGGCTCCTTGGGATGTTATTATTAATAAAATTCCAGCTTTATTTTTCCAGATCTTGCCCCTGGTGGCTTTGTTGTCCTGACTACTCTCCACAGCTCTGAGGGCAATGGAAACATACAACATACAACATCCTAGACTTTCCTGCTGCTACTTAAATTGCTCCCCTTCACCTACCCTGGTTAAAAGAAATACATGTATGTGCCTTTTCTGTTTTCTTCCTGTGGCAGCCCAATATTTGTCCCTTGCTTGGTAAAGGTCATCCTGCCATGCAGACAGAGGCTCTTCTAGTTACACATAGAACAGCTTTCCCTTTTCATGTTGATGGACTTCCTAAAATTATGTCGTTATAAGATATTATGGACTGAAACCAAATAGGTGAGAGTATGGGATCTGAACCATCTGCCTCTTACCTAGGTGATCTTGGCCAGAACAGGAAAATTATCCACCTTTATCAGCATGTAAGTTTTAGACTTAGTGAATGTAAATCTCTTTCCAACACAGAAAAAGAGCCAGTGATATTCCTCTTCCTTGACATTATGGAATGCAGCTGGATGTGAAAAACTACACATCTAAGAAAGGAGGCATAGTACATTCAAAATGGTGATTTTTAGCTTTTAAAACTGTTGGCAAAGGATGGAGTCCAACAGCTTCCCTGAGAGTGGAGTTCTTTTGGGAGTCAAGAGTCATCTAACTCTACTCTCCCATAACCACCAGGAGTATCCATCTCTTAACCTTTACCTTCTTCCAAATCCTAATGCTAACTCACAGCCTTTGGATATTGCTTGTCATCCTCTTAGAAATCTCTTCTTATTCCTCTCTACCAGTCAACATTCTGTTCACTTTTTACAGATGAAGCCAACCCTCATGTCCTTTATGACTCCTTCCCAGGATGTTCTAAACTAGCAATTCCTAAGCAGTGGTGTTTAGGTTTTGCTAAGTTGCTGAGAGTTGCCTAGCATGGAAGGAGAGTGCCCCATGTCTTTGTCCCCAATCTGAGTGGACAATTTAAACTGACCAGCCATGTTTCTATAGGGCTTGGTCATGGGCCACTCCAACATCCTCTAAAGAGCTATCCTAAGTTCCGTTTTATTTTACTGAAATTTCTGTTTCACCAGCAGACCCCATTATTCTCAGCATATGCCACTTTACATTGTTCAGAAAATCAAAGTCATCTGCCTGGCAGGGCTTTACTAAACTCACCCTTTCTCCATCTAACAACATACTTGTTCCTATCTGATTCCTTCTTCCCCATCCCCACGGCAACTGCCATTTTCAGAAATTTCCCCATGACTGTAAAAGTATAAGCCCTACACTTGACTCCCTTGCCCTCTCCGCTGGTTCTTTCTTCTTTTAACTGAAGCATGATTTTTTCTTCCCTTTCCCAGTTTCATCGTCTCTTTATTTCATGTTGCATTTCCTTTACTTTCAGGGACAAGGTTCTAGAAAGAACCACTGACAAACACTCTACCTCCACTCTCCACTCTACCTCCTCCTAGTGACTCTTACAAATTCACTGAAATTTCTTTCCACCAAGTTTCTAGAAAGGCAGCCCATGATAAAGGAAAAGGACATAAGCTTCAAGGTTAGGTAGAAGTCAGCCTAAACACAGACCTGCTTCTGACTGTGAACTGGGATAATTTAAGAAATCCCTTTCATGTTTCAGCACCTTTTTCTAGAACTGGAGTAACTTTGCCTGCCATGGCAGCAGCCATGGAAAGACTGTGACAGGATGGCACACAAAATGAAACAGCCCTCATTGGATACTTTGAGTTGCCACAAATCTGGAACCCCAGTAGTATTTTGTGTGGTAGACATGTATCACCTTCTCAGAATTCACCTTGCTCTTGCCTTCAGGTATACCACTTTTTTCTTGTTTTCCTCCTGTCCTTTTTTATATCCCTGTTTAATTTTTTTCCAAGTTTTTATCTTTTTATCAAAAGCCATGTTATCCAAAATTCTATTGTTGTATTTGTTTCCTTTGCTTTCTAGGGTTATTCAATTAGACTCGAACATCAGCTATCATTAATTGACTAGGAATTCCTCCATTCCTGTGTCTAATACTTCTCTCAAGCTGAGCTGCACTGACTGATACTGCAGTGTAGAGGCAACACAGGCACTAGTTAAGCACCTGAGCTCATCTCTTTCTCCAAGCCAAGCCCAGATATTGTCCTGCATTTCCTTAGTACATAACAATACCATTTTCCAGAAGCTATACTTGTTTCGTTCATTTTCCTTGTCCCCTATATGTAGTAAAGTAACAAATTCATTTTTAATTCTTGCATAATCATTTCTTACTTAGATTATAACAATAATCTACTAAGTCATCAGTCTGTCTCTCTTTTGAGTTTCCAGTCCCATCTACAGTTTACCAGAATGAGCCTCTAAGTGGACCAATGTGGACAACTCTTCCAGTTGAAATCCTTTCAGTCATCCCTGACCAGTAGCATCATTTAGGATTATGACTCTGAGACTAGCCGACATAAAATCATCTGGAGAGATTGTTTTGTTTGTTTGTTTGTTTGTTTGTTTTTTTGTACCAGAGATTGAACTCAGGACCTCGCACTTTTGAAGCAGGCATAGCACTGCTGAGCTAAATCCCTGGCCTTGGATGAGATTTTTTAAAAGGCTGATTCATAGTCAGACTCTCATAGATGGCTGATTCTATGCACACTCAGATTTGAGAAGATCTAACTAAGGAATGAAGACAAAATTCTTTAAATGTTATATATGGCTTTATATAGTCTAGCTTCTAATTGTCAAGCATTCTGCCATATGACTTCTTTACCTGTCCCAAGATCTGGCCCTTCATGCTATCATCCTCTCATATTGTGTCAAAAGTCTTTCTACTTCTTTTACCTGTCATGCTTCCTTATCCTTCTAAGAATAACTGGGCCAGTCTTCTCTCCCTCAGTAAGAATTCTCTGGGGCTCTTGACTCACCACTCCTCCATTATGAATAAATCCATGTTCCAAGCTTTCATCAATTTGAGGACATCAATACTTCACACTCCATTTCCTTGTTGTTCTAAATATATTATTGAGCATCTCTCACTGTCCTAAGTATTTGTCAATTTGCCTACCTTCCTCACCATCCTAGGAACTTCCTAGCATTTAATAGGATACGTATTCCATACTAGGTGCTCAAATATTATTTTTAAATTGGGAAATTATCTCTTGTTAAATCATTGTGTCTCTAGGCTGTCTTCTATTAGGCCAATGGAACAAATCTTGTCCATCAAGAGACTTCTGAAATTCAAGTGACCTTGTATGGAAGATTTTCTTTCTCATATCCAGTCCTGCTACTTCTAAGAGAGTGATTTTTCAAGCTGCTTCCTACTGATTGCAGTCTGCCAGATATGTTTAATTGGCCTTGGACCAATTCCCTAGGTATCCTGTGATGTAAAAATTATTGTCCCATCTGATAGAATTCTTTGTTATCAGATAAGGTTTTTTTTAACCAACAAAAGTACAGTTATTATCAAAAATAAAATTGACAAAATGTTATTGAAAATTTGGCTCCTAATATATTTATTAGTTTTTTGTTTATACTTTTGATACTGAAAACAAATAATATTTTTCATAATATTAATGTATTTTTATTTATTATATTCTCTCTCTTACTTTAAGATGTAAATTTTGCCCTTACTAGTATTATGAAAATTTTCCAAAATTAGTGGACTTCTTGGGTCATTTATATTTTAAAACATATCTATAAAATACATTCCCTGCTTATTAAATCAAAGATTTTGAGGAATGAGTAAAACAACTGAAGGCCTCTAACCATATGACTATCCTCAGAAAGTCATCCTGTTTTTCTCCAAAAAAGCTGCATACTACATTGTAATGAGCACAGCTTTGAAGTCAAACTGAGCAAGGTTTTGTCCTGGTCTCTGGCCTATTAGGCAAGGGGTCATACATAAGGTATCATCTTGGATGTTCAGGGTTTCCTTCTATGAAGCTGAGATGATAATGTGAACATTGTAGGGCTGACATAGAATCAAAATATTCTAGAGAGCCTGTGTGACACTGGAGTATATTAGACATTCAGTAAATACATTTCTTGCTTTGTTTGCTTGATCTACTTTATATCATAGTGGGGAGATTTGTTTATTATAGAACCATTAGAAGGAGTTGAGAAATCACTATTCTCTTTTCTCATGCTTCTCTCAGCCTCAGTTAACTTGTCTGGCACCAATGTGAAGTTCTTCAACATCTCTTAGACTCCAAGCTTCTCAATAAGAAGCAAGTTTCTTAAGGGCAAGACCCCAGGAATGTCCATACAGAATATATGTTTCATGAAAAAAAGAGTCTGATGATCAGTTAAAAAATGTTGCCATAGCACTGTGTAAGGGAAGCAACGTTATGCTTGGAAAAATATTTTTTCTTCTCATAAATATTTTCCTTAAATGATAAGGCTAAAAGTGAAAATGCTTCAGATCTTTTTGATTCTAATAGTTTGTGATTTATAAGATCTTTGCTGTAGTTGGCCGATGTGCATAACCTCTAAGGCTTGATACATATGAGTAGTTCAAGGAGAAAATTATTCTACTGTCTCTGTAGTAGCCCCTTTACCTCTCCAGGCCTTGCTACTTTGGAATTGATGACTCAGCAGAGCACAAAGTGGAATTAAAAGCTGAGAGGTGCTCATATCTCCTTGCTGTACCAGAAATCCATCCACCATGAAGACATCTGTCATGATTAATCAGGCTAACCAATTCTCAATAAAGAAAGCATGAGTGGATTTGTTTTGCTGGAAAGAACTCCCCTGATCACATTAATCTGGAAGGCAGCTGTAGGTGACAGTGTACCAGGTGAAAACAGATTGGGAGGCCTGGGAAATTATTCAGATGCTCATGGCTAGCTCCTCCTGCAATCCACAGGAAAGCCTATACTTACATCCAAGAAGCAGAGCTATAAAACATTCCTTTCAGAAACTATAACCTCAAGTAATTGAAAACCTGAGCTTCAAGTGGTCCATTGCTGCTCACACTTCTGCATATATCTGCTTTACAGACACACAGGTGTGGAAGGGCCTGCATGGATGTACAAAGAGCATGGGATTTGACACTGGGCAGGCTTTAGTTTGAACCCTATATCTGCCACTTATAATCTCAGTTTCTAAACCTATAAAATAGAAACTATGTATCAGCCACACTCCACAGATTTATAAGGAACAGAGAGAATGATTATACTTGGTTGATAGGTCATATCTAGATACCTACATGTCATTGAATGAATATTTAAAAGTTCTTTACAACACTTATCTGCCGCATAATCTTACAAAGTCAGATTTCCATCATAGTTGTTTTGCTGCCATTGTTAAAGAAAGGAAGCTACTTGTTTAAAATCCAATGCTCCAGTTAAGAACTGACTTCATAAGCACTAAATTCAGATAAAATATATATCAGGGACTGTGTTTTATTTCTATAAATTAATATACAAACACATCATTTGAGTGGTCTTCTCAAGGGCTTCACCTGTGAAAAAGTAAAATATGATGACAAAAGATATAAGGTCAGGTTCACTAGGGGCAAGAAAGGAAGCCCTAGACACCTGGAGACTTTCATCACTGGTGAAGCGATGATAGACATATTAGTATTCACTTCCCCTGGAGTTTGGAATCACAGCCTTGCTTGGACAGGTCTGTGTGGTGTCTGTGTGGTATGTGGGTCTTCACACCTCCAAAGTCTGAGTTCACCAAGGAAGGAAAAATTTCCTCTTTATTCCTATACTATCGGTGTCTGAATAAGACCCAGCACAGAGTAAGCTGTCTATAAATATTTGTTATGTTGGTCAGAGATGATTCCATAGAGGAAGATACCAGCAGAGATCTGAGGTCCTTTGTTCACTTTAGAAAGTGAAAACCACGGGTGAACATAGTATTCCTAAGAGACTGCAGCAAAAGATTTTCCTCTGGAAACTTGTAGATTGTTTCCTTCAGATTCATTTTTATCCAGTTTCTTCTGACATTAGTTAGTATCACGAAAGTTTCCCTAAGCCAAAGACTTAAAGTCTAAATTTTTCCTTTTGTAAATCAAGGCCTTTTGAACCTGGCTTTCTAGCTTTCTCCTTTTAGCCACATATATTTACCACACTTTCTTCCAGCATCCTGGTGTCTGTGTATCTGCTTGCTCCCACGTGCCTACAGCTCCTGTTTTATCCCACTCTCTTCCCTTTGTGCAGCATGGATTCATCCCATGGCACCTGGCTCAGCCTCACCAGATCCTTCTCTCATGAGAGCCGGCATTATTGTCTTCTCTACTCTCCTCTGTCCCCCATGCTCTTTAACATCTCCTTAACTGATTGTTCCACTCACTGACTCAGGCTCATGAGCCATACCTGTCCTGATAGACTGGAAACAAATAATGCCCATCTGTGGAACTGTGGGGAAGATTATGGGCAGTAATGAGTGAGGGGAAGATAAGCTCCATAAATAAGTCTGACCCCTCCTTTCCTTCCCTAAGACTTTATGTAGCCTTTGAATAATCCAGACTTTGGAGATTATTTATTGCAACATACATAAAGAAGTATGGTCTACATCAACGCTTCATACAATCCATTACATTTTAGAGGACATAGAAAAATAAAATATCATCTCGATCCTACATGTAAAGGAAGAAGGCAGCTCGTGGTTATAAGTGACTGGCCAAGGCTTGGTTTCTTCTTTCTGCTCAAGAACTGAGACTATCAATGTCTCCTCGGTTTGTCTGTGACACACTGACTATTCATCTGGGTTGCTACATACATTATCTCCCTCCAGCTCTGCCATGGGGAATGCTGGGGTTAACTTACTTTGTCTGTGACCCAGAGTCTTTGTCTTGCTTTGCCTTTCTTAAACAATTCTGGAATACAAGTCTTAACTTTTCTGCTTGTGGAAAATGTTCCCTATGTGAAAAATGACTGAGAGGCTCTCAAAGTGCGTACCTCTTACTCCTTCTGGAGTTTGGAATTACAGAATCCCACAGCTGCTCCAGAACTCACAGTTACTCCAGAATAGTGCTACGGATCAAGTCTGTCACAGGTCTTACTGAGCTAAAATCCAGGTGTCAATACAGAGACATTGCTTTGTGAGGCTCTAGAGGAGGATAGGTTTTCTTCCTTTTCCAGACTCTAGAGTTCATTTTCCTCCGCTCTTGAGGACTTCCCCCACATCAAAGGCAGCAACACTGAAGTGAGTCCCGTTTGCAGTCATCTGTCCGGTCTGGTTCTTTTCCTTCTGTCTTTAAGGACTCTTGCAATTATATTGGCCTCACCTAGAAAACCTGGGAGAGTATCATTTCAAGGTCACCTGATTATCAATTTAATTGCATTTACAACTTTAATTTCTGATCACCATGCATTTTAATGTATTCACAGGTCCCAAGTAGTGTAATTTTGGTGATCATTGTTCTGCCTAATACATAAAAGAGCTATGAAGTATATCCACCTATTAAATTATGTAATGTACTTACGTGTTATGCACAGTACATTATAAATAATAAGTACTTAATGGATATGGCTTTATTATTATCAATGTGTGCTTCTGTCATTAATTTTATCTAGATTGTGTATTGCAAGCAAAATACAGCATGGTTGCTCTTATAATCTACAGGGCCTAAGTTAAGCCATTAAGAAAAACGTGAGATAAAACATAGCAAGGAAGCTGGTAATGCAAACAATAGTGACTGAGTTCCCCTGAGTGCTTTCACTCTCTAGGTAATGTCTTTAACACTGAATATATATCGATTTGAAGAATCTTAAGGCATAAGTATAATTATTATCCTCTCAGCATATACAACGAGGAGACACAGGGAAGTGTAGTAGTTTACTCAGTCTTACAACTGAATTTCAATTAACACAGGTTGTCTTTTAAAGACAACTGTACTAATGAATGGATAAATGAGCAAAAGAATGGAGGAATGAAGGAATGCACAGAAGTGTCCCCAAAATAATGCCATTGTCTTTTTGAGACTGGTGAAGATCAAGACCAAATGTGAACAGTTCTACGCATCTTCACATTATTGGCAGAACATGTATGTTCTAGAGAAAAAAAGTCATTCTTGGAGATTCAGTAATATACTTAAGGGAAAATGGAACTTTTCAGTCACATTTCCTCAAGTCACATAAGAAATTAGTCTCTCAAATCCATGATTTTTTATCTGAAGACTTGAAGCTGGGCTAACAGAAAAGTTAAACTTTACAGAGTTTCCAGTGGGTTCCAATGGAAGAAAAGCATGCAGATAGATCAGGTTGACCCAACAGTTTATGTACTCAACTGTTGTCAGGTCAGACCTTTTCTGAGTGGACCCAGGAGAGGTTTGGGCTGCCAGTGCTACTGTTGCCTGCACTCACCAAGATATGGATACACTTCCACTCACAGACTTTGCCTGGAAATCTTGAGCTGCCTGCACTAGGAACAGACACTCTCAAAGGCCAGGGAAACCCAGAGTAAAATATTGTAGCTGTGACTCTTCTGAGCTCTTCCCTGACAGTGCCCTAGTCCTTAATATTCACTTTATTTTTACATTTCCCTTTCAAATGTATAAAAGTGTTTCTAAATCAGAGAAGCATTCATCACTTAATATACCTTTTTTTTCATCTGCACAAATCATTCAAAATTTAATTTTGTTTGTGACTGAGGTTTCGATAATCCTTTTAGGTTATATTTGATTGCTAACTAGTTTTCATTGCTTTGCTTTTTCCGATAGAAGCTACTCTGACCCTTATAAAGAAAACAAAGAGGATAAAATTCCACTGGCCCTAAATTTAAGAGAAAAAGCAAGCAAGGGGGTCATGGGTTTTGGAAAGGTTCATTCATCAATCCTCATATCTAGAATGCATGCTACTGGCTGTGAGAAGACCCTGGGGAGGATGTTATGCTGGGTCCTTTCCTCTTCTAGATAACAGTGCTAAAAACATAAAGGTGTAAGACACCATGGCTATAAGATTTTTTGTTAGTCTATAACTCTAAGATATAAATAAACTGGATGACAAGTTAGGAAAAAAAGTAGAGGAGTTCAATAACTAACTGAAGCCTATCCAAATAAATAACAGCAAAATTAGGTTTAAACCTTAATTCCTAAATTCAGCCTCCCCACTGTATGTAGATGAGCTCCTTCTTCTGCTGAGTTTAGACCTTAACTAGGCACACTGTTTCTAGATCAAGCATGTGGAAAAACTGAAAGCCATCCCCACCCTGTCCTGTGCCCTCAATGTGTGAATATGCCCCGCCTTCTGTGAGGTTCCCTAATTACCCATCACTCATAGACTGCTGGAACCCCATGTGGTTATCCTTCCCTCACTGAAGTAAATGTTGTATCTTTCCAACACAGAGTAGTTGCTCAACAAATGCTTTCTGTGGCATATAAAGGTATCTCTTAGTGATGACACAATTAATGATGAAGTGGTGCTCACAGCTTTAAATCTAGAGGTGAACAATATTTTAGATTGTCTATGAGAAGAAAGCTTATTGCTCTATCAGGACCATCAAGTAGGGCACACACTCAAAAAATCTCACTGTGATTCTTCTAGTGTTTTGGTTTTGCCTGCTGCTATTGTTTGTCTGTTTGTTTTTAAAAAGTAAACTCACAGAGGTTTCTTTTGGCACTTTCCCATGGAGGGTACAACACACACACACACACACACACACACACACACACACACACACACAAAGAGGCATATTTTTCCAGTCCAGGAGATTGACCCCAGGGAGCTCTATCACTTAGCTAGAGGTACAAATCCATCCTTTAAATTTATTTCTTAGTTTGAAGCAGGGTCTCACTAATTTTCCCAAGCTGGTCTCAAACTTGCAATTTTCCTACTTCAGCCTGCTGAGTAGCTGGGATTACATACATGTACCACAGCCCTAGTGAACAAGTTCATTCAAATTTCTACAATGGTAGCAGAATCTCTGGATAAATGTGTCATAGCTACTCAACTGAGAATCTGTCTAGTTACGAAGCACTAAAATTTTAAGAATAGGACATGTATATTGATATTGGAGAGGTCATGTTTATTTACATATTTGCTTGCTATGATTTGCTTGTTTTCTTGCCTGTAATGGTTTTTCCTTTAGTCTTTATCTTTCCCTTAGTCTTTAGTCTTCCTCTTTAGTCTTTAGTCTTTCCCTTTAGCCTGTAATGATTTTCCTCTTGTCTTTGAGGCTGTCATAGGAAGAAGATCAACAGAAACTTGGAGGAGGTAATATTTTGTTTTTAACTGCCCACAGGTTCTGAAAAAAAAAGTGATATATCCAAACTGGAGTTGAAAATATGAATTTATGAACTACTAAAATTTGAAGGGGGTCATTTAATGCTTGGAGTTAGAAAAAAGTTTTAATTTCCAGTTTTCACACACTTAGTATCTCACTTTCATTTTCTATAAAATGAGTAATGTACATAATTTCTAAGATTCCTCATAATTTTGATGCTCTATGATTCCAAATTTGACAATTCTGATTTAAATAATTCCAAAGGTATTTGCTGGAAGCTTTTCAAGTGAGCGGTGCCAATTGTAAAATAAGAAAGTCCTGTCCTACAAAGTGGGGGGATTAGGATGTGTTATGTATATGTACAAGTGCCCCATGGTGAATGTGATCATTGTGCACTGCAACTGTGTACTAATAAAAATTAAAAAAAAAATAAAATATAAAAGACATGGAGGATATAAAAAATAAATGAGAATCATGAAAGTACATAGATTGTGTTTGATATGTAGTACTCAGCACATATTTCTTATATCATATTTAGCAAATAGTTCTAAAGACTTTCTATATGCCATACACTATAATAAGTGCCTAAAATATACAGAAAAAAAGGTACAAAGTTTCTCCCCAGGAATTAAACTGTTCCCATCTTCATTAGGATGAACATGGAGTTGGAGTAATAGAAAAATGGTGCCATGATGGCAGGGAATAAATATGAAGTCCTCCATCCTAAGTCATTAACTTAAGGCAAGAAACTTAATTTAATTGATTTTGTTGCCCTTGGAGAATATGGAAAAAAATTTATGTCAGACTTCAGGAAGCCCATAGGAACAATAGATTTCAGGGGTAGTTCATTGAGTCACTCTCGCATGTCCTCAGGTTTCTTTCAATAACGCTCTGCTTTCCCGAAGTACCAGTTTCATCCTAAGTCTGGTTCTATTTGGGTTCATAAAATAGTTACCTGCAACAGTAGAAGCAACATATTTCCTTATTATTTCCAGAGACAGAAAGAACCTAACCTTTCATTTTCACAAAAGTATAGATGTTGTTTTGTAGCTCATTGGCCCAAATGGATATAAGCTTCACCATCTACCAGCAAATCTCTAGCACTAGATAAGGAAAAAAATCAGAAGGGGGTCATTTAACACTTGGAGTTAGAAAATGAGAGGTCAGGTTCTTTCTTAAATCAAGGTTTCTTTTAAATAGAGAAGAAAGAATAAAAGGATAGTAAGATTGTGAAATAAGTCCATCAGTTGTAGAGTTACTACCATTTATTTTCAAGCATGGTGAGAGCAGTCCAGGCAGGACCCATAGTTTTATTTGTCTCACTCACTGTTTCTAAACAATAACAAATCTCTTCAGTCTTGTGGCCTTTATCCTCATTGCATGATTTGCTCTATTTCTTTTGACACCATCTAATTCCAAGCTACCATCTTTCATGCCAGGATCACTCCTGCACATCTCTAATTCTTCTGCTGAGTCCACTCATTCTTCTGTTTTATTTTTGGCCACACAAATTTAATATTATAACTTCTTCACTTAAAGAACATCTTCAGTGGTAGTTCAGTGAACTTTGATAGAGTCAAAATTATATAAGATGACTTATGAAGATACCAGTCATCAGACTTGTGTCTACAGTCTCCCATGTTCACTGCTATACCCTTCTATGACCAAACTTTGGGCTTCTGCCATTCTGAACCTCCTTAAAATCATAAAGATGCACATGTTTCCCCCCATATCTAAGGACCTTCATACACGATTTCACATTGCCTCCATAACCATTCCCTCATGTGAGTCAGACTTCTGGTACCCTTCAGATTTTTTTTTAGCAATAATATCAATTCCTGCAGGAAGTCTCTTTCACCATACTATAGATTGCTCACCACTGCTAGAGCCACCTACAATGCTCTGGGTTCACTTTATCTCACAGTAGTACTCAACCTATCCCACTATCCTATATTATTTACTTCACTATCTTTCTTCATGTTCTTCTCTGTGGTGATCACTATTGTAATCCTCTGCTGTCCATCTATACCAGTGCTCTGCACTTATTGAGGAGCCCAGTCATATGATGCTATAGAAAATCAGGCAGACCACCCTTACCCAGAAGCCAGGATCAGGCAGGCACTAACACTGCTGCTGTAGGTGATTAAAGGTGCTAAAGGTGCTGCTAAAGCAGTTATTGAAAGTCCTATCCTCTAAAAGATATAATGGATGATGTGAAATAGGAAGAAAAGGGGCAAAGGGGAGGGGGAAGAGGGAAGGATAGGGAAAAAGAAAGAAAGGAATGGAATTAATATGAGAAAAATAAAAAAATGGAAACAGTCTTTGTAGATAGGGAGGGGTGGAGGGGTTGAAGGGAGGGCAGGGGAAGGGGGAAAAATAAGAACCAAGATGGATTATGTAAAGGTGCAAATTTCCAATGATGAATGTCATTATATTGTATACCTAAAATGTACCAATAAAATTAATTAAAAAAAAGAAAGTCCTATCCTAAGATTGAGCAAATGAATTGCCAGGGATTGAACTAGAAGATAAAAAAAGCTGCTAAACATCTCTAACACTTGAAGGTATACACACATTGCACTGATGCAATCACCGCTTCAGAACCTGAGGTACATAGTTCATGTTGACCTATTCCACTTTGTCCTGCCTTGTCTCTGTAAGATGCAAAGATAATTTATTCAACCTAATTATGTGGGTAGAAAGAACAGCAGTGGAGTCGGGGTGTCAGCAGGGAAATGAATGAGTCATACTGAGATAAGGGCAGATACCAGATGTACTACCTTCAACCTCAGGTACTTTGGTCCAGCCTCCCCATCCTCCCGGGTGTCTGTCTCCACGCCTTCGAAGTGGAACTGATATTCTTTGAAGAGTGGTACACATGCAGATTTTTTAAAATGTAGAACAGCAGCTATAAGGACCCCACAAGGAAACTTGTCATAAACATAACACAAAGGCTCCTAATTTCAGAAACTAGAAGAAATGCAGTGTCCGCCAACAGAAGCAGGAATGCAAGTGCTGAGCAAGAGCCACCTGCTCTCATGTTTTGTGTTCTCAGTTTACCATGGTGGAGGTACAATCCCCAAATGAGATGACTCAGATTCTAAAAAGTGAAGAATCCAATTTAGTTCACAGTATTGATACTAATGTTAGTCTCTGTCTGGAGGTTTATCGGCTTATAGTCCATCTGCTTTATAAAGCTAAAACAGGATGATGTATGCACAGTCTGGTTTTGGTTTCAAATCGAGAAATACTTTGCAAAGCTATTAACAGTAAGTGGATATGCTCTCGAGGTAAAATATGGAAGCAGACAAAGCAGCAAATGCATGAGACCTCTCTGTAGCAGCCTGCCTCAGTGCTTAGGTCCAGGAAATCTCTGCTCAGTTGGCAAAGGGTATCACTAGGCTGGCTTCTGTGACAGTGTGTGGGTTAGTGGGTGGGGTACAACATGAGGGAGAAAACTTTACTTCCCTACTCCCGGGATAGCATGATGAATACCCTATTCTCATACTCCAGAATATTTCTTTGAAATCCAAAGGATTTCATGTTAGACTTGAGCAGAATAAAAGCTAAGGTTACTGTTTTAAAATTATATTTTTGCTCAAAATTAAAGGAGCCTTCACTTCACATTGTAATATTTGGAATTTAGGGTTGCATATTTAAACTAGAGATGACTTTTTTTCCCTTCTGAAAGCTGTTACTAATTTAATGACATCCTGTTTGATTGAAGATGTCTGAGCATTGACATTGTGCTTAGGACTTTGATATGGAGGCATATCAGCTGATCAGAGCTCTCAGATCCTTTCTCTTGTGTTATTTTTATATCCTGAATATGCTTCTAATTGGCACTGAGCCCAGATAATTTTTAATAAAAAATACTTTTATTGTTGCCTTATTATTAAAAAACTAGGACATTTGAAAACAAAATAAATATTAAAATAGACAAAGCCAGCACCTAGGGAAAGCTATAAACAATACCTTAGACCATGTATTTTCTGATCATTTTTATGCACTGTAAATATTATTTAATGATGCTATCTTTTAAATATTTCTGTATATATGAATCTCTAGAGCAATGCTTATCTCCAGTCAGTGTTTACAATCCTATTTTTAAAAAACAAATAGTATTCCACAATAGAATCATGATGCTGTTTTTTATCAAATCCCAAAATTTTAAGGATTATATTGTGTGCTGTACCCATTTTGTTTGCCTGTTTGTTTAGTCCATAAATACCCAGAGTATACCAAGCTCATCCTATTCCAACCTGTGTCTTAAATAGCTTAGTCTTAGTCATTCACTAAGTATTTGTGGATTTGGATTAATCAAACGGCCAAAAAGATACATGGGCTATAGTGAAGTATATAGGAGTATAGAGTCTTAGTTTCCTATGACTTCTATGATAGTTTACCACTCACGCAGTGGCTTGAGAGACAGAAATGTATTCTCTCATGGTTCTGGGGGCCAGAAGTCAGAGATTAGTACTACTCGGTTGAAACCAAGATGCTGGCAAAGACATGCCTGCAGTGAAGCCCCCAAAGGATTTCACACCTTGCATCTCTGATCTCTGGAGGCTGCCAGCCTTCCCTGACCTTTGGTCATACCACACCACTCCCTGCCTCTGTGGTCACTTTGCCACCTCTTCTTCAGGGTTTAAGATTTGCTGTGACTCCTGCTCACAAGGTGAATATGATTGCATG
Source organism: Heterocephalus glaber (assembly GCF_000247695.1). The sequence continues at coordinate 20,721,232 of NW_004624732.1, read as the reverse complement.
CAGCCACCACCCACATAATCCAAGATAATCTCATCTCAGCATCCTGAAATTAATTGCATCTGCAAAGACCCATTTTGCCATATAAAGTAAATTTATAGGCTCAAGTAGTACATGGGCAGCTGTTATTGGTGGAATTGGCTCGTATTTTCAGCTAACTACTAAGAGTACATTAATTCAACAACAGGATTTAATCATAGAATGATGGTTTTAGAGAAGGTATCAAGTAAAATGAGTGGAGGTAGAGATTGTTATTCAAAGCATCATTTTCTGGATGAGGCTTCGAGGGTTGTTGAAGTGAGGATTGCTGTTTCTTATAGTTCGATTTAAATCTCAGTGACTGAATATATCTTAATTTATCACTTGCATTATTTAGAATAACAATCTTACATTTACATTTTTTAATTTTATTGTTTGATTAGCATAATAATTGTATTTATAATGAGAATAAGTATCATGTTTCAATGTATGCATACAAGGTGCACTGATTAAATCAGTTATTAGCATTTCCATCTTCTTATCATGACTTTATATTTGGAGCCCACTCAATCTTTATATAATAGCTTATTGGGAACTGCAGTTCTCACACTGGGGATAGTGTGGGCAGAGAAAAGCAGTCCCATGGTATATAACTGGGGAAAGTGAGAGAAATAAAAAATAAAAACAAAAAGGAAGCAAGCTGCAGACACCCAAGATGAAGTCCAGAAACTTCAGTCCCCTCCCCTGGACACTGAGCAGTCTTCATGGGTGTGGATCCCAGGGACTTTTAAACAGGGGTGACTCACTTGTGACCTCTGTGTCTCAGTGGAGAATGGGGAATGGTTATACAGGATTGATAAACCCCTAAACATCATGAATAATGTCTCCCACAATTATCTTGGCACCAGATCTACTGCTAATAATACTTTATTGGCAAAATTGTTATTATTTTATAGAGCCATCAATATTCCTCATATTGCTACTATTATACCTAAGCTTCCTTCACTGTGAGCAAACTACAATGCTATACACTTTACATCCACTTTACATCATTTTTCTTGTTCATTTTCAAGCCAATGTAGGCAGTTCTCCCTCTGTCTGTGGAAGCTGAGATTGCACAAAGCAAACTCAATAACCCATGTGAAAAAACGCAATTGTTCTATAACTTTTAAAAGTGGATGTCTGATACAAAACACTTTCTTACAGTTGATGAGTATGAATGCATAGGATAATAAAAAACTAGTAAAATGAGTATGTAGTTAGTACACATTAAACATGTTAGAAACACTGAAAATTAAAATGTTTTCTTTGTAAAAATCATATCTGAATTTGCTTGAACAATGCTTGCCATCTTTGTGTGGCACAATTTACAGTACAAACCAGCATCTTTTCTGAGCCTTGATGAATTGTCATACTCTTTTCTGAGTTGAGGTCATCTGCTAACATTTTACCTTTTGTAATTCAATGTCATGAAATATTCATGAGGATCCTTTTCATGTGAAGTTTTTAGCCAATGTCGATAACTCTAAGACGTCTTCAGCTTTTTCATTTCAACCACTTTTCTTTATTTCTCTTGTTAAGTTCATCCTTCTGAGTCCTTATTGCTGGGTGTTTAGTCTAGCATAGCAGTGATGGTACCATCCCCAAGATCAGCTGTTTGTTCAATCATTCCATTTGCCTTCAGTCTGAATTTTTTCCCAGTAGTATGACTTCTGATTTCTTTGTTGCACATTCTTCTTTGTTTCCCAGTTAGTTTTATTGATTATCAAGTTTTGTAATATACTCACACACCCTGACCAATTCTGAAGAGACTTTGGAAAGGTTATGTGATTGGCCACTGACCACGCATTGCATCTTTTATTTCCATGGTAATTTTGGATGTTAGCAGCAAAGTTTGCAATTCACAGTTAATATAGTAACTGAAATTCAAATTGTATTTGAAAGTGGTAAAGCCTGAACTGCAATTTAGGTACCTGCACTCCAGGTATCATAGTTCACCCTTTACTTGCCTTGCCTTTGAGCTGCGTCTCAACCTCTGAATGCTGATCTCAGCTAGCCATACTTCTTAGAGAGGAAAGTACATTCATTGTACAGCTGCTCTAGTTAAGCTAGGACCATACCGTTTGCTAATTCCAGAGCATGAAGCTTCCCTTTTTTTTTTTTTTTTTTTTTTGAGATTTGTTTTGGTTTTTTTTTGAGCCTGTTTTCAAAGACCATGGTTTGAACCAATGGTGAGGCATTAGAAGAGTGTTCACATCAGCAGCTTTGTTTTTGCTGTCTTTGATCCCCTGATTGTAGGGACTTGGTTGAGAACTTCAACTTTTCCTTTCTTTTCTTCCCTCAGTGAATCAACTTGGCCCCTCTCTCAACTCCTTTTCTGATCTAGGCTGCTTTTGGAAATGCAGTTTTAGTGCTGTTAAAGTTTCCCCTCACTAACCTCTGCCAGCAGAACAGGCCTGTTTGCAGCCACTTCCCTTCATGGAAAACTCTTTTGCTTTTGTACATTTTTGGGAGAGTGTGCCAGCCCTCATTCTCTGAGGCATGAAATAACCGAGTGTGCAGGACTAGAATGGCATAGGAGCATACAAAATAGCTGACAAGAGGGAATGCAGGTAAAGCTGTCTCTTTAGGGCCAGGTAGATAGCATATACTCTTTCCATAGTACTAATTTGACCAATGTCCATAAAGACTAACAAACTGAAGTGATCACAGTTTAGAAAGAAATTAGTGATTGTTCTAAAATGGTGATGCTGAGTTGGAGTCAGAGATATGAAGAAGAAACTGCCCAGATACAAGACCAGGCATGGCCTGTGAAGCTGATTCCATCATCTAAGAACGGTTCAGGGCAAGGCCGAGTATGGATGAGGAATGAACCATAATTAATGGAAAGTTGTAGGCACATACAGGGCAAGGAGAACTGTCCTAAAATTAGAAATTGGACGAGTGAGACATGGGGACATGTGCAGTTATACAAAGTGCTTTTAATTTATGTATTTATTTACAGAATCCAGGTGTTTTTGTCTTTTAATATCTGTGCTCCAGTCATTGTTCTGAGTAAAAGCCACAGAACGACTGATTCACTGCACTGTGAGAAACATGGTTCCAAATGGGTCTTCAAATGTTCCCTTCCATTTGACAGAACTGTGACCAGAATTGATGTCCTTCTTTGGGAAGACAGCCTGAGCAATAGATTGTCTCCCTAAGTGGAGCAGTGTGCTAAACCAGCGACATTCCTCCAGATGCACACTTCACCTCTAGCTTCCTGCGTTTGTTTTGTCACAACCTACTGAGGCCATGGTCATGTCTGATACACTAAGTTCAGAGGCAAGGAAGAGGGGAGCTCTGCCCCCTACTGCTCATGCCCAGAACTTTAACCTTCTTTTTACCCAGAGCCAGACTTTGAACCTCACCCCCCCCTTATCCTGGAGCTTTCTTTTTAAAAAAAATTTAAATAACTTTATTATCAAACACACACACATACAAAAATTAAAACCATTCAAAGAAGAACAATGCAAGGAGAAAAAACTAGAATAATATTCAAATATAGTAGAACTCAACCAAAACAGAAGTGAAAAGCACTTAAACATTTTTCCATATAACTTAAAAAAGCATCTCAAGCACCAACAAGACACCAGGGGATGTGATTTGTTTCAGAAAGATCCCCAAAACCAACACTGAACAAAGAGTGGTCTGGAAAAAAACTCCAGTTAGCTAGCAGACTCCACATAGGCCAAGCTTCTCCCTAATTTAAATTTTGATACAGTCATATGACACGTGATGGAAACACAATCCGAGAAATATGTTATTAGGCCATTTCATCTGTGTGTATCCTTAATTATACTTTCAGTTTCTCACACTAGAAAAACTATTCAGTATTTACATGTGTGTCCTATTTATTTCACTTAAGAGGATGGCCTCAATATGCCTCCATTTAGCTATAAATGACTATTTTCTCATTCTTTATGGCTGAGTAGTACTCCATTTTATAAAAAAAAAAACATCTTCTTTATCCAGCTTCCAGTTAATGGGCACTTGGGCTGTTTCCAAGCTTCCACTATTATTATTCTGGAGCTTTCTGTCTGCATGCTCCTCCTGGAACTCTTCTTTTATGATTAAACTGATGAATGAATAAGATTTAGGCCTCTGACATTAGCTTAGAGAAAATAAGTAGAATCAGAAAAGATTCTCTCAAGTTTTTAATACAATCTGACTTGAATCACCTTTTGGAATTTAAGAGTCTGATCCTGCTCGATAGACGTTCACACTTGGAACTGTCCCTTTGGGCAAGATCGCTGTAAGAGCCACAGAACACAATGAGGGCATGTGGACATTGTTCTCCATTTTTTTATTAAACCTATTCCAGGGCTACATGGTGGGCTTGAAGAAGCAGTGACAGTTGAGTCACATGCATTATTTATTGAGTTAAATTAAACAGTACACAGTGACTCCAAAAAGAAAGTACAGTAAGTCCCCAACTTATGAACATTTGTGAACTTTCACAGATAGGAATGGAGGACCTCCTGTTATGAACATTCATAGATGTGAATAAGTCATGGAAGTAGCTCATCTGTCTGCTGGAGATTGTCACAGTTGTGCTGCTGTGTGCTTCCTGTAAAGTGCTCAATCAGAGACGAGGATGTACAGAAGAAAGAGGAAAAGCAGTGGTAATGTGGAGGGGACTTCCAGGAAGCATAAAGCAATAACCATGGAAACAAAAGTGAAAATAGTTGAGAGATTGAACCATGGTAAAAAGATGGTACAGATGGCTCATTCTTTTTCTTTTCTTTTCGGTACCAGGGATCAAACCCCCGGCCAGATGGCACATTCTTTATAATGTGAATCATTCAACCATTGGCACAGTTCTAAAGATCAAGGACAAGATCATGGAAAATGTGAATTGTTTTATACTTTGTATTGTATATTTGTGTCAAAGTAGTGTAAGACTCACTTTGCCAGACTTACAAACAAATCCATCTTAGAACGTTCTCCTAGAAGAGAACTCATTCATAAGTGGGGAATTTACTGTATTAGAAAATAGTATGAAAGCAAATACCAAAACAAACCTAAAAACCTATCTTGAAAGGGCATCTGTTCTTCAAATTGTAGAATGTAACTCTAAAATTGTATTTTCTTATAATTGAGAGTGCATTTACTCAGCTAGTTTACAAATAGGATCATGGTCAACATATTGAATGGCAGCCTGTGGATTTTATTCAAAAATTTGTTTTGAACATCTTTCTGCATTATAATCTTGTTTCTATAGAATTGCCACAGATTGTTGTAGATAGACACACTGATTTCTTTTGTTTAAATTCTTAATTATATCAAAGTCTAGGGAAAAATTCTGGATTAAATTTTAAAGAAACATAATTTTAGCTGCAGCTAACTATTGCCTAGCTTGTGTTTGAATTCTAATTTCCCCATTTACCAGCAATATGATATTAGGTATTAATTTCAAATTATGTTTTGGCTCTAACATATTGGTTTTATCTTCCCAAATTTCATTTTCATACTATGATGGAATCTTCAATTAGAAACAATTTACATTTTTGACTATGTCTGAAATGCTGTGCATTCCAGTAGATACATAATTTGCTTTTGTCGCCTACTCCCTGAAACCAATGTTATATTGGTTTTGTTTCTTTTAATTTATTTGCCTTTGGTAGGTAAGAATAAGATCAGAAATTGAGTACATGTAGTTTAATTGTAAGATGATCTCAGGAAGTAGAAGTAAGATTGTAGAAAAAGTGACTTAGGAAGAGGAAACGTCATTGTAAGCCCAGCACATTTTGAAGGCATCAAGGACTCAGGTGTGTAGGCATGTGAGAAAGGTAGAAAATAATCACCAGACTTAGCTCCTCCAAGCATAAGAAGCTGGGAGATTAACTCACAACTGAAGATCAACTTCTTCGTCAGTAGTTTCTCTGAAAGCAAATTCTTGGATCTAGCAGTTCCAAGAACTTAAAAAATATGAAAACACAGTGCTGGACAGAGGAAGGGGATGCCAGCCATCTGAATCTGGGCCTATATGAACCTGCCTACCACAAAGGTAGCTGAAATCATAAGGTGGAGGAGGGTAAAGATTTAGAACAGCAAATATCTGCTATATTATTCTAATACATTAGGCAAGAAATTTGATCTCAGAAAGATTAATTAATTTGCCTGAGAACACTCAGCAGATCCATGCTTCAGACTCTGATTTCCTGGCTCCAACACCTATTCTTTCGTCACATGACAAGGCCTCCAAGGAGCAGTGGCCTTTGTACATGTTCAGAAGCTCCGGGGCCTCTGCTCTCACCATAGCTGCATGGGCACAGCAGCACAGTTTGTCCTGCTCTGCATCACCTATTAACTTCTAAATCCCTGACAGCCTCAGAACTTGACTGCAAGGGTGGCTTGTATTTTATCTTTTGCAGCTCCCAATTTCCAATTTCACATAAAAGTATACATTCAAATAGTGGATTTCAATACATTGATGAGTTGTAAAATCAGTTTAACTACTTTTGACTAACACGTTAAAAATGACAAAGATAAGAAAAATGCCAAAAGGGCATGGTTTTTGTCACTTTGGCATAGAGGAGAAAATACTACTTTCTTAATGGGCATGTGTATATGTGTGTGTGTGTGTGTGTGTGTGTGTGTGTGTGTGTAGCCTCCATAAGGAAATGATTTCATAGGATGGATCGTGCATAGGAAACTTTGAAAGTCACTGAGTCATAGGTTCAAAATATAAGTTTGATAAGACCTGTACCACAGCCTAGCCAGATGTGTTTTATTCTTATCAGTAAAACATCACTAACCACAAGGGCTTATTAATTGAGAATTGTGTCTAATACAGTATGATTACTCAGTAAATCTTACTTATTATAAAGGTATAATCAATTATGAAATATACAATTTTCATGTATTCTCTGTAAAATGGATGGGAGGAGAAAATCATCAATTTTGAAAAGACATGGAGATTGAATTAAAATTTCCTGCAAACTTCTTTGTATATTCTCTTACAACTGCTTCTCACTAATCAATGTTCTAGCTCCATAAACACAATATTTATCAATTTAAACCATAAATATCTTAGGAAAATTAAGGTAAATTGTTTACATTAGTAAACAATTCTATTTAAATAATGCACATTGTGTCCAGTACTCAGGAGGATGAATGAACTATATAATCTGGTCTTATGTTGCAAATAGCCTTGCAGTCTCAGCAAATGAAGCTCAAATGGCTGATGGCTAAGACATATTTATCAACCATTGTAGCTCAGAAATAACAGTGCAGCCTGGGCTTTCTGGTGGCAGCAGTGATTCTGACACTATATGTGCACTCTAGAGCAGTCATTCCAGAATGGAGTGCATACTAAACTGTCTTAGAGAACATTATACATATTTTTCAGTAATATTGGGCCTATTACATAATATACACTGACAGTGCCCCAAATTCATTCTGTAAGAAATACTTTTAGGAAGTGACAGTGGATCCAAGGATAAGCAATTTTGAGAATAGTTGGACAAGAATTTGCTGACTGCCTTCTTGGCTTGAAATAATTCCATTATAATTATTTTTAGTAAAACTGCAGCAATTATACAATTAGTTGATTTCCATTGCAATTTTTAAAAACTCAAAAAATCATAGATACTAAAATTCTGAAATATCAGAATGGGGCCTAAGAAGGTATTTTATTCCTGGAGTCCCAGTAATGATAAGAACCCTTTTTCCAGCATCCTTGACACGTTATTAGATCCGGTTGAAGAATTCTAGTGATAATTGGTCATTTATCTCTAGTAAAACCCGAGTCACATTTATAAAAAATCTCCAAAATTGTTATAGTTATGGATCATTCATACCCCTATTCACTTATATTTTTCTATTTTAAAAACTCTTTTGAAGGGCCGGGGATTTAGCTCAGTGGTTCCAGTGCCTGCCTCACAAGCATAAGGTCCCAAGTTCGATCCCTGGTACCTCACCGCCCCGCAAAAAAAACCTGTCTTTTGAAAAACTGGTTGTATTTTAATAGAGAGTGTGAGAGAGTGTGTACACCCTACTACAAATAAAAAAAATGTATTACTAGGTGTACTAGTTTTATTTTTTCTAATACACATCTAAGTGACAAAATAACAATTAACATGAAATATGCTAGTTTTTATACCACCTGAAATCATCTATTAAAACTACCCTTGGGCAGCGTTCTTTATGAGTCAGAGGAAGCAAGACTCCTATTTGTCTCACCAAACAGCAGTCGGATGCATGCACCTGCTAACATTTCTCTTCTCCAGGCTACATCTCTGAAACTTCCGTAACTGCTTCCTGTGTGAAATGACTTCCTGACTGTTCTCCAGCTTGGCAACCTTCTTACAGATGCTTTCTGGTTGGTAAGAGTAGCTTTTAGGAAGCGGACATTTTTTTAAAAGAAGTTAATTTCTTACTTGTCTCCTGAAAATACTAGCATCCCGTTACCACTTCCTTTCCTGAGCCCCAGCCCTAAAAAATTGTCTCCTGAAAAGCATGAGTCCGATGATAGCACGGGAAATTCTTTATGTTGCTTGCATGTTCCCCTTGGGGTTCTTGGATAGGCGATTGGATAGTGACACTTTTCTTCCTACGAAGAAAATAAGCAAAATATCAAACAATTTTTCCAAGGAACTAGCATAAGGCAAATGTTTTGTGCACCCCCCATTTTAATTAAACTTGCAATTAGGAGATAATTGTATATTCACATGCAGTTGTAAAAAATAATATGAAAAGATTCTATGTGCTCTTTGCCAGGGTTCCCCAATGGCATCATCTTGCAAAACTGCTGTATGACATCACAACCAGGAAAATGGCACTAGTAGGCAAAAAACAGAAATTCTTCATCAGCACAAAATTTTTTAGTCAGTTGCCCTTTGAGCTCCACCCTCCATAACATCTGGCAACTACTAAACTGTTCAGCTCATCATTTCTGTCAGAGTCTGAATGTTATGGAAATGGAACAGCACAGTATGTTACATTTCTAATTGGATTTTATCACATACCATAATCCTCTGGAGATTCATGGAGTTGCATACAACTCTTTTTTTCATTCATTCCTTTTTATTTTACTCATTCCTTTTTATTAATTAGTAGTTTCCCATGGTATGAATGTATCACAGTTTGTTTACCCATTCTCCTGTCACAGGGGAACTGAGTTGTTTCCAATCGATGTGATTACAAATAAAGTTGACATGAAATTTGTGTATATATTTTCCCGTGAACATAATTTTTTATTTCTCTGGAGTAAGTATCGAGGAATACAATTGTTAGGCCATATGGTAGTGGCTTGAATAATTTTTAAAAGAATTTGACAAACTGTATTCCAGATGTCTGTACTATTTTACATTCCCACTGGCAATGTGTGAGTGATCTAATCTCTCCAACATCCTGAATAACTTTTTGTGTTGTCACTGTTTTTTAATTTCAGCCTTTCTGATAGCTATGTAGTGATATCCCTCATGTGCTTATTTGCCATCTAAATGTCCTTTTTTAGGAAATTTTGCTTTTATGTATTTTTCCCTATTATAATTGAATTGTTTACTTGCCACTGAGATTTAAGAGTTATTTACATATGTTGTACAATAATCTTTGTTAGATATGTAGTTTGAATATATTTTCAATCTCATGAAGAGAGTCTTGTGAAGTAAAACTTTCTACTCGGGGTGAAGTCTGATTTATCTTTATGGATTAAGCACTCTGCTTAGTTTTAGATGGCAAAGATTTTATGCCATGGTTTTCATTTAAAAGTTTAATAGTTTTAAAAGGTTATTTTTCTTCCATTGAACTGCTTTTAAGCCTTTGTGAAAAACAATTGGGCATGGTTGTGTGGGTCTATTTCTGAGTTCCTTTTTCATTTCATTGATTTGTGTCTACTTCTCCACCAATATCACACAAAATTTATTACTGTAGCTATGAGTGGTCTCAAAATCTGGGGACCAATTCCTCCTTTTCAGCCTTTCTTTCCTCTCTCTCTTCCTTCCATCTCTCTCCTCCTTCCATCTCTCTCCCTTCTTTCTTCTTTCTTTCTCCTTCCTTTCTTTCCTCCCCCCTCCTTTCCTTCTTTTTCTTCTTTGCAAATTGTTTTAGCTATTCTGATTCTTTTGCCTCTATAAATTTTAGAATAATCTTGTCTATATGTATCTACTTTGAGTATATAAAAATATAAATGTTGTACTTGTTGGACTCAATTCTAGGAGTCTTTTTTGTAGATTTTTGCTTTATTACTCTGCCAATAACTTTAAGCATTGAAAGTGCTCTCATTTTTAGCACAAAATCATTCAGTTTTTTGCCAGTAAGTATAATACTCCATAGTATTCTGTAGATATTCTATATCAAGTTGTAAAATTCCCCTCTATTTTTAATTTTCTGAGAGTCTTCTTCATAAATGAATTGTAAAATATCCCTCCAAATCTCTATTTTTGTAAAAGAAGCTTTTAAGATTCAGTATTAATTCTTCTTTGGTAGAATACTCCAATGAAAATTTAAGTGCTTAGATATGGGAAGGGGCTTAAAATTATGAATTCAAGTTCCTTAATAATTATAGGACTATCAAAATAATACATTTCATGTTAATTGGGTTGTAGTAGTTTGTGTATTTTGAGGAATTAACTCATCAAATTTTCTTATTTTAAGAAACATTTGCTTGTAGTATTCTTTTATTTTTCTTTTGATGTCTGTGGTGATATTTTTATTTCTTGCAAAATAATAGTTATTTTATATGTCTGGTCAATTTTGGTAGAGTTTTGTTAATGTTTTTGCTATTTTGTTTTTAAGCAATAGCTCTTTACCTCATTTTTTTCTGTATTGATTTTTTCTCCAATTTAATTGATTCCTGCTCTTTTCTCCATTTCTTTACTTCCTTTGTTGTCCTTTTCTAAGTTCTTGAGATTCAACCTTAGATTAGTGAATTAACTCTTTTCTACCCTATGTAGCTAGATCTGAAAATTTCAGTGTTAGTGTTATGTTAGATGCATGCTGTAATTTGGATGTGCTGCTTTTTCATTTCCAAACAGTTCAACTCATTTCCTTAGGGATTTTCTCTTTTACCCTATGGATTATTTAGTTTTCAAGTATTTGGAGATTTTCTGCTTTCTTTCTAGTATGGACAACGGATTTATTCCACTGCAATCAGAAATCACACAGTACTTGATTTTAATTCTTTAAAATCTATTGAGGTTTTTTTTTTTTTTTTTGTATACAGTCTAGTCAGTATGTGATATGCTGATCCTTATTTAATGGGAACTTAGTTGTCAGGTAGAGTGATGATTAATGGTATCACCAAGTTTGTCCCTACACTTGAGAATATTCTGTCTCATTCTATTAACGTTTAATGTTTGTGTCCCCAGTTATAATTGTAGATTTGTCTGTTTTCCTTTCAGTTCTATAAGCATTCATCTCATAGCTTTGATTATTTTACAGCTTTATTAGTCTGGTTTATACACTTTAAGAATTGTCATATCTTCTTGCTGTGTTGAACTCTTATCATTATATAACATCCTTTCTGTCCTGGTAATTTTCTTTGCCTTGACATCTAATGTGTTTATATTAACATAACCATCAATTTTCCTTTGATTAATCCTTCCATGACATATACTCTTCCTGATGCTTTGTTACATTTGTAATAAGTATTGTAAATAATTGCATGTAGTTGAGTCATGGTTTGTAATCTTCACTGATGATTCCTGTCCTTTAATTGGTGCTTTCAGGCTATATATATTCTATAAAACCCAATCCTGTGTGTGGGTGGCACTGCTCATAAGGCTTGTAGCTTGGATGAAATAGAAGGAAAAGGGATGCTGCCACTGCTTACTGTTTTATTGCCTTCTGCCTGCCATGCCATGAACTATTTCTCCTCTGTGATAACCTTCTGTCATGCCACTCTGCCATGGCGTTACATGACTATGGACTGAACCTTCTAAAAACTGTGAGCAAGAACAAACAAACCTTTCCTCCTTTAACTTTGGATGCTGGATATTTTGTGTCAGCAAGGAGAAAAGCAACTAAGACAGTTATTATTTTTTATATTTTTTTTGGAAAAAGCAACTATTTTCTATACATATTCTGATATAATAGGTTAATCTTTTCCTAGCTCTTTACCTCAAGAGTTCTTCTTAGGTAAAGTATATTTTTATCTACTGCCATTGTATGTCTAAGTTCCAGCTTCTTCAGCTCTAAGTTTGCAATATATTAGACAGAAAGAAAACTTAGATAATTCACCACTGTGTCCTTCTTCAAATTCCAAGTTCCCTGTGTGGTCTCCTTGGTTCTCTTCAGTCTTCCAAGTCTCCTATGTTTGTTTTCATTACAATGTCCAGAGTTTTTCACTGTATTTATTGATAGTAACAGTGAAGATTACATCAACTCTGTCTTCTCAGAAGCTAAAAATCCTGAACTTTTTAAGTATAAGACAAGACAATGAAAATTTTGTTGGATTTATATACACTGAGTATTTAACTGACAGAATTTTATTTTATGTTTTTGCTCCTGTTCAGTTTTGCAAAGGTCTCAGAAAAGACCTTTTCATGTCTCAGAAAAGTTAGGGAACTTGTGCCAATCACATAGATTGGAATGTGAAGCAGTTAAGAGTTTGTAGTTAACTTGCCAGTTCAAGTATGCTTGGTACCTTCCTTTAGTCTTCTCTAATATTTACAAGGAAGAAAAATTTTTGCAAAGAAGCTTAAAGAAAATAACTTTCAATTGTTATAATAACTGTGTCAAGTCAGTAAGAGGAAGAATTTTTCCCAAAAAACTATAGAATTAAAGAATAATAAATCCAGCCACTCATTTGATTAACCCAAAGAGGTAATGATATGGGTTCAAAATGTACATTTTCTACTCCAGATTTTTTCACTGCATACTGTTCTTCCTTCTACAATAGAAGAGGAATGAATTAATCTATTTATTAAGGAATGAGAAACAGCCTAGTTGATCATACCACTTACAGGATAGCACAGTGATTATGAGAGCAATGAATACCTGGGTGCAGTGGCCCCATTGCCATCCCATTCTTCCTAACTCAGTCATAATCATCCTTCAAATTGCTGCCTCTGGACATTAAACACTTGCAGCCAACTGGAGGCACATGGTGCTATGGCCATCATGTCATATTGCCATGATTTCCTCAATTAGTCTTCCCCTGTGAGGGGGGATGTACAGAGAGAGAGCACTGCATCCTATTATCTCTGCCTTCCTAGCACCAATTTCCCCAGTATCAAAGTAATATCTCAAGCAACAATGTTGAATGAATACATGAAGGAGAAAAAGAAAGTATAGTTAGCAAAAATATAATCTTATATTTATGAAAATGCATTTCCTGATTGAGTAATTCTCTAATTAAAAAAAAACTTGCTGCATACATAAAAAAGAATTCTGGATGATCGAGAAATACTAAATTATCAGTGTCAACATGCTTTAATTTTATTCTAAAATTTTTCAATAAAACTCAATAATTTTAGATAAGGATATTTGTTTTCTTTTAACAAAAAATGAATAAATAAAACTTGAATGGCACTGCCTGAATGTGCACTTTTCCTTGGGAGTTTAGTCATTACTGGGGATTGGTGGCAAAACTATTGATTTATTCTATTATCTGTGATATTGTAATCAATCAATATCAAATATTTTTCAGTTTCCGTATGTTCAACAAAATCATTATTGCTAATGTAAGTAAAACATCAGAATGAATGGCCCTTTATGGCATTTGAATTGTACTTGAGATACACCATTTTAGCTGAAGAAATAATGAGAAAAAATACCAGCCCATGTCAGCAGAGCACTGGTTTATATAGGATATTTTAACAATTATAGTGGTAACATAAAAAAGAAAACAAGGAAATAGGCATTGATTGTCTGTTAAGTATTGGCCATTATATAAGACACATTCATACCTTAATCTTCAGGGGAAAAAAAAAAAACTCTTTCAAAAGTATTAGCCCCTATTTGTACGCAAGGAGAAATCTGAGGTTTTGAAAGGCTGAATAGCCTTAGTGCTACACATAACTGAAAGAAGGGAAATTCAAGTAGAGTTTGAGAGTCTGTGCTCTGTGAAATACAGCAAGCCCAGTGAGCTAAGTTACCAGTATGAGTTTAATGAATATGTATTTTAATAATTAAGAGAATAAGGATAAATATGAAATGGAAGAGAATGAGTCTACATGGGGAAAGTGTAAAGATGAAAGATGTGAAGAGTTTAAATGTATAGGAAAGAGAAAATGTGGGGTCTGGAAAACAGCTCCGAAAGATCCTGCAGACCAGGAAGAGCAGGCAAGACTGATGGGCTGGAGCTGCGGTGGGCAGTCAGTGCTGCCTACAGGAGGGTGGAGCCATGAAGGGAGGACAGTGTTTGACCTGAGTGGCAGAATGAACCAGGTTAAAGACACTTCACTAAATGAGAACAAATGGCAGCTGAGGCACCTTCCCTAGGTCTGGCATAAAAGGTGGCAGGAAAGGAGGAATTATACCCAGATCTGAGTAAGAGACTACTGAATATGAAGGAAGGAGAGGAACGACTTGTGCCATTTAGCCACTTTCCAGCCTAATTATTTAAATACAGGATGACCACAAATTACAGTTTTTATTAATTTTTATAAGATGACATAACAGGAAATATAAAAATTACAATTTAAGCAAATGTATTCAGTATAAGAATCGACTGGGTGAAATGACACCTGTCCCAGTGATGCTCAGGATAGTTCATAAACACAGTGCCTTGAGTGGCTCTTGGGGTAACCTGTTAAGCTGTTAAAGGTGGATGCTTGCTAAGATCTGGGACATAATATGGGGGGCCTCCCCTTGTGACCTCACCACATACCCATTTGTGACCTGGAAATGTTTTCTTACCACTCTAAATTTCAGTTTTGTCATAATGAAAATGAGAATGTAAGACTCCACTGGTTGTCAGGAAAATTGAGTGAGATAAAACCTGCAAAGATCGCATGAGAGGATTCCAGTGACTGAGATTCTACCCTGGATGAATCACAGTGCCTTTCAAAGGGAGAGGAAAAGAGAGATGAGTGGAGGGATGTGTTTATCATGGGAGCCCTGACACCTGTTCATGACACCTGTTCATCCCACCCACATTTGAAGGCAGACATTGGATCTCTGCCCTCAGATACAAGGTCCACTATCCATGAAGTGAATAACATGCTCTGAGGCCTAAGATTTCCCAATAAAAACAGTTCAGAGCTGTCTGTGCTGTGATTCTGCAGATGGCTTCTGCTAAGCCAGCTGGCTGAATTGAAAACCCAAAGTAGGTCAAATCCACAGTACTGGAGACTTTTGGGGAATGTGGAGCCTCTGCCCTTGGTTTCTGTGCCATCTCCATGTCAGCTGGACTGGTGCTCTTGATCTTGCCTGACAGTATCCCCTCCATCAAGTTTCATGCCTCCTACTCTTTGGACTGGATTGTGCTTTGTGAACACTCTTTACTCTTTTGCTTGAACACCACAATATTGTTCTGGACTGTTTAACAAAGTACAATGTTAGATGATAACACACCCACTATATGGAATTACACATAGAAAGTTTAAGGGATTCTTTGGGTTCAATAGCGAAGTAGAATCAGAATTAAAGAATGTAGAAGAAACTAAGATTTTGAAGTGACTATAGCTGTTACCTAGTCCAACATTTGGCAAACTATATGTGAGCAGAAAGTATGTATTTTAGGTTTTATAGGCTGTATTTTGGCCGGCTTTTCACCTCTCCCCAAGGTGGCTGGCCATGTTAGCTCTCTACCTTAGCTGACAAATGTTCCAAAGTTTGAAGACAGAATTTACAGTGGACTGTTATTCAGCTTTCTGTTGCTAAAAAAAGTACCTGAAATAATTAATCTATACAAAGAAAAGGTGGATGTTGGGTCACAGTTTCAGATGTCTTAGTCCCTGATCAGTGATGACACTGCATTTAGGTCTATGCATGATGGCACCCCAGGGCAGGAACACATGGTGGAGCAAAGCCATTTACATTGTGGCCAGAAATGGAACAGGGGGGCACAAGGAGCTGAGGTCACCCAACCCATCTGAGGCCACCCATACCCCTAACCCTAAAGACCTCCCACCAGGCCCCTTGTTTTAAATGTTCCACAGCCTCTTAATGGTGCCACTCTGGGGGATAAGCCTTTAATGCTTGGGCCTTTGGGGGACATTTAAAATCCAAACTGTAGCAGATAGGCAGCTGGATCCTCGTTTTGCTGGCACGTGAGATCACAGCCATCTAAGGTGACTGGATCCAGGATGTTCAGCTGGGAGTGTCTGGCTCCTCCTCAGTGCCCCCATCTCAGATTCTGCAGCCTCTTCCTCCTCTCCTAGAATGCATCTTCCTAAAGGAAGTTTCACCTGCTCCTTCCTTGTTCTGTTTTATCAGCTGAGGTGGATGCAGGCCTGTGATCATCTGTCCTCACTTGTGTTGTTAATTATTCCAGAATTGAATATTTTTACTCAATCTGCTCTTCCTAGGGATACAGGCCTTATTTGGCTTTTTACACCAGGGTGTCTTTTGGCTTTTTCTAAGAGCTAAATCCCAGGCTATGTAGAGCCCAACATCTGGGAATTGAGATAATGATCAGTTATTCTTTCAGTGGGGATTTACTGAGTACATTTAAGATGTTGGAAATAAAATAGGAAACCAGGTAAGAATTAGTGATCCTCTCTTAATTAGAGACAGGACTGTTCATTGGAGTATGTTCAAGCCTTTACATTTACATATCCACCTTATCAAACTAGTGAAACAATGGATATTTTAATTTTACTTATTATTTCTACAATATGCACTCATTTGTTTGAGTAGTTTTTATCCCTGATACCCATTAAACACCTGGTCTTGTGATCTTCCAAGAGCCTTTCTTATGTTTTCCTGGAATATTTGCAATATAACATGATTTCCACTTACAAAATAAAAGGCCTAATCTGCAAACATCATTCTTGTTAACAAATAGCGATAGGATTAGGGATAGGAGGCTTTTCATCATTAACACAAATCCACTTCACAGAAAAGGATAGATTTCACAACATTTTTTCATTCTATTTATTTTTTTTTAATTTTTAGCTGTTATGACATAAGATATCTTATTGCTTACTGTCTGTACCATGACCTATTGGGTCAGACAAGCCTTAGCTAAAATCTTACTCTAGAACAATATTGCTGTATGATTTTGGCAAGTGCTATGAGCTTTCAGATCCTCAATATTATCTGTGCAGTGGGAAATAAGAATAGCTTCCTAGAAGTTTGTAATTAGAAATAGTTGATATATATGAAGTCTCTAGAAGAAATCAGTATGTGATCAATGTTCAATAAGTAGTCCCTATTTTGATTACTATTTATATGTTTCTGACTTGCAGTTTGAAGGGATGACTGTTGAAGCATAAGTAACTCAGCACTGACTTGCTATGAGTGTCTGATGATTCTCTGTAAATGCCTGAATATTAATGATTAGCCACCAGATGTTTCAGGACAGTATGTAAGATCATGGGGTCTTTCGTTAAAGGAGGGTATGGACCCATAGTCACATTAACATTAGAGCACACTTGACATTGTTAAGCTAAAGTCATGGCTGCTAGTTAATATGGCAGACCTCCACTTTGAGCTCCTTATTTTCACAATCTCTCTTGTCTCCATACTTGGATATAAGGTAAGGAAAAACATTAAGAATATAGATAATATTGGTAATAGCATTGCATGTTCAAGGCAGGTGAAAATAAAGATGCTTTTTTCAACACAGTATTATCTTGCATGATGTGTATTACTGATATTACAACCTCTGTTCAAAACCAAGCTTGGAAATTTGCAGATGCTACTAAATTATGGGAAACAACAAATAATGAAACAGTGCATTCTGATGGAAGAGACATTTGCTCATTTGGGCTCCTCAGGCTAATAGAGAGCTAATGGAGGACAAATACAGTTTGGTGCAGATAAATGTTGAATAATGCGTTTTGAAACACAGGCTAAAGAAAAGGAATGCCTAATGAATTGGAAGTGCTTCAGCACAATGAATCAAAGCAAGTTGTTGAGTTATTAGAAGGGAAGGTCTTAACATGCAGGCTTGAATTGTTTATTTTTCACAGTGAAGGGCAAAAATGGTCACCAGAAATAATGAATACTTTCCAGTAATCAGAATTTCAGAGAGCTGAAAGAGCAAAGACTTTGAAGTCAGGACTGCATGCATTTAATTTCTCCTCTTTCGTTTTCCAAAGTTACATGCTTTGAGACAGTTGCCTTGATCGATCTGAATCCTATTTTCTTCATCTAAAGATGAGAATAGTAATGTTGGCCAGGACCATTGATATAGTGTTGTCAGGTGATCACTGCTAAGGATCTCTGAGTAGGTAATGTGGCCCCAACCCAGTCTGGGGACTTCATAGGGTTTTTAATTTCTAACAATCTTCATAATAAGTAAGCTCAAAGGTTCCTGTGCATTTTTATCAATATATTGAAAAGTACTTCTATTATATGGAGACAAAATATCTTAAGAAGTGGTCATTCTTTTTGTAAATGGCCACGGAGCCCACTAACACTTGTAGCAACCTTGGAGATGAGATGGTGAGAGGCATGCACAGTGCAGGTTCGCTCAGTGCAGGGACCAGTTTTGGGGTGAGGTGGGCACTAGCTCTGATGCTATTTCCTCAGATTTGATATTGTACCTGGTAAGAGATGATACTGAGGGTCAGAGTGAGGCTAGGGAATAGTACAGGGCAAGTTAACCCCTTAGGAATCACAGAAAGAATGAGCCAAGGTGAACACTGCCTTCCTCATGCTCCTGTAGAATCCTTCCATAAATAGCTGCACTGCAATTGCCAAAGTTCTCATCTCACAGTTTCTGTGGACTGCAGTCTCCATGAATTCCTGGAGGTAAACCTTACTGCCCTAATATTTACAGGAAAGTACAGGAAGCAGCTTAGTTACTTGAGATATGGTTTATAAATGGGACATGAATAAATGTTTCTCCCTTTTCTTTCCTATCATTGTGGTTAACGCCATATTTGTAGGGTGAGCACTATAAGCTTGCTATTTTTATTTCATTTTCATATGCACCTTGTTTCCTTCTATTTTTATTTTGGTCTTTGTGTTAGCCAGCATTTATTGAATTAACATTGGGTGGCAGATATTGTGGCAAACAGTTTTCAGTCTTTGTTTCATTAAATTTTTGAAATGAAAAATCTTATGAGACAAACAATATTATCCCTATATTCCATACAAGTAACTTAAGTAGTAGATAGGAAAATAGTAATTTTCCCAACATAGCAGATAGCAGAGAAGCAATTATAAACTAAGCACATCTGCCTACAAGCTGCTTTTAAATTGCATTTCTTGAGAAGATTTGAAGTACTTCCTGTGCATCCCTCCATCCCATCTTACCCTCCCAAGTTGTTTTGAAGTGCTGGAGGTATAGCTCAGTGGCAGAGCTTGTGCATTACATCCACAAGGCCCTGAGTTCAGTCACCAACAGCAAAACATAAAATAACAAAACCAAAGTTATGCTGATATTTTCTTACTTTCCTTGATGTATGTTTACTGTCTACATTTCCCCAAAGCCTTATGTGTTCATACATGGGGCTTTTCAAAGGTGGCTGGATCTAGCATGTGTGATGCTGGGATCAAGGGTGTGTGATTACTAAATTAGTCCACTGATTGGTTTGGGTAGTCCTGGGTGTGGATAATGGGAAGGCCCACTCTGAGTGTGAGTGCTGCTTGCCCTAAAGGTGTGTATCCTGTATAGAATATAAGGGAAAAAGAGAGAGATTCTGTGTTTGCTTGCTGCTCCTTCTTTACTACTTCATTTCTTTGCTGCCTTTTGCCTGCCATGAACTATTTCTGCTCTGTGATGCCTGTCTGCCATGCCACCCTGCCATGGAGCCAGCTGACTATGGACTGAAACCTCTATAAATTGTGAGCTAATTAAACCTTTCCTCCTTTAATTTATGTAGTCAGATATTTTGTTTTAGCTATGAGAAAAGTAACCAAGACACACACACACACACACACACACACACATATATTTGAAGTATTTACATTTCGTTTTCTCTTATTCCACCATAGCAAATCCACCAAGAAAATCAGTATCATGCCCTGAGCATATTTGGACAGTCACTGTGTTTAGTTTTCATTTGTCCTTAGGTCAATAATCTATCTAAGTAGTTTTAAATTGTTCTTATTATATATTTGATCATTAAAGTCATTCAGAGAACCATATAGGGAACCTGATGAAAAGATTAAAGGCAAATTTCTTTGGATAAAAGTAAGTCATGCATGAGAAAATATTATGCCAAAAAAGCTTCTTCTTGCTAATTTAATGAACATCTTTGTTTATAATTTAAGATCCATTCCTTTGCGGGTCCAGAGGCACATTCTCAAGCATTTTTTCTTTCCTATCACTAGACACAAATTCTCATCCTCTGATTAGTTTATACACTTGTCAAGTAGAAAAAGTATCATGTTCATTTTAGTGAACTCTTTGGTGAGCTGTATTTAGTAGTGCTGGGCAAATTGTTTACCTCTCTATGCCCCAAATAAGCCAGCTCCTTCTTATCCACATCATTTGTCAGATGGGATTGTCCCTCTACTTCTCTGCCACCAAATATGATGAGTTCCTAATAATAACAACCAGAGTCTAGAGGTTCTTTTAGAGCTTCTGAAGTACCATGGGCCTCACCTCATTCAGATCTCATAAATTTGTTTGGAGGAAAATGGATTAAGCATTTTTCTTTTCAGATGACACATGGAGAGGTTAAATGAATTTCCCTTCAGAAGAATAAACACCAAATTAATGAAGGTTCTGGTTGGGATTGTGACACAGATAATTTTTAAAGTCCATGTTTTAAAGCCCTGTCATACTGCTGAACTTTAATTACTTTTCCCCCTTGAAGATTTTGCTTTCTATTATATTCTTTGCTCTCAATTTTGTATGCTTTGATGACACCAATGAGTACTGCTTAAATCACCCATTCTTATTAACATGCAATAGCAAAATAAATGCAGAAATTAAAACAGCATGCATGTTCTGTAAGCATAGATGAAAGCAAGCCTGCCACCCTTTCTGATACCCATACCCTCACCTGTAAGTCAAGACCTCTTTCATGTACAGACATCCAGGCACCAGGAATACCTGTGTGGCTTAAGTGGTGCTGCCAGCACTCACCACCCACCACCTTGTAGCGAATGATGTGGTCTTTTGCCAGAATTTCCTCTGTGGGCTCCCCAAGGAAACGTGGAGATAATTTCTGAAGCACATGCACACTAGGGGTAGGAGATAAGAACAACTTTAGGGCATTAAGAGCAATAAAGTTTACTGAGTATTCACCATGTGCTAGTATTTTCTAATGATATTTCATGAATCAAGTTAGTTGATCCTCACAGCAGCCCTACAAAGTCATGCACCCTGATTGTATCAATTTTATAGATCCAGGAACTGAGGCACAGGGAAAACTGTCCAGGTACAAAACTAATGAGTGTTAAATGTGGGATTTATCTCCAGGTAATCCAACCTAAGATTGTACTTTCCAATATTATCTATGTCCAGGATAGACTACAGTTGGGGGGGAGGGGCTGGTAACATGGCAGCATGCAGAATAACTTAGACAAGCTGACTTGATTCCTTCATGAAACATCAAAGAGAAGTATAAAGGTCAGAAGCTCTAGCCATAGAGCTGCCACATGTAGGAGGGAATGCAGCCTAAGCAGCATCCATTACCACTCTGAGGATACAAAACCAATTGCCCCAGTAGCAGCAAGGGTCATAGTAAAGTCTACTATTTCTTGACTCTTTATTGTCTCTGAACACTAGCTCCTCTATAATTTACCAATCTCACAAGATCTTATCAGATTGATCTCCCACCACTTCTCCTCTTTGTTGTGAGCTCTGATCATAGCAATGGACCCATTGTCCCTCTGCACCCTTCAGTTTCAGAGCTTCTCTTACATTCTTCCTCCAACTGGAAACTGCTCCCTGTCCATGCTGACTGTGCCTGGACAGCACTTTTGGCTTTGATTCAACTTTATCTACTTTGTCTTAATCCGGGAGGGCTACTCTCAGTGCACTGCTGAGCAGGGCTGCCACTCTTCCAGGTCTATAGAGCATGAAGGAATATGTCTGTCGGAATGCATGCTGATGGTCATGGGCACCCCATGCATCTGTCATTCAACAAGTAGTGAAAGATAGTGATCCTCCAGGGCAGAGTGTGTCCTAGTCAGCTCTGCGTCCTCCTGATACACGTTGTATCAAAAGGTTGAAAATTTAATAGTTTAACAGCCTCTGTGTGTGATTATTTTAAATCCAATTTCAGTCTCAGTAGAAGTTTGACATTATCAAGCTTACTTTACATGTAAGAATAAAGTAAAATAAATACAAGTTGTAAGTGTAATAAGTAAATGATAAATTTATAATTCAAAGGTGACTTTGTTGTGAGTCTAGTATTAGTTCCTAGGTCTGTACACTGAACCACACTGACCTTCTCTGCAAGAGTGAGAAGATGGTGGAAGTGAGGAAAACTAAACAGAAGGTTCTGCAGTCATGACTCGTTGGGGGAGAGCCCAGTGGCAGAGCACAAGCTTGGCAAATATGAGGCCTTGGGTTCCATGTCCATTACACACACACACACACACACACACACACACACACGAGTTTTGATTATGAGTTTTGATTCATGATCCATGATTTTTGAGTCAGTGGAGCTGAAAAGTAGAATAAAGAGGCATTTGGAAATTCTCAGTCACTCCCTTCCTATCACCCATGGCTTCATTAGAAAGTGGCAGGGCCCATAGGCCCTGTTCTCATCCAGATGACAGGAGTTGAAGAGTTAAGAGAACTCTGGGATATGTTGCAATAATGATGTTGTTTATGACACTGAAAAATTATAGCTAATGTTTACCTAGCTATAGGTAAGATTTATCTTTCCTACTGTAAGACTCTGAAGGTTTTCACTGCTTTACTGTATAATCTTACTCCATCTTTATGTAATATGGTATATATGCACAGTATATATAGTATGACTATATTTTTTGGTTGAGAAACTCGGCAAAATAAAGCAACTTTCTGAAATGTGCACATCAATTCTGCCTTCCATATCTGTAGATTCTGCATCCATGGCTTTAGCCAATTGCAGATTGTAAATATGTAGAAAAAAATTGTGTGTACTTAACACGTATAGACTTTGCTTTTCGATCATGATTCCCTATACAATACAATATAATAATTATTCACATAATATTAAAATTATAAAAAGTATATAAGTAATTCAGAGATGATTTAAAATATAGGTGAGAATGTGCATAGGCTTTACCCAACCATTGAGAATTTATATAAGGGGCTTGAGCATTGATAGATTTTGTTGTCTGTAGAGGGTCTTGGGATCAATCCCCTGCAGATAGCAAAGGACAATGTCCTAAGTAGGAGAAATGGGCTTCAAACTCAAACTCAGACCATCTGAAATTAGGCTTCCACCCCACAAAGATAATCAACCCTGCATTGCTTTCCCAGTGCTGCCCTTCACAGAGATGGAAAGAGGTACTGATTCCTGGGCCGGTCAACCTGGAAGACCATGGCAAGAAAGGAGTAAGATCAACCAGGTAGTGGTAGGCAAGGGATAGTGAAACAAGACAAGACAGGGTGTGTTTGAAAGGGCTGAAGGAATTTACACATGAATCCCAAGCATTGGTGTGGCGTCCTTGTAAGCAAGGTTTGGCTCTGAGGTGGATGCTAAATAGCAAATCTAAAACTCTCATCTCTGATTGTAGAATAGATCCCTACATTTAGTTTGAGAGGTGATTTAATTCAGCTGTTCACTCACTACAGCCGCTAATAAACACATGCACCAGAACGTCTGAAGACTGTGCCTGACATTTGGACTAGGACAGAAGCAGCAAGTTGATATTAACAACAGAGAGTACCTAAATGGCCACTCCACATTGATCATTTATTTCAGGCCAATCTACAAATAGGGAAGGTTGATTTTAGTAAATATATACTCTTTTTGTGCTGCTAAAGATTGAACCCAAGCTCCTCACATTGACTGAGCTACTTATCCAGGCCTTTTTTATTTTTTAGACTTTGAGACAGCATCTTGCTAAATCATTAAATTGTCCAGGCTGGGTTCTAACTTGTGATCTTTCTGTTGCAGTCTGGCATGTACACTTTTCAGTTTGGATCAGTAGTTTCAGTTCACATCAACCCTAGCCTCCTTCTGCCAGACTTATGTCCCTCGTGACTAGTACACTTAGACACTGTGTCCCTGACTGGCCACTCTTGGCACCAGAGACATAAACCTTCAAGTCTAGGACCCACTGCACATGTGAATGACAGAAATAGCATTAATTCCTCATAAACTGAGCTCTTTTTTAAAACTGAGATTCCAGATACCTTCTATCACCCCCTAAATCAGAACTGAATATGAAGAAAGCAAAAAACATTGTGTATAAGGGGAAAAAAAAGTGACCTCTGAGTTCTCTTTTGAAAATATTAAAAGCCCATGAACTAATCCAAATTGCTTGGGCCACTTTTCAAAGAAAAAAAATAAACCACTGCATGAAATAAATGAAGAAACTACCAAGTAAAATTGCTGAATAATACAATAAAGGAATGTAAATCATCCTTGGGGGATAATTACATCTGGACTCCAGCTGACTTTGCAGATGAAAGGACCACAGGGTTGGAAGTTAAGTAGCTAGGGTCTTCATCCAACTCTACTGCTCACTGGCTTTGTGGCCTCCCCTTGGGCAAAACACTCAATCTTTTGCGGGTCTTGGCTTACTGTGTTGCTACAGAGGAATGATAAAACCCAGGCAGCCACAGAAGCAGGCCTGGAAGCTAATAAGAAAGCTAACTATCTGTCTGTCTTTTTTTCTTTCCCCTCATTAATTCAAATGAGAACTAAACCCCACACTCTAGTCCCCAGAGCAGAGTCTCCTCCTTCTGGGAAAGCTGGTCTCTCCATCTGTTCCCAGACCCACCTCTCATTCCTTTGGGAGATGCCTGGAGAAATTACTTAACTTTCCTGAGCTTCAGAATAGATGCCTATGCAGTTGGATTTAAAGTATTTCCTACCTCATAAGGATGTGTGGAAAGATATGCCAAATCAGGTAAAGCACTTAAGGACAGTGTCTGGTACCTTCCAAGCACACAATAAATTTTAGCTCTTATTATTGTGGCCTATTGTTCTCTAAACAAAATAAATTACTGTTATCTTAAGTATTTATATACAGATATAGTTTTATATATAATTTAAGAATATTACTATAGTCAAAATAATAGGTACATAGTACATTATATATTCAGACATTATGACTATATGTATATATTACATATAAAATTTATAATGTTTTATTTTCCTCCAGGTACAAACTACCTTATTTCTCAACTTTCCTATCTAGGCAAACCTTTTGACCAAATGGTTAACATTTTCTTCATTTTTTTAAAGGAAAAGTCAAAGCATCATGAACCCCATGTACTTATTACAAAAACATCTTCTGCATCAACTTTTTTATCTGCTATGTCACTTTAATACAAAATGTCTTTGTCCATAAATAGTCAGTGTGTATCAAGAAGAGATTTTTTTTTTCTCTACTCTGAATTCTCATTCCTCTTTAATGTGAGAACATGTGTCCATTCTAGACTCACAAGTCCTGGACAGATTGGTGGTATATTCTTAATTCTCTATGCAATATTTCATGACCTCCCTTTTTTAGAAATATGATTTAAATGTATTTTATTCTGTCCCACTTGACTTCATTTTATTACAGTGTTTTTTTTTTTCTTTGTCAAGATAGCTAATGACCTCTACATTGTCAAATCCAATGAACACTTTCAAGTCCTAATTATATTTGATTTTCGGAGGCTTTTTGATAACATCACCATTGGACAGATTAAGACTAATGTTAACATGCAAATTACATAGCCTTTTTAATTCTGTCTTAACTCTTTGAAAGGCAGATAGATCTATTGTAAAGCATGCAATATAATTCCTGGCAATAGTTACTGTTTGAATAGGAATTGATATTATTTAGTTTCCCATTTGGTGTCCATAGTGTCTTGCTTTCCTTGTTTACTTCCAATTCATTACAACTTCAACTACAACTTTTCTCAGCCACATGTTTGATGATGTAAGGTTGATGTAAGGCATTTGGATCTGGCTCTTATTTCTTGGGATTCTATATAATTGTTGTAAATATTAGGATAAGAAAGAAAAATATTAGTCTGATTTTCTTGCAAATGAATCTCTGCTAGAAGAGTACCTGGGATTTCTGTAATACATATTAAATACTTTACCCTGTATACAAGCATTGTGCGTGCTTGGTTGTCTCGTTGTATTTGTATAGTCCAGTGATGGTGAATGTATAGCATACGTGCCACAGTGGGTTGATTATATCATTGAAAGCTCTAAAAGGTTCGCTGTCATTGCTCTAGTCCTTACAGATTCACTACTCCTCCAGAGAACATGTCCTACCTGTAATTTGATTTACTCCAGTGTCTAGGCCAGGGCCTAGTACATGGGAGCAAATTCATGCTAAAACTAGATGATCTTATATTACAGTGCTTTGATTCCTTTTATATTTGCAAAACACTAGGGAATAAATGCCTAATGCTGTGATTTGAATATGGTCCAAGTGAGTCTCCCAAAGCTTGATGTTCTGCAAACCTGTCACCCAGTGTGGGGATGTTAAGAGATGGCAGAATCTACAAGAGGCAGAGCCTATTAGATGGTAACTCAGTTGCTAAGCACATTCCCTTTAGAAAGATACTGTGTAGCTCTCAAGGAACTCTGGATAGTCCCTGAAGGAACTAATTATTATAAAAGAATAGGTTGTTTTGTTTGGAACCAGAAGAGACCTAGAATAGAAAAAGAAAGTCTAGGCAACAAAGACAAGGTATGGCGTATCACAATCCCCAACTTGAAACTATACTACAAAGCTACTGTGATAAAAACAGCATGGTGCTGGCAAAGAGACAGACCCAGGGATCAGTGGAACAGATTAGAAGATTCAGAAACAACTCCAGACACACTCAGCCACCTCATCTTTGTCAAAGGAGCCAAACATTCTCACTGGAGGAAAGATAGCCTCTTTAATAAATGGTGCTGGAAAAATTGGGTTTCAACTAGACCTATATCTCTCACCATGTACTAAACTAAAATTAAAATAGATCAAAGATCTAAATATTAAAACAGAAACATTATCCAGCTGGAAGAGAGGTTAGGTAGAACTCTGGAAGATATTGGCATAGGAAAAGACTTCATGAACAAAACCTCAGTCACATAGGAACTAGCACAAAGAATCAACAAGTGGGACCTTATTAAAAAGCTTCTAGGGCCAGGGATTTAACCAGTGGGTGCCCCCACCTGCCTCCTAACCACAAGTTCCTGAGTTCAATCCCCTGTACCATGAAAAAAAAAAAAAGCTTCTGCACAGCAAGAGAAACCATCAACAGAGTGAAAAGAAATCCCACAATGTGGGAAAAACTTTTACCAGCTATTCCTCAGACAAAGGTCTACTACCTAGAATATATGAAGAATTTTTAAAAATCATGTCTCCCAAATTTAAAGACCTAATCCAAAAATGGGCATCTGAAACCAATAGACATTTCTCAGACAAAAAAAAAAAAAAATAGAAACAGCAAATGAACATATGAAAAAAGTTCAACATCATTGGTCATCTGAGAAATGCAAAGGAAAAGAATGCTGAGATTCCACCTCACTCCAGAAAGAATGGCTGCTATCAAGAAATAAAGCAATAACAAATTCTGGCAGGGTTGTGGGGAGAAAGAAACCCTTCTCCACTTTTGGTGGGAGTGTAGACTGGTGCAACCACTGTGGAAATCTGTATGGAGATACCTCAGAAAACTAGGATTAGAGGTCCCATTTGACCCAGCTGTTCTCCTGCTGAATATCTTCCCAAAAGAATTAAAAGAATCATACCATAGAGATATATGCAAACCCATATTTGTAGTAGCACAATTTGTAATAGCTAAAACTTAGAAACAGCCCAGTTGTCCATCAACCAGTGACTGGATAAAGAAGATTTTTTTTTTTTTTGTCTTTTATAAGATGGAGTACTACTCACCCATAAAGAATGAGAAACTAGAGACATTAATAGCTAAATAAGATGCACATGGAAGCCATACTCTTAAGTGAAATAAATAGGACACATGTGTAAATACTGAATAGTTTCTCTGGAGTGAAAGTGTAAATAAGGATCAAAATGTGTAATGGATAATGTGAATTAGGAAGAATGGATCCAAAGGGGAAGGGGAAGTGGGAGGGGTAAGGGAAACAAAAGAAGGGAAAAGGAAAAAATATGAGAGAAGGAAAAAACAGAAACAAAGTCTTTGTAAATAGGGAGGGGTGGAGGGGTTGAAGGTAGGGCAGGAGAATGGAAAAGTATAAGAACCAAGATACATCATGTAAAGGTACAAATTCCCAATGAAGAATGTCATTGTATTATATACCTAAAATGTACCAATACTCTTAATGAATAAAAAATCCAGAATAGGTTGTTTTGCCCCCTGCATTTCTGACTTCTCCCCTTGCCATTTGATCACTTTCAAAATGCCCCCTTCCCTGGGATGATATCAACCATGAGGTCTGCACAGAAGCCAAGAAGAGTGAGTCACCTGATTTTAAAACTCTCAGCTAAATAGACCTCTTTTCTTCATAAGTACTTTCTGTTGTTTGTTTTGTTTTTCCAGTACTGGGAATCAGACTCAGGACCTTGCATTTGCAAGGCAGGCACTTTGCCACTGAGCTAAATCCCCGGCCTGTAAGTACTTTCTTATATCAATAGAGAACAAACTAATACACAGACTTAATTCCACTTTTAATTTAAAAAGTGAAAACAGTGCTACTTGCATTTCATTTAGTTAAAAAAGTATAATTTTACCATCATCAGCATCACATCACCCTTAGATATAGGAATGTATTTATGTAGATAAGCTCATATGTTCATTTATTCACTCAGAATAATAATTGCGTCATTTTCTACTTTGTATAAGAAAATCCATTAATCACTATGGAAAATTTTAATAAAATTTTCTCCTTGACCCATAAAGATCTATAAAACCTAATGAAAAATTATAGATATTATACATGAAATATTACAAAATTCATATATTAAATAGTATGTATGAAATACATTAGACAATGTTTGAAAAGTAATTTTCAGGTGAAGGGAGAGTTATGAGATGTAAAAATCAAAGGGGGGGCTTGTCAGTTAATATGACCTGGCCTGCAGTATTCAAAGGAATATCAACATGCTCATACAGGCAAGGTGGCAGCGAATATCAGGATCCATGTGCAGAAAATAGCAGGAGAATGGAGGGGATCCAAGGAAGCGAGGTGCGCTTGCTCCTAGCTGAGTGTTCCTGTATGAATGGAGCACAAGTCCGCGTGGAATGCGGTGTTGAGTCCAGATGCAGACCGTGTGAGGCTGCAGATGGTCTTGGACACCAAGTGATGTCATGCAGTCTGCAGGGGAGTGACTGTTGTGAGGTAAGACTATGATGTGTGCTTGCATTTGTGTAGAACTGCACAGAACTAAGAGCGATGCATTAGATTTAGGAAGTTTAAAAACATCAGGATTATTTGTTATGCAATAAACAGTTGCATCTATGGCAAAGTTGAGTGATTTTCTACAATTTTGCTTTACCCTTCCCCAACACAAGATACAAGCAGAGTGCATTGCTGAGAGTGGGAGCCGCCTGTTGACTCCGTACAGAAGGCTTTGGAGACTGTGCGTCCTGTAACCCTGACATGGGCCACTCCATTTCTTCCTGGTTTAAACGACCATAGATACACTGATAGCTTAGGTTTGTTAGTTGGTAATAGGGCTGCTATTTTTTTAGTTTTTATTTATATTTGGGTAATGAATTTGTGCACATTGTATGCAGTTAGAAATTTTCAAAATCTACGTAGTTAAAAGTCTCCTGACATCCCCATTCTCTATGAAACACGTCTCCAGTTTGCAGGCCACTCTGTGCCTTTCAGAACCACTCTTTATACAAGCACATACTGATAACCTCTTCTTTTTAATCATGTACATTGGCATAGACATGAACTCTTCTGCATTTGCTTTTTTTTTTTTCATTGAACAACATATCTTGGTAATCCTTTCAGATTGAGGCATAAAAATTTTCATTTCTTTTCCAATGCTCAATATTAAATTGTGTGGACATGCTATAATTTTTGAACCCATCCTCCACTAATTGGAATGTAGATTGTGACTAAATGCTATTAAAATTAATGTTGCAGTAAATAACTTTGCATACCTAACATGCAAACATTTTATTAAATAAGAAATTGTATAAGAAATTTCTAGAAGTGAGATTACTGAGTCAAAATATATGAGTACTTATTATTTTTATAGACAGTGCCAAATTGTCCTCTAGAGAATTATAGAAATGTCCATTCCATCCAGCAATTGAGGCTTTTTCTTAATACTTGCCTGAAAATATTATTTTATTAATCTTTCTGATCTATTCAAGTCTATTTAAAGAAAGTATCTTGATTATCAGCATTACTTTATCAGTATTCTTTCCATTTAAATATAACTTGTGGTCATCATCATTGACATTTTATAGATATTCTGCATTTACTTGTATTTACTTTTCACTTGTTAAACAGGAAATTTATCAATTAATGGCCAGTGATTCCATTAATCATGCTTATGTACTAACAACTTGATTTAAACTTTAACATACAGGATTTGGAGAATTTGCTTGTTGTAAACACATTGAAGTACTGGGAAAGGGCATGTCTCTAGAAGGCAAGGAAGCTCTTTTCCTCCTTCCCAATTCTTTCTCTGATGTATCATCTCTATTTGGCTTTTTCTGAGTTATACTCTATAATAAAGCAGTAATGTAGGGTATCCAAGATTTAGGATACTTGATGTAGCATTTTTCAACTTTACATGGTGTGACAAAAACAGGCATTCAATAGAAACTATACTTTGAATTTAGAATTTTTCCTCAGGCTAGTGAAATGCAGATCAATACTCTCTCATGATGTAGCCAGCTGCAGGTCCCAGTCAGCCATGTGATCACAAAGGGAAACAATCCACACTCTACTGTACCATGCTGTGAAGCTGGATTCTGTGGGTAGATGGATTCAGTGCATTTCAATTTACATTTTCAACAGAGGATGGGATTATCAAGACATAACAGCATTGAAAGTCAAGGGGAGTCTGTAGTAAGTGAAAGGCTTGCCTAAGTGCTGTGAGCCACTGTAGCCAATTATTGAAGCTGGATCTATAGCTGTGTCAGAAGTATAGGTGTCAGCCTAAGGCTGGGAACTGATATATGGAATGGAGGTAGTCTTGCAGGACTGAGCCCCTAACCAGTCTGTGCTAATGCAGCGAATGTCAGAATTGAACTGAACTCTAGGACACTCAGCTGGTCTCTTGACAGTTGGAGAATGGGTTGGTGTAAGAGAAAAACTCAGACATTTGGTGTCTGAAGTGCTATGGGTGAAGCAGTTCATACTTGCCCTGGTGAAACACTGATGTGCCAGTGGGAGCTTTCAGAAACCCCTGAGAAGTCAGCACATTCAATCTCCTGAGGGGGACTATGGGACAGGTGTGGAAAGGAGAAAGCTCATGCTTGACCAGAACTTTGTGGGTTTGTAGCCAGGCTTTGGTAGTGAACTTGGAGTCAGCAGTGAGAAAGCAGAGCTGGACCTGCATGTGAGGATAACAAGAGGCAATGGAAATGCACTGCGTCTTCCTGTCATTGACTCTACAACAACCTTCAGAGGAGTACAGACCATCTCCTTAATCTACTCCTGTCATGGTTTAGATCTAAAATAGACACCCCCCCCACACACCAGAGCCTCACATGCTCACAGGGGAGCTTCTGAAAGGTGATCATATCATGGAGGCACTACATGCATCAATGAGTTAAGCCTCATCAATGAGATGAGGTCACAGCTGAATATGCTGTTAGGAGGTGGGGCCCAATCAGAGAGGGTGAGTCACTGGGGTTGTGCCTGGAAAGGTGTTTTCCTGCCCCTGGCTCTTTTCTCAATCTTTTTTTATCCTGGTTGCCATGGTTTGAGCAGCTTTCTTTTGCTATGTGCTCTAGCATGCTGTTTCTTCCTTGGAACCTGCTGCCCTTGTACTGCACCCCTTGAGTCAATATATACCTCTCCTCCTCTAAGTTTCAGGTGTGAGATATTCTGTCCCAGTGACAAGAAGGTGACTGAGACATACCTAAGTGATCCTTCAGTCTTACATGGAATGCGGAAATCTGGAAGATGTATTTTCTAGCTTAACAAAGTTGACTCAAAACGGTACAGCCAAAGTTTGTTTTTCATATTTTCATGTCTTCTTAATCATTTGTTATAGGTGTTTCTCTTGGAAAGAATAAAGAACTGGGATTGCTAATAGATAAATTTAACTCTATGGATTTGATTGTATGGCTGTCATGTTTGCTTTTAAATGTTGTCTGTTCTCTTTTTAACTCTTGTGACTTTATAAAAACAATGCCTACAATGGTAGGTAAGATTTGCCTTTTAAAAACAACGTGTGTGTTTTGGTGTATGTGTGGGTGTTATGTATTTTAGTTATTTCAAACTGGAGGGTTAAATTTTTTTCTTATTAATTTTTATGCTATAACATCATGTAATGAGCTTAATCCTCTCTTTTTTAGACATTATCTATTGACTTACTTTTTCCCTCTAACTCTCACCTGTCACTTGATTTTATTACATTCTTTCTGTATTTAATTGTATTTGCCTTTCTGTGTTTACCTTTAAATTTAATATTCTTATTCTTTTGGTGCTTTACTCATTCCTGTTTAAGGACTGTGTATGGAAGATAAAGAGAGGAGAGGATTGTTCTCCCTGCCTTCTCAGATTTTCTCTGTTATGTGATGTGGCAGTTGTTAGCATTTGCAGCACAGTTTGCCTGTTGACTCTGGCGCTCCTTAAGCTCTGGGTCTTTGCTCAGAAAAGGGGAGTAAATGCTAGTTTCCTCTGTCATGCATACATTAGAAGTGTATGGGCACTTTTTAGTATGTTCAAGGCAAAGGATTCTCAAATTTATTCCATTAGAAGATATTAAAACTCTTTTATTTGCTACACACCATGCTGTTTTCAGTCACACAACAGTGTGTACAAACCCTGTTTTCAAGACCACTTCTCAACTACAGATAAAAGAGCAATTCCTTTAATGCGTTTCAGAAATTAAAAAGCAATCAGAATGTTTTTTCCTCAAATCGAAGTTGAAAAAAAACTTATTCCTGCTCCTTGTAGGACCTATCTGTGGGCTTTTGCTCAAACTTGTATCCTCTACATTCTCACAGTTCTAAGAAATAGATTATTTTCAAGACACCATCACATTGAAAGAATCAAATGGGAACTTCGCAAAGAGTAGAGTTTTGTATAGTGTACATCCTGGCAGCAATCTAGGAGATCCTAGAAATCATCCTGGTATGAAACAATCAGTGACAGCCTTGGGGCCCAGAAACCCACTGAGTACTGCACACTTCCATGTTCAGAAGATCCCTGGTTGGGAACCCTTGAGATTATTAATAATTTCATTTTTGACTTTGTGATTTGTAGCTGTTGTCCCTCAGACAAAAGAGCACACACGGGGGCTTAGAGCTTCAGCTCACCCAGCGGCTTCAGGCTGGTGAATTCCTAATTGCTGTTGCACCAGCCTCCAGCCAGCCTCCTCTCCTCAAATCTACACGTAGCAGCAGAAACACTGCAATACAGTTGCAGCCCTCGGCACAGGCAGAGTGAGATGGAGAGGGGCACAGATTCCCACAGCATCTTGGGGCAAAGCCACAGAAGAGCTATTCCTCCCAGGGTGGTAAAGCCAGGGCAGATGACAGGGCAGGCAAGCTCATACCCACTCTCTCTTCAGATAACAAGCGTGTCCTGAGACAGAGGTTGCAAACCCTTAGGGACTGCGCCTCTCCCATGGATTGGGGAACACTGTCATGGGAAGAGGAGACTGAGTTCCCCACCTAGACATGCTTCATCTGTTCAAAAGCTAGAAGAAGGAGGAAACCAATACCTCGGGAGCCACATGGGTTCCAGGTGGAGACAAGTACCCCTTTCCTAATAGTGCAAAACTTAAATATTGAATAGGAAACAGCACAGAGGTTAAAAGAGATACCAGGTTATCTATCTATCTAGCATCTATCTATCCATCCATCCATCCATCCATATCTGGGAGCCCATTATTCCCTTTATGGAAAGGCTAAAACATGGCTGCATATCTTGGAGTGAAATTACAGGTAGTAACTATGACTGCAGATAAACAGGAATCTTCTTTCTGGTTATGGCATGGTAATATTTATATATCTTTACTTCTTCTTTTAAAAGCATTTTTTATTTTTGAACAGGGACCCAGATTTTACTTTTCACTGGATTCCTCAATCATGTAGTTGGTTCCTGGAAGTAATTTAGATAAAAGACAGTTTATTAATGGCTGTCACTATTAGGGCATATGTCCATGAAATTATAATAAGAGGACCATTGTCTTCTTATAATAAGAGGACTATTGTAAGTTATTTGAAACAAGCTGAACATGCACAGTGTGCAGCAATCACTTTTTTAGTTGTTTTCTGAAGTAAGTCTACTCTTGATAGAATACCTCTCCAGGTTATGATTCTCTCTGTCAGCTCAGTAGAGGCATCTGTGTACCTGTCTGTGACACCTTTTCCTTAAATCATATGTACGTATGCATACACTGCCTGCTTTTCACTCACCACAGGGATTTCTATTTAGGAAAGGGAGTATATGCAAAGATAATTAACACACTGAGTGGAGATTCTACTTGCAGGCTTATGCTTGTGAAGTCGATGAATTTATATGCATATATTTGACACCATGTTTGGCCCTGGGAGGGAAGTTAAAACAATAAAGACAATCTGTTTTTCGGGAGCTTAGAATCACACCAGCAGTTAAGTGCATATTCATAATTTAGAAAAATAAGCAAAAAATAATAGTATTCGTGATGGCTGTGAAATGCACAAGGCCAACAAAAAGTGGCACGAAAGAAAAGATTCTATCTATTGAGTCTCTGCCAACAGGGAGGCATGTTGCTAGCTTTATATACATGTGACTTCTTCTCTTTCTTCCAACTATCCTGAGAATGGGCCATATTTTAATTCATCTTACAGATGAGAGTATTGGGCTTCCAAGGGTCACATAACTGGATGACATTCAAAGGGAGGTCTAGGTGACCCCAAAGCATCCTACTACAACAGAGGGCCACCTGAGGATAAGTGTCTGTATTTATTCAGTACATTTGCCATTCAAAGAACTTTTACATCCATTACTTCATTTGATCTACACAAAGGCCCTTGATAGAGTGCTCACACTGGGAAGGCGAGATGAGGATACAGAATGGGTGAAGATCTCAAGTTCATTATCGATTCACAAGTGTGGCTCCTCTGATCTCCCATGATCTCTACTTGTCTGGTAAATGAATGGACTGAAAAATGACTGCATAATCAAAGTGTGATTTGTCCAGGGTAGTGCTATATGAATAATTTATGCAGCATAAATACTGCTGGATGGAGCACTTAACTAAACCCTTGATCAGATGTTTCTTATAATCTGGCTGGCAGACAATCAAAAAATGAAATGAAATTTGGGCAAATTCCATACACACTTAGGAAAGGCCACGGAGAGCAAAGGAAGAACACAAAAAGGAGAGGAACTTTTGAGAGTCTAGAGTGAATTTGAATTCCTGAGACACCTGGGAGCCCATTATGGAAAAGCTAGTGTGGCTGCATATCTTGGAGTGAAATTACATGTAGTAACTATGATTCCAGATAAACAGGAGTCTCTTTTCTGGTTTTGGTATGGTAGGCGAATTGTTTCTTAAGTTCTCATCACTGACTCTGATATTGTTAATGGGCTCAATATCACTTGGTTAATGATACAGTGTTGCCTGTTACAGTGTGTATCTGACACCTCTTGAACCGTAACATTACTGACCTCTCCCTGAAACCTCAAATCAGCAGTCTCATCTCAAGCTCCAAAATCTGCATGAGTAACCGAAAACAGCCCCCATGATGATGATACAGTGTGACTGAAACAAAACCAGAAAGGCAGCCCAAGAAGAAATACCCAACATTCAGAACAGCAAGGCCCAAGACTGCTGATTCACGGGAGGTGATATAAATATTTCTATCATACCAACTTGTCTTCTTTCTGGCCCTTCCTCACATTAATCACATGCTAGGTCTCCTTTCTAAATAGTAGTTTTCATTCCTGACTTTCACAGTTTCTCCAGACTCAAAGCTCTGAATCATCACTATATTTCTATGCGGGATTTTTCATCACTGCATAATTCGGCACACACACGGCTCTGGAGCTTGGTCACTTCCTCGCTCCTCTATACCAGGAGACACCCCTGATGGGAAGAGCAGCTTTTTCCAAGCCAGACGTGAGTGTCCCATGAGTTTTTTTGTAATCTTGTGCTGCTCTCAATGTACTGATTGAGTTTTGTGTGTCCTCCATGCAGATTGTAGTTCCCTGCAAACCAGACATAGAGAAGGATTTATCCATTCTTGCTGGTACGTGAACTTGGGTAGCTCATCTACCCAGCTGTAGGAAAAGGTGGTTCCCTTCCATGCCTGGCTTCTTGATCAGATGCAGAAGTCAGCCTCTTGACTATCAATTTCAGCTTGTCATTTTTTGACATTGTTTTCCTTAGTTCCCAAAGACATGGATTTCCTACTCTCAATCCTAATGGCTGTCTGAGATTCTCCTTGAGTTGATGATATGGATTGACATCCAAGACTGTCTCAACATGAAGTGTAACCCTTTCTCTGAGCAAAATCCTTGTGCTTTCCTCTAGCAGGCAGGCGTCACTCAGCAGGCCCAGGTTAGCAGAGCCAGCTTTTTATGCTGCCCTAAAACAGGATGGTGATTCACTGGTATTATTCTCTTTCTCTTAGTTTATTAGCACACTTAGACATTGACTTCCTTGCATGTATTGACTGAGTTCATTTATTGAGAATTTTTTCCTCTTTTACAATTTTTATTAAATGCTGTGCTCCTAAAGATACATTCAGAAAACAAAAATGTTTAGCTCAATGATTTATCACCAAGTGTAGGTACCATTTATGTTGAGAAAGAAACTGTGTCCAACACCCAAAGAGAGAGCCCTGTACAATACTGCATAGCCACCTCCCACCCCTAAAAGAGAAACACCACCCTACTGTGGTAGCAACCATCATCTTTATAAATTTGCCTCTGCAACACCACATATTTGTAACTCTGGGCTTCTTTTGCTCAATATTATATTCTTTTGAGATTCTTTCAAATTGTATTTGCAGCAATAGTCATTATTTCCACCAGTAATTTGGAAAATCCATGCTAAACCAAACTAAGACTCCATACACAAAAGACACTGTCAATGTTTTTAAAACTAGCAGTATCAAGAGTTAGTAGGGCAAGGGGATGATATACTTACTGCTATAGTAATATAAGTGTATAGAGACACCTTGGGGAGCTGTTTAGCATTACTTACCAATATTAAAACATGCATAAGCATATCGTGTGACTCAGCAATTCCACTCTACATTCATATCTTTCCAAATACACACATGTGATCACCACTCACTACTCATTGTAGCTAGGAACTAGCAGCTCACCAAATGAATATCAACATTAAAAAGATGAATTATTCCATGTTCACACAAAGAAATTTGATGCATGATAAATGTTTGAGTTTTAGAGTTGTTTGTACATTTATCTGAGTCTGTGTTCTATTTCTCACTCCCAAAGAAAACCAAAAACTTTTTAAAAATCTCATTAATTAATGATTTTAAATGGAAGTATTATTCTGTACCTCCACATTAGGTAAATTAAATATTAAATATGAAGTCTGTTAAAGTGTTTTGCTCATATTTTATGGATATGTGTGTGGGGGGGCATGCGTGTATAGAGAAAAGTTTTTCTACACACATATATGTCTACTTCTTTTTTTCTATTCTGAAGTAGAGCCCTGGTTCATTGTGTGTTGGAAGTATCTCTTCCCATTCTGCTGTGATTTTATTCGTGCTCTTAATTAAATTTAAACAAAAGTTCTTAATTTTGTGATCTAATGTATTTCTTTTCAGCATCTTGTAACTTGTTTTAAAAAGCGTAAGATGTATTTTCCTATCATTTAGAAGCACTATTGTTTTACCTTTCACATTTATATCTACATACTCTCTGGAATTTGTTTTCATGAATGATGTGGTATTAGGTCACACTTTATTTTATTTCTTCCACTAGTCACAATACCACTGAAAAGCCTATTTTCTCAATGCTCTGTAGCATCATCTTTGCTGTAAATCAAATAGCTTCCTGCATTGGACTACTTCTAAAGCTCACATGCTTCCCCACAACTCTATCTGCCTAACTTTGAGATAGGATCTTCTGGTCATAATAATTATAATTATCCTTGATAGATTAGAGTATAAATCTTCCCAGTTTATTAAAGAGCATTATTCATTATGCAAAGCTTTTTCAATACAAATTTTAGAATAATCTTTTCAAGTTCCAAGATAACACATGTTGGTATATTGATGGGATTGCATTGAGTCCATAGATCAGTTTGAGAATAACAGATAACTGTACACTGTTCAGTCACAAGCAAGCCAGTGATTCTGGTTTCTCTTCATGTATTTACATCTGTATTTCACTGAATAATGTTTTAGAATTTTCTATTTAGAATACTCACTTCTGTAGCTTTACTCTTCATCATGTTATATTTTTGTGATATAGTAAATTTCATCTTATTTTCATCAATAATATTTTGATTCTTC
This sequence comes from Heterocephalus glaber, assembly GCF_000247695.1. The sequence goes on along the minus strand of NW_004624732.1, from coordinate 20,682,501 downwards.
TTACTAGAATTCAAAAGTAAATTTGTAGCAGTAAACTGACCTTTAATCTACCAATCTGGCTAACCTCATTGATACTTATAACTTATTAATGGACATTAGTAGATTTTCTGTGTGAATAACCATACTGTCCATACTAATAGCATTTAGATCTTAATGTTTAAATCATTCTCTTGCCTCACACATTGGACAAGATCCTCAGTACAGTTTCAGGTGAAGTGAGAATCATAGACATTGTTCTTCATTCCTCACCTCCATAAATCTAATGTCTATTAGATATGTTTTGAGATACTCTTCACTAAATTAAAGAATTTCCCTTAATATTTGCAATAAATATATGTGTACTAATACATAATATTTATAAAGTTAAAAATCATACTTTAAAATATTTGTATCTAAAATATTCTTTTATTTTGTGAATATAATAAATTATATTTATTTTTAAATCATAAATCTGCCTTACAATTTAAACATAAACCTCAATCATTATTTTGTCTCCATTTAGCTATATCTAGGTATCTAGGCATGTGGAGATATATTATAGCATATCATTATCAAAATAGTAATATGTCATGATATATACAATCAAGAATTCTATATATGTTTTTATTACTAAATTCAGTTGATTAATAGTTTATTTTTTATTAAAATGTGACAGAAAATAATCAACAGTCATTAATGTACAACTCAGTGAACAAAACAGACACACTCACGCAACTTACTTTGCTAACACTCACTCTATATTTATTAGGTTCACAGCTATCTTGGAAATCATGGACACCTTAAGAGATACGTGAGTTTTAAAAATCACCACGTTGAGAATCTTTTAAGTAAAAGCCAAGGAGATGAAAGCAAATGTTTTTGGCACAAAGATTATTGCTATCATAACCTGGAGCTAGTCACGTCATCAGATTTTGTTTGAAATTGAAAAGAGTAATACATTTTGAAAATGAAATACCATGGGTTCCTGGCAAGACCTTAAGCTATCCTCAAGGAAGGAGACAGTCAAAAACTCTAGAGTCAGACAAATGTGAGCATAAGGTGACTGTGCTATTATTTACTAACTGTGTGACTTTAGGCATTTACTTAATTTCTTTGAAACTCAGAACCCTCATCTGCAAAACCAAAAAAATCATTGCCTTCTTTGCAAGAGTCTTAAGAGACCAAAGTGTCTTAGTTGGTAAAGCTCAATACTTGCTTAACTGTCAATTTGACATCCACATTAATTTATTTTTCTCTCTACCTGCCTTTAATTAACACAAACTTAAAGAAAACAGCATTACATGCTTTATAAAGCCTGTTTTGTATTTGTTTTGCTATACTGATGATTGAACTCAGGGTCTGATGACTGCAAGATAAGCTCTGTACAACTGAGCTAAACACTAGACGCCTTTTTTTATTTGTTATTTTGAGGTAGTGTCTTAAGGATTTTCCCAGACAGGAATTCAACTTGATATCATCCTGCCTCAGCCTCCAGTGTAGCTGAGATTACAGACACATAACACCTTGTTCTGCTGAATTTTTTCTTTTGCTTTGTCTTTTCTGTTAAACAAAGAACTAGTAAAAATAAAAATAGAGCAGTAGGTTCTGCAGAAGAAAATCTAGTTAATAGGTATTACCAAGCAATAGCTTAGATCAACCTTCCTCCATTCTTATTTAGTTTCCCTTTAGTAAAGTGAGCACCAGGTGTCCAAACTATGAAAGGTAGGACAAGAGGAACTGCCTACAAAGCATCAGTCCTGGTGCCATGGTCTCCACAGTGTGATCAAATAACCTGTAACTCTTCTGTGGGAAAAGAAAAAAGGCATAGGGTCAAGTTCTCTTCTCCCCAGTTATCAACACAAAGGAGTGAAAAAGAATGCAAGGGATGTCAAGAGCAGCGCTAACCTGGCCACCATTGTTTTATTTCATTTTATCCATGCACTTAACCACTCCCTATGAGTTCTGTGGTTTCCTTTTCCATGGGTGCTCAGTCGTGGCTCATTGTTCAGGAAACAAAACAGATACTCGAGTTAGGTCATCATAATTGAGATTTTCCTAGAAGAACTGCTTCATTTTTACATGTATTTTAATGTGACGCTCAGAACTCCTACCTAGACTTTTTGGAGAATGATTCCACTGAAAATTCTGAATTTGTCTCTGAATGAATTTTCTGATAGTTAATTCTGTTAAGACCACATTAAAGAAAAGGATATCCTTCATTACAAGCAACTCTGTGATGTTCCTCCAGTGTCATCTTCTGTGGTTATATATTCAGAGTTACATAAGCCTCACGGTCAAGCTCAGGCCTTACTTTCAATATACCTTACTGTTTTTGAATTAGAATTCCAAAGTGATATAAGGCAATCCAGGATTCTTAGGAAAATGAAGCTGGTTACAATTTTACACACAGATGTTGCAGTTGATCTTTGGTCTGTTTCACCAATGTTTTCATTTTATTGCCCTTGAGACCTGTGAAAAAGAGTCTTGAAAACTCTCCTCTGTACACTTCTGCACACAGAGTGCTGCAAAGGAATGCTGGAAACACTACTCTCAAAGCAGTTCTTCAGCTGAAGTTTTCTCTATTTCCATTGGATTTGGGGGTTCATTGTTCAGAGAATACAACCCAAATCAACAATTTATATATCCCTAGGGTAGAAATCTGGGTCCTGCTCTGACCACCTTATCTGAAATGTCTCTTCTTTTCACTTTCTAATCCCATTTTCCCATTGACATTTTTCTGTCACTCTCTGATATACTATATGTTTGATTTGATGAATTTTTCTCTTATTTATCTTCCTTACCAGAATTTCACAGAGCTAGAGACTTGACTGTATGTGTTCCCAGTGTCACAAAGTTGCTGTTGAGTACATTTTTGTTGAGATAATTCATTATGTCAAGTTATAACAAGATGTACTGAATTCTAAATCACCGAGGTAGTTATGAGAAAGGAATTAGGAGGGAGAGTGATAGAATTTTCAAACAATCTTTAAGGAAATAAATATTTTCTTTCTTTTTCTCCCTCCCTCCCTCCCTCCCTCCCTCCCTCTCTCTCTCTCTCTCCTTCTTTCTTTCTTGTACAGGAGATTGAACTCAGAGCCTATGTGCCTAGACCATTTTTTAAAAATTACTTTTTATATTCAAACAGGGTCTCACTAAGTCACTAATTTGTCCAGTTTGGGGCTTGAATTTGTAATCTTTTTGTCTCAGCCTCTTAGAGTGATGAGATTATAGGCATGCAACATGATACCTGGCTTATTTCTTAATCAAATAGCACTTTATTGTAAAAGAACCTTAATCAGGACAAGTCAATTCAATTCCACAATCCTAGTTCCTTTACCTTCCTTCACTGACCTCCTCTCTCATTCTACATTCAAGCCCCAAACCAAGTAAATCTCATAGAACAGTGGTTATGAAATGAAGTTCTAAGGCTCCAACCTGAGCCAATCAGAAACTCCAGGACTGGTACAGAGCAGCATGTTGTAACAAGCTTCCCACTCGATTTTCATCTATGTCATCCTTTTTAAAAAGAAACTTCTGTTTTATTTGAAAATTGTTTCTTTTTGAGTCCTTCTGAGGAAAAATGAAAGAATGAAGATCATAGTCAAATAATTAACTGTGTATATGTGTGTGCATAAAATGTATATGTATGTATATGTATAATACATACAATGTGTGCATACATATACATAAACTGTATATATATAACTATATAATTATATGTAATATATATACCAAATTATATACAAACACAAATCACTTATCCTTTTACTTTTTTATACTATAATAATAATAAAAGCCAAAATTCTGATTCAGACTGTCCTTTGTATAAGCCACATGTCTTGGATTCAACCTGAAAGAGTTGACTGACAAGTCGCTGTCTTTCCTGTCCCTCCCAGAGGACACTTCTGTCAATGAATAAGAAAGTGGCTTCAAATTGTGCCTGTTTTCCAGCAAGAAAATGATATGACAGTAAGGTACTTCACTTTTTAAGCCACCTTGACTCAATCTGTGTTTGGGAACTCTGGGGAGAGAATATGGGGAGAATTTTGGAGGGAAACAACGGTAGTGGAGGTCAAACAGACATTGTAGTTTAATAGCAGTTCATGCTTTTTAATCCAAACTGCCTCTTATAAAACTTGTGGTAAAATGGTATGTATTAGTTAGAAGACACAGAATAAGGAGAAAACCAGCACTTGTTAAGTACCCTTTATGAGCTAGAACTGGAAACAGATTTCATTTTGTCATCCTAAGAACTCACAGGCTAAAAGTTGGGTCTACCTGGATCCAAATAGTCTTTCATACACTCAGTGCCTCCTGGTCCCTGGGAAAGTGCAAAATCTGTGAATCACAAATCATTTATGTCTTCTCAGTGGACACTTTGGAGTCTCAGTGGTTTTCTTTGTGTTTGTGAAGCAGTGCAAGCTCCTCAGGGCCTTTGATGCTCTCCTCCCTGCTGGAACACACTCCACTCCAGGTCTTGGGAGGTGGATTTGTCCTGACCCTCTGGCAGCTCACTTTTAATCTGACCAACTAAAGAAAAAAAAAAATCTTCCCTACTCATGCTGTCAGATCATCCTGCTTCACTGTCTTCTTGGTGCTTATAAACTGAAATGATTGTGCATTATTTATATTTTTGATCATTTATTATTTCAGGTTTCCAGTTAGAGTGAACATTCTCTAAGAACATGGTCTTTCTTTCTTCTCCTCTCTTGTACTCCAGAGCTCCAGAGCTTTCTGTGGTAATTACTAGGCACTCGGTGGGTATTACATATTTTAATTGAATAAATAAATCCTACTTATACCAGTAAGAATAAAACACTTTTAATTTTTAAGAAATTTGTCTACAACATTATGAGACTGAAGGACTGGTGGCAATTTTCATTCAAAACAAGTGTACCAGTTGAATTCTATGTAGATGACTCCATGCTGTGTAGAACAATATTTTATGATAGATTATATCACAACATTTTGCTCAATTAAATCAAATCCTTAAAGAGTTTGGGGAAGAACAGCAGTGAACAAAATGAAAGGAAGAAACCTCTACTGGCTTTTTCACAAAGAATAATTTATTCATTCATTTTCAAACCATTACCAAATGCTTTAGTGCTGAACAGTGTAAGGCAATGGTTTTTAAGTAGGAAACCACTTGGAAGGCTTTAAAAATGCTCGTGGACATGGTCCACTCCAAAGTATCTGATTTAATTGGTCTGTGGCTAGACATTTGAATTGGATATTTAAGGGCTCCCAGATTACTCTACTCAGAGCAAAGTTTGAGAACTACTTCTCTGGGAATGGATCAGAGGACACTGTCGACGTCAGAGTCTGAAAGTGACACATGCAATTATGATAGAGGGCTAGAAATGACACCTACAGATAACTGATTGGAGATTGTCATGAAGCCCAAAACAAGTCTGTGCTGTACAGGTAGGCTGTTTGTCACCTACTAGAGGCTAAGAAAGCTACAGAGGACAAAGAGACAAAAAAGATGAAAGGGTATATGAGAGGCAGAAATTATGGAGAGATCAAATAGGAAAAAAAAGAAGCTATTGGAAACTAGCTTGGCATTTTCGGTACATAAAGGAGTTGTAAGTGAGGAAAGAAAAAAAATACGCCAGATCTGGACCATTATTCTTGAAGGACTTAAGACATATACTATCTTAAAAGATCTACAGAATATGAATAGACTGGGAGAGAAGAAAGGTAGTATAAAAGTTTTAAAAGTTCTAAAAGTTTTAGGAATTATCTGGTCTATCAGGGAGAATGTTGGTGTGTAGAATGGTTATTCAGCCTGTCCCAAATCAGCAGCTCAATCATGTCACAGGTAGAGCCTAGGCAACAGTTTAAGCTTGGAGAATTCCAGACAAATATTCAACCACTGTAACACAGTCCAGGGAAAGGACCATAATGGAATCAAAAAGAGTGCAGTGTGTTGAAAGAGGAAGAATACTAGTTTGACATGAGTTGTGCATAAACACCAACTGAGTGCAGACACACATGCCATTTCTCTTGCAACCAGCAATAGTTCTGTCATGTTCCCCAAAGTGTTGTTCTATGAAATGGGGGCACCTGGAAGGTCTCTGTTGGAGAGGACCATCTTTGGTGTTATTTAATGGTAGAGTTTGCAGGCAGAACGTTGCATGTATTAACGAGAATGTCACAATAGTTGTTTATCTGTATACTGGATTTCGGTCACTTAGGAAATTCTGTATATTCTTGCTTTAGCTACCTCCCTCTTTGTAAGCATCAGTTCTGTGTGAGAAATATTTTGGTATTAGTGTAGTCCATGCATGCACATGTATGCAGCACATGCTCACACAGCAATTTAGTAGCCTTGACTTTGGATGCAATAAGTTAAAATCTTTAATGAGCCTCCTCTGACTGTCTTAACTTTGTCTCATTAGCTACGGACTGACCCTTTAAATCATGCTTTGTCAGTGGAAAGCACTGGCCAAATAAAGCACAATGCTTCCTCCCCAGCTGGTGTGCTAGCACACATGTATACATTTTCCTTCCTTGATTTCCATAATTGTTTTCTTTCCTGAAATATTTCATAGGCTTTCTCCTTTTTCTGTGCTTTGGTTTCATCGAAGTCAGCACAGCAAGGCAATCGAGCTGCAGGAGAGAATGCCGTGTGTGATTGGTACGTCTGTCAGTCAACACAATTACTGCCTATGTCTAGCTTTCAGAACTTTATCATCATTGAGGACAGATGCAAAATGAAAAGCACATGTCATTGTGGTCAAATGCTGAATTGGACTTCAGGAGAGTATACAGATGGGAAAAATAGCAGGAATTTTGAGCCATGAGATGTACCCTGTACCCCAAGAAATGACCCAAGGAACTCATCGTCCCCTTCCCCTCCCACCTCTAACTATCCAGTCCCTCAGCAAGACCTGACACTTTCCCCACCACTATGACCCACGTTGATCTTTCTCTTATATGAGCATCAGCAGAGTTTTATAGTGTGTACCAAACAATTTAGCACTTAACACTAATTAAATGAGGTTAAATAAAATCACTTCTGCAGAAGTGCCTGCTGTGAACTGTATGAGACAGATGCATGGTACTATTACCACCATTAATTAGATTAATTGGCTTTTGTGTATTCATTTCTCCTCCTTAGCTCTTTTGTAAGCTTTCTACTGGAGGCTCCATGTCAGCTAATTCACGATGAGAAAAGAGGTGATGCTAAATAGCTGTGGATTTATTAAAGATGGAATTACTTGATGGGCCAGACTCAGGGCTCTGGAGGAACAGTGGTCTTCTTTCTTCTGCTGCCATTTTCTCCTTGGAAATTCTCACTCATCTTTGCAAAGGGAACAATGCCAGAACCCCATCTGGCTATATTTAGACAGGCAGAAATGAAATAACTGTAACATGATTGATAACCTTAAGTCCAGGGAAATGATATTACTAATTAAATCGTGAAACATTAGGCAGGCTGTCAAGCACAGATATATTTAAAGTCGTAACAGCTCTTGCTTATTTTTAAAGTGTTTGCATATTGAATGATTCAGGAAAAATTGTTTCTATTTATCAGACCAAGTGTAAAGTGCTCATCTCCATGGTATCAGCAACCATAACAGTCAATCTGAGATAAATCCAGGCCCAAGAGAACAATTTCTCCTTCATCTCACATTCTCTCTTTCTCTCTAGACCTTTTATGAATATGAGCTTCATTCAATTTTAGATTAGCAATTTCCAAACTTTACAACTTTAGAACCCAAAGTATGTTGTAGGGAAGGTAGAGGGAAAAGGATGGAAAGCAGAACTACACTTTAGTAAATGACTATTTTGTATCAGGTTCAGCCTATCTCCATACTATTAACCTTAACTGTGCCATCTTGCAGAAAACTCAAATACAGAGATATAAAAGGAAACAAGCAAGTACACAAAGACAACCTTCCCTTGCATCACCCAGGGCTCACTCTTATAACACTCACTCTATAGCACTCACCCCAGGGCTCCTCTTATAAGGCTGATTTCACTTCTCCTGAGCTCTTTTTCCTTCCCAGGGCATCTACCACTATATAGAAAAAAACTCTTTAATCTAATGATAAGTAGCCTATGAGAAAAAGGAGTAGGTAACGGTGTGATTTTTCTCCAGATGAAGTCATCTTCATGAGTTAAATTATTTTGGGGGTAAATCTCTAAAGCCAGTGAAGAGTGAAGATACCTTTAGGTTTGGGGTCAAGCTGATCTTTAATCTCATGGCCAAATTGGGAGCACATCACTTCTTATCTCTAGGCATCCTCATCTCTTTCTCTGCAATGGGACAATAATACCCACATTGATGATTTGAACAAGATGGAATGAAGATACCTTTAAGATACATACAATAATGCCCGGGATTTAGCTCAGTGGTTCTGGCACCTGCCTCACAAGCGCAAGGTCCTGAGTTCGATCCCCGGTACCAAAAAAAAATATATATATATATATATACATACAATAAGATAAAGGGAAAGTGAGGGAAGAGTGTTACCATGTACTTCCAACATGTTATGGTTTAGATCTAAAGTATCATACAAGAGTCTCACACATTTGGAAGGTGATTGGATTTTGGGGGCGCTATACACATCAGTGCGTTCATCCATTGCTGAGTTCAGGGGCTGAATGTGCTGTTAGGATGTTGGCTCTCATTGGAGAAGGGTCACTGGGAGTGTGATCTTCAAGAAATCTTTTTTCTGCAAGGGAGGCATCTTGTTCCTGTCTTCACCCTTATCTTTTGGCTTCCCGGTTGTTGTGCGGTGAGCAACTTTTCTTCTGCCAATCCCACACACTATGTCATTTTTCCCTTGGATATAGCCAATCATTGAATGAATTCTTAGAAATTGTGAGCCAAATTAAACCTCTCTTCCATTAAGTTGTGGGTGTCAGGAATTTTATCATAGCAATGGGAAAGTTGAGTACTCAACATTTCCAAAAGTTTGTTCATGTTTACTTATTCTCTTCTTACCAGTAGACTTTCATATTGTACACATTTTGGCAAATTGAACAGGCAGTTTTGCCCTCCACAAATGTATTTGACTGAAAAAAACATAGTTCTCTGAGAACAATATGGTTCAATATGAAAAGCCTGAGAATTGTGTTAAATAGCATTAAGGAAGCCTTAATGATTACTTTAAAATCTCTTTATATCAAGACCCAAAAAACTCCCCCAAAAGACTTCTAGACTTAATTGACAGATACAGTAGAGAAGATGTATACATGGTCAACACTCAAAAATCAATAGCCTTCTTGTACACAAATAACTGTCTCACTGAGAGAGAAATTAGAGAAATAATCCCTTTCACAGTAGCATCCAAAAAAATGAAATGTCTAGGAATCAATCTAATGAAGGAAGCTAAAGACCTCTACATTGAGAACTACAACAGTCTGAAAAAAGAGATCAAAGAGGATATAAGAAAATGGAGAGATATCCCTTGTCCCTGTGTAGGAAGAACCAATATAGTGAAAATGGCCATACTTCAAAAGCTGCTACAAAGATTCAGTGCAATCCGGATTAAATTCCCAAAAGTATATTTCACAGATCTAGAGAAACCAATCCAAAACTTCATCTGGAACCAGAAGAGACCTATAATAACAAAAGCAATTCTAGGCAACAGAGACATGGCAGGGGGTATCAAAATCTTCAACTTGAAACTATACTACAAAGGCACTGTGATAAAAACAGTATGGTACTGGCAAAGAAACAGACCTGAGGATCAATGGAATAGACTAGAAGATACAGAAACAACTCTAGACATACTCAGCTACCTATCTTTGACAAAGGAGCCAACCACCCTCACTGGAAGAAAGATAGCCTCTTTAATAAATGGTGTTGAAACTGGATTTCAACTTGCCAAAGATTAAAACTAGACCCCAGTCTTTCACCTAAATTAAAATAGAAGTGGATTAAAGATCTAAATATTAAAACAGAAATACTAAACTTGTTGCAAGATAAGTTACATAGAACTCTTGAAGACATTGGCATAGGAAAAAACTTTATGAACAAATCCTCAGTAGCATGAGAACTAGCATAAAGAATCAACAACTGGGATCTCTTCTAATTAAAAAGCTTCTGCACTGCAAAAGAAACCACCAACAGAGCTAAGAGACAATCTACAATGTGGGAAAAAAATTTTTACCAGCTGTTCCTCAGACAAAGGTCTACTATCTTGAATATATAAAGAACTCAAAAAAATCAGACCACTCAAATATAAAGACCCAATTCAAAAATCGGCATCTGAAATGAACAGACATTTCTCATGCAAAGAAGTAAAAGCAGCAAATAAATGTGAAAAAATGTTCAACATCATTGGTCATCCGAGAGATGCAGATGAAAACAAAGCTGAGATTCCACCTCACCCCAGTAAGAATGGCTGCTATCAAAAATCAACCAATGGGGCCAGGGATTTAACTCAATGGTTCTGCCCACAGCCTCACAGGTGCAAGGACCCGAGTTCGATCCCGGGTACCGGAGAAAAAAAAAAAAAAGGAAATCAACCAATGACAAATGTTGGTGGGGTTGTGGGGAGAAAGGAACCCTCTTCATTGTTGGTGATATTGGAAATCGGTGCAACCACTGTGGAAATCAATATGGAGATACCTCAAATAACTAGGATAAGAAGTCCCATTTGACCCAGCTATTCCCCTGATGAGTATCTTCCCCAAAGAATTAAAAGAATCATACCACAGTGATATATGCTCACCCATGTTTATAGCAGGACAGTTTGTAATAGCTAAAACTTGGAAACAGTCCAAATGCCCATCAACTGGAGATTGGATAAAGAAGATATGGTTTTTCTTTAAAATGGAGTACTGGGCCGGGGATTTAGCTCAGTGGTTCCAGCACCTGCCGCACAAGTGCATGGTCCTGAGTTCAATCCCTGGTACCCCCCCCCCCCGCCAAAAATTGGAGTACTACTCAGCCATAAAGAATGAGAAACTAGGGTCTGGGGATTTAGGCTCAGTGGTTCTGCTACCTGCCTTGAAAGTGGAAGGGCCCCGGTTCGATCCCCAGTACCAACAACAACAAAAAAAAAGAATGAGAAACTAGAGACATTTCTAGCTAAATGGATGCACATTGAGGCCATACTCTCAAGTGAAATAAATAGGACACACGTGTAAATACCGAATAGTTTCTCTGATGTGAAAAACTAAAAGTGTAAATAAGGATCAAAATGTATAATTGATATTGGGAAATAGGAAGAAAAGGTCTAAAGGAGTAGGGGAAGTGGGAGGGGTAGGGAAAAGAAAAGGGAGAAGAAAAATACAAGAAAGGGAAAACATGGAAACAAAGTCTTTGTAAGTAGGGAAGGGAGGAGGGGTTGAAGGGAGGGCAGGGGAATGGGGAAAAAATAAGAATCAAGAGAGATTATGTAAAGGTACAAGATCCCAATGATGAATGTAACTGTATTGTATACCTAAAATGTAACAATAAACTTAATGAAAAAAAAATCTCTTCATATCAGTTTATTTTCTCTCTGATCATGAAGAGAAGGGTGCCCCCAGCTGATCCATCTTGCATTCTAAACAGCTTTTGGTCACTGTTGTAAATGATAAAATTGATGCTGTTCATAATCCTGAAAAACTGAAACAACCAGGGTAAAACACATGCACAGAGCAATAAAGAGGTCTTTTGGCATTAATTCCCAGTCTGGGACCTCACTTTCATTCCATATGGATTGTTGACTTACCAAATTTAAACCCACAATCTATTCCTGTATCTAGACTTTGAAAACCTTTTTCTGATTTCTCTTTATCTGTTGGCAGGGATTTGGTACTTCAAATTACAAATTGGAAATGTATTGTCATTCTGAATCTGGTCATCTTTCATTCCATCCCCAAGGTCTGAGAAATTGTGTATTTAGCATTGAATTTGGGTTGCTTTAAAGTGCTAAGTCTGAAGTGAATAGACAGGAAGAGGAAGAGGAGAAATCATAGATTAGTGTTGTTTGACAGCCAGGTCCTTCCACAGCTCAGTGTTGATTTGCTAAGTCTCTGAACCTGACTCCGAGCCTCTTCTCCCACAGCTCTGTGACCCTACCTTGCATCCAGTCATACCTGTCCCCTCTCCAAGCTGAATAAATCACCTGGTATGATTACCCTTTGGCCTATCCATGCACTGACCATGGAACTTTTGAAAGGGAAAGAAATACAATTGTCAGGCTTGAAACTGAGACTTTACTGGGCCAGACAGGACTTCTGGTCACCCACTCATATAAATGTACCCTTTTTTGGAGTGAGGCAGGGGTCCCCCATGGAAACTTCAGCATTGGCTGCATTATCTTTGAGGCTCTTCCAGTGCTACCTGTGAGCTGCTCATTTTTTCACTTTTATAAAATTATTTACATACCTTGGCTATATAGGTCATTTTACCAGCTATGTTGCCAACCTCATCAGGAGGAGACTGCTCCTTTGGGGCCAAGTAATATGCTAGGATCTAAATAATCATTCAAATATTGGATGAATAAATAAAAATATATATCAATTAAACTAACCTGTACAGTTTTCCTCCCTTTTATAGAAGAGAAGGAAGTTGATGTTATAAGAGCAACAGACCCAAAAGTATAGACTCTAAGAATCATATTCTTATATATGTTGGTGACAGTAACCACTTTTGAAGTCTAATTTTTAGAAAATTGTAAAAATCAATATATTCTAGCTAAACAATTTTCCATTAATCTGAGTAAAAGCATCACTGACCTAGGAACATGTGCTGTTTTAGCTTGTAGCACTGCCCCCAATGGAAGAGCTATGCAATTTTAATATGTTATTAAAAATGGATGGGGTTCTGCCTTTCTGATTAGTGAGGTGAGTTAATATGGAGACATTCTCCACCTTACAGCCATATGTGATAACACAGTTCAAACTATGACCTCCTTACAATCTTTTTCTCCAAGGGAGGCATCTTGGTGTTCACCCCGTGAAGAAATGTTGTGAGTTGCTTCTCACCAGGACTATCTGTTCTGTCAACAATCTTATAAGTATTCCTAACCTTATTTGCAGCTGAGGAAATGGAGATGGAGAAGGATTAAATGGACCAAGTTAGGAAGGAATGGCAGGAGCTGAGACTCAGTCTCAAGTTTATCTGACTCTGCAATCAGGAATTGAATCATGTTGTTGTTTCAGCAAACCCTATGGTTTCCTGATGGGTAAGTGACTGGGAGGTAATAGATTGGAGATTGATCTCAGGATTCATTTAGTTTTAGTGGCTTCATGCAGATGGAACCCTCATCTGTGTTGTAGTGCAGCTGCAAGACATTGATATTATTTCTCCATTTGAGGAAAGTGGGTGGTTTCTATGCAAGTGCTAAATGAGAGTCTTTTATAGGAAAAAAGGCCCACAGGTAATCCTTTTGTTTACCTATTTTTTTCCTTTTTATCATGTGAGTTATAGAAAGAAAAAGGCTCCTTTTCCTCTGATCTGCCCTTTTTAGATTAGTAAACTCAAGGACAGTGATTCATTTAGTTATGTATCTTGGCACTGTGCCCCATGCCTAAGCATGCAATAGCTTTGTGTAGAGAGCAGATGAAAATTGGGAGCTTGGTCTTCTCCAGGTAAGACTACAAAAAAAAAGGGACTACACAGAAAAGTATAATAAGTGTCTGTTTTGTCTACAGAATATGTTCACACACTCTTGAGAAAAAGGATTTCCCTAAGAAGTCCTGCTCTGCCTTAGGAAGTAGAAAGTTTAAAGGCTCTGCTCTGACAGAGCTATTGGATGTAAAATGGCCTCATTTTTCAAGCCTGAGCAAGAAAGATATCTGCATGCCAAGGACATTCCAACCTCTCCCATGGTGACACTGGAGAGAGTGCCACAGAGTTGGCATGTCAGAGAGACAGAAACTGGAAAGGGAAGCTAGGGAGACAGAGCACATCAGCACCCCATCCCACATTGAGCCAGAAAGATGCAATCAGAACCTGAAGTCAGGAGTTGGAATCCTAGCTTGGAAGAGGCCACAGGCTGGACATGAAATGTGCACTGCTCAGACTGGATGATAGTTATCATTTGCTCCTTTATAGGAAAGAGTAGAGATTTGATCAAAATACACCACTTCTCCTTACCTTTTGCTGAATGTAAAAGTACACAGGTTGGCGGCAGAGTCTATGAGGGACACTGGCATGCCCAACAAATCTTTCTGTTGTCTTCATGAAGTGCAGAGTTAATGACCTATATTACTGTACATAAATACAGGGGTGAGGTGAGCTATGCTGAAGTATTAGATTTCAGATTGTCTTGCACAAAAACTAGTATCTTTTATAGAATTTGATCTTATTGCAATTTGCCTGTATCTAGCCCTATTACATAATGTACTTCCAAGTCGCTTGTCTGATATTATCAGGAGTATAATCTTGCAACACAAACAGAATCAATCTTATTAACCCCATGTTACAGATAAGCACGTTGGTTTGTACAGGATAATTATTTTAACTGCTCCTGGGACTATTGAATTGTCATGCTATATGAACGTTCAATAATTATAATACAATATTGTTAATGTTAATATAAAATATCACTTATAGCTAATGTTCAGTAGCACTTTTTAAGTGTTAGAAACTCAGCCAGAAGTCATCTCAATTTTTTCAACCACAAATTGTAGATATAATTCTGTCCCAACTGCTTCATGCTATTGTGAAGAGAGGTAGGTACAGTAATATGTGGGAATGTGCTTTGGCATGATAGGTGCTATCCAATGCAACTTCACATTTATTAGCATCAGCTCTACACAGGAATTTCTTTCTATAGCACTGTGAACCACCCAATCTTGGCACTCCTATCTGTTCTGTTTTTCACATACACCTACACTTATATCCTGTCTTTATCTCCTTAATACCCATACCAAAAACAGGACTAATAATTATAATAATAATAGAGGGCTTTTTTTTTCCATTGTGAAAGCCTGCCTGGTCTTCAGAGCATTTGATACATGTGATCACTAAAATATCCCCTCCAGGAGCATGAATCAGATATCACCACTATCATTTTTCAGAAAAGGTAGCTGAGATTAAGACAGTGCTCATATTTCTGACTCACCATGGTAGCAAAGTGGAACCCACACGAGAGATTGTTCCATTCCCCTCCCACTTGCCTCTGCCATAAGGAATTGTCCCTGTCCCTGTCCCTTGGAAATGTCCTAATGTAGTGGGAAATATCCTTATCTTCTTCAAAGACACCCACCTCTGCATCTCTGCATTATTCTGGCTGCCCTCTGATGATCTGATGGAATACTGTACCAGTCACTTCTAGTTGTCTTCCTCTTTGGAGCACCTGGTCACACATTTGGGGTCAAGGTTTCATGCTGCTCTCTTCATAGAGAAAGCTCTATAATAGAAGATACAACTCCAGTGTCCTCTCTTCTGTGGGACATTTGTCCATGCTCTTTCAAGGAGCACTGCTTTCTGTCCAGCACCAACTTCTGGTGAAGGGCCAGTCCACAGTGCTTTCTATTTCCCATTCAGTCACAGATCTGCCCCAATCAATGACTGTGAGATTTCCAACAGTGGGAACCACATCTTGTTCACAAGTATGTATCCATACCTTGGCACAGTAGTTGACAAAAAACAAACCTCCAGCACATTTTTGAGGGGATGAATAATTAAAAACACATTGCATCTGGTAAGGGGCAGGGTGTCTATGGCTGCTGTGAAACAGCTGTGCTCTGCTGGGAGTTGAAGTAGCTGACTTGTTTTTAGGTCCTTAATTGCTGTTCTTTCCCACAACATTACCAGTGTAATGTGCTAATTCTTCCTACATGTCTCCCAAACACAATTTGCAAATGTATGTGAAGCCTAATTCTGGTTGCACTCATTTTTAGAGGCCAAAGTTGAGGTACTGTAGAAATCTCACCTGGACGCCTCAGTGAGCCTCCCAGAGGCTCCTTCCCCAGGGCCATTAGTTTCCATATCCTGTACTCATTTTTCCCTGAAGCAAAAGGAAAAAGAGAAACACAAGGGAGATAACACTGTGTCTACTAAAGAGAAAGAAGATGGACACAAATAAGAAATACTCTCTACACCAAGTAGCCCATGGAAAAGAAAAGAAAACAAAATGAAACAAAACAGTTGAGTCTTGCTCACCATTTACATTAATGCACTCAGGCTGCAGACACAACATGTGGGGTCTATTAATAAAAATTAGCTTAGAATAACATTATCATGGGGTCTATTCTGCAGCAATCTCTTCTTCAGAAAGCATGCTATTAGTGAAACACCCCCAGCAAGGGGTCTGGCACAATGGTATTTCCATCTCATAAAATCCATATTTTTGGTTTCTATTCAACATAATAGACTATTTAATAAAACCAAATTGTGTGTGGTCCTGGGGCCCAGAAATCATGTGAATAATTGAAAGACACAGAAGTGCAGATAATTGACTGTTGTCACTAGTCCTAACCAGCTCCCCCACTAGCTCTTCAGTCATATCTGCTTTTATCAGCACGCTTCCCTAGTCTACAGCCACTGTCCCCAATGTGCCCTAACTCCACCTCTCAGGACCAGAAGGAATGGTATGCTCTACTCTGAAAGATCATTGAGCTTTATAGTCCAGTAAACCAAACTTCAAAATGTAATTTTACCTCTCCTTATTTGTATGACCTAAGATTTTATACCAGAAATTTGGTTTCCTTGTTTGTGTAAGTTGAATAAAAATATCTACTATAAAAACTGCCTGTGAAATTAAATTAAAATGGAAGGGAGGGGATGCCAATAGTAGCCATACAGCTCTATACTAATTCTCTTTCCTTTCCCCAGAAAAGAGGACCTCAGTAGAAAAACAAGAAGAATAAGAAGCAAGGGAAACTGAAGTTTTAAAAAATATATATAATGCTTCTCTTTATATTCTAAGAGCTCCATAAGAAGTCCTATGACTTGCAATAGTTCTGAGAATTCACATCTGCTGGAAAGAAGCTTTTCCCCTGAGCCAGCTTTAGATGAGGGCCTGGGCAAACCCTAAAACCTCTGTGAGCTTTGCCATAGCTTTGCTCCACACCCAACTATGGGCCAGCAGAAGAAGCCCGGGCTGTCCTAGACCTCTTTGGGCCTTACTCTTCCTACTGGAAGAAGGAGAATTTCATTGAATTATCTCATTTTCTGCATGTTTGTATTATATATATCTATAGTGAATTACTAAGGATGGGCTTGAGGGAGTTTTAAAATAGGCAACTCCAGCGCTGATAAGAACTGAACTTATGAAAGGAGGGCCTCTTTCCCTCTAAAGCTAAAAACTCACTTGTTTCCCTTGTGGAGATATTAAGTTTGTCTCACATGCTAACAAATTCCATTTTACTTTTTTCTCCACAGCTGCCCTCTACCAACCTTCACACGAAAGTCTATACCTTTGCACTGCCTCATATCCACATCACAAGCTTTCTCTCCACAAAAAGCTAGTTGTGGAGACCTAGGTTTTGTTTGTTCATTCTTTTGGTTTTGCTTTACTTCTGTGTTTGCACAGCCTGTGATATTTGCTCCTGTCTCCTAATTCATGCTGCTTTGGCCCATATAAACATTGTTTTCTCCTTTCCAACCTCAAAAGCTAAGACAAGCACAACATTTCTCATGAAGATTTACTAAGGGCCTTGATCTTTACTCATCATGTCATTCTTGAAACTCCTGGCCAGTTGGTTATTGTGTTGACACTAGCCTTTTAGACTCCTTAATCTAGATGAATTGACTCACAGTGGATGTTGAAGAATGCTGAAGTTATGTCATGTGGATAATACAGGGCATATAGTCTTTGTCCTTAAAGACTATGATGTCCAAATTCTATTTATAGCTCCCCATTTTTCCCTAGGAGTGTAATCTTGTCTCATAATCATCTGACCCTCCTAAAGATGGGAACCATGTCTTGTTCATTGTTCAGCCTGGAAGAACTCTAACTGAATCAGAGAAAGGCTGAACAATGGCCTCAGGCCTTCAAGTTTCAGGATTTCTCATCACTGCAGCCAGAGTAACAAGAATGGAAAAAGGAAGCAAAAATGGGAGAAAAATGTAATAGGCAGAATTACCAATAAGACTAAATGTGTGTGTGTGTGTGTGAGTCTGTGTGTGTCTCTGTGCACACAACTCTGTGCACACAAAGCTTGCAGTGGAACTGGCTGGCTGAAAGGAGTGGACCTTTTCACCACACATTGTTTAGATTAGCTATCATGCCCTCTATGTGTCACTCATCAGAGAAGCTGTGGTCATGACAAATATATACTGTTTCTTAAGCATTTGTCTTTGTATGTTTGATACTGCTAATGCAGAAACCCCAAGGCTAGATAATTTATAACAAATAGACATATTGACTCCTAAATATGAAGACTTGGAAGTCCAAGATCGAGAGCCACACCTAGTGAGGGCCGGGAAATGGTGCTACATGACAGAAGGTGGAGGGGCAAAGGAAGAGGGGGTATACAGAAAGAGTGGCTCAAATTTGACCTTTTACAAAGATCTCCCTCCTTCAATGTTAATGGCACTGAATCCATTTGTAAGAATGGAGCCCCAATGACTCAAAAACCTTCCACTAGGCCCCATTGCTATATTAGAAATCAATGTTCCAACACATAGACTTTGGGGGACACTATAAAGCAGTGCTGTAGCCTTTTTGTCATTGTATATGTTGTTTTGTCCTTTGGAATGTTCTTCCTGAACTTCTTTGGGGTCTTAGACATAATATCCTGTAAGTGGAGTGACCTCCTCTAAGCAAGTATAAAGAAGCCACCCCTCCCATGGGTTCTCCTACCTCTCATATTTTCTTTTAGCATGACTCATGTCATTCTGTATTTTGTGTACATGTCACTGTCTGTTCTTGACCATGAGTTTTTAAAGAGCCAGATGGCTCTTTCCATCTCCACATGTGTTATGGTTTTGATTTAAAATGTGTCCCAATAGACACGATGTTTGGAGGGTGAATGTATTATAGGGTGCTACATTTATCAGTACATTCATCCATTGATGAGTTCAATAGCTGAAGATGCTGTTAGGAGATAAGGGCTGGTTGGAGACAATACACTTGGTGTGGGACCTGGAAGGAGATACTCTTGCCTGCAGTTTCTCCCTTCACTCCCCGCTGTCTGGTTGCTTTGGGTTGAGCATCTTTTCCTCAACCACACCCCTCTGCCATCCTATTTCTCCCTTGGACCCAGCTGACCATTGAATTAAAGCATAAACCAAAATAAGCCTCTCCTCCTTTAAGTTGTAAGTGTTGGGTATTCTGTTCCAGGAAGGACAGGAAAGTGACTAAAATAACACACCTCTGCCTAGAACATTCCATCAGTGTTTTCTGTGGATGTATTAATTAATTTAAAAAATAAAGATGCAGAGACTGTGTTAGAGACTCAGAGAGGAGAGAGACCACTGGGACAGGACGGTGGACATACTGTAGGCAAACCAGGCTGTTATTCACTCCAGTGGGAGCTGGCTGAATGTGAAAGGGGATTCAGCAGTCAGGGAGGAGAGAACAAAGGTTTAAAGGAGAGGGGAGGAGTTGCTGCCTTGAGGAATTTGGGGGCAGAGAGACTGTGGCCCCATGCCTCCAAAGAGCAGCAGGGGTGCAGATGTACCTGACTTCCTGGAACACGGGCTGGCTCATGGTGCTCTGCAATCTTCCTTCCTGCTGGTGGGCTCTGCAAGGATGTTTCCCTCAGGTCATGACAAGCACATCTTTATAACTCCTTTCCTTTGAGTTTTTAAAAATATGCTTTTCCTGTCAATTTTAATCACACTGTATTTACAGGTAGGTTAAAAATTAAAGAGAAAGAAGGGAAAGTAAAACACCCTCAATTCTAGCTGAATCCATGTGGAACCTCGCACAGGAAAAATTTCAGTGAAGTTTGTCAACATTGAGTAGAAATCTAAAATAAATTCTGAGCCCATTCAGTCAGAGGTAATAGCTTAGAACAAAAATACAGAAGGAAGTCCAATTCTAGAGAAATTTTTTATTCATCAGTGCTTATATATTGAACACACACAAGACATTGCTAATTTGGGTGCTTCAAGAGAATAAAAGATGGAGTAAAACCAGTCTCTTAATTTTAAAGAGCTTACATCTCATTTAGGAGCATGTGATGAATGGATATATAAATGCTGTTGCAAGGTACAGGAATAGGGCTAGAACCTGTAGAGAAAAGGGTGACTTTGCAGAAATTCAGAACAAAAGCCAAGGAGATGCCCTGCTTACACCCTCCCTACCCCATAGGACCCATATTTAAGAACAGCTCAATTTTGTTCTGTTTTGTGCAATACTCCAGCAGTGAGTACTATCTAAGAAAAATTAGATTTTCTTGGTAAAAAATGAATTAAAATGTGTTAATTTAAAGGAGAAAATTAAAGACTATCCTTTACAGGTGAGGAAGGATAAAACACAAAGGCTGGAGGGGTCAAAACCAGACTCCCTCTTTTTTTTTCTTTTTTTTTTTGCTTTTCATCGTGGTATTTGATCAGTGCTGAATGAGTCCCAGATACAGAGTAACACAAATGTTAGTTAGCGCTTCTCTTTCCCTTGGTTATACATCTTCTCCTGTATAGCAGTAGCAAACAAATAAGAGGACTTCAAGCATCGACCAAGGTCCCCTGCTTCTGAAAACATTCTCTTAAAACACTCATGCAATGATTCTGAGGATAGTTATCAACATTGTGTTTTCAGAGCTTTAAAAGAACTTCAACTTTACAGTCCCAGAGAATCTCTTATTCTTAAGGGAGCAGTACTGAAAGTCACTTAATGTCACCCTTCATTCATAAACGTTAAGAGGCTGTGCCCTCCAGAGATCACATGCACATCTTCTCATGAAGACTTCAGACTTCATCCTGTTCACTCAAGGGCTTCCATACTTCACTGTTTAATCCCTTGATTGCTGTATGATAAGGCTTCAGCTATTCTAGCATGGCCAAAGCATCTAGAGCTGGGAAAAGTGTGCTGGGCACTCAATATCCAAATGAAGAATTAGTTCTGGAACCTGAGAGAAAACATATTTAATTTCCTTATTGACAGCAAAATGAGTGGCCCTATTACTTCTGTTTAATTTCCTTAATATGGCATGTAAGAGCACACAGGATTTGGATCTCTAACTCCTCACGTAGCCCTGTGAGCCAATTACTTATTGTTCTAGAAGAAGCCATGCTCTGCCCAGCACCAGCAGCCTTTGCATCTCTTGAGCACTCTGGGTTTGTGATGCGCTCTTCAGGGTCCCACTTGGGTGCCATATGTACAGAGCCCCGTATCTGAGTGGGGCCACCTTCCATGACATCTCTACAGCTCTTCAGACTTTGGTCCATCCTGCAAATGGGCCTGTGTGGTCATTAGCTATTCATTTTGATTTTCCTTTTCTTATTAATTTGTGAGCAACACAAAGGCAAAGAACATGACTTTTATGTTTATGAAATTCTGAAATAACTGATGTAGAATACAGTAATTAATATGAATGCCCCTTATTTCCACTCACTCTGCAACACACACACACACACACACACACACACACACACCATTGATTTAAAAGCTGAAAAATCCCTGTAAGGTGTCCTCTGATCACTTCATGCCGTTGAACAAAGAATTACTCCCATTTAAAAGAGCAGGACAGAAGAAGTTAAATGATGCTCCCTGAAGTAACTCATTCTCCACACAAGCCATGGAGTGATTGGCATCCGGACCAGGGCTCTCTCAGCACAGCCTTCTCTCCACTGTCCCTCACCCCTCAGAAGAAAAAATCAGGATCTCACACAGACCCTTAGAGATGGGAAGCTTGTCCCATAGGGGACAATTCCATTTGCTCCTGTTCAGCGTTCTCTGGAGAATGGCAGAGGAGGCTGTGGTCTATAATTACCTACTTCCTTCCATCTCTCATTAATAGGTGTTGTTGCTGAGGTGTATTTCTGAAAATTCTGTGCCCAATTATTTTTACTAATTATAAGGAAGATTTGCTTTTTTACAGTGTACTTCATGGGATATTCAGCTTTGAATTTCGTGAGGATTGAAATTTGATACTTATTGATAGTGGCCATAAATAGTACACAGCTGCCAAAAATTTCCACTTCCTGAGTGATTAATTAATAACAGCTTGTGGTGGTACAGGAATTTTTACTGTAAAAGGCCTTTCATGAGCAATATTTTGCTTTTATCTTCAGAACAGCCCAGTCAAACATATAGGGTAGAGGCCTCCACACCTGTGAATAAAAAGAAAGGAAAATGGAGGCACAGGGAGGAGCCGACAGACTTGTGAAGCAAGACTGCTGCCAGGGATCTGGCTACTGAGCAGGCTACTTCCCACCAGAAGTTGCCACCTTGCCTCCAATCCGAGCTACTAAATGTCCAGGTGCCCACATGTGCCAAAATCCCTCAGGCTGGTGAATTTTATTCCAGAATACACACACACACACACACACACACATACACACACACACACACCCCTCCTTTCCTGATGTTTACTAAGCTAGAAGACACAGGTCTATCAGAAATTTTCCATGTTACATTTAATTTTCTTTAATACTGAGGAGTTTCACACCCTGCTCTTTTACTCAGAAGATCCACATCTAGGAATCTACCTAGGTTTTTGAAATGAAGAGAAGTGTTCACCAATTTATCTTGAATAATGATGTTCATTTTGGAGTTATGAAAGCAAATGTTTAAAGCAAACTAACCTGTCAACATTATAAAGTACTCTTGTGCTGGAGTCTTGCAAAGCTGTTAAAAATCATACTTGCCAAGAATATTCCACAAGGTAGAGAATTCTTGTAAATAAAGAGTAAATTACAATAAAAATATATAAAATAATTAATTATAGGTAACTTATGCAGACGATTTTTGTTTTTATTTTAGTTTAGAATTTTAAAATGAACTTATTTAGGGACAAAAAGATATTTTAAATTTTGTTGTTTAAAAATGATATTCTGCATTAATATTTTCTTTCATTCCACATGACTAATCGACCTCCCCTTGTGGCAGATGCTCTTCTTAGGGACAGTGACATCCATGCCTGCCCTGGTGAGCTCATATTTGACTGGGTGGGATGGTTTATGGCTCCAGGGTGCAGCCCGTGGACAGATCAAGCAAATGCCATGGTGTTTTCTTATTTAACAAACATTTTAATACTTACTCTGAAACTCTGAAAATGCTATTCAGAGTGATAAGAAAATGAAGATATAAAATCAGTGCAAAAGACACGAAGCCTGGAAAAGGAAGGAGAATTGCAGTTTTAAAGGACAGGATCATCAAGAGGATGGCATTTGAGCAAGGTCTAAGAGTAAACCAAAGCCCCAGAAGGGACCCAACTCTTCACACAAAACCTTGAACCCAAGTGTGCTTTCAAAATTTTTCAAAATTTAGAGATATAGTTCTATGCTTGTACTACACATTAATCAGCACTTCAGTGGGGTCTGAGGCAGTGCCCTATTCAAACAAATTAATATTTCTTCAGGGAAACCTGAATATTCACAAAAATTGGGATAAACGAAGAGTATATTAACCCACATTAGTTCAGGTTAGATTTCTCCCTCGAATGAGTTATGACAAAACTATTTGATTTCATATTGTTTTAGATTTCAGTAATAGAGACAAGGGGTTGTAAAATTATAAGACACTCAGACTTTGAGAGAAAATCTGAAATCACCTTTCATATTTATTGCCTTCAGGATTTGTACATTTTGCTCCAAATGTGCCCTTGATAGCCATGCAGCCCCAGGGTACACTTGTGATGATTCAGATGTTCATGAGTGCAATGACTTCTTGCTAGCTGTGTTGGCAAACTTGCTAGACCCAGAAGGCAAACATTTCTTTTTTTGGGGGGGGGGTACCAGGGATTGAACTCTGGACCTTGTGCTTGCAAGGCAGGCGCCGGAACCACTGAGCTAAATCCCCAGCCCTAAGGCAAACATTTCTTATCCTGCATGGCCACTGGGCTAGATCATCCTTTGGTGCTCCTTCACTCGGAGCTAAGCAAGTCCAGAAATGCACAGATATATGGTAAACACCTGTCAAAGGCTGTCTGACACAGTGATATTCCAAACAGAGGGTGTTTGAGAGATGTCCACAACAGCTGATCATTTGCAGTTTTGAACATGATACTGACACATGAAAGCCATTCAGGTCATTCATATATATTGAAGGAAGGCTGAATGAATGGGCCGAGCTGGAGGAACCTTTTCTCATACTCTTCTACCTTGAGCTGACTCTAAGGTCTTCTGGGTTAAAGGTATCATGTTTTCAAGGGCCGTATATTATGTTACAATATTATTATTTGTCTTAATTATATTACACTGGTAAACATAGTTTCCAAAATTTCTGTAACATAAGTTTTAATATTCTCATTTACTTTTAGTTTACATACCCTAAAAGCTACTTCATGAAATATTTTATTGTGGAAATGTAAGGGGTGACTGTTGTTATTTTTATTCCCTGCTACATCAAGTCCCTGAGCTGTGTGTTTAACAAACCAGGGATCTATAATCTATATCTAATATGATATATACAAATATATACATACATACATACATACATAAAAGTGTGTATATAAAATTGGCCTTTGCATCCATAGATTGAATCAACTGTGGATCAAAAATATTTTTAAAAATTGAATCTGTAATGAACATGTGCACATTTTTTTCTTATCCTTGAAACACTAGTCTATAGCAACCATCTGCATAGTATTTACTTTGTGTTAGGTATTGTAAGAAACCTAGAGATGATTTAATGTATAGAGGAGGACAAGCATGGATTATATGCACATGCTCCTTCATTATATGCAAGGGATTTGAGCACCTACAGATTTTAGTATCTGCAGGGGATCCTGGAACCAATCCTTCAGCAGCAGGGAGAGATGACTGTGTGTGAAAGTGTAATTAATTAATATTATTGATGATTTTCTCAAATTTCTAAAACTTACATTCCTATAAAACGGAGGCAACTTTTTAATTATGTATATTTATCTATGTGTAGTCTAGGCTAGTCATGTATGTTACATGCTTACATGTAGCTCCTCAAGGTTGTGGATACTTTATCAAATTTCATGTCCAACTGGATGATTCTTGCACTCATTCCATTTAAGTTCTCATATTTTACATGTAATTTTGATAAAGTAGTAAAGAAGGAATGTGACCTGTTCTGATATTAGATCTTAATGCTATTCATTACAAAGAAGAATTAGATAATGAAAATGGAGGAAATGGGAATTTGCTGCTAGGGACCCAGGGTGATGTCTATCAGAGAGAAAAGGATCCAATGGAGAGATCAACTAGATTCCAGTGAAAACGGAGGCCAGTGTCACAAGCAAGCTGGCCCTACATATCCCTTGCCTGGATTCACAGCACTCTGTGAGATACATAACCAGGTCTCATAGAATGATTTTCTGCATTGCTTCTTGCTAAGAAATTTTCTTCAAGGGAAAGGGAAAGATAAAACATAATAGCTCCTTTTGTAGAGGGCCATCTCAGTGCTGGGTGCAGAAGTAGATGAATAGTGAAAATCTAACAAGGAAACAGGAACGGCCAGGCTGACTGTGCTTCTTCCCTTTCAATGGTCCTGACTATAAAAATAAAATTCCTAATGTTTTTATGGAGCCAACAACCACTGAACAGCTCACATCTGTCCAGGCCACCTGTGCATCTTTTGTTGCAGCCAAAACAATCCCCTTGGCACCGATGAACATCCGGGATGCAGCTTCTTGACCCTCCAAGTCCATTCCTGGTGGGGCTGAGGAGGTCCTGACTAAACCTCTGACCAACACTGCTCCTTTTAGAAAATCTCTCTCCTGGTACTTGAAATCCAGGCCTCAATCTCTTGTGATAGCTTCACATTTCAAAAAATATCTTGAGTTATGCTGGAGTGAGAAACAAAGTCTTCATTTTCATTTACTTTCAAAATACCACAGAATGAAAAGGAATCCACTCTCAGTCTCAAATATCTGTTTTTTACCTATAAAGTCCTGTGGAATTTATTTCTGATTTTTAAAAAAGAACAACATTAAAAAATATATTTTTCTCACATTCAACTCTTTAGGCCTGGGGTGCAGTTCAGTGGCAGAGCTCTTGTTCACATCTACTATATAAGTCAGTGTGCTAAGTTATTGAGATTTAAATACAGTAACACATAGTTGTGAACATGACCAAAGATTGATATTTCAGCTCCCATTTTTAATTGCATGCATTTATTTATTCACCACACAAAGGTTATAACTACAAACTAATTCTCACCTGGTAAATTATAAGTTGGTTATAGATACAAATAAGAGGAAAAATTATCTAGATGTATTGCATAATAGATTGTTTTAGTTCAGAGTTCTATAAAAAATACCATATACTGGATAGCTTAAACAGCAGACATTTATTTCTGAGTTATTCGCTGCAATTCAGAGTTGAAATGGACAGCAGATGCAGTGTCTGGTAAGGGCCTTCTTCCTGGTTTGCAGATGGTGTCTTCTCCCTGCATCCTCATATGTTGATGAGAGAAAAGGGGGAGAGGGGTTCTTTCATGTTTCTTCTTATAAGTGTGTTAATTATGTGAACCCTACCTTTATGACTTAGTCCCCAAATTACCCCGAAGAGCCCATCTCCTCACATACCATCACATGGGAAATTAGGATTTAAACAAATTCCTTTGGGGCGAGATACACAATCCATAGCATGGATATTGGAAAGTTGTTACTCAGAATAAGCACATATCTTTGTGACATATTCATAAAGTGACATATATTCTGTCACTTTTTCAAAAATGCTTATTGAACACATACTGCCTTCCTAGAACCAGCCTCTGTATTGTAGATACACATGTGAGTTATGAGTAACTAGAGACTCAGGATGCAGGGGAATCTGGAGGGGTGCACAAGCAATTCTAAGCAGAGGATGAGATCCTATAGAGGGATACAGGAAAGACATTTCCTTAAAGAGGCTTGAGCCCATGTCAAGAGTCATGGGAGACAATGTCAGCCACTGAAAAAAAATTCAGGGTAACTAGATCATGGAGCATAAAGGTGAAGCAATCCATGTTATGGGCTGGAGCTCATGACAAGTAACCCTGTGTCCAACCTCAGGAATTTGGGTTACATCCCATCAGCAGTGCCAAAGCAGGCACGGTTTCTAAACAGAAGAGAGACAGACATGCTATGCTGTACTTCCCTTTTCTACAGACACAAGTTGCTGTACTGCTGTCCATGGGACCCTCCTTGTGTGAGCATCCTCCTGAACATTGTTTCAGAAGTTGGGAAGTGCTGCTAACCTTGTTAAAAGGACTTGAAGTGTGACAAGTCCATTTAAAAATCACCTCTGCCATTTACTAGTTTGTGATATTAGGCATTATGTTGTTGAGACGTTCTTCCTTAATTGGATCTCCTAATGGGGGCTATTAATTAGGTCTTTTTCAACACTTTAAAAATATTCTCTTCTGTTTGTCATAGTTATATGAATTTTAATCATGGGCCATAAGCCTTTAACTTGATTTTCAACATGGATTCTCTTTTTAAAAGTATAAATATATATTTCAAGACTTATATCTGAGCAATAACATAGGACTTAGCTGTATGGATTGCCTTGTACGGTGACCGACCCATGTCACCTTGGCCACATAATACCTTTTTATCTCTCTTCTCAGGTGAGCAAAGATCTCAGACCTACAAATCCATAACAATGACTATTAGCCTGCTTTTACAATCTAGATCTTTGTACAAAATGTACATGTGTCCTTAGGCACGTAACAGTCCATTAATTATCTGGTGAACACTACATTGTAATTGTTACTAAGGGAATTACAACTCTGAAAAGGTGAATGAGATGATTAATACAAAGAAAATAAAGCTTTAGAAACCCACTGAAAGAACTCTGACAAGCCCATTCTATACAGTCTCTCAAATGTGACTGAAACTATGTAGTTGATGGAAAAAATGAATTTTGTAGATAATAAGATGGAGCCTGAGTGAGGTAAAGTAACTTCTGAATGTAGTCAAACTCATACAAACCAGTGTTCATACAGGAGAGCTGTGGAGCAGAGCTTGTTTACTATCTATGCATCTTACCTAAGTGTCCCCTAGGGTTACACAACAAAAGATGTTAATGATGATGTAGCTATTCCCGACTGAGAGCATATTATATGCTAGTCACTATTGTAAGTACATTATATCCATTATCTCATTGAATCCTTACATAAATTTATGTGGTAGATCCAAATTATGGAAATGAGAAAATTGAGTTTCAGGCACAGGTGAGCAAACAGCCTTAAGCCTTAGTGTTAATGTGTGGCAGAGTTGGAGCAATTAATCTACCTTTGCTAATGCCTTTGTTGGCATTTATTCCACTTGTGCACAGTCATACAGCCAGGTATATGCTACATGAAATTCAAATTGGTATCTCTACAGAGAGGACTAGAGATGGTTTTGTGTAGGGAAACATCAACAGCTATGGGGCCAGAAGCTAGAGAGTTAACAAAGTCAGAGAGGAAAAAGGATCCCATTACAAGTAAGGCAGCACTACAACCAAAAACATTGGAAAGGAATATGATGGAATGGAAGGACTATGAACAGAACAGATAAGCAAAAATTTAAATTTTAGTTTTAAAGGAAGTAGCTGGTGATCCCATCCTATTATAGCAAATACTACTCTGCTTGGCAATCAAATTCTCCTCTAGTTTCCTATTTTTTTTAAAGTTGTAACTTAGAGACAGGCAAGTGAAAATCATCCACATTCATCAGTGTTGGTTGCTATGGAAACTACTGTTGAGGTTCCATATAGAATGTGAGAATCGAGGTCATCTGGACAATCCCAAGGGTTAGTGCTGCATAGAATATTATGGGAGTGATTATCCAAACTAATACTTCCCTTAGGCTAAGGCTGAAAGTTGGGGTTAGGATTTCCGACAATAGATTTATAAGAAATTTAACCCTTCATAATATAAATGACATGATTTAAATAATTCACATTGCCCATCGATTTCGTGAAATAGGGAGGAATGTTAGTGGCATTTAACAAAAAAAAAAAAAAAAAAAAAAGGAAAAAAAAAACAGATCAAATGTGAGGACATTGTGCACAAGGAAGACGTTCTACAAATATTCAAAATAATGGTCTTTAGTAGCTAGAGGGGCATAGAATATTGGTTTAGAACATGGCTCTGGCATCAAACTGTGCTTGGTGCAGACCCAGAGCAGGCTGTGTGAAAACCTAGTGCAGCATGAAGTGTCTCAATCAGCTCAGCCTTCTGTACAAAACACCATAACCTGAGTAGCTTCAACAAGACACGTCTGTTTCTCACAGCTCAGGAGGCTGGAAGATCAAGTCAAAGACCAGTTCTCTGTCTGATGATGGCCCACTTCCTGATCACACACAGTCATCTTGCTGTCTTCACATGGTTCACATGGAGGAAGGGTGTCGCTCTTTTGGGCTTCTTTCACTGAGACAATAGTATTGGCCCAGCAACAGGAATAAAGAAAAAATATCATAGAATGGAGGTTATCAGCAAATTGTGGTGGGAGGAGTTTGGATTGGAAGTTACTGGAGAAATACTGAGAGCCACTTTAGAACATAGACTTGAGAATTGTATGTTTTCTTAAGTGTGAGGAAGTTTCCACCTATGTTAAGTTTGAAGGGTGCTTTTCAGAAGCAATAATTCTCTTGTACTTCTTTTCTGCCATATGATGGACAAAGAGGCCTCCTCTGAGAAGGGAAATTTTTCAGAAGAAGAAAACCAGGTGCAGCCATGGGATATCTGGTATGTTGAATAATTAGAGGAAGTAGACATTGGTGGCACAGCCAGAATTCACTACACCTTCTCTATCTCAGAGTGGGGTAGCATGCCTCCAGCACATGTGCCATAAATACTCATCCAAAGATGACCAGAAGAATGAATGCATGCTCTACTCTTATGGTTCTTTATTGGCTGTTCATGATATGCAGACAGGACCTTTCAAATGTTCTGACATTCTAACTTCCCTGCAGAACTGTGAACTAAGTCTCCAGGGTGCATCCCAAGTATCACAATAATTCCAAGTTCAACAAGTGAATACATTATGCAGCCAAGATTCAGAGCTATTGCTTTTATTCAACAAATACATTAATTCTGCACAATCCTTGACAGATGGCTATACAAGCCTCTTTTTGAAATTCTTAAGAAGGGACTTCACTAGTCTCAGAAATAACCCATTCTCTTTTGTAAAGTATTAACTGTTCTGATTTCTTTCTTTCTTATCCTGAACCAAGACATGCCTCTACACCCTCCATCAGTCCTGCTACTCTGTGCGTAGAACAATGCAGAAGGAGTCTGCTCCATTCTCTACCTGACTGCCCTTTACATATTCAAAGGTGGCAGTAATACCCCATCTTGACCTTTGTTTTTATACTTTAAATAATCTCAGCTCTTTCAACAACTGGTATTCAACATCTTCTAGTTATATTTGGGTTTGTCAAGACTGCTTTTATCCTATAGAATTCTCAACTGAGCTGATGGTTTGTACCCACACACTGAAATATACAGGGGGTAACGTGCCACCAGAATGTGGGCATGTGTGTGCACATGTGTGAGTTTTCCTGTAAAATATTATTAGTGGCAGAGGGACTTATATTATATCTGCTTTGATTAGCTTACCAAAGGAAAAAAATAGAATTTTCACTATTCCCAGATCTCAGCAATTGTCCTTTTACCCACATTTATTTTTCCTCTGTTGGTTAATTTGTTTGAAAAACTTAATCCATGCTTTGCTTTGCAGGTATATTTTTCACATATATGACAAGGAAGGGAGAGTAGGGAAGGTTGGCATTTGAGGTTTGTCACCCATACTTTTCATTAGTGCTAAGCCACAGGGTTCAGGAACTGAAGAACAAAGCCAACTAATAAGTTTACTTTGGGGAGGAAGGGAATAAATGATCATGGTGCTTTAATGAAAGCTATTCTATTCTCAATGACCAAGTCTCCTCCAAATTTGCAGAGGAAGAAGCTGGCCTCTTCTGGCCTAGTGGCACAGGGCACAGCCTTGCTTCTCCTTAGAAAGCAGGCATCCTGGTTGTCTCATTCTGTACAGAGCGGACCCCAGCTGGCTTTGCAAAGTGCTTCTAAAGGGAGCTTCAAGGAGAAGGCAGACTTTGGCCAGCAGATGTAACATGATCTCAGAGAACAGAAGACAGACTGGCAGGTGCCCAGGACCAGTAATCTTGATCTTGAAATAGGCCTAAGACTTAAAGGCCCTCATAGTCAAATCTGAAGTATCTATGAGGAGACAGTTCTGTGTCCTGGTGGAACACTAAAGGTTGGGGTGGCAGGAGAGACAGTAGTTTTGAGTTGGGAACAAAAAGAGACTGGAATCAAAAGAAGGTCACTGTGACTCCCGGTCACCATGCTGACCCTCAGAGAGTGAGATTTCCTTTCAAAGACCCAGGTATGCAATGTGAATGGGGGTTATCACCACCCCCAGGTCAAGGTCACAGAACTGCTGCAGGAATGGCCTGAAGTCATGTGTGTTCAAGGCCTTGATTAAAGATCCTAGCAAATGTCAGTAGTGAATCTACTTGCTAAAAGTTCATAAAGCAACAAGGCTAGGATTCAGCCAGCTCTTCCATACACTCAGTAACATCATGCACAGAGGTCTTTTACCATGCATGACTCTGCCTCCATTTTCTCTTCCATAAAATGAGAACAATTTGGGGTTTTTTTGAGGACCAGGTCGTCTTATATGTAGAAAAAGCACATGGCATAGTAGTACACGATAGGCATGCAAAACCAGGCTAAAATTAAGGGATACTTCCTAAAATGGTTTCTTACCAATTCTGAAATATGTGGCACACAATTTATTTAATTTTATAATGGAGGAATTTTACTGAACTTTCTCTTACTTTCAATTTATTGCAACCTTTACCAAGTTGCACCATGAACCTGGTTGTATGTCTGTCACCCTCACAGCCACCTTCTTTCCATAGACAGAGCATGTGTCTTAATTTTCTAGTGGTTAGATATTAGACTGCATTTGACAACTGCTTTTGAGTGAATGGATGGATGATGTAACACATATCACAATTCAGTGGCACCTCTTTCTGTGGCATTGGAGCATGACTCTACTGTTCTGTGGAAAAGAGGCTTTTAGGCTCTTTGGAGATAGGAAATTAAGTTGTGAAATAAGACTCTTTTGATTCCTACTTTCCTTGCCTTATTTCTCTTCTCTAGTATCTTATCTTCATTGACCATTTTCTCCCATTTTCATTTTACCCTGTTATATAGAAGTATAATTCTAATATTATAATTCCTTTCAGAAGAAAGAAGGTGTATTAGTTAGTTTTCGATTACTGTAACAAATATGCAAGACAATCAATTTATCAAGAGAAAAGATTTACTTGGCTTACAGTTTTGTTGGTTTTACTGTACAGTTGGGTGGCCCTGTTACTTTTGGACCTATGGTAGCATGTCATGGTGGGAGCAATGCTGCTCACATGATGACCAGAATGGAAAAAAAAGAGAAAAAGGAAGACACTAGGGTCGTGATACTCACTTCAAGAGCATGCATCAGTGATTCCAAAACTCCCAGTAACCCCACCTCTTGAAATTTCTACTGCTTCCTCACACTGTCACTCTGGGGGAAGTGCCTTTCACACACTGAGATTTATGTAATTTTTTCTTTTTGATTATTATATATTTGCAATACATAATAAATAAATTCACTGTTGGGAATTGGCATATATTCATATTGCATCTTGATCCTTTTTACTTTCCCTTCTCCCGGCCCCATACCCAGATCCTCCTTTCCATCTTCACAGGGTCTATCACTGGCCTTTAAGACTGTCTAGACCCAAACTATGACAGAAAGATATAAATAACAATTAGAAAGAAAGTTCTAGTTTTATGATTTGGAGTAGTTTAGGCACCTTGCTTAAGTATCATTATTCATAATTTAATGGAATCTATAGAAGAAAACCATTAGTAACCTATCCAGAACCTCTAGCATGTTCAGGCATTTACTCTCTTCCACCCCAATTGTGTGCTCACAGGGACAGAAACCTCATCTCATCCCATCTCAGGCATCAAAGCCTGAGACAATCATGGAATCCCACAACTCTGCTAAAAACCACCTCCGGCTAGACAGAGTATGAGAC
Organism: Heterocephalus glaber; assembly: GCF_000247695.1. The sequence continues at coordinate 20,649,515 of NW_004624732.1, read as the reverse complement.
AAACTTCTAGCAAAATGAAGGATTTCCTTGGCCTAAAAGGAAGCTCTTGGAAATAAACAGCTCATTTTCTGCCTGTCATAACAGGAGTTTTGCTAATAGAGAAAATTAAGGGGCCCTGCTGAAAATGGTCAAGGGGATACACAGAACATAGCTTCTTTTTTTTTTCTTCCATTAAGTTTATTGGTACATTTTGGTAAACAATACATTTACATTCATTATTGGGAACTTGTACCTTTACATGATGTATCTTGGTTTTTATTTTTTCCCCATTCCCCTGCCTTCCCTTCACCCCCTCCACCCTTCCCTATTAACAGAGACTTTGCTTCCATTTTTTCCTTTTTCTAGTATTTTTTCCTTTCCCCTACCCCTCCCAAATCCCCTACACGTTTAGATCATTTCTTCCAATTTCACATTATAAATTATACATTTTGATCCTTGTTTACACTTTTAGTTTCTCTCACCAGAGAAACTATTCGGTATTTACACGTTTGTCCTATTTATTTCACTTAAGAGTATGGCCTCAATGTGGATCCATTTAGCTGTAAATGTCTCCAGTTTCTCGTTCTTTATGGCTGAGTAGTACTCCATTTTATAAAAACAAAAACACATCTTCTTTATCCAGTCTCCAGTTGATGGGGAATTTGGCTGTTCTGAAGCCTTAGCTCTTATAGACTATGTCACTGTGAATATGGGTGTGCAAATATCACTGTGGTATCATGCTTTTAATTTTGGGGGGAAGATACTGATCAGAGGAGTAGCAGGGTCAAATGAGACCTCTAATCTTAGTGTTTTGAGGTATCTCCATTTTGATTTCCACAGTGGTTGCACCAATCTGCACTCCCAGAAACAATGGAGAAAGGTTTCTTTCTCCCCACAACCCCGCCAGCATTTGTTATTGGTTGATTTCTTGATAACAGCCATTCTTTCTGGGGTGAAGTAGAATCTCAGTGTTGTTTTCATCTGCATCTCTCGAACGACCAGTGATGTTGTACATTTTTTCATGTTTATTTGCTGCTTTTACTTTGTCTGAGAAATGTCTGTTCATTTCAGATGCCCATTTTTTAATTAGGTCTTTATATTTGGGTGGTCTGATTTTTTTGAGTTCTTTATGTATTCAAGATAGTAGACCTTTTTCTAAGGAACAGCTGGTAAAAATTTTTTTCCCACATTGTAGGTTGTCTTTTAGCTCTGTTGGTGGTTTCTCTTGCAGTGCAGAAGCTTTTTAATAAGATGAGATCCCAGTTGTTGATTCTTTATGCTAGTTCTCATGGTACTGATGTTTTGTTCATAAAGTCTTTTCCTATGCAAATGTCTGCAAGAGTTCTACCTAACTTATCTTCCAGTAAGTTTAGTGTTTCTGTTTTAATATTTAGATCTTTAATCCACTTTAATTTTGGTTTAATGCATGGTGAAAAGATAAGGCTCTTGGGCTTGGGATTTAGCTCAGTGGTTCCGCTGCCTGCCCTGCAAGTGCAAGGACCAGAGTTTGATCCCTGGCACCAAAAAAAAAAAAAAAAAAAGCAAAAACTTTTAACTTCATCTCCCTAATGAGTGTATAATTCAATCTCATTATTGTACTGATGAGTA
>NW_004624732.1:20626594-20647828 GCF_000247695.1 Heterocephalus glaber | reverse complement strand
AATGCATGGTGAAAAGATAAGGCTCTTGGGCTTGGGATTTAGCTCAGTGGTTCCGCTGCCTGCCCTGCAAGTGCAAGGACCAGAGTTTGATCCCTATCCCTAAAAAAAAAAAAAAAAAAGAAAAAGAAAGAAAATGAAAGATAAGGGTCTAGTTTTAACCTTTGGTAGATTGAAATCCAGTTTTTCCAGCATCATTTATTAAAGAAGCCATCTTTCCTACAGTGAAAGTGGTTGGCTTCTTTGTCAAAGATAAAGTAGCTGAGTATGTCTGGAGTTGTTTCTGCATCTTCTAATCTATTCCACTGATCCTCAGGTTAGTTTCTTTGTCAGTACCATGCTGTTTTTATCACAGTACCTTTGTAGTATAGTTTCAAGTTGGGGATTGTGATACCCCCTGCCATGTCTCTCTTACCTAGAATTGCTTTTGCTATTCTAGGTCTCCTCTGTTTCCAAATGAATTTTTGGATTGTTTTCTCTAGTTCTGTGAAATATACTGTTGGGATTTTAATGGTGATTTGGATTGAATCTGTATAGCAGGTTTGGAAGTATGACCATTTTCACTATGTTGGTTCTTCCTACCCAGGAACAAGGGATGTCTTTGCATTTTCTTATATCTTCCTTGATCTGTGTTTTCATAGTGCTGCAGTTTTCAATGTAGAGGTCTTTTGCTTCTTTGGTAGATTGCTTCCTAGATATTTCATTTTTTTGGATGCTGTTGTGAAAGGAATTGTTTCCCTAATTTCTCTGTCAGTGAATCTTCTATTTGTGTACAAGAAGGCTATTGGTTTTTGAGTGTTGACCTTATATCCAGCTACTCTATTGAGTCTGTCAATTATGTCTAGAAGTCTTTTGGTGTAGTTTTTCAGGTCTTCCATATAGAGTATCATGTCATCAGCAAATAATGACAGTTTAACTTCTTCATGGCTTCTTGATCATGGTGAGCCACTGAGTTAAGCAATCCTGGAGGCCTTTTTGCTTTTCTTGATGCATAGGTGATGAATTTCTAGTTCTGTTATAACAATCAAGTTGGCCTTTTCAAATACATTCAAGCCCATGTGCCCTTAGAGAGTGTTATCTACACAGCAGAGCAATTGAGGAGCTGAGGAGCTGATGAGCAAGGCCACTTCTATATTTGTGCCCAGCATATTAACATGTGCAATAAATAATGATGCCTTTATAACAGTTATTTCCCCTGCTATGAGAAAACATTTCACTTGTTTGTTTGTTTGTTTGTTTTTAAACCTACCATAGTGCTTTATTTGTTTGTTTATTTGTTTGGTACTGGGGATGGAACTCAGGATCTTGTGCTTGCAAGGCAGGTGGTGGAACCACTGAGCTAAATCCCCGGGTCCCATTTCACTTGTTTTTGACTTATCTTCTTGTTACAGGTATAGCTTGTTTGTGTTCTAGCCACAACAGAACATGTACACCTTCCTAAGGCATCCTACCAAAGAAAATATGTTGTGTATCTTCCAGTGGAATGAGTGAACCTAAATGGTCCCTCAAAGATATGCAGAAGTGCCAGAGGTGTGCCCCCAGTATGCTTCTTGTGCATCATGAGTGGAATAAATGCCCTCAGTACCCACAAAACCCCTACAGTTCACCTCCCAGGGTGTCTGGTTTAAGTTAGAACTCCTCACCAAAAACCCTGGAGACAGACTGTAAGTGCTGAGGCTTTAACAGTCATTTGAATTTCATTGGTTTCAACATTTTCTCTCTGTATTCATGACAGGAATAATGCCTTTCATAAAAACATTCCATAGGTGACATCATGTCTTTTTGAATACAAAACATATGTAGTATAAAAACATCACCATTTTTTTATTTGTTGTTCATTGTTTTTATTCACTCAGAGAAAAGAAAGTTTGGGTGACATAAATTAAAGTTTTAGTGTAATTCCTTTTCTTAAATAGAAGACTGCAAACTTTCTGTAAATGGCCAGAGAGTAAATATTTTTGGCTTTTCAAGCCATATGGTCTCTGTCATAACTACTCAACTCTTCTGTTAGATCAGCAAACACATACAGCATGTAAATGCATGAGAAAGTGACTGTGCCCAGTAAAATTCCATTTGCAAAAACAGGTGACAGGCCAGTTTGGTCTGTGGATCAAAGTTTGCCAGCCTCTGATCTCAGCCAGTGAAAAGATCAATTGGAGCACTTTGTCCCATTTCTTCACTAACCAGTTGCGTAACTGTTTAGTTACTTATCCTCACTAAATCTCAGTTTCCCCACTGGAGAACAAAATTACCAGAAAAGGAGCCTCCAGCTTCCCTTCTGCAACTGATCTATGACCTTCTGTACTTCCAGTGCAACATGTCAAGGATATAGATAAAACCTAAGCAAAGATAAACAAAAAGCTTACTTTCTAGATTTTAATGCAAATCCTCCTAAAGTCACTATCAAATAACAACAAATAATATGTCCACCTGTATGAAGAGTCAGGGATTTTAGGTAATTCTAAAAGAAGAAAAATCTCACCAGGATTTGAAAACTTGATTGATAAATACATTTGAAGGAGGAAGACAAATAGGTCTTCTTATTAAAAATATTTCACAGATAAAATATTACTATCTTCACAGATATTACTTATCCTTACAAGTAGCCTGTAACATAATGTATAACCCTGGGTTCGCTACATAAAGAGAAAATGTGTGTGCTTCACATGATTATGGAAGGTGAGAAGAAGTTCCCATCTCTGTGGCGAGCAGGCTGGAGAGCAAGGAGAAATGATGGTGCTCTTTCAGTCTGAGTCTGAAGGCCTGGAAACCAGCAGAGATGATGGTATTAATCAGAGGTCAGGTTTGAAGGTAAGAGAAGGCCAGTGTTGCAAAGAGAGAGAGCAGTCTCCTATTCTTTCTGTTCTATCCAGGCTTTCAGTGGATTGGATGTAGTTTACCAACATTGGTGAGAGCAATCTGCTTTACTCAATCTACCAACTCAAATGATAATTGTATTCAGATACATTCCTACAGGCACACCAAAATAATATTTGACCAAATATCTACTCACCCATATCCCAGTCCAATTGAAGCAAAATTCACCATTGCAGGTAGATATCAGTATTCTTATTTGAGGAAGCTGAAATTGAAAGCAGTTAAATTGTCTCAATTTTACCCATCAAGTACATGGTAGAATGTTGAATACATATCCATTGATTTCCAAAGTCATTGTCTTTTAGCATGTTAAATTTTCTTAGGCTAGTGGAGAAAACTAACTTTTTCACCATGGGAAAGGAAAAATCTACAGCAGTGGGAAGAAAGGGGTCAATTTAAGGTTTTAAAATTGAGAGGCTGGACCTCCCCTGCTCCCCAACATTAAACTTTTTAATGGTATATGCTACTGCTTGCTTTATTCCTCTTCTTCTCAGTGTTTTCTGTCTTTACCTTTTATGTCTTTAAGTTAAGAGCAACTGACTGTGACACATAAGCAACAAACTATAAAAACTGAGCATGCAGGTGTGGAGAATAGGGGCATAATCAAATAAAACTTACAACAGAGTTAATTTGACATGCACCTAATGATATACATAATGCAATTTTGAGGCATGGTAATTAGGTATAAATGGTAAGCTGTTGACATAAATGACTGCAATTAGTATTGCTTCTGTACAGGCAAGCCCTATGCTAAATTTTACATTTCCCACTTTGTTGGTTCTTTGGGATTTATAAATAATCATCATTGTTGACAGTTTGTATAACTGGAGAACACAAGGCTTTGGAAATTCATAACCATGAGGCTATATTTATTTATTTTATTACATTTGTTTACTTATATCTTTTGTTGGTACTACCTCCTGCCAGAGGCTTTGGATATTATCTACAAAAGTTGTATGCATTTCAAAAGGAAAAAATATCCATATACAATGATGAAAAAAACATTAAAATAATATAAAATACTAATGAGAAAAGGAAGTATAGATCAGAAGAGAGACTAAGAATTGTTCTTCTTTTATCACTGGCTAGATGATAATTTTTGTGACCCAATTGATTAATATATCAATTTATCTGTAATTATTTTTTAAAACTCTGAAAATTAGATAATCCAATTTCAACTTTATAGATGGAACAGAGAACAGAGATTGAAATATGTTGATTAAGTTTAGTCAGCCAGTAAATGAATAGTGTTGAGGTTAAATCGTGACTGATCATTATACTGGCTAGGAGGAGATTGCACTATTTTGAAAATGAAGATGATAGGGCTGAGATTTGGAGGAAATAAACTTTTCATCCTTCCCATTTAGAATTGTGAGGTACATAGAGAGCACAGGTGCAGAATTGTGAGTTAGACACAAAAAACAGGTACAAGTGGAAGACTATGCAAACATACACACTAACAGAAAACTCCTGAAAGCCCCTCACAGGGACTACTAAGAATTAGCAAGACTTGACATTTCTTTAATGATTTAGTCACAGAGGGAGACTTTTAAAAATGGATTAACTGTGAAAGCCTCAATTATTTGTTCATTTGAGCATGGCCCACTTCTTTGCTTTAGATACATGCATGTTTTTAAAGAAAAACAATACTGAAAGAGAAAGGTCACTATGTGCATTGAAAAGAAAGAATGAATGAATAAGAGAAAGAAAGAGAGGAGGAGGAGGAAGGGAGGGAAGAAGCGAGGGAAGTAACAAAAATAAATACCAAAGCCCTACAAAAGAAAAGCAAAATTTTTGATGACCTATCACTGGGCCCTCCACAAATTATGAAGATCACTAATTAAATGAAAATAATTTTAAAAGATAATACAAATCAAATTTTGGAAATCTCAAAATTCATCAGTCAGACTTAATAGGTGATTTGGGGTTACAGGACAGAGTTCATGGGTGAGCTGGTACTTGAAACAAGTTCAAGTATTATTACTAAGTACTATTACAAGTGCTATTAAAATCAAATTTTGGAAATCTCAAAATTCATCCATCAGACTTAATAGGTGATTTGGGGTTACAGGACAGTGTTCATGGGTGAGCTGGTACTTGAAACAAGTTCATAATAGTAACTTAAAATTTTAAGAGTTAAGAAAAAATAGCTAGCAATGGGAAATGATGACAAGAATGATAGATGCACACAGCATGTGTGGACACTGAGAGTAAAGCTCCCTCCATTTGAGTCCCATGTCTCTGACCCTGAAAGAAAGCCTTGAAAGGTCAGCATTCATGTCCCCATGCATATTCCTTCCTAACAATCCCATAAGGTAAATTAAATAACAATACATTTCACATTCATGACAGCATAATATAAATAATCAAGAAATGTTGACTATTTTACTATAATTATTGGATGAAATTTGGGATATGATTATGTAGTGTGATACTGGAGAAAGGATATGTAACTATGACATTAAAAGAGTGATTTTTATGGAAAATTTGTTGGCTGCTCAATCTCCTTCAAAGCTATTTTAAAAAATCAAATAAAAAGCACTTAAACCTACAATAAGTGTAGTTAAGTAATATTGCATATTTAGTTTTTGTCAAGCTTTGTACTAAGTATTGCATTAGTACTGTTTATTTTGATCTTAGTAGCAAAATTATGAGGTTGGACTTCTTCGCATCTTCATTTTGCAGACAACACATCTATACACCAGAGGTTGATTTACACCCCGGATATTACAGAGGGAAAGGTGGCAGAGCTGGGGCTTTTGCCTATGCCATCTGATGTAGCTGGTTTGATTACTGCTTAGTTTTTCTTAAGCTGACCACCACAAGATGCAGAAATGAGAATGATAATCCTGGTGTTAGAATTGAAGAAACATGATTTTTCCTTATTAATACCATCCTATGCCTGTCCAAAGTGTGAACTGAAGCTTGAAAAGTAGAAATCAAGAGAAAGATAATTTTTAAACTAAAAGATTTAATTTTAAATTAAAAAAAGAGAATAATATGAATTATCCCCTTTTTGAAAAGTAATCTAAAAACTACTGAGTCTAGTAAATTAAGAGACTAGTAAAAATGTATAATAATAGCAGTCATATTATGGCCTATATTTCTAGGCATGCTTCGTATGCATATTCTACTGTGACTTTTGCTCCTCCTCTCCTCTTATATCCTTAAATACCTTTAGCCAAGTAGAACTGCCAAAACCAGCATATATATATATATATATACACACACATATATATGTATTCGTGTGTGTGTGTGTGTGTGTGTGTGTGTGACAATGTCTCACTGTGTAGCCCAGGCTGACCTCCAACTTACAGCGATCCTCCTCCTCCAACCACCCCCCACCTCAAGAGCTGAGATTACAGGCATGCACCATCACACCCAGCTTTTTAAGAAAACAGTATTTTAAAACTAAATTTTCTCTAAAGTAAATGTTACCTCTAGAAGTTGACTAAAAAGGAACCTCAAGATACTTTTGATAGCTTATCTCCAAATTTTAATTTAACTGGAACATTCTCAAGCTGTTCTTTAATGACCAATTACTGATTTAGAATTTTTGGAATTTTAAATCGGGGTGCACACCACAGGGCTTATTCAGTCCCATCCAGCCTCTCACTTCATGAGAGGAAAGCAGAAGCCTAGACATGGGGTCAGAGGAACCAAGTCAGAACTTATTTGTCCTCACCCCAAACATTTGCCATTTTGCTCAGACCACCACTGTCCCTTGAGCAGCAATGAGGATGGTAAGATGCTGCCTCCAAGCTTGAGGAGCCGAGCTGTAGTAGTTAGTAGTTGCTGTGTTTGTATAAAGTTGTCCTGATTGGAGATCCTCTGAAAGAAAGTATCTTATCTAGATAGAGAGTTTTCATTTACTGCAAATGTTGAGATCAATTAGCCTGCCTTGAGAAGAAGGGCCTGGGGCTGCATCTGTTCTACATAAAGCCACTTCAGGACAGAGGTGTGGGCTTACAAGGCCCATCATTCTACATGTAGTTAAACAAGCAAATGCTGCCACCTTCCTCCCTGAAAGGTTAATGAAAGCAACACTGCACTTGAAAGCAAGGTGGTGTCCTCTTTTATATCTGTGCTATAAAAATGCTCCTCTCTCCTGTTCCGGCCCTTAAGATTAGATGTCTCACACTGATATCTCCCTTCTCTCTCTTATCTCAATTTTCTCAGTTAAAAGAGGAAATGAGGGTGAAATAACATTTATTTTTCTCCCACAAAGAACAAATTTTCTCTTTCTGTCAACTTCAAGTTGTCATCTCTGCTAGCATTTGTAAAGAATTGAAGCCTCTCTTAACAACAGTTGCAGCTTAATCATGTTCCATCTTTGTTCCCAGTTCTATGACTTTACTTACTTATCTGGAAGCTATCCAAATGCGCTTTCTCTTACATCTGTGTGTGTTGCTAGTATTTCTTTTCAGTTGGTTTCAAAAGTAATGGTGGGAAAGGCCAAGGATCTAGCTCAGTGGTTCTGCCACCTGCCTCGAAAGAGCAAGGTCCTGAGTTCAATCCCCAGTACCAAAAAAAAAAAAAAGTAATAGTGGGAGACTGGGGGTGGCGGTGGAAAAAGGATCAAGATGACACAGGTGTATGTATCAGTTCCACAGGATGAAGTATACTAATAACATTTCTTAAAGATTTAAATATACCTTAGATTAAAAACTTACAAAGTAAAAATAAAGTAAAACACATGCCATATATTAGCTAATATACCTGCATTTTTTAAGTAATTCATCCAAACATGCAGAGATATGCTCAGTTCAGCCTTATTCAGACATCGTTCCGGGTGACATAATGCTGATCAAAATGCCACTTCCATAGAACTTAGAACCCAGTGCAGGATACAAACAACAAACAAATAATATATATATATATATATATATATATATATATATATATATATATATATATATATATTTCTTTTTGGTATATATAACATATTTTATATGTATGTAATTTATTCATAGATATATTCTTTTAAAAATAATGTCTCCTTGAGCAGGTGATTTTGAATAGATACCTACATAAAGTGAAAGAGCAAGGTATGGGAGAAAAAGTTGTAAATGGAGCCACAAACCATGAGACTAAGACCCAGCCTGGTCGGAATGGCAGAGGGAACAGATAGAGATGAATCAGAGTTGGGCGTGGAGCGATTACCAAAGGACACATGAATCACATGACATGAGTTCAGTTGCATTCTGAACATAATCAAGACCAATTGGAGGCTTTGGAGCAGAAGTTTCTATGATGCAGGTTAGATATCTTTTGCTTCACCCTGGGACACCATGGAAGGTGGCCCTTGGTTGGGGAAGGAGGAAGCACACATATATCATTAGCCACTTGGTGGGTGTATAGTGAGGTGTGTATCTCCCAGGGAGAAAGGGCACCTGTGGTCTTTACAACAAGCTCTGTGGAGCAGGCAGAACAGGAGTACAGAATCAGACAGAGGTGGGCTCAGTCTTCACACTGTAATCCTTTCTTGATCTGTGTAATATCTGTACATACACAGAAAGGGCTGGACCACAACTGTGATGAACACTGCTACCCACTCTGCAAGCATGTGTCCAGACCATCATGAGATGATATAAACACTGTCTGGCACAGAGACTATTGTTTTTATACTAAGAAGCATTGTTTTTGTTTTTGGTTTTTTTTTTATACTGGGGATCAAGGTCGGGACCTTGCGTTTGAGAGGCAGGCAGCAGAACCACTGAGCTAAATCCCCTGCCCAAGAAGCATTGTTTTACAAGGCATGGTGTTGCACACCTGTAATCCTAGCTCCTTGGGAAACTGAAGCGGAGAATCACAAGTTTGAGGCCAGCCTGGGCAACTTAGTGAGATAAATAAAACAAGGATTGTTCATGTAGCTCAGTGATAGAGTCATTTGCCTAGCATGTGAAGGATCCTGGGTTCAGTTCCCAGTACTTTAAAGAAGAAAAGAGAGAGACAGAGAAACAGAGACAGAGACTGAGAGTCAGTCTCATGATTTGAGTCAAACTAGTATTTACAGGCAGCTTAACTAGTTATTGTTTGGTGTATGAGTTTGTTCATTAAACGAACCCTGTGGATCTTCTTTTTCTGAAAAATGTATATGTTTTCCATCTCATGTAACTGTTTTCAGAATTAACACTGTGTGGAGACTCTAAGAATACAAATGATGCAATTTAGTATCTCCATGATTTTTCACTGATGTCCCTGCTATAGTTTCTTCTGTAAGATGGAAATATCTGATATATTTGTGGTGATAAAAAAGAAAACATATCTATAGTTACCAACCAGAATTTGCGGCATGTACTTAGTGTTCTTAAAAAATGAGGTATATAATGTTCAATAACAGAATCTTTTTTCTCCTCTCCCTCACTCTATGCATATGAAATAGAAACACATTTTCACTTTAAATATCTAGTTTCTGAATGGCTGGAGGTGTACAGCCTGTGACCATTTGTAATTCATTTTGTCTGCTCTTATGGCACAAAACCTCAATGAAGTAGTGGCTTTTGATAAGGTGAAGGTCACCAGGCAGAATCTGGACTATTCTCCCCCGACCTGAGCTGTCTATTTGCACTTGGATGAGCCCTGTTCTCTCTTGGTACCATTACATCCATTTATGTCTTCCCTGAATTTATTCCACACCCATGTAATGGTCCATTATGGTCCAGTGCATTAGCCACTGAAAACTATATCAACAAGCAAACAACAAAGGGAGGAAGAATTCTGAGAGCTATCTGGAGAGGTATAGAGTTCAAAGCAGCACTTCCAAACTGATAGCCCATAATATATCTTGCGTGGTCAGTGAGCGAAAAAAAAAATTACTATTTTCTATATTTGAAATCATAAACTTTCTACATTAAAAATCCCAGGTTGTTGACTTTTTGATAAAAAAGTGAATATCCTATAATAAACATATGTCAGAGGATAGAGGCTGGCTCTCTCCATGAGACGGATGCCCTTCCTTTGACACAGCCCACCCCTGCCCCTCAACCTGCAAGCTCCCTACACTCCACCCTGGCCTGCTTGCTCCTTCATGTTACTTAGGGAGCATGCAGAATAGTGTGCGTGTGGTAGCTTGATTGACTGCCTGATGGATAATGGCCTAGACATGGAGACTCTCCAACATTCCAGATCCCAGAATTCGATTTTCTAGTGAAAACATGAATGTTAATGATCCAGACCAACATAAAATCTCAAAACAGCCAATTGTTTGAACTGTGATGTGGCTGACTCACTCCATCATCTGTTGCCCCCATGGCTTAACATCTGTGAGTTTGTAAACAGGACATGGATTGAATTACACGGACTGTTGTCTTGTTTAAAATGGATGTGCCATAATCCTGATTAAAGTATCATGTGGGAGATTTTATAATAATAATAATATGCCATTCTCATTAGAGCCAGAAAGACCCTGAATCACATTTAATAATCCAAAGCTTGGAACCGGTTCCACTCTCTTACACTGGGATTTAAATAAGGAGAACTTATGACTCAGGAAATGAGCACTGTTGCCCTCCAGCCTTAAGAAGACTTCTTGTAGCCCATCACTTTAAATAAGTTGATGTTGAGGCCTTATCCTACAGATCAGTGAGCTAGTTACTGCCAGTTTCCCATTTTCCTTCTCTCTTCTTGGCTTCCAGTTCTACTCCATATTCTAAATGGCTGTGGCAGTTCTATTTTTGCCTCATATATGATTTTCTTTCAAAATAAGAGATTTCATGTCAATACTCAGGGACATTGCTGCCTCCTAAAAATTTTACTTTTAAAATTTTTAAATTTTAAAACCACATGTAATTCAATTTTTAAAAAGTTGCTTCTGATTCTCAAGTTTGAGGTGTGATATTTATTTGCTATATTACCACATGTGGCTCTAGGCTTAAAACTGTAAGAGATTGAAAAAGTTTCTCTTACACTTCAGTATCCATTTTTACTTAGTAATTACAAATCTTCTTATCACCGGAAGTTGGCAAGTAAAAGAATTAAACAATATTTTAAAAGATCTCACTTTTCTCAACACTGTATAAAAAAATCTCCTGAAGCAAAAATTACTTTTCTCACTTTTATAAAAGGCATAAACAGAAGGTAACAGATTTTATGTGAAGAAACTGATTTCATTACCATGTACCCTCCCTAGCATTCTGAAAATAACCAAGGGTCACTGGAGAACAGACTGTCCATCCTTGTCTCCTGTTGGAAGGTTTGCAGAGAACCTGTCTAGATAGGAATTTCAAGGACAGTTCTGCTGATCCTGCCGGGGCAGAGTCCCCCTGCAGTTCATCAGGGCCAGTGTAGTAGAACTTCTAGAACCCCAGAATATGCATGTATTCAGAGAACTGCCTCCCCTTCTGAGAGCCCAGACTTGATGCCTGAAATTTGTTGAAGAAAAATAAGGACATGCTCAAGTGATGTAAATCCAAAAGAGAAAATTAAAACATTCACAAGAAAAAAATAAATAAATAAAAGGAAGAGAGGGAGCAAGAAAACTGACAGGAAAAGAAACAAGGAAGAGAAAAAAAGGCAGCCAGGACAGAGGAGAAAAATTTTTTACCCAAATTCTTGGATTTTTCTGGGTCTGTGACATGAGACAAGTCATTTCCTTGCTGTAAAAGAGGCAGAAGACCACTAGGTTTAAAGAACTGTTGTAAGGATTAAAAAACACTGCTATATGAAGTGCATCTCTGTATTATCAGGTAGCACAGGATAATCAGTTTCCTCCTCTTCTCTTTAACAAAGTTTCTTGCTATGAGTTATTAATCTTAGTAGGGAACAGAAAACTGGAATTCTGTGTTTACACTTCACATGAGTATACAAGGGAATCTGATCATTTCCTAAAAGTTTATACAAAAGGACAGTGAGCTACAAAATGAAAAGGCTAGAAGAGGAAAGAGTATGTACAGGCACTGGACTTTGGGAACCAGAAGAAAAACTCTAGAGTGCTAAAAACATATTTCCCAACTTTCTTCATTTTGCTAATATGGATACTATTGTCTAGCAGCAAGTATGACAATTGTAAACCTGCTGTTCCTTCATGGAAATGACTGACTTCATCAGGCACAGTTTGTTCATTCATTACATGCCAAGATGAGTACTGAGACAGAGCCTAAAGCAGAACTGCCTTCTTGTCATTGGAGAAAGAAAGAGGTAAGTTAGGCAATGTTCTCTGGATTTATTTCAAATATCTGCAAGAATCTCATGAAGGGAGTTAATGTGGCTTGAGTAGAAAGCGCAAGAAAAGAAAGTTTATTTAGCCTGTCTGTGTGGCAGGAACATCAAAATCTATCATCAGCCATCTTGAGTCTTCTGTACGAAAACATGGAGGTTAAACAAAAATAGTTATGGTGGTTACCATTACATTTTTTTGAAGCCTATTCCTCGCCAAAATCTAAATGATATCAGTTAGCTTTGCATTTGATCAATCAAATAAATACCTGACCCAGGCCAAATTCATAATCTAAAGAGGTTTGTAGTGTTGGAGTGTGAAAGTGCAAACAGCATAGTGCAGGCTCTGGTGAGGACCTCCTGGCCTATAGGAGTGTGATCAGGAAGCCGAAGGAGAGGGCAGGGTTACATTTGCCTCTTTGGTGATAATCCTCTCCTGAGAACTCAGTGGTCACATGGCAAATACCTTAATGGCTGATAACTAAGAACTTCCAAAGATCCAAGACCTTCCCACTAGGCCTTTTAAAGGTTCCACAGGCTCTCCCAAGACTGCCACTCTGGGGTGCAAGCCTCCAATCACATGGATTCTTCAGGGGCACACCCAAGCCATATCCAAACCACAGCACAAGCTAAGCCTTTATGCATCAATACTGACTGTGAACTGGGGAGGCAAACTACACAGAACCTGAAGTTGATCCAAACAGTAAAAGATAACCAGATGGAGTCTAAAAATGTTCCTCCTCCCCTTAACCTCATGGCCATGATGAATCAATGGGCTGGCCTGTGTCAGTGCTCAACATGCCTCTTTTGCTTGTTTCTTCTTGGGTCTCTGCTTGATTTCCAAACCTGTCTTTATCTCCACTGGATTGCACATGGCAGGGTCATTCCTCAGAGACCTTTTGCCTCCTCTCTTCATGCATAATGAGAAGACAGAATGTGAAAAGCACAAGTGGAAACTGGGGACTGCTCTTTCTTTACAGATAGACCATGGTCGCATTGGGGTTTATGCAGAGCTGAGCTTGCTACGTGCACAGGGATAGTGGACATGGAATTATGGGAATATACCCAGAAGCTATGCATCCACACAAAAGACAAGTGGAAACACCCAAAATATGGGGCCTAATCCTTCTATAAGGAAAATTAACTGAGGGGGATGGAAAACACAGTAAAGGGAAGCATAAAAGCTCTTTTGGAAAGAAAACTTCAATGTAGGAATAGTTTCTGTAAAGACTACTGAGTCATGAATAGAAACCACAAAGACTTGACATTTGTTGTGAACTTTCGAGGAACACTGGACGAAAAGCAGTGATATATTTTTAGAAAAATAAATGACCGGTAATACAAAAGTGCAGTTCCAGCAAAACCCAACCAGAAAACTCAATTTTTAAGACATAAGGACCTTAGCCTGTTAGATTTATAATGCTTCAATAATAAAAGTCTAGTTATTAGTTCCTAATTTGCTTGTCTGTTGAAGGAGCAGATCACAGTGCTGGCATGGCAGTCTCCCTCAGGCACAGGCTCTGTGCTACTCTGTAACTGCTGTGAGCCTGGTTGAAGGTGATTACCACTGCTTCTAGCTGCCAGGAGAACTTGAAGTGATCCAAGATATGGCCCAGTATTTGGTATACCACATGGATCTCCCTTGTTCCTTTCTTGTGTGGGAAAAAATAATAGGCAGGGGTTTCTCTGTAAAGCATCAGTGTAGAATGGATCAATATATCCACAGCCACAGCCAATCTGAAACAACTGGACATTTATGGGAATGGCTTACATATTCAGTGTGAAAATGGAAGAGGCAGGGGGACAGGAAAACAGGAGAGTGATCCAGGACATACATTAAAGGATCCCTGGAGTCTGAGGGTTGGAATGGCAAGAGTAAAGAGGCAGGTAGCACATACATGGACAGAGTTATGAAGAAACCCACTTTCAGACCTTCTGTCTTAGATTTTCTTTCTTTTTTTTCCTCAGAAGATCATTGGATTGACTTCTGCTTCAGTCACCCACATAACCTTTGCTTTTCTCTCTGAGGACAGTTACTTTGGGAGAAGCGCAATGTGGATTTGACTTGTTCATTTGGCATGATTTAGCACTTGAGTTAGTTTTTCAGAATTCTTGCCAATATTAGCATTGTGTGCAGACACTTCTCAAATGAGTGGCGCCCTGGGACATCAGTGGAGATGGTACTATTAAATCACACAGCAGTGTCCTCTGCCATTCTGTGAAAGGCAGGTGAGGGTGCACAGCTTCTGCATGCCCTCCTCTAAGTAAACTCTGGGGTGAACTCCCACAGTGGCAAGGTGCTTCGGGCTAAAAGTATAACAGACAGTGCAGAATCACTTGAGGTGGTAACCCTGGGCCATAGTAAGTTATGTCAACCTTTTCAGAGCATGAGGTTGACTACCTACTTCTATGTTGAAGGGTGTCTGTGGATCAGAGAATAAAAATAATTGTTAAGAAGCTAAAAGGCACAAAAAGAGGGGAGGACATGCCCAATCAGACAATCTCAGGAAACCAAAGAGACACCTGCGGTGGGAAGCCAGTGTTCACAGATCCCGTGCTTGTGCCTTCCAGCTGTGTGACCTTGTGTCAGTTACCCTGATTTCCTGAGCATTCGGCTCATGGCTTTTAAATAGGAAACCCAACAGGTGCTTGTGGCCTTGTTCAGATCCATTAGCCATTTGAGATGCCCCTTCTTTCTACTTCCTCCATTCTCCATGTAGGTTGATACATTTTTTTTCATTTCTAAGTTGCTGAGAACTATATTAACCACCCCACGTGTCTGTCACTCAGATAGAAAGGTTATTGCTTTTTAAAAAGAAGATAGAGTTACAGTGAGTATATAAAATGTTGGCTTCCACAGAGTAACTTCAGATGTTCCATTGGCTCCTCTGTCCTCTGCAAATGCTCTCTTCCTGTGCCCACTGGCCTGAAACTACCTCGTCTCCTTCAGCAAGGGCAGATAAACAGTTGACATCTCATTTCTCATCGCTATTGAACACACAAATCATGGAACCTCAACTGACCAGCTGCAAAATGTCCTTGCATAGTTTTTGATCATGGAGGGGGTGACAGCAAGATCACCACAAACTCTCAGCATGTAGCTAATTTGAGCTGTTCTCTAGATAGGAAAACAGTGAATGGCAGTGATAATAGGTCCTGGATGGACACCAAGAGTCATAAGACACCAGAGGGTTGGTGGAATGGGCTGCCTCATGCTGAGCAGGTGTCCCTAGAGTCCTCCTGGGTGCATTACGCACAGTTTATGTCTTTGTCTCAGACACTTGACCTTCTCCTGTCTCTGGTGATGAGAATTTCCTGTTTCCCTGGAGTCAAAGTCTGTCTGCTAGAGAGAAAGGCAAAGTGTCCTTGCCACACTAGGAACTCAGTAAAGGTCAAGCTTTTTTGGTATGAGTGGTAAATACTGGAACAGGCCTCTCTGCGAAAATGGTTCTGAAAGGTATTCTGTCAGACAAGCTTGGTTGTGTTTTAGTTCCTTCTCAGCAAGCAGTAACACTGTGACCCCTCCCTCACTGAGATGAAAGCCACTATATGCCAGCCCAGAGCTCTGTCCCTTCGTCCTGTATTCTTAAAATCTGCCCAAGACTCAGCATATTCATGACATACAATGTTTAATGATTGAGGACTTCATGGTTTCATATTCATTTTCACTTTTCTCTATAAGGATTTGATTAAATATATTCTAACTTCAAATTTTTTTAAGTTTTGATATTGCCATATTTGAAACAGATTTTATTTTTTTATTAGTACGTGTTTACAGTAGATGTAATTTACAGTTACCTTGGAAGTGAGTACATATATAAGATACATCTCCTTTCTTTTATATAAGATACATATATGATACATCTCCTTTCTTTTTTTATCCCTTTCCCTTCCCCCTCCTTCCCTCCTCCTCTAATTCCCTTTATTCCATTTTCATTCTTGTTGAATTTTTAATCTTAGCTCGTGTTTGCGGCATATAATGTTCACATACGTTGAGGTTAAATAACAGATTATTTAGAAAGGTGGATTTTCCTTCTTAAGATAACAGTAAAAATGGAAGAAATTCTTAAATAACCACAACATTTATACACAGTATGATGGATATTATTATTATTGATTTGGGATAAGTCATTAACTACTAAATATTTGTAAATTGGACTGGTTGTGAAAGTAACGTGCTCAGTTTAAAAGTTTTCAAATTTTAAAAGATTAGAAATATGCAATACAGTACTTGTATTAAATCAAAACACTGAATAATGAAGGCTTTAAACATTTTTTATATCATGATCCCTTGTATTTTTAAATGTCTTCCTCTCAACATATAAAATGTTTATATATAAATAGTACATATAATATACACGTTAAAAGATGCGTATAAAAATATATATACATTACAAAAATATACATATACATATTCATTTATAGAGGCTTACATTTGTAATTCAGTATCCCAACTTTTTTCAACTTTAACTTACATAGTGCTCTTACCATGCCATTATGTGGTCCTCAAAAACATTTTTAGAACCAGGAATGATGACATGAGCCTGTAGTTTTAGCTACTCAGGAGCCGAGAAATTAGGATTTCTTGAGCCCAAAAATTCAAGCCAGCATGGGCAGCTTGGTGAGATTCTGTCTCAAAAAAAAAGAGTTTTAATAATTTAAAAATATTTTTTGTTTATGATAATAAAAACTCACACACTAGTTTGACAGTTATGAAAGCTAAAACTACTGAGTCTAACAGGGAGTTGGCTATAGCCTCTCCTCAATTCCTAGGGTCTATCTCTACCTTACCAGTCTTTGCAAGGCCCCCCACATCCCTGGTCTGATGCAAAGATTACACATGTCAGCATATGTACTGCTAGGGTTAGAGTCTCTTGAAACAAAAAAAAGGTCATTAAAGGAAGGATTAAACCCTTTGTTTCACATCTTGATGTTGGGGAACATGAGTTAATTTGTAGGACAACTGAAGGGAAGGAAAACATGATGTACTGATCTTAATGAAATGACTCAAAGCTGCAAGCTCTTGAAGCAGCCTTCTTACAAAGTTTTTGTGGTCTCCACACGAGGCAACACTTACATTTAAATATAAAAACAGCTGCTTTCTCTACAAAACACTGCTGGGTTTTCCATCAGCATGTTGAAAAATCAAGGTTCTGAGGCCAAGCAGGTTGGAAATCAAATCCTGCTGGTTCTACCCAAAAGATACGTGTTTATGCTGTTGCTTCCTTGGTGACATGTTCTTTTATGTAAAAAGTATCAAGATCTCCAATTTACATTGCTGTGTGGGAGGAATGGATAAATGAATTCCAATGCCTGGCATGTGGTAGATATTTTAATCAGTACTCGTCCTGTGAGCAGACTTATGTAACACAGGCTTCCTACAGAACCTTGCAGCAGAGGTACTCAGGGTAATATCTTTCCAATGACTTGATTGAAAAACACTTCCTACTTTCTGCACTGGTGTTTTGTTTGTTTGATATTGTGTTTTGTTTGTTTGCTATTGTGTTTTGTTTATAGTTTATTTTTTTCCTTTTTGTTCATTTTCATCAGCACCCAGCCCCTCACCTCGATTAGTTTGTATAATAAGCAGCTGTCTTTCCTTAGTGATGTTTTTCTTTCAATTCAACACTTCATATGTGTAAAAATTAACACCCTTACTCAACTCATGCATCTGCTTAGCTACAAAAATCAATTCCTTTATTATTCCTAACTGTCTAATTTCTTTATCTTTTAAATATGAGTGTTGCTTTCCACTAGACTGTATCGGCATTCTTGATATTATCATTCAGTTGCTAGGATTACACAGTGAATGAAGCACTCTAATTAGAGTCTGACCAATCTGATCAAACTTTTGGAATCACTAGTAGCTCCCACCTGCTGAGAGCTCTGGTGGTTACTTCAATGCCTTGCTTAACATTACAGTCTAGTTCTAGTGTGCTCTTGGAAATGACTATTTGGTTATGTCATTCTAAAATTCCCAGGTCTACTTTGGCCTCCGTCCCTCAGAGGAAGTGCTCATCTGTGTCTTGGATCGAAAATATTTTTGTTGGGATAGTGGTGTGAATTGATGTTTTGAATTTTATTTTAGGATTTTTTTTTTGTTGTTGATTTTTTTCACTCTTGAGGTGAAGGCAATCTTTTAAGACTCACCCATTTTTCCTTTCTGAACCCTTGGTAGTTTGCTCATTAACATACAGTTGTAACCTATACATAGATGCCAGCAGCATGCATTTGAATAAGAAAAAGTACTTGTATCAAGGATTCCGGACTTTCAGAGCTCTCTGTAGGAAGACTGGCGAAGGTAGGCTCCCTCCTCCCACATCCTGATGCTCCCCAGAACCTGGCTCTCTGAACACTTGTATCTGTGTTCAGTCTGACTTCAAACATGCTGGGGCTGTGTTCACCGAAGATCCATTTCACTTAGGAATGTTTGAAGGTTTTCTTTCTTTTTAAAAATCACACACAAATAAATTTAATACATTTCTTAGAGCTGAGTCAGAGATGCCCATGGGCACTATGAATTCTCATTCTACAGGAGAGTATTAAGGAGAGTTTGAGAGAACTGAGAGAAGCTAGCATTTTTCATCTAGCCTGGTCTACTCATTATAGTTTGATGTCACACTGTATAAATCTAAGAGTGACATTATTCAAAAGGCAGATGCTTTCTTTAATTATATGAAATGTCAGCCTGGATGTTACATGGGGTATGTATTTGTGGGTCAGTGTGTATGCACATTTGTGTGTGTGTATGTTGTGAGTGTGTGTATGGGAGTATTCCAAGTCACACAAAGGCAAATATGTTTCCCACTTTTAATCTTTAAAATCTAAACACTGTGGTTTTAACAGAATTAAAACTACAGGATTTTGGTGCATTTCTGATACATTTGACTTTTAAATTTTAACAGTTGGCCCCTTGCCTGTGCTTGATACTGTTCATCTGCTCATTCCTGCTCTCCAAGGACAAGACTATTTCAGAATATACATGCTATATTTCCATCAAAACCAGGAAGGCCTTGGTAAAAAAATAAACCCACGATATTTTTCTTTTATTTTCCAGCAATATGATTTTGGTGAATCCACAGTGAATGAAAGAGATGAAAAGACATTATTTGAAAAATAGTAAGACTATAAATATGATGGGGGATAAGTGTTTGATTTCTGGTCTCTTTTCCAACAATTAATTTTATAAAAGAGCATTCTGGTAGCTTACAAACAATGCATGAAAATACACAATAGTCTTTGAGAGGACTTCAAAGAGCCTGCAGGGCTGAGATGATTTTCATCACAGAAAATCAATTTCCTGTAAATGGTAAAGAAGTAAAGATTTTAAGCCAACATCAGATATGAATCTCGAGAGTCTATTTTCTACTTGTTTCCTGGAAGCGCTTGATGGAAATGTGAAATAGATATTTTGTCCTATCATTTAATTTCTCCTCTTTTTTTCTATCATCAGTGACATCAAAGTTAATATTTTATGTATATTTCAGACCTACTTTTGTTCCAATGATACATTTAATACAGTTAAAATATACATATATGGGGCTCCCAGTTTGCAATTAGAATATGAATGCTAGTGGAAGATAAAGAAAAGATAGAAATTCAGTAGTAAGCCACTGTTATCCTCCCACAACCCTATGGTTAGCAGGAACTAACACTTAAATCTACACAAGTTGAAAATAAAATGAGAAATTTTGAAATATTTACATAAGGTTAAAATTGCATATAAATTTCAGATGAGTTTTATTATGATTCATTATAACTGATTCCAACAATTGACAGAAGTCATTTAAAGAATTATGATACTATTTGGTAACGAGCTGTTGAAAACTAACAGGCAATGTTTCTACTTCCTCAGTTCTGGATTTCAGAAATGAAAATGCTCCCCGATAATTTTAGCTCTGCTGTGGAAGTTACAGGAAATGCCCTCCATTGGCAGCTCATTTCCTCTTATTGTTCACTTTGAATGGGTCCCTCAGCTACATTTGTCTGCTCCCCTCTCCCTATGCATTTAGTCTGGTAAAAGCCAACAGCTTCCCCAAGAAAAGAGCTGTTGGAGAGACTTGACCAAAGCCAGCATTTTTCATGTAGCCAAGGTTACTCTCATTTAGACTAGTACAGCAACTGAAAACCTATCTTCTGTTTTACTATTTTTATGTAATTTTATATTCAGTTTCATTTCAATATTAATTTTATGTTATATTTCACATTGTATTTTTTATACAACTCTGGTATTTCTTTGTGTAGCCATAGTAATTATTTCCATATCTTGCTTTGGGAGTTTTAATCAATAAGAGTGGTGTGGACTGGACACGCTGAATCAGCCCACTACAGACAGGCAGGTCTGTGCACGCCCTACCGAGGTCTCCAGTAGAGCAGAAGACACCGAATCACCCCGCTGCAGACGGACAGGTCTGCCCATGCCCTACCGAGGTCCCGAGTTGCATGGAACACGCCGACTCAGCACACTGCAGACAGGCAGGTCTGTGCACGCCCTACTGAGGTCCAGAGTCCTGCAGAAGACGCTGAATCACCCTGCTGCAGACGGGCAGCCACCGGGTTCCACACTACAAACACGCAGAGGACACTAGACCACCAGACCAAGGTACTGAGTCCTGCTGCTTCCAGCCCAGAGGTAGGGGCTTCTGAGCCGCCATCCCAGTGCTCCTGGTCCAGAGGAAGGGGCTCCCCGGTCACCATCCCTCCCGCTGCTCCCAGCCTAGAGGAAAGGGCTTTTGGGCTACCTTCTGTCCCACTGCCCCTGGCCCAGAGGAAGGGGCTTCCGGGCCACCATCCCTCCCACCACTCCCGGCCCTGAGGTAGGGGCTTCTGAGCCACCATCACACTGCTCCTGGTCCAGAGGAAGGGACTTCCCGGCCACCATCTCTCCCGCTGCTCCCAGCCCACAGGAAAGGGCTTTTGGACCACCATCCTTACCGCTGCTCCCGGCCCCTGTCCCACCTCTCCCAGGTCAGAGGAGGTAATCCGTGCAGACACCAACAGCCCCCCCGCCCCTGCCCAGTCGAAATGAGAAAACACATAAGTCTCAAAACCAGACTTCCAGATCACTTCCAGAAACCCCAAAGGGAAATGAGATGGAACACTCTGATACTCAATCACCTGGACCCACTGAACTGGCAACAAAAGGGGATCTGGAAAAAATGAAATTAGAAATAATTTCTCAGATAACAGGAAAAATCGTGCTCC
>NW_004624732.1:20608346-20621389 GCF_000247695.1 Heterocephalus glaber | reverse complement strand
TAAGAACCAAGATGCATTATGTAAAGGTACAATTCCCAATGAGAAATGTAATTGTGTTGTATACCTACAATGTACCAATAAAAGAATTTAATAAAACAAAGTAAATGTGGACTGAATTGAAAAAAAAATGTATAAGAATTCCTGTAATTCTAAAAGTAATTTTGTTATATTTCTGAGACGAATTGTAGAAGAGAATCCTTCTCTTCTACACAATCAAAATGTAGTAATATGGGATTCACTTATGTATTATCATGAAGATGTTCTAGGAACAAGTATTATCTGTGTGCAAAAACTCCTTCATATCCAAGTTTCTCTCTTATCTATTCCTTTTGCAAATTCTTCCTATCTTGCTAGGTAGCTATAATATGTAGTGTCCCAATATACTTTCATTCTATAACTTATAAAGCTATTTGATCTTGCAAGCAAGTCAGGTGGGAAAAGTCTTCTGGTGAATTACATGGAAAACACCCTGGGCTGTGTGGCAAAGGCTTTTCTTCCTGCTTAGGTTCTGACCCTCCTTCTATGACACTGCTTGGTCTGTTCACTTCTTTATATGCGTTATATTCTTTCCTTAAGTAGCAAATAAAAACGTGTCCTGCCTGCATCACAGACTTGTGAGGAAGATTACAGGAGATTAACAATACACCCTCAGATGCAGTAAATGCTACATGCTTATAAGATGATATTTCCACAATGGTCAGAAAACAGGGTTAGTTATAGGGCTGGTTGATTCTTAACAAACAGAGCAAAATTCTTCATTTTTCTCCATCGATTTTGATTTAATTAGTAGCTATTCCAGGCTGTAAGATATTTTGACTTTCAAAGTTGGCAATGGAACAGAAGAGCATGTCATGATTCTAAAATCTGTTACAAAGAAAGATACTCAAATACCTAAGTATAGTCTTGACTTGATTCATACAAGTTTAATTATCTATAATTTAGGGAAAGTACATTTAACATTATGCCTTTCCGAGTATGACTCCTTTTCAAAAGAATCACACTTGGGAGCAAAGTTTTATCAGTGCATTAATCTAATTCTTCCACTGGGACAGGAAAAATAGACATGTTTTCCTTATTTGTTCTTAATAGAGGTATTATTTATGAAAATTCAGGGCTGGGGATTTAGCTCAGTTGTTTCATCGCCTGCTGCGCAAGTGCAAGGACCCGAGTTTAATCCCCGGTACCAAAAAAAAAAAAAAAAAAAGAAAATTGAAACTATCACCCTCAGAGTCTGTTCAAAATAAAATGCAAGCTGGTTTCCTAACACGTAACTATATATTCCTCTTTAAAAGCAGTGATAGGTGAAATTACAAACAGTATTTCATTTAACTCTAAAATATTTCTGATGAGACTGCCCCAATTTTACAGATGAGGAAATTGAGTCTCAGGAAGGTGAAGTGAATTGCTGAAGTTCACATGGATATCTGTAAATGCAAATTTGATTTCAGGGTTTCTTTTGATTGCAGAAGCCATGCACAGCTTAAAGCCTGTTGCAATCCAGCCAAGCATATTGACCTATGGGTAAGGAAGCTTGACAAGCTACTCCGTCAAATTCAAGAATTAGTCTTTTAGTTTCAAAACTCTGGTTCCTTAACTTTTAGCGACCATATGTAATTTTACTTAAGTATTTATCAGTTACTTAAGAGTGTGCCTGCCAGATTTCTCGGATGTTTTTAGGAGTACTCACCCTCTGCTGTGTACCATTACATTCACATCCTGCCTTCCAAGTCATCCTTTCTCTATATATTTCTCTCCACTGATCTTCTGCCTATGTCTTCTTTAGTACCAATAAATCCGTGTTGACTTCACTATCTTTTCTCCTTTCAGTCAGAAATTTTCTCCTATTTTGTTCCATACCACCCAAGTTATTTCACTTTTATACATCCAAGTTTTTCATGCTTAAATGCCTTCATCACCATATACTTCTGCATATGTCATGTGGAATTTTTTTCATCTTCATAAGTAGAAAATAAGCAGCAAATAAATACTTCAACAGGAAAGACTTCCTGTGTGTTCTTAGTTCATTTTCGTAATGTGTACCAGATCTTCAATATTTGGGGAAAAGATCACTGTCATCAGGATATGTGAGGATGGTTTATACTCTTCCCTGTGGCCAATAAGTTCCATGTCACTGCAACTAAATATATAGTGATCAGCCTTTAATAACTATACTCTTAAACAAGTAAAAGGTAAACAGTTTAGTGAATGAATGAAACCCATGAAGAGTTCATTAAAAATCCTGTTTCTCTGACCCACATTATAATGCCAGCTCCAAAGTGGCCCATTCAGGGCTCATTATTCTGTGATAACCTTAAAATTTTTCAATAGTTTTCCTTTTTAAATTATTTTTAAAAAATAGTAACAGTGTCTATTTCCCTTTGAAATATATTTAATACCCATGAAAAGTTAAAAATGAATTGTACATTCAATGTGTAGTAATGCAGTGGAATCAACTGACATTGGATTTGTGTCATTGTGCTAGCCCTGGGATGAATAGCTTCCTTTCAGAAACCATTGTCCATGTTATTTGTCAATCCATGCAAACAGTAAACCTCAGTTGATCCTTTCTTATTTGGTGAATGAGTAAAGCAGGGTTAATGCATTTCATTCCAACACCCTCATGGTCTCTTTCTCATACTGACTTAAATAAAGGTTATGATGAATTTGACTTGTTTATTCATACATTTATTTGTAACTCTTTTTTAGTATAATGTGCAAGGGAAATTGCAAGGGCCAGGAAAAAGGGATAAAAGGTAACGCCACCCCAGACACTCTGATCAAGACAGAATACAAATTTATAGATTTTCATAACAAATTATATAATCATACATCAGGCAGGTAGAAGCCCTGGTTTTATGACAAAGAGTAGATGCAGAAATCATTAAAGGCAGGACATTTGAAGGATTTTGGAGGAGGTCATATTTTTGTGTACTTTTGCAAGCAGAGCAAACACAAAATCTGTGGATACAATAATATCTACTGGATACTTTACTCATTCCCCAAATGTCATGCAGAGTTGAACATGAACTACACTAAGGAGAAACTATCACTCCATCTAGTGCTAGAGTATTCTGACACAAGATTACCCTCCCAAGACTCCCTGCTCCAGTCCTGTGTTCTGCTTTCCCTCCCTTGGAGACTATGAGTTCAGTCTCCTGCAGCCACTCCAGTTCCTGTACTGTGCTTGAAAGGGGAGTGTGAGCATGTGAGTGGGACCCCACTGCACATACAAGAGATAAATGCACCAACTGGTTAATCTGCCCCTAATTAATCGGCAGTTGCTTTGCATTTATGAATATATTAGAATATTCATTTTAGCCACTGGGATGGAGCATAAGTGTACACTCCTCTAGATAAAGTATGTTCAAAGTGCATTTACTGTGAATTGGATAGAACAGTCACTGTCATGCTAGTCATGCCACATGTAAATCAGAAACCCTGAACAACTTGTTAAAAGACAGCTCGCTGGTCCTCCGGGCTTCTAATCCAGACCATCCCAGGTGGGTCTGAGAATTTGGAGGTTTAACAAATTCTCAGGTGATGCCAATTGTGCTAATCCAGAGCCACACTTTAAGGCCCCTTGATATAGAAAATATATTATTCTGTGCATGTGGATTCATATACTATTTTATGTGTATGTGCATTATTATGCAGTTGTGTATATATCCAGAGACATATTAGTGTAAATATATCTATGCGTGCATAAACACAAACATCTGTAAATACAATATGCACAGGAAATTTGTGTAGAAATATAGTTATGAATACATTTGTAGGTGATACGTATGCTGTGTATGAGTATATATGCACATTATCAACATTTCTTTCCCTTGTCCAAGAAATCCCTTCTTATGTCTACATTCAATTCAATATTTTGTGTTAAACTTACATTTAAAGCAGTTGGTAGGTGTTCCAACCTAAGGGCAGAGATGCCTTCATGGTGGCTGTCTTAAACTTTATTAATTGGATGATCATTTCAATTTTCCCAGAGTATCAGCTGCATTTGCCATATTTCACATAGGGAAGTGCCAAATAAACTGTAGCCTATGTTGTTTGAGAACCACCGGGTCCTTCTGCAAAGTCAGCTTTCCATCATTTCATATCTTTCTTTCCCTGACCAAGAGACAGTGCAATTCCCCTGACATTAACTCACACTTTTACTGAGAGTGCAGCGCAAGCTCAGTATGCAATGTGCTCCTGCTCACACTTCTCCCTTGACTGGAGGTGTCTGTTTTCTTCAAAGGCAAGTTTTGCTTTTGAGGGAGGAAGAAATGTGAGGCATGAGTTTGGGACCTGACACTAAGGAGGGTAGAAGAAGAAACTGTCTTAGTCACTTTCTCATCACTGGGACAAAATACCCAATAGGCACAACTTAAAGGAAGAGAGGTGTATTTTGACTCACAGATTTTAGAGGATTCAGTACATAATGGGCTGGCTCCAGTACGGGAATGGCATGTAGAATGGTCTTGTGTAGGAAAGCTGCTCAAGTCATGGTGGCCAGGAAGCATCAGGAGAAAAGGAGGAGCCAGTCAGGGAGAAGATATACCCTTCTGGATCAAGTCCTCAGGGCCCTGCCTCTTGCAACAAGGCTCCCCCACCTCCTAAAAAAAGGAGCAGCTCTGAACTCTGCAGTGAATTAATTCACTCATGATTAAACCACCCCTGTGATCCAATCAACTTCCAAAAGTCTACTTTGGAACATAGGAGAGTTTCAGAAGACACTCTAGATCTAAACCATAACAGAAGCAGACTTAATGACAATATCAGGGGGTCCCATTTCCAGGAACAATCCCTCTTTTTTGCTCCAACACTGTCCTTTCCTCTTCAGAAATTCTTTGAGTACAGTGAGAACAAGAAAAATGAGTAAATTGGAAGAAAAGAAAATGTGGAGAAAAGAAATGGCTAGGTGTTGTTAACCACTCCATTCCGCAGATGTGATCATGTCCTCTTTATGCCTTATACTACCGTATCACAATAAATATTATCCTTAATTTACAGCTGGATTATCTAGGAAGCAGAATGTTTTAGTCACAAAATGAGGGACTTTCAGCTAAAAATGGAAAGCCAGAATATGAGCTGAGGATCTGATTTCAAAGTTTAGATCTAAAAACTGAGATTAGTGTGCTTCTCTAAAATGATCACTGAGGAAAGAAATAGTAAAAATATCTAAATTCCTGTGAATTTATCCAAATACATGTGTCCCTGTGAGTTAACAGAAGCAGTAGCAGAGGAATTAATGGACTAGTATATTTTGGAGTACAAAAATAAACTTGGGATACACGGAAGGAAAGGAAGAAATATCCAATGAGCTCTGGACAGCAGCATTTCTCAGATTCAGAGAAATGTTAAGTAGGACCCTTCTTGTGTTTATGTCTGAGGTTCATGTGCATTTATGTCCATAGTTTTTATAGGGCTTTAACCTGTGGCAACTTCATAGCAAACCCTCACTGAGTTGATTACTCAATTGGAGTTAGATTTCCTTCAAGTTTTTCCACCCACTTTCTTTTTAATTTAATTTTTAAAATTTTTATTAGTGCATGTTTTCAGCAAATAAAGATTACCTTCATCATGGGGGTTGGTACACATAAAAAATACATCTTAATTCTTTCTTTTTATACTATTTTATTTCAAATCTGAGATAATGTTAAATCTAAATAATGCAGAAAGCAAGACAACACTTTGACTCAGAACCTGAAAGTATAAATAGCAAATGGTAGATCATCTTCTGAAATTATGGTTTGTTACATAGAGAGGTGGATGAGGTCACCTGAAAATCTTATCAGGTAAAGAAGTTCAGAACAGAAATAAAAGACTTAGGTGGTGCAAGGTAAAGTATAAGGAGATCATGAGTTTCCTAGTATTTGGTCTTTTGAATAAATCATTTCCACAGACATTAATCTTAGACTTTTTCATATGGGCAGAAGGATCTTAATGTCCAGTATAGAGAATGGGAGATCTTCAATGCAGGAACAACTATAGTAAAGAATTTTTATAAGTCAGCTAAAATAGTGTTTCCCAAGTGCTGCTATATATAATGAACCTTGAGGAAGTTTGGAAATCTAATCCCTTAACAAAATCGAGAGTGATTCAGGTTAAATAAAAGATATATTCATACAAGAAATAAAGGAAGAAAGAGATAGAGAGAGAGGAAAGGAGAGATATTTCAACAATAGCCTGAATTAAAAGTGGCACCTGCCATTCTATCATGCTTTGAACCTTCTGCCCATCATAAAAAATGAGATTAATCATAGACTAAGAGATTTTACATCTGAATGTCTTAAATCCATTCATGATGTGTGAACCCAAGACCATGTGTAATAGGATTTCAGGGATTTGAAGTTTAAGCTATTTTAAGTTCTTCAATGTTTCCTTCTACTAAGCAAACTGAAATGTAACAAAAATGTAAATGTTAGGAAATGTGTACTCTAATAATATGCAGCCTCTACATAATTTGAAACTTTTAGTTTTAATTTAATTCTTATTGTTCAGGTGATAAATATTTGTCAAGTACCAGAGTCAGGATTTCCTTTAGATATTAGAGATATAACAGGAAAGAAAAAAACTCACCTTATACAAAAAACTCACTTACATCACAAGGGAGGAAGCTACAAAAACCTTCCCAAAGCACCCAAAGCATATTGTTAGACCCTGCTAACCAGAGTGATCATAGAAGCCAGTAGCATCTCAGTGCTCAGGTAGCCATGTAGCTTTTTGTGTCCTTATGCGCCTTCTCTGAAGTCTACCACTCTCTTGACCCTGGACAAAACACTAAGCCACCACCATGCTCAAGTACAGCAACTTCAGTATTGTGGGTACCATAGTTACCTTGAAAAGTGTTGAGAGGCTTACAGGAGATAACATACGTGACAGGAATGTGAATGTAACTACTGATGAGGAAAGTAACAGATACTCATCAATCACATACTTTTTATAAAAATAATTAATTCCAAGATTAGCCTAGGAGAAAAATGTCTTTTATTTTGGGAGATTTTTGTTTTATTTAAGTACATTGGACAGAGGCCTATATTTTAGAATTGCTCAGGTGAGTTTTTGTCACTAGATAACAAATTAATGCTAAAACACCCTATAGGGTCACAGGACTGCTATTTTGATAAATAAGTGATATTACCTTCACAGAGGAGCACAGAGCTGCAAATATAAGACTGAGCCGACCTCAGCTTTGTGCTTCGAAAGACAGTAATTCAAAGAACAGGCTATGAGAAATGTCTGATATTTATTTGCCTCTTATGCTTGCTTTGAACAAGGCTTTTAACCCCACCAAGCTTCTTTGAATCTGGAAACTCGGCAGGGAGGGAATCAACTTTCCTAACTACTGGTGGAGACTTAGAATTAAAACTCCACTTTCAAGAGAAATGAAGATTCAAAACTTTGATGCTTGAATTAAAAATTACACCTTTCAGCTTTCATGTGTTTTACTAGAACACTTTTCCTAAGTACAGTAAGGAGAGAACTTTACTGTATCTCTATTGCATAATGCATCTGTTGTCTCAAGAATTTACTTCTTTGGTGGTCTGATGATGGATATGATATGAACAACTGTTAGCCTAAGAACTGGTAGCAATGAGCAAACTTCAAGCGTAGTTAGAAAAGAAGTCTAAACCCAAATCTCTGTCTTATGAGTTAAACACAATAATGATAGTAACCGATGTTAAAACTCCATAGGGAGGAAGGCATGAGCAGTTTCCAAGAGCACAGCTTCCACACTTGTGTCCTGAGGATTTAACTGACAGATTTCCCCACTGGCCCTGAGGGACTCTTATTGGATCTAGTGCTCTACCTTAAATCAAGCACATCCCAGGCTTGCAAATAGTCACTTTCTAGTTCATTAATTAATCAAAAATGAATGTGGCAGAAGCAAAATAAACTCAGTTGAAGTACTGCGCTCATGTTTCTAGAAAAGAGGCATCAAAATGGGAATTTCAAATAGAATAGCCACTTCTACTTTATTAAAACAGAAACAGAAATAAATTTGTTATAATAGATACCTGTGTCATTAACAGACTCACATGATATCTGATAAATAATTTCATTAACCACTATATATATATGAATATATATATAACACAATTTCGTTTCTGTGGATTTTTTAAAGCATTTTCTCCAAATGCTTCATTTAGATAACCTGTTGTATTATTTCCCTTCTTATTCTTTGGAACTGTACTACTCAAGCTGTTTACTTTTCATCTTGCAAAAGTAGACTTCTCATTGAAGATAATAATAGTATCTTTCCTTTTGTGGACATATTTTATCAGAAACTCAAAGGATAATTATATTCCTATACATTTTTGATTGTGCTTTATTTTCATGCTCTTCGTTGTGTTGAAGAACAAATTCCAAAATGCATCTGCTTCCATTTTTATTATTTTTATTTTTATTGCAGTTAGGAACATGTTTGTATATTTTTATTGGCACGTCTTTGTAGTACATAATGGTTACAGTCATAACACATATTAATTATACATATTAGTTGGTTTCACTGTGACATTTCCCTACTTGTGTATATTACAGATTGATCAAGTTGCTTTAATGTTTTCTGACTAATCTCAAAAAAGTTTGAGTAATACTGCTATTTTACCACTTTTCCCAAGACAACGGATATATGTGATACATATGTAGATATGTAGATATGTACATGAACTTTTTGGTGTGTGTGGGAAGGCCTTCAAGGAATGAGTGTTCTGTGAACTGCTCTTTTGTGTATGTCAACATGCGCTTGCTCTGTGAGTGCTGAATTTCCCTGTGCTCACATATGCTTCTTTTAGAAGTTCCACTTGTTTGTTATTTTTGCCAGATAAACCATTATATAATTGCTTGTGGCCCTCAAAATTCTTTAGAAACTTTCTAATTTAAGATAAATTACAAAACTATTATACTACCATTAACAAATGTCTTAAGAACCCTTAAAACTTTTGTATTACATGTCAGAAATCACAAACTTTAATCTTTCTATCTTCGGTTACCTTCACTCCCATAATCACAGCCCAGGTAAAAACTTGTAAGATTTCCACTTGAGTCTTCACCTTGATTTATGACCATGATAAGAAAATCAAACTATTTTGCATCTATTCTTTTACTTGGGATAATTAAGCAATCTTTTAAATTCAAATTTAGAAATTGATTTTTTAAATTCAGTCTCTTCTCCAATTGAAATGCTAAAGACAACAGATTCATAGGAAAGATTCTATCACTGAGCCCAAGTTTTCCATTTTACCAAAAGAAAAATACAGAATAAAGGAAGCCAGCATAGCTTGTAGACCATGTGAGGAAGAAGACTCATGTCTTCCTTTTCTGGGCCTATTATCACTGTAGGATTAGGAGGTTTTTGTCTTTAATTTATTTAAATATTATTTCATTAGTATATGTTTGTACTATACAATGTTTACATTCATCTTAGAGATAGGTACACGTACTTAACATATCCCACTTCTTTTTTTTAATTAATTTTATTGGTACATTTTAGGCATACAATATAATGACATTCATGATTGGAAATTTGCACCTTTACATAATCTCTCTTGGTTCTTATTTTTTCCCCTTCCCCTGCCCTCTCTTCAACCCCTCCATCCCTCCCTATTTACAATATTGCCCTTCTGTCTCTCTCTGCCTTCTTCCATCTCTGGGTACCCCTCCCATTTCAAAATATTCACCTCCCTGTTTCCTATTGTTTATCTTGTTTCTTTTAACTATCGTACTTTGAGTTTCTCATATAAGATAATTTATGTGATATTTTAGCTTGTATGTTTTATTTATTTCACTTAACATTGTGGTCTTGAATCATTTCCCACAAATGATTCAAGTTTATCCTTCTTTAAGGAGAACTATACTTTATTGCACATAAATACCAAATTTTTTCATCCATTTATCTGTTGATGAATATACTGTACAGGCCACTTCCAAGATTTAATTATTATGAATTGTGCTGCTACAAACATGAGTATATATGTATTAGTGTAATATGTTGTCCTTAAGCCTTTGAAGAAGATATCTAGAAGGGAAATAGCTGAGTTGAACGGAATTTCAGGTTTACTTTTCTGAGGAATCTCTGAACTGCTTCCCATAGTGGTTGTACCAGTTTACATTACCACTAACAATGCGGAAGGGTATCTTTGTCTCTTGTAGGCTCATCAGCATTCTTATTGCTTGATTTTTTTTGATGATGGTCATTCTTTCTGGAGTAAGATGGAATCTCAAGTTCTTTTCATTTGTATTTCTCTGATGGTCAGAAATTTTGAGCATTTTTTGCAAGTACTATAATGCACAGAAGAGGTGGTAGTGAATATCCTTCTCACTTTGCTGATTGTAGAGGAAAATCTTTCAGTCTTTCCTGGTATAATATGATGTTGACCACAGTTTTATCATAAATGACTTTTATCAGGTTGAGATAAAGTCTTTTTATAACTACTTTCTTCAGGGTTTTCATCATGAATTGATGGGTTTTTTCAAAGGCATTTCTGCATCTATTGAAATGATCATGTTATTACTTTTATTGATTTATACATATTAAACCTTCCTCATCTCCCTCAGATGAGACTACTTAGTCATGATGTATGACATGAAGTGTGATGAAATCTTTTTGATGATTTCTTACATTCTGTTTTCCAGTATCTTATTGAGAATTTTTGTGTGTATATTTATTAAACAAATTGGCTTATAATTCCATTTTTTAGTTAAATCCTGGTCTCATTTTGGAGTCAAGATAATATTAGCTTCCAGGAATAACTTTGGGAATACTCCTTTCCCTTCCCTTTAAAGAGTTACATCTTCCCTGAAGTTCTTGTAGGTTTCAGTGGTTTAACCAGCTGGTCCTGAATTTTTCTTAGTTGGTAGATTTTTAAATTACTATTTCAATTTTATTCCCTATATTGAATTGCTCAGAGTTTTTATGTATTTTGGTACAGTTTTGATAATTCATATGTCTCTAGGAATCTGTCCATCTCTGCAAGATTTTCTAATTTTAGGAGTACAATTTTTCATAGCAGTTACTAATAATCTTCTGATTTTGGGGGTTATGTGTTGTGATTTCACCTTTTTCATTTCTAATCATATTAATATGGGTCTTTCCTTCTTTTGATAAGTATGGCTAAGTGTTTGTCTATTTTGTTTATTCTTTCAAACAATCAGCTCTTCAATTCATTGATCTTTGTATTGATCCTTTACTCTCAGTTTCATTAATTTTTGCTCTGATCCTTGTGATTCCCTTCCTTGTACTAAGTTTAGATTTGGGCTACTTTTGTTTTTCTAGGATCTTGAGGTTCATCATTAGGTTGTTTGAACTTACTCTGTTTTTCCAGTGTGAGCATTCACAAAAATAAACTTCCCTTTTTGGACTGCTTTCATTGAGTCCTATAGGTTCTGATACATGTATTGCCATTATAATTTGATTCTAGGAACTGTCTTGTTGATTTCTTCTGTGACCTTTTGAGTGTTCAGGAAATGTTATTTAATGTTCAAGTATTTATAAAATTTCTGTAGTTTCTTTTCCAGTTGATTTCTAGTTTTAGTGTGCTATGACCTGATTATGTTCATGGGATGGTTTCAGTTCTTTTGTATTTATTTAAGCAGGCTTTATTGACTAGTATATGGTGTATTTTAAAGAAAGTCCCATGTGCTGCTGGGAAGAATGTGTGTTCTGGTGCAGTAGGGTAGGACACTGTAGATATCTATTAAGTCCATTTGGTAAGAGGTGCTGTTCAGCTCTGATATTTCTTTGTAAAGTTTTTGTTCAGATGATATGTCTATTAGGTCTTGAGGTTTTTTTCAGATATATTACTAATAATTTACTCTTTTCTTTCATTTCCTTAAAAGTAGACAATATTCTCCAGAGGAAAGCTGCATTAGTGTACTTCTTTAAAAAACCATGTTTTATTTGGCAAATGTGGATGTTCTTTGAAATAGATGTCTTGGGAGAAATCTGTTTAACAGTTTAGTAACAGGCACATGTAATTATTAATGTGGATGATAATTTTATTCATTTTAAAGGGCAGATGTTCTCCCTCTGACATAAAATGCATTTGTGATATTGATATCCAGGTAATTTGAGACAATATTTTTAATATTAATTATTACTCTGAAAGCAATTGTTGTACCTAAATAATATTTTTAAGTTAAAAATAACATGAATTACACAGCTTATTTAAAAGGGATTTCACAGATTTGAAATGGCAAAATGCTATGTATTTTTCTTTTATTTAATCTACTAATGAATATCTCTGTTTTACTGGAAGAAAATAAATATGAAGAAATAAAACATTAGTACTTATAAATTCATAACATTACCTCATATCTTTATTCAAAATAAAAAGTTTTGAAACATTTAAATGCAAAAAGATAAGGTAATGTTTATGATTATAATAGTATATTTTTTATAAAGTCAAAACTAGTCAGAGAACTTGTTCTCCATCTTAACTTTCCAACATTTAAGGAATAAATTTGGACCATTAAGGAACATTCTAAGTAGTAATTTTGACCATCTATAAAAAATTATCTAACTCACTTTCCACATTTGAAACAATGTTGACATTTTTTAAAAAGATACTTTATTTCTATTTATTAATACATGTCTCTTTCATTACTGTATTGGAATAAGATTGATTCTGGTTTAAAATTACATTGTGTTATTAGAGTCAAATCATAATCTTTAAATAAGTAACACACAGTAAATAAAAGGAACAAAAAGACAAAGACTCTTGCCTGTGTTGCATAGCTTCCTAGGATGTCTTGATATTCGAGGAGACGTTATTTGAAGGCCCTGCACATGGTGATGTCAGGAAAAGAGAAGGGTGCACTCATCTTCAGGTACTTCAAGACAGAATATACAAGATGACATGATTATGTTTCTTGAAGAAAACTAACATGTAAAAGGGATACAGGGCAACAGAATGCCAATCCAATTTTCCTTCCTCCTTTCAACCAAAACGCAGTAGATACTCTATTTTTTTTTTTTTTTTTTTGGTACTGGGGATCAAACTCAGGACCTTGCGCTTACAAGACAGGTGGTGGAACTAGTGAGCTAAATCCCCAGC
>NW_004624732.1:20520273-20608246 GCF_000247695.1 Heterocephalus glaber | reverse complement strand
TTTTTTTTTGGTACTGGGGATCAAACTCAGGACCTTGCGCTTACAAGACAGGTGGTGGAACTAGTGAGCTAAATCCCCAGCCCCTACCCAGTAGATACTCTTGATGTGAAATGCCTACAATGGAGACAAAGGTACAGAAGCTATAGATCTTGCTCATGTGAATTTACAAGAAGGATTGAGAGAGACAAATATTTTTCCAAATAAAGCAGTGCAAGTTGGTCAGATGACAGAGGCAGTCACAAGTTCCTAGGAGCCACAGAGGAAGGACACTGAAAACAGACTGATCTGTCACATGGGTGGAGACTTTGGAGGAGGGGGATAGAAGTTCCATTCAGCAAGCACAGGGCATGGTTGTGGCTTCGAGTTCCCAGACGGCATCCTGGCCTCTCCTTAATGTCTCCTTGCTCCTGTCTTCCCACCTGGGGACAGTGAAAGAAAATTCTTTGAGGAAACAATACTTACTGATGATATTGAGGCTATAGGCAGATGAAAAGTGTGATAGGGGCTTCCAGGATGAAGAACACAACATTGCAAAGCCAAGCAAGTGTGGGTGAATGGGTCCCTTGTGGTTGCTGATCATCATTTGACATGATTGGTCAAAAACAGAAGAAAATGTAGTGATGAGGCCATGGAGGTAAATAGAGCCATTGCTATGAAGATTTTGTTTAAGATCTGAACAAGATCTGAAGATTTTGTTTAAGCTAAGGAGTACCATTGATAAATTTTGACATTAGTTCCACGAAGAGAACCAAATCATAACTGCTAAGACACTAAGGACAATTCTATCATGTCCTTCCTTGACTCTCTTTAAGAGGCTGTGGTCTGTGTGTGTTTCCTGTTTGGGATGTCCTTGGGATGGGGTAGATGAGCTGCGTCATGGAGCCTATGGTGCAGTTCATGGCCCCGGAACATAGCTGCTTTGCTTAGGTGTTCAGCAGGACACTTTCTGCTGGCCTTGCAGGCCCATGTTATGGCCTGGAAGCCTAATGTTATCCCTTGTTTTTCTTTCTCTCTGGCTTCTGTTGCATTCTGTCCATGGGAGTCACAAGGAAGAGATGGCAGTACAGAAGGAGAGGGAAGTCGGAAGGCTTGGTGCCCTTTCCACTGCTGCTAGTGCAGTTGAGTCATTTCCCTGAAGAATGCTCCAGCCCCTGCCTGTCTTGCCCTCTAGGTGCCTCCTGTACCCCTGGCTCTACCTGGCCCATGTACAGATCAAAATGTACTGCCTGATCCTCTAGCTGCCCTGGCTGGGCTGTATCTATCCTCCCCATGTGTTGGAGACAGTTCGTTTGTTCCACTAGTCTCATATTCAGGAGTGCCAGCTACTTCTTGATGGCACCCTGATGGATATTGGTATCTATTAGAAATTTCAGATTCAAGATGTCAAAATCGAACTCCACAACACTCTCTTCTTGCAGGTTTTTGCATCCTCTCAATTGTGGCAATTCCATCTCATCAGTTGTCAAACTCAAAACCTCAAAGCCCTCCCTGATTACCCTCTTTCTCTTATGAACCACATAGTTGGTAAGGAAATTGCATTGGCTCTACCTTTAGAATGCATCCAGAATCTTGTCTCTTCTTATTAGGAACTTGGCTGCCGCTCAGGCTGAAACTCTCATCATCTCTTGCCCAGATTAGCCCAACCGTGCCTTAAATTGTCCCCTTGCCCCCAGTACCCTGTTCTCAATATAGCAGTGGTGCCACTGCATTAAAGTACAAAATACACTATGATATGCTTCAAAAACTTCAACAATTGAACCCCATCTCAAAAAACCCAGACTCCTGCTAGTGTCCCACATGCCCTTTAATCAGACCCATGAGCCAGCATGCCTCATGCTCTGCTCACTTCTCCCTTACTCTCAGCACCACCAGTTACAATGAGCTGTACTTTTGTGCAGCAGTTCCTGTGCCTGTGTACCCCTTTTAAAGCTGGCTTCCAGGTTACCATACTCAACTTTGGGTCAGCTGTTCTGATCACAAGAAGTCCTACCCTTACCACCCCACTGTTCTTCATCTCTTGCTTCTCTCAATACTTCTCCCCTTCCTTGTCTTGCTTTATTTCTTCTTTTCTTCTTAGTATTTATCATGTTTTTACAATGTATAGTATATTATTCCCCTCAGGCTACCATAACAAATTACCAAAATTTAGATGTCTTATAGCAGCAGTTTTAAACAACAATTTGTTTCATATTTCCCCAGACTAGAAATTTAAAATCAAGGTCTCAGCAGCATCCTGCTTTCTCCAAAGGCACTAGGGGAGGGGCCCTCTTTGTCTTTTCCAGTTTCAAGTAGTGGCAGACCTTACCTGGCTTGTGGAAGTAGAGCTTGAATCTCTGCCTCCGCCCTCATGTAGTTTTACTTCTGCATGTCTGCCTGGGTCTTCAGAGGATGTTTTCCATATACCTGGGTGCAAATTTCCCTCTTTACATCATGAAACCGATTATACTAAAGATTCACACCCTCAAATGGCCTTCTTTTAACTTGATTAAATCTTCAAAGACGTTATTTTTAAATATGGCCACATTTATAGGTACTGAAAGTTAGGACTTCATCCCATTTGACCCCGCTATTCCACTGCTGGGGATCTTCCCCAGAGAATTAAAAGAATCATACCACAGTGATATATATGCACCCATGTTCATAGCAGCACAGTTTGTAATAGCTAAAACTTGGAAACAGCCCAAATGCCCATCAACTGGAGACTGGATAAAGAAAATGTGGGGTTTTTTTTTATAAAATGGAGTACTACTCAGCCATCAAAAATGAGAAATTAGAGACGTTTATACCTAAGTGGGTGCACATTGAGGCAGTACTCTTAAGTGAAATAAATAGGACACACATGAATAAATTCCGAATAGTTTCTCTGGTGTGAGAAGCTGAAAGTGTAAATAAGGACTAAATGTATAATAGGTAATGTGAAATAGGAAGAAAAGGGGCAAAGGGGAATGAAATGAGAGGGCTAGAGGAAAGGATAGAAGGGAATGGGATTAATATGAGAAAATGGAAAAATAGGAACAAAATCTTTGTAAATAAGGAGGAACAGAGGGGTTGAAGGGAGGGCTGGGCAAGGTTGAAAAATAAGAACCAAGAGAGACTATTAAAGGTGCAAATTTCCAAGGATGAATGTCATTATATTGTATACCTAAAATGTACCGATGATTAGAATGAATAATCAATAATGTAAAATAGGAAGAAAAGGTCCAAAGGGGTAGGGGTAGTGGGAAGGGCAGGGGAAAGGAAAGAAGGGAATGGAAAAATGATGAGAAATGGAAAAAATGGAAATAAAGTCTTTGTAAATAGGGAAGGGTGGAGGGCGTGAAGGGCGGGCTAGGAATGGGGAAAAAATAAGAACCAAGATGCATTATGTAAAGGTACAATTCCCAATGAGAAATGTAATTGTATTGTATACCTACAATGTACCAATAAAAGAATTTAATTTAAAAAAAAAAGAGAAAGTTAGGACTTCAGACATCAACGTATCCTTTTCGGGAAGACAAAAGTTAACCTATAGCACATGTTGACTTGTGTATTATGTCTACTGTTATTGTCTGTCTCCACTAGCAAGAAGGAAGGTTTTTGAAAGCAGGAATATTTGTCTTTTATTCATTGATGTATCTTGCTCATCCAGGGTTGTGTGGGGAAATAATGTCTGCTCAATAGATTTTTGTTGAATGGGAGGAAAGTCTGAATAACAGGCTGTTTTAAGGATTAATGTGACTTAAAATTTTCCTCAGCATGGGGAAAAATGTCTCTGAAGCTCTGGTTTGAAATTTTGCTTTTGAAAAACACACACCATTATAATTTTAAAAAGACACTGATCACTAGCTTTTCACTTGGAAAACAGCATCTCACTGAGCATTTGAAGATCCACATTTTACTCCAATGATTTCTTTTCCCTATTCTTCAGCCTATTCATGAAATTTGAAACATTTGTTTTCCAACTAATTCTTATTAAATCTCCTGAGTGTCAGACCTGACAAATGTTTGAAAAGTACCTTGGGGAGGGAGAGAAGGTGAAGGGTGAGGCATCTGAGCAGTGGTTGTAAGAGGGTTGCCAAACCTAAGCTCTGAGCAGACTTCAGCAGATAAACTGGAAGTGCCACCCAGCAGGACCAGGCATGTCTCTGGCCTCACTCCTGTCTATGAGGTTCAGGTCATAAGTGACCGAGCCAACCTCAGCCCGCCTGTCTCTGGGGATAACCTTGCTCCTGTTTAGTGATGTGCCCGCTTACCCACTCATCCCAGGCCTTGGAGGACAAGTCAGGATCCCTTTACGGTTACAGGACACAGAGGCTGCAACATCCCTTAATTTCAAATTGCCTCCCAACACATACCTTTATGTTTTCCTCAGGGCTAGTGAACCTTTCCAGCATTTGGTACATCCACATTCCCTTCACACTGTCCCTCTCCAAATGAATGACTTGTGTTTAACCCCAGGGCAGGCCAGCAATGGATGAACACATGGGAACAACCACCTGCCATGCATAATAACAAACGAGAATTGTACTCGGTACAGATATGAAACAGGTTGTATCCACGTAGGTCCGCTGCGTGTCCAGATAACCCAAGAGTATGTGGTTTTTCTTCTTCACTATAGGTGGTCATTGGTCAGGGATGTATCATTCTTAGGGTTTTTTAGAGGCTAAGAAATAATTACAAATACTTGAAAGTAGATTGCTTTCAATCAAACCAATTACTAATTGACACCATTTAAAAATAAGAGGAAATCCATGAAAAAATCTACTTGGAAAATTGTATTACCTTAACTTGCTACAGTGACAGTGATATAATACTATAGCATATTGTGTATAACATTATATATTATATAAAAGCATATAGTATAATTATAGGTAAAATGATAGAATCATAATCATAAAGAGCTCCTTTAATTTAGCATTTGTAGCCCAGTTAAAAAGATTGTTTTTCCACATTGGACACAATGAACAAAATTAATAGATGAAGACCAAGACACCAGAAGTGTTCTAATGTCTGAAGGATTGCTAAAATATGTAAGGGATACTGTGAACCAAAAATCATGACTAAAAGGACAACTCCAGCAACAGAAAAAAAAGGCCAAAAGTCCACAGCCACTTTCTGAAGGAAAAATTTAAAAGGGTCTAAAGAGAAACTCAAGGGCACTAAAATCAATTATGTATCTTTAAATAACATGAGAATGCACCTCACATGTGTGTCTCTGGCAAAAAGCAGACACTAAGCAAAGCCAGTGGTGGTGTGGGCGAGTGCGGCCATGGGCCACAGTCTGCTGGCTGAGAGAGCCGAGGGCCCCAGATGCACCTGGCACTGGGGCCCCACCATTCCTGACCTGAGCACACAGCCTAGCCAATGTTTGCATAGTTTCCTAGGGAAGCAATATTGAGAATGCTAATTTAGTGCTTTTGAAGGTGTTAGAGAGTATGTAGCTAGGCGTCAGTGATACCTGTTACATGCAGCATCAAGTATGCTCTGTAGAGATCCTGTGTGTCAGCATAAAACTGTGAGCCTGTGATCTCTCCTACCACAGCTCCATTCCACCCCACGGCATGGAAAGCAGCCTAGAGAAGTGATATGAATCAATGGAGGTGTCTGTGGTCCAATACAATGTCATTTATAGGCAGTGGGCTGGATTTGGCCTGGACTATCATCGATAATCTACCTATTCCTTTATAACCTCCCCCAATTTAAAAAGTATGCATGCATAGAAGGAAGACTAGCAAGATTAAATATAGAATGCACCTTAATCATATGTGAATGATTGCTTATGGATAATAGAAAGAAAATGGGAATGATATGAAAGAGAATAAGAGAAGGTGGCCTGTAATCCCAGCACTCTGGGAGAACAAGGCAGAAGAAGGACCGCAAGTTGGAGTCCAGCCTCTGCAACTAAGTGACTTAGGGAGACCCTGTCTCAAGACAAAAAATAAAAAGAGCTAGAGGTGTAGTTCAGTGTGATGGCCCCAGGTATAATCCTCAGACCTGAGAAAAAACAAGATGGTGACATGGGAAAATAATGAAAATGAACCTAATAATATGAAATTTTATTTACTCATGATTCAACACCTAGGTCCAATTTCATTTTTGCTAAATGAGAGAAAAACTCAAATTTTATATATAAAATTTTAATTTGCTCACAACTTTTCAAGGACTGATTTTCTTCACAGAATGCATCCCAGTTGCCCATAGTGAGTTTCTTAGTGTAAAATACAGGTCTCTCTCCATTGATGATTTATGTAATTGTGATAGGAATCACAGTACTTTTCCTTCATTTAGCACAGTACTTTTCAGTGCTCTTTTTTTTTTGAAAAATAAATGGCACCCGATAAAAATAGCAGCATTTTTTCTTGATCAGGAAATAATGATTTGAAAATGCCCAAGGGAAAAAGAAAATTGTCAAAGTATGCGTACAATGACTTAAATTGTTCAAGATATTACCTCTGATAATGAAGAAATGGATCTGTCTTACAAGAAAATCCTGGCCCTAGGTGAAAAAGACTAAGGAATAAGCATGCTGCAGTTGTTAAAACCAAGGGAATGGTGTTGATCTAAAATTCATATCCTAGCTCTTCCCAGCAAAATTGCCTCTATGAGCTCCACTATCCTTGTGTTACAATTAAGATGATAGTGTCTACCTCAAGGGTTAATGGCCCAATTTGGAAAATAGGATGAATGTACAAAAGCAACACTCTTATCAGGGAAGTCTTCCTAACAGTTTATATGATTAGTAGTTTCAAGGGTTTTTTTTTTCCTTTCCATAGTTCCATGCAAGGCATCGTGCTCATTCACCATCCTCTTTAACAAAGAGAAGTATGTTGCCACAAAAGACTATTGTATGGAAACATGCATAGTGTATGAAAAGCCACCATGTGTTCGCTGTCTTGAACTCCAGAGTACCTGGACACATCCCAGTTCCCACTATAAACACTCACAAAGCACCGTCAGTAAGTTAGTTGTCAACTTAGTAAAACACAAAAGAGACACACCACCATGGTCCAAGACCTGAAAGGGTCACATGTGATCCCTCATTTTAGAAACTCCCACTGCAGTCTGAGGACCCTCATCCACACCAGTCCTTCCCGGATCTCAGGCCCAGGGACAAGGTTGGCCTTGTATAAACTTTCTGTGTCTGTGATGCCAGCAGGATCCACACACCTCTATCACTGTTAGAGTAGGTGAAAAGTAGGTGGTCCGTATGAATAGCCCGAAGCACTAGCTCAAGTTCCGAAATTGGTTCTAAATCTTTTACATACATGCATTCACACATTAAATATTTTATTTCTTCCTTCTAAGATTATTTTTCA
The DNA here is from genome assembly GCF_000247695.1 of Heterocephalus glaber. The sequence goes on along the minus strand of NW_004624732.1, from coordinate 20,600,951 downwards.
TTAGACATTAGATTGTGTATTGTTGTGTAAATAGTGTGAGTGATAGTAATGAATGCATATCTATTTGCTCATACTGAAATTAGGGAAAATATTACTGTACTGGGGAACCCTTTCATCCTATTGTCTTTCTCCTCTGCAGATATTTATAAACCAATAAATTATATTTTATGCTTCCTTTGCTTTTCTTCCATAGGTTTTTGCATCTACAGTTCTATGGGGTGGGATCAAAATATATGATAAATATTTAATTTTTAAAAAACATTATAGAAAAAGGTACATTTCCATTAATCCCTCTCACAGTACCCTCCCACTGCTTTGAGTACACTTATCCCATCTTTCTTGCCACTTGCAGAAGCAGTTCTGGAAATCCTCTTTCATCAGTGTCTTCAAAAGATATGCATAAAAAAATACATGTGTGCCTTGCTGAGTCCTAGCCAATGGAAAAGCAGGCTTACAAAAACATTACTGTGTGTCCTCATCCACTTTATTCATCAGATCTGGCTCTGTGTAGTTCTGGCTCTTGCCCAAAGTCAAAATGACTGTGAAAGGTACATTTTGAATCAATTCAGGATATCTAACAGCTGTGATAGCCCAACTAAACACATAGAAAAGGACTTACAGAATGCTTCAGAAAACAGTAAGAAGGATGGAATGATGTGTTTGAAGCAAGAGTGAGTATTTTCTTTGTTGTTGTTGTTGTTTTTGTATCGGGATCAAACTCAGGACCTTGTCCTTGCAAGGCAGGCACAGTGCCACTGAACTAAATCCCTGGCCCAAGGGCGAGTGCTTAAGGGGGCAATGTGTCTTTTCTTATTTTTTACATAAACCTTCACTGTCAATCACACCTTGTATATTTAGTTTTATGGGATTTTAAACCTCATTAAATAGATTCATTCAGCATATTTTCTTCTGGGACTTGCTTTTTCTACTCAGTATTATTTTTCTGAGTTCCACTTATGCTGTTGCACATATCTATAATTTATTTTCAATGGTGATTTCCCTTTGTAATAACATAAAACAGCCTGTTTATCCATGATAACATTAGACGATATTCATGTTGTTTTCCATTTTCTGTTGTACCCAACAAAGATCCCATGTGTAATTTTGCACACACCCTGTGCATATAAGGAAACCATTTGTTAGAGTCTAGGCCTCCAAGTGTGGGTACCAGGTCACATTTTCAGAAGTTACTACTTAATCTCCTTGAGACTGTCTATTGTTTTGTGTCAGTATGGTGGGTGTGAAGTAATGTTTCATTTCCATCTTACCTTTTACATCTTCCTGAATACTAATAAGATTTACTTAATTTTGTGAGTAATTTGAGATTCTTTTGTTTCTTTAAACTTCTTTGCAAATATTTTGAATATTTTTCTACTAAGCCATCTGCCTTTTTTTTTTAATAGAAGTTACTTATATACTCTGATTTCTAATACTTTATCGGTTGTAGGGTTGCCAAAATTATCATCCAACCTGTGGTTTAGATTTTTACTACATTTTTATGATTACATTTTAATGAACAGAAGTTTTATATTTGTTTAAGGGAATTAATCCATCATTTATTTGATAATTTGAATTCTCTGTATTTTGTTGAAGAAATTTTTTTTAAACACATTATCTTATGCTTTTCCAAAAATTATGCAGTTTTACCTTTTAAATTTTAGTTTTTGATCAATCTGAAATGTATTTGTTTTTATCTCTGTGGTAGAAGTATGTTCAATTTTGTGTATTTCCACAAGAATGTTTTCAAACAACATAGACTGTAAATCTATTCTTACTCTTCACAGTACCAATTCTACAATAAGCTGAGTTTCCATATATTTCTAAGGCTGTGTCAGGTTGTATTATTACTTTTCTTTTATCTTGGTACTATTCTATCATATGCCAATGATCACACTGCTGTAATAACTGCATATTTTTATACTTCACTATATTTAGCAAGGCATTTCTGCTCATTTTTTACTGTTTTAAGAATATTTTGCATGTTTTTGGATCTTTCTAAACAAAATTTAGTACCACCTTGTCAGAGTTAAAAAGGGCAGGCAGATAGGAAGGAAAGAATAGAGGGAGGGAAGGAAATGAATTCAAATGTAGAGTTTAGATTGACATTTCATTGAATTTTTACATCTACTTAGGGAGAACTACAAATGAAAACTTTATAATATGACTCTTATTCCCGAGATCTAAGAATTTCTCTGCATTTTTTTAGGTCCTTTAAAAATTTTTTTCAAAATATTTTGTAATTTTCTTTCATATTTTATTATATTAATTCTAGAGTTCTTGCAACTACTGCCAATCTTGTTTTTAGACTTGCAAATTTAGACTTGCAAATTTTCAACATCATGAAGAAGGTAAAACTTCTTCTCAGACCTAATAAACTTGTACTCAGAACACAGCTGTAACAAAAAACAGATGAATAAGAGAAATGCACAGTGTATTTATTTAATCAAATGTTTATGTGACATGAAATCCTTCCAAAATGATGGACCACAGGCTCAGGGGCATTGTTCTTATCACCAGGTTCTATAAAGGGCAGATAGTGGTGTAGAAATGGATTGAACCATGAGTTTGGTATCATGACATAGACAGCTGGGCACAGAGGCAGCTGCATCTATTTCAGTCCTTCTTGAAGTCTCTATAGAGCATTCTTTCTTCCCAGGTTTAGGTCAAGCCTTCTCAGGAATGAGGGTCCTGTAGGGAGAAGGGAGACAGTGACCTTTCTTGGTTTTATGGCTTACTCTGAGAATGGGGGTTTTTAGTTTCACGGCTCTCCTTTGGGAAGAGGAATTCTAGCTTCTATGACCCTCTTCTGGTAGAAGCAGTGGTCTCAGAAGAGTGGGAGAAGGACAGGAATTCCCTGCTTCTCAAGGCTTCTCATCTCCTTTAGTTTAAAATAATCAGCCTGACAAAGTATACTTTGGGGTATCATTTTCTGAGACCCAATACCAATCATCAGAAATGTTCTTTTTCTTGCATGCTCTGTTGGTAGCATTCCCACTACAGTTTGAAATCTAAAATGTGCATGGTTAGTTTATTTGTCTTTTTCATACGTCTAAGGAAATGCTTTCAGGATTTCATCCTTAAGAATGATGTTTGCTCTAGTTTTGGCATACATGCCCTTTTATTTCTAATATGCTAAACATTTCTTTCAAGCCTAGTTTTTTTTGTTTGTTTGTTTGTTTGTTTTTTTGGATAGTGAATTGCAATGCTATTAGCTAAAGACACACTGTTGTACAATAGCTGGGACAGATTACTCATTTCGCATCACCTGTACACCCATTGCACAGTGACTCCCTTTCAATCTCTAGCCTCATTCAGAGGCTACAACTCTTCCCTCCTTGCTGTATTTCTGACTCTTTAATGTGAATTCTGAGCCCCTGGTCCAGAAGCATAATTTATCCACGTTCTGTTTTCCCCTGGCTTGTCGGACACTGCATACTGACTGAAACCCCTCATCCCTGCAGGTACCACCCCTGTGGTAGAACATGCGCTCCCACACTCTCTGGGGTGGGGCCACTGTCTTCAGACTGCCTCACCTCTGATGTCCATGAGTCCTTCAGAGTCAACTGTGTGTGTTGTCACGTCACTTAGCCTCTCCCTTCCTTGGCTGCCCAATCATGAATGTTAGCACTGACTAGCATAGTTTATGCAGAAACAATTCAGTTTCTCTCCATGTTTGTTTCACTCAAATGTCTGAAACCAAGCACAGAGGCCTGAAGCTTGTGCCCTTGCCCTACCTGTGAGTAACCCTCTCCCCTGCTTCCCTGTCAGCCTGGACTTCTCTTAGGTGTATCCATCACTTTTAAACCTAGACAAGAAAGGCATAAAAAACAATGTGGCAATGTAAAACCTTCCAGTAATTGTAGAAATCATATTAATCCATCAGCTAATCTGGATATTTTACCATCACTGACATTTGAAAGAGAATAAATAATTACAGAATCCTTACAATAAGTAAGTTGGTGTGCTACCAAATTTAATACCCCTTAAAGTAACCATATGAAGAAAGGATAGTTATCTCATTTTTGTCAAAGAAAACAAACTTCAGAGAGGTGAAGTAGATTTTTCAGAGGTGATATATACAAAACCTTGCTCCTTTTACACTAAACCAGTCCCCTCATTGTACTTCTTGGCATTCTGAAGGACAGAGTAATACTTAAGCCTGACCCTTACCCTGATCCTGAGCCCTGACCCTGGCCTGACCCTGATTCAAGGCTGTTTGGAGAGACAGATGTAGCCATCCTATCCTGCAGTAAACAGCAGGATCCTTCCAGAGCCTGGTACCATATGGGTGGATTAATGCAATTGGGGAGTTGAAGAATGGAGGAAGAATGAAAGCAATATTTGAAATTGATCCAGAGTGGGATTTTACATACTTAGATTTATTCTCACATATCTATGATATAAAAGTACAGAAGTAATATTTCAAGACACATTTCCTATTCCTAGTATTAGTTTAGATATCAGCACTAGCATACAATTATAGACTATTAGCTTCATCATTAACATTGTTTTACCTTTGTTCCAAAGTGGTGCTTGTTAATTCAGATCTGAGCCTTTCATATATGTATATATAATGTATAATACCTTTTGAAGCATGTATTAGTGATGAACATTGGAATACAAAATAGTCTGATATTAGTTTAAATACAATTACTGTGTTTGCCCTAAATTTCTAGAGAATGAATATGAATAATGTTAACATAATCATTTAAAATTATTTTTTAAATCAAGGTGAGAGAATGTATACTATCATTTAATTATGGCCCTGCCATAATTACTATACTTGTACAATAAAGCATCTTCCAATTTCCTGTTCTCAGTCTAGTTGTTTCAGAGATCATTTGATATTTCCAGGAGAGCTACAATGAGAATGAATTCTGGGAGTGTCAAAGACAGGCAGCAATAGTGTTCCATGGCCATTCTGAGAGCTTTCAGAGGACTCCTGGATCTTTGTTTGTTTTTGTTTTTTTAACTGATTATTGATGTCACTTCAGTAGCATAAGGCTGAAGAGAGCTGTCAAGAGGGTTTGTGGTCCCGTGAGGCATGAACTCTGGAGGAGTGAGCCAAACAAGCTTTGGGGGCAGAGTCCTCGCATTGGTGGTTCAGCAAGCCAGAAGATAGGTAGAATCTTGGACTCCTAAACCATATTTTTAAGATAATCCTTGAAAACTAAAGTAAACTGTCTAGGTCAGGAAGGTCAGTAAAGCTTAGAAAACTAATCATTATCTCTACTGTCTCAAGCCACAAATTTCCATTTTTTAAAATGGAGAAGGGAATCAGTTGTAGTCTTGGAAGCAGCAACAACAGAGTGGACCCAAACTGTAAGTTGGAGCTAATTCTCTTTTACCTGCTCTGTGCATCTTGCTGGATCTAGTAGACCCTGGAGGAATATTCATGTAGCTGCCAATCTGTGATCAAAGATCTCAAAGGAAAGGTTGAAATAAAGTCTCAGTGGGCCTTCAGCATCTACTCAATAATTTAACTTTGGTTGAGATATACTCTGATATTTTTATAGTCCTGGGCAAAAAGTATATAGAAAGCACTTGTATTTTACTAAACATTCCAAGACTGAGCCCAAGATTAAGAGCAGATGAACTGAAGGGACAAGTATCTTTGGTCAGTTCTGCAGGATGTTGCCTTAGCAGTTAACACTAGATATTGGGGAAGTCTCAGCTTTGTGATCTTGAGCAAGTTGCTGACATGTTTTGATTCTCGATTTCTTTATCAAATTAGAATAATAATGCCTCATTCAAGGAGTTAAGTTCAGCAAATCATCTGTTACAGTGGACCATTGTTGGAACTCATTAAATGATATGTGCTATCATAATGATGATGGTGATCACAATTAGGACAGAATGTATGTGGCCTAAACTCCAAGACATTTAGAGATTAAAAGGGAAACTTTATCTACATGGTGCCAATGCTGATGCCCACCCTTGTTCTTTTTCAACTACCATCCCTTCCCCTCCATGGAGGTTCTGAGCCACATGTGTGCCATCACAAGTTTTTGATGGATCTAAGAGGTCTAAGTCAGCAAGTGTAATAGGTCTATGAAGTACTAAGACAGAGGAGAGAGGCCACCAGTGTCTCTGGGCCATGTTGATACATGTGTGGATCATGGACCAGTAGGATCAGAGTGGATGAGAGCTTGATCCAAGTTTTCAAGGTCATCCATTCTCACAATAAATCCCTGAGAAGCTATGTCCCTGGGAGAAGCCTAGAAAATCAAAAGCAAGTGACTGTCCCACTAATGGGTGGCAAAAGCTAGGCAGATGTTGGAATAGGGTGAGGAATGACCACAGTAGGAGATGACCAGGTTAGGAATTCTGTCAGGGTACACTGCTTATGAATGCAGTTTACAGACAAGGGAAAAAAAGCCCATGCAGTCCAAATATCAATAGATACTGCATAAGTGTACAACTGAATTTTCTGAACTTTACAGTATTTATATAGATCTAGACCAAGTCTTTGTGGGAAACATAATGTTTCATGTGAAATAGTATGCATTCACATCATCCTAGTACACTGAATTTACTCCTAAATTAAAATTCCATTTAAAGAAATCAGAATCCCTTCTTAATACATTCTAAAGATGCCAAGGAACTAGACTGTGACCCAGTTAATTTAGATGCAGTTGAAAAAATTTCTCTGGAACTCTCAGACCAGTGCTATGTGTTAAAGGTTTTATTTTCTTCATTCTGTCTTTTCTCTTCCAAGAGTTGACTCCTTACCACTTGAGATAGAGCTAAAGCTGACAGAGAGAATGAAAATCCTCTGCGTTTTTGCCCCCAGGAAATGCTGGGCAGGAGATTTTCAAACTATGCTGTCATCAAAGCTAAATGTAACCTTGTTGAGGGGGAAAAAAAAAACCCCTTAACTTTCAAACCAACTGCTTGTCAGGACCATTCAACTTACGAAAACAATGTTGGGGAAATAAAAAAGGAAGAAAAAATAGCACTGAATGCACTTCAGTTTGATGTTATTGAGACTTGATGGTCTCATGTTTTGCAATATTAAAGTTAAATATCTTGGTTCACACCCACCTACCACTCCCTTCATGTCCATTAATCTTTGCTCACACTTTTGAAATACACCACTTTCTGTCTTCAGCAATGAAATGAAATATTCCCGGGGTTATAATTGCTTTCCAGTGTTTCTTTTCTCATGTTATTTGATCGCTAAAGATTTTCTCTAAAATGAAAGATATTTAGTGTACACAATCCAATGTACTTTCCTGCTATTTTTAATCTGTTCATGCATAATTTGAAGTGTTGAGTGAGGGAAAAATGGAAATTGAACTCATCTGACTGTGACAGACTTGAAAATTCTGAATACAACTTAAACTTTATTGATGCTTTGAAATTAAAGAAGAAATACCTGGACATGTACATATAACATTTATAAGATTTTATGTCCTCATAGCTACAGACAGTGTTTGCTTAAGAATCACAATTGTACTTCAGGAAGAGCAAGAAGAGCATTTTATAAGGAAAAACTGGAACATGCTGAAGCATTCTGCATGGATATAGCTTTTATTTTTAGCCTTTCACCCAAAAAATCATTATTGAGAGACCTGAAATATCTCCAAAAATCATTATATTTGAGTGCCTGGTAGGTCATTTTATAGACTCCCACAGGAGATTATTTGATGGGGGGGGTGCACTCTGTGGACCACAGAGTCATTGGTGAAGTAGATGATCAGAACCTGGTCTCTGTCTCTGTCTTCTGATAGGCAAACTTTCTCTAGTGCACAGAGTTTTAATACATGGCAGAGCAGTCTAGTCCAATAAACTAAAACTAGGATTTTTGAGTTCTCATGAAAATTTTTTTTTTCCAAAACAAAAATCTGATATTCTGAGGATCTCTGGATAATTCATTTTTACCTCTGTGTAAACCATTAAAATCTTCTCTGTGATACCTTGACTTGGATGCATATTTCAAGGGTAATTACATATTGAAGATTGCCAAAACCCAAAGGGATGGATGTGGGATTTAGACCTGAGCTCTATCCAGTCACCTTTGTTCCAATATGAAAAGCTCTTCTTAAAAAAAGAATAAATACATGAGGTAAAGCCATCAGTCAGAGATCACACAGAACCAGACAGTGAGTAGAGAGCATCCATGCTGGTTTATTGGCCAATAAACAGTTCCCACCTGTCACCAAAATATAGAAATCCAGGCCCAGAGAAGCCTAGTGATTGATAAAGTGACCTGAAGGTGACTACTGAAAATTGACAAGGTTTTCATGTTACAACTTTAGGATACCAATGTTTGTTTTCTATAAACATCAATTCCTTACACAAAAATTTTAATAGACATTTAGAGGACAATTATAATGTTATAATTATCATTAGCTGAATATTTAAAATTAATTAATTTTGCAATACTGGAGATCAAACCTAGGGCCTTTTCTCTGAGCTACATACTCAGACATTTTTTATAAAATAATTTTTTGTTTTGAGATAGGATCTTATAAAGTTGCTTGAGGTGGGCTTGAATTTATGGTCCCCCTGCCTCAGACTCACACCGTATTAGGATTATAGGTATGTGTCACCATACTCAGCTTGTCTGAGCATTTCCAATATGCCAAACCTGTTCTCTGTTGGCAATTCATAATTATTCTCATTTGTCATGATCCCCTAGTGGGAATAGGCATCATTAGCTCTACTTTCTAGGGAGAGATACTGAAGCACAGATAAGGATATGAATCTGCTGAAACTAGCCAAGTCAATCACTAGAGCCAGCTAATGCATGAATAGGGTGACTGTCCTCAAAGCTGTGATCGTCTCATCCTACTTCAAGTGGGATGCATACTCATAAGACTTCAGGACTCTACACAAACATGCTCTCCTCCTTGTTCCTAGCTATACCCTCAACTCTGTGCTGGTTTCTTCACTTGCAAAATGAACAGGCACAGGTGACTGGAATAAGTACTTGGGAAAGAAGATGGCTTTGTCTTCTCAGCTGATATAGTGTGACCCTTAGACTTGTGCTTCCTCATCAGTTAGATGGTCACTATCCTGAGTCTTTTACCAGCCTGAGAAGATTTTTTCAAAGAACGAAAAAAGGAAGCATTTGGAAGTCAAGTGCATTTAAGGCATTTAAGGGTGCTTATGACAGTGTTACTAATTTATGACAGTTATAAATTTATGGCAGTGTTATAAATTTCACTTTAGAGTGCACAATGTTGCTCTCACTCCCTTCTGTGACTTGAGCAGGTGAGTCTCATTACTGGTAATCCAACAGTTTCCAATTTAGAAAGCTGTCCAGTTTCTACCTAGATTTTTAGTCTCAATTTAATACTGTTCTCCAGTTATATAAAATTGTACTTGCTAGATAATTTTCTGTAGGGCTCTATGATCATAAATGTGAAAGGCAATGAAAGGTAGGAGGATGCATAAAACAGGTCCCTACTCTCAAAGAGCTCTAGATCAATGTGTGACACCATTTTTGAAACACCCACCTTAAGTTGGAGAACAGCACATGAAAGACTCCAAAAGGAGAAAAAGGTTCTCCCACCTCGACAGATCTAAGGCTGCTTACAGAAGTGTTTGTTTCCTCCACAGTGAGTAAGAGTTGGTAGGTGGGCATTGGAAGGTTATATGGAGTATTCACCACAGAGTCAAGCATGGAGGGGCACAGCACTATGACACAGAATGTCCAGAAACTTGCCAGTGAATTGGTAAGGCTGAGCACAAACTGAGAAAGGAGTATAAGGTGTGATAAAATAGCCAAGAGTCTTGTCATTCAGGGTTGTACAGAAACAAGACACTGAAATTTTATTGCGAAAGTACCTCACATCAATGTCATCTTTCTTTTTCCTAAATGTAGAATTCATTGCTCACCTGTCTTTGGTCAGGTAAGAATGTATCACATCACTTCGGGCTGGGCATTTAGCTCAGTGGTTCTGCCACCTGCTTCACAAGCATGAGGTCCTGAGTTCAATCCCCGGTACCAAAAAACAAAAAAAAAAAAAAAAAAGAATGTATTACCTCATAATTTGACTTCACCTCTGATTATGTATTGAGATATGTTGTTTTTAGTCCCATGACACCACTTACTTTACTTATCTAAAAGAAAGATGAGGAGCTTTAACTATGATTTGGCAGTTGTTTAAATGGGTGGCCATATATCACCTCTGTTTTTGCTTGATTTAAATATTTGTTAATCTTAGAGACTGATTTCTGAGCTTCCCAGGTCTTCAGAATAACAAAATAGTCAATGAAACCAGAAATCTTGTTGCAGTCTTTTATTTCTACTTTCCTTTCTGTTCACCAGATATATTACAGCTACATTTTCTTCCTTTATTGTTCAATTCCCATTATTTTAGTTCAGGCCTTTATTATATCTTCTTTCCTATTTCTAAATCTCTGGTTGAGTCTTCTTGCCACCAATCTCTTATCCTTACTACCATTTCCACTCAGACACAGACACACACCTACCAGCTCCATCCTCCAAACTGATACAAGAGTAAACTTTCTAAAATGCAAGTTGGTGGATCTCTCTTGTCCAAAGCAATGTTTCCTTGCTTTTAAGCTTATCTAAAAACAAAAACACAGCAGACCCTAATTTAATATGCCTCCATTTAAAAAATACAATATGTAAGCACTACAAAGGCATTTTTCTACAGTGTGCTGTCCCACCCTACCTCCTCTATTTTAATGTTCTGAGAGTTATGTTCCCTGTTCTTCTTGGGATTCACCAGTCTGTGTGCCAGATAACAAGATGCATCCAACAATGTGCTTAAATTGCTTGTTGACCATAAGAAAAATACACACTTGGAAGTATTTTTTGTGAGTCTTGGAATATAGGTAAAACATCAACAGAATAGTTTTTGGTAAAGAATTACCCTGTGAATAGATGATAAATTGTTAAAACCACATGGATAGTAAAACTCTAAAGGGAATGGTACAGGATACAAGGAATATCATTTTTAAGCCATTGTCTGATATTTAAGATGTTCAACTTGAATCTAAGAAGGAGAAAATGATTTAAAAATTAATCTAATTAACATGTGCCAATTATGTGCCAATCAATGGGACAGATATTTTCCAAGAATTTTCTCATTGTAATCTCCCAAGAAGCTCACACAGTCTTTATTCCCATTGTACACAGAGAAAACAGGTGAAGTAATTTCCCAAAGGATATGTAATTAGTAAGTTGCATAGTCAGGATCTGAATTCAGAGTGGGCCAAATTCCAATGTCTGGACTTTTTCCGAATACATTACCATTTTCAACACACACGCACACACACACACATCAGATTTTGCTCTTGAAGAACCACTTCTTCTGTTCCCAGGCTTCCATTATTTTCTTATGCACAAAGATGAATAAATGTCAGTAGTTGTTCAAATTATTTCACATATTTAATGCATGCAATCACAAATGGTTGTTGATCTCACTAGTTTTAATATGAGCCAGCTAAACAGTCCTCAATCTTTCTCTCTCCATATATATGTACATATATGTATACATATCCATACATATGCATATATACTTGTATGTACATATAAACACATATGTATATACGTGTACATATATGTACACGTCTTTTTAATATATCATTTTTCCTTAATTTCAATGAGCATATTGAAATTTTAGAGAGATTTATTACTTCTTTTAGGAACACTGCCCAGGCCCACATAAGATGAACAAGGTTTTATGAAAGTATGTGGATTGATTGAGCTGCACTTTAAGATCATGATTTCCTGAGTAACAAAGATTTTCAGTATAATTTAGGACCACTCAAGGCAGGATCATGATTAGCTATTGGAAGTTTAGTTCCATTGTGTTCAAAATGAATAGAAATCTACTGAGAAAGACACAGTTCTGGAGGAGAAATTCTCAATTCTGATGAGAAATAAATTGAAAGAAGCATCATCTTTAAAATCTTCTATATCACTCTATTAATTTAATATTCTATGCATAATAATGTGAACAATACACTCTTTAAAGTACAATGACATCATCTCTACTTTTAAATTTTAAAACTTTTTTCTCTCATATTATTACTATTTTCTTAACCTGACTATACCACCCTATCCATTTATTTATTTAGCTTGCTTAAAAATGCCATAAAATCTGAACCCCATGGCACTGTACTTTAATGGTGTGTGTGTGTGTGTGTGTGTAGTGTTAGGAAAGAGGGGATGTGTCTTAATGACTTTCCTTGTCACTGGGACAAATACTCAATACAATTTAAAGAACAAGAAATTTATTTTGGCTCATGTTTCAGTAGTCTCAGTCCTTGCATGGTCAGCTGGTTCCAAAGCAGTCTGGCGTGGCACAGGGCCATGATGGAAGAATACCTGCTCACCTCATGGCTGTGGGATGCAGACAGAGTGGAGGGAGGACCTGGGAAGGGAGATGCACCCTTGTAGCTTACCCCACAGTAACCCACTCTTCCAACCAGATCCTCTCTCCTAACTGCAAGTCAGCTATAATAACGCTCTAGTCCTGTTGCTTTCCAAACATACAAGGCTTTGGGCCACTTTAGATGTAAACTGTAAGAGGCTATATAGAAGCAGAGTTGAATTCAGGGGGAAAAAAAATGTCATAGAAGTAAAACTCTAATTTTTCAATGATTTGCTTTTCATGAGTCTCTTCTAAAATCCTCCAAAATTTTCTAACAACTACTCTTAGCTTCTCACAGTCCAGAAATTTTTAATCCTTCACATTTATGAATCTTACCATTTCTACCCCTATTATAAAAGGTTTCAAGTTCTCTAGGTAGTTCAGTTCAGCTATGAAGGATCACTTTTAATTCTAAGGGTTTTATTGCCTTGCCATGTTTGAGTTTGAATACATCAAAGTGATGCTAGTGGAATTGTAGTCCTCAGTTTTCTGAATAAAGCTGATCCCCACAGCAGCCCCCTGACCTTGACCTCCAAACTGAGACCATCAATGACTTTGTGCTTAGCATGGACATGTCAAGTACAAGTAAGGCCTTCTCTGCCCTCCTCATGATGCCACATCCAGAACCTGAGCTTACAGTTGGCATTCCCAGTAAGTCTTTTTGTAGGAAAAACAGTTTTAAAGGATGGTTTAAAGAAGTAGAGCCTGGTGGCGAATTAACTGAGAAGACCATTGCAAAATCCTAACATGATATTTGAAAAAACTTGAAATACAATCAAATTTTGAAAAAGAAAAAAAGTGAATTCAAATATAAGAGGTTTTTCTAAGGAAAAAGAAACAAACACAGTAGGGCATGTGCCTTTTATCCTTTTATTTATAGAAGATTTATTGAACATATGTGTAGTCCAAGATACTAAGTGCTAGGGATAAACAAGTTCCAGTTCAGCATGCCCCTTTATATTCTTCAAATCATTAGCACATTATGTGTCTCTCTTCTGAGGCGGCTGAGGAAACGTTTGTTGAATTACATTGTCATTGATAAATTAGATTCGAGGATAGAAATGGAAAATAATAAAGCAAAGCAGTCTGATAAGAAAAAAAAAATTCCTTACCTGAGAATCACAAGAAAGCGAAACAAAACAAAAATCAGTGGCAGAATAAAAAAAAAAAAAAAAAAAAGATAGGATCATCTGAGAGGACAGCAATTTAGCAAAAGTTACCTTGGAGCCACTGGGCAGATGCTGTGCTTGTTCATCCTTTTCTTTTTCTTTTTTTTTTTTTTTTGGTACTAGGGATTGAGCCCGAGGCATTTGCCCTGAGCTACATCCCCAGCCCCCCCCCCCCCTTTTTTTTTCTTTTTCTTTTTCTTTTAAGAGAAGGTTTCTCTTAAGTTGCCCAAACTGGGCTCAAACATGGCAGCCTTCTGCCTCAGCCTCTGGGGACGCTGATTACAGACCAACATCACAGCCCCAGCTGTAAATCTTAATTGTCACTTTCCACGGAGGAACAGATTTCTCCCCACAGCTGAATGGCTTGTGCTGTTGGGAAGTGGGACCCAGCTGGAGAAGGGGGGGACTCTGAGGGCGGGACTTGGGAGGGTTTATCTCCGGCCTGTACCCATCAGCCCTGCATTACTCCCTGCCTTCTCTCACCCTATTTCCGGAGCCCAACACAAAGCCACTTCTTCCAGCGCTCCTGTGCCCTGTGGGCTGTCACAGAAGTAAAGTCTGAAGCCATGGGCCAGATCATGCCTCTCCTGAAGTAGCAGCTTCGTCCTAGCCTCGAGGAAGCTTAAGAAGCTGCCTAAGTTGGAGGAGGAGTGACATGGACCACTCGGGCCGTCTGGGCTCCAGGATTGTCCTTCCCGGGCTGTGACTCAGCCGCGGCCTCAGGAGTGGCAAGGGGTCGGAAAAGGCAGCGTGCAAAGTCGCCCTGACCTGAACTCAGAGTGGAGCGCAGACCTTGAGTCCCTGCTCACAGTCTAGAAACTGGAGAGCCCTGGCCCAGAGGGCAGAGGAGCTGCCCAGGGAAGCCACTGTCCCGACAGCAGACACGGAGGCCCCAAGAGCAAGGCTACTGCTCCTAGCTTGCTCCTTTGTGGTGCTGGAGATTGAGCCTAGGGTGTTCACACTGAGCATACCCCAGCCATTTCTACTTCATTATTTTGAAATTTTTCTTTGTTCATTTAGTACTTATTTATTTTTTTATTTTGGTCCTGGGGATTGAACTGAACTACATCCCCAGCCCGTTGTAAATTTTGAGACAGGGTCACACCACGGAGTCACTATTGCCAGGTGGGGATTTGTAATACTCCTACCTCAGCCTCCCAGAGTGCTGGGATTATAGGTGAGCACTACCCTGCCCCATCTTTACCTTGGTCTTTTTTTTTTTTTCTTTTTACAATTTTCTTTTTTTCTTTCTCTCTCTTCTTTCTTTCTTTCTTTCTTTCTTTCTTTCTTTCTTTCTTTCATCTCTCTTTCTTTCCCTCCTTTTAATACATTTTTGCATTACATAATGATTACATTCACTGTAAGGAATTGCTACATGTATATAACACATTTCAATTTTTTCTCCTTCCCTCCACCCTGCTTTTATTTCTCCAGCATCAGATTAATTTACTAAAGTTAATTATCATATATACAGATCAATAACTAGACTAATAGGCCAAAGAACATATAAAACCTAAGGCAATTGTATAAGTCAAGGTACACTTTTAGATACATTATCCACACTGGATTATAATATTTTTATTCTAATTCTCTCTTTTCCTATTATCTGTCTTTTATTTCATGCTTTATAGATACAGTACAGTAAGCTTTTCATATGAGAGAAACCATGCGTTACTTAAGTTTATGTGTCTGAGTTCCTTCACTTATTGGGTTTAAAGGCAATGTCAACTCCTGTAAGGAGGGAAGGTTTAATTCAGTCAGGCTTTTCCTCTGGGAAGACTCCAGAGCCTTCTAGTTGACCCCTAAGCAGGATCAGGCCCTCTTCTGGATGCCTGCTGTGATCCCATATGCCCCTCACCAATCATTGTCTCAGGCAGAGAGTGATATGTTCACCTCAGCCATGCTTGAGGGTTTTGCTGGACTGTTTTCACTGTCTCTAAAGCCTGATAGAAGCCCTCCATCTTATATGTGCTCAGTTAAAGTGAGTGGACGGGACAAGTGAGAAGTAACTTGTATTTTGTGGCTGAGGATTTGGAGATACAAAAAGGTAAAATGAGACCACATTCACAATGCAGATAGAAAGAGGCCCAGGGCTCCTGGATATTAGGCTAATGTTTTTTGTTTGGTTTAATTTTTTGAGATGTTTTGCATGTAATTGTTCATAAATGAAAGCAGGAGTTTGTTGGCTTTGGGTTTGAATGGAGAGTTTTATGCATACAATGTGACTTTCTTTATGTTTTAAGTAGATATTTGGTTTCTTGGGCTCAAGGCCCATGTCTTTGACTTTATTGTACCCTCTCAAAATAAAGAGGCTAACCATAAGTATCCATCAGGTGATCAAAAAACAAGTATTCTGCCCTGGGGATGTAGCTCAATGGTTCTGCCGCTTGCCTTGCAAGTGCAAAGTCCCAAGTTCAATCCCCAGTACCAAAAAAAACAAGTATTCCAATAATTTGGAGATGGATACCAGGACAGAGAAGGTTTGACCTTCTCTTTGTGACTCATTTCAGAGAGCTATTGTGCTGGGTCTGCTCATTAAGAAGTAATTTACCTTTGAGGTTTCATGGGAAGAAGGTGGGTGGAGTCCAAATCAAGAATGATATTGCACAATTTATTTTTGCTGTTTGCTTAGTGAAATTATAGGTAACAAAGGGAAAAATAAATGAAGCTAAAAGAATGAGCTATCACTTCTAAGCACTGTTGTAGGCACTCTACAAAATGCACGCTTTATGTCTCTTAAACAAAGTAGGCCATTAAGCGTGCAATGCTAAGAGGAATTTTATCTCACCTATAAATACAAGTGAACCTTTGAAGCTCCAAATCCCCATATGCAGACAATTTACTGTGGTAATCAAAGCCATACACACAATTTCAGTTCAGTACCATATGTAACTCTATTGGTATTTTAATAATAATGAATAAAAATCTATTTTGGCAACAAAAATGTTACTTAAAGTAGAATCACCTTAAAAGTCAATAATAATTTCTATGAAGCCATGCAAATATCATATTTATGCAGAATTATTTTTTGTGCCTCTACCTTTTAATTAATGTGAAAGAAGACATTTACCATTTAACAGTACACATATATTTAAAGGACAAATTATCCCTACTTCTTCAGCTTGAAAATGTAAAACAAAGGATTTGAGTATGCAGGAAAATATTCATAAACAAGCCCATATGTTTCGTTTTTCTCTTCTTACCTTTTTTTCTTTTGTCATTCCTTTTTTGCTTCTTTACCTTTGAAGAAAAGGGGTTAGGAAAAGTTATGGGAGGAAGAAATAAGGAAAGAAAGGAGATTCAAATACTGCTTGAAATTTATAGACCACTTGTCTATTTCTTTCCTCTTATCCAGGAATGAAACTATTTCTTTCCTTTTGCAAAAGAAAGTAAAACAAAGAAAGAGAGGGAAGAAGGGAAGGAGGGAGGGAGGGAGGGAGGGAGGGAGAGAAGAGAGAGTGGACAAGTCAACCATGAAAACAATTATCAGGAAGAATGATGGAACTAATAATCATCAACCTTCTGCTGTGATGGGATACAACTGGCTCTATAGTCAACAGCACAAAGTGAATAGAAATTTTCTGGTCCAGACTTGCCCCATAATGGGCAGTCCTGTCACCTCCCTAAGTCTTCATCTCATCATTTGTAAAGCAAAAGGCTTGAATTCCACAATTTCAGAAATTCATCCTGGTTCTGATTCTTAGTATTCTATGAATATAAAGTTATTTGCAAATAGACCTGGAGTTATGTAAGCAGTTATGAACTAAAGACCTAGAGGTGTTTTGGTCAAACACACAAGTATGGATTTTTATCTACACAAGGGTGAAGTGCAGATGCAGTGGCTTTACAGTGAAATGACACCATACTTATTTATTGAAGGAAAATGAAGAATCATAAATCAGATTTAAATAAAGAATGTCATTTTTAAAATACCCTTTTGACTTTGCCTGCATTTTGGGAGAAAAAGGTTCACAAAAGGAAGGTTTCAAGAGCTCCTTTTGAGAATTTTTTTTATGTCAATGTATTCATGACATTTGGCTCATTCTTGGAAACAATTCTTGAGGAAGTCAGGAAGGTCTATCTCAAGTGATCCCAGTGGAAGTGGATATAAGAGAAAACTGATATTTTGTCTTTCTCAGTATTTTTCCCTAACCTTCAAAAATCTTCCATTGGATCTTGTTTTTTTCACTCATCCTTCTTCTTGCTCCATTAAACACTGATGAATGCACACAAACACACACACATACACACACACACACTCTTCTGGAGGAAGCAAATGCTGCATTTAGTGTGATGTCAGAAGGCTGAATTGTCAGAAGACTGAATGCAAGTGGAGCCTGAAATCCAATGACAGTGGGGTTTCTTTAAGGGATCTCAAAGGGCAAGTGGAGTAGGTGGTTCTTCCTTTCCTTATTTCCCGGCCATATGCTCATGTGCTGTACAAGCTGCCCACCCTCAAGGGCAGCATGGCTCTGCCATCCCTCAGCCCTTTAATTCCTTTCCTCTTTATCTTCTCCTACTCATCTGGCCCACTGCAAACCTTCAGGAGCATTATCTGTGACACTAATTCCCAGGCATGTTTCATGGCACAGAAATGAGATCCCAGAAATAAAATTGTTAAAATAGTTGCTCTCAATTGCAATAAGATATTGCTGACAATTCACAGACTGCTTCCTATTCTCATTTTGGGTTTCACACTTTACAAGCAGAGCCACCCTCCTGTATTTTCATTCCATCCTTAAAATAATTGTATGGCTGGATATGGGAAAATTCTTAATTCTGTGGACCACTGAAATAAAGCTTAGTTCACTTGAATGTTTTATCTCAAGCCACCAAGGCAAGAGAAGAAACAAACGTGGGGAACAGGATCTCCTAGGTCTAGGATATACTAAATCATGAAACAAAGAAAAATAAAAACTAATGATTAGCTAGGCATGGTGTTGCGTGCCTATAATCCCAGTACTTTGGGAGGTTGAGACAGAAGGATGACAAGGTTAAGACCAGCCTGGGAAACTTACCAATTTAGGAAAAAACAGGGAAGGGCATATAGCTCATTTTGAAGTCTGTGGTTTCAGCTTTAGTATCCTACTTCTCAAATAAACCTAATTCTTTTTCTCAGGTGTCTGGGTCATTTCCCCTCTGCTTTAGGAATAAGGAACACATCGGAAATCATACCTGCTTTTGGAGTTAGGAGTCTTATATGGCAAAGTCTTAACTCCCAGTGACCAGGGATAATTTGAGAAAAGACCTGATCTATTCTCTTTTTAAGTGAAGGTGTCAAGAGTTGTTCACATGATGTGGAGATGACAGAGGGACCTAATTCCTTGCTCTAGATAGAGAGGGAGATCATCATTCTTCTTCCTGATGTGGAAATTTCCCATGCCTCTCATTTTTAGGAGCAGATCAGAAGTTCAGATTATCCCTCCAAAAGCCCCTCTTGAAGCACACAGGGTCTACAAGGACAGGAGTAGCTCAGAAATCTCCTCTGAGCCTTTGCCTTGAGCAGGGATCTTTTTTTTTTTTTTTGATGAATTTGCGAATTTCCCAAGTGGAAACAGAAGCAGAGATACAAGGTGGGCAGAGTTCAGAAGAGGAGACAGACAGGGGTGGGAGCCTGGCAGCTGTCCCTGATCTCCACAGGCTCCAGCAACTCTCTGTCACCAACGGCACTGCTTGAGAGGGACAGAGGCAGTTGCTGGACGAGATGGTATAGGTTGGTGGCCTAGACTGTGCACCTTGAGGAACCCATTTTATGGCTGTGCTGTAAGCTTAGTGAAAAATTTCTAGACTGTCTCGTTCATTGATGCATTTTTGTATAGTCTGAAGTTTTTCAGGTCTGAGACTCTGTCTTACCCACATCTACCCCTAAAGCCTCTTCATGGACAAACACAAAAGAAGACTTTGTAAATATTTGGACTGAATTAATTTTAAATGATTATGTAAATTCCATTTCTACTATTCCATAGTAATTTTTAAGAATTTACATATTTGAACCCAAAAACCCCTTTAATAAGAGAAAAACTGAATCCTGGGGTTGTTTCCTGAGCAATGTATGACCTGAGTTAACTTGAAATTTCTACATGTCAATCTGCTACAGCACAACATGTACATTGTAAAAATAACTGGTTAAGTATACAATAAGAACTTTATATAAGCAAGGGCTTGGGGAGAAATAGGCCTAAGGAGACAACTCACAAATATCATCAACATACATAGAAATACCTTAAGAACTTAATAAGAATGATAACATCACTGTATACATGTTAAACATTTAAGAAATGCCTAAGTAGTATAATAAATATATCTCTTAGCCTTGAAACTATTTGCAGTTTGGTGGACCTGACTGCTAGGAAGGCTGAGAGTTACTGTGAGATGATAGAGGGGTTTTGAAGTGGGGAGATGGTTACAACCACAGACGTTGATCTCAGTGACTGTGTGTGTGCATGCGCGTGTACTCGCATTTTGAATAGTCCTGTAGGTTTCATTTTTCCACACTTGTGCTTCTTGATGATAAAAGAGTCATAAGCAAATTTAAGATCAGCATCATGTTCAAACTATTTCAAAATATATGGAGTAACAAATGTGTGTTTTCAACCAAGTGCTTTGAAGTGTGTGTGTGTGCTGCTCCATTCACCTGCATGCTACAACAAGAGTACAAATGACACATCTCTGCATCCTATTCGCAGATTATCCATAACCACCAAGGTGCCTTTCCTGTGATTTTTATATTATTCCTCTTCAGTGAGGATGTGGCTCTGTTTGGTGTTTGTCAAATACCTCAAAACATTTTTCAAACATTTTTGTTTGAGAGAAACTCAAAATACACTTTGCCAGTTGATTTTCTAACACACTTAACAAACAAGAATTTAATCCTTATGTGTCTAATTAATTTCCCTGCAATTAGCTGAATACAGCTCAGAACTTCCTAGATAAACAAGCATGATACTATGTAAATATTCTTTTATAAAAAGTCAAAATAATTACTCCTGAGAGCCTTTACTGTGTGAAGTTTACCTTGAAACTAAACAGCACATTTCAAATTTGTTTTGTATGAAGTATATCTAAATTTTATGAGGTCATTTGTCAATGTCTTGCAATATCAATGTTGTACAGAATGGAAAAAAATAGGAAAAAAATTTGAGTGCTATGGGGTTAACTGATTGATTCATTGATCTTTCTCTTCGTTTCTTCTCTCATGACTCACTATCTCACTCTTCCAACAAACTTTTTATCCAGAAGTATCACACCCATAGTGTTTGCTGGAGGACCACAAAGATGTGCCTCTTGGTGAGAGATACAAACTAATAAATGAGTTAGTATAGAACATTATGGTGACCAAATGTCTTAATCTGCTGTGTGCTTCTGTAACAGAATACTTGAGACTAGGTTACTTATAAACAGATATTTTTTGGCTCACATTTCTGAGGGCTGGGAAGTTCAATATCAATGTGCCAGCATCTAGGAAGTGTACACTTGCGGTGTCGTTACATAACAGAGGGCAAGAAGGTGAGACCACACTCATGAGAGTCCTTTAATCAAGGCATTAAATCAGCCTACAATGGTGGAGCTCTCAGGGCTTAACCACCTCTTTTTAAAAAAATTCTTTTATTGGTACATTTTAGGTATGCAGTAAGTTTACATTTATCACTGGGTGCTTGTACCTGTACATGATGTATCTTAGTTCTTATTTTTTTCCCCATTACCTGTGCACCCTTCACCCCTTCCACCCTTCCCTATTTACATAGATTTTGTTTCCATATTTTTTTCTTTTCTCATAATTTTTCCTTTCCCTTCTTTCCCACCTTTTAGTACTGTTACGGTGGAGATATAGATCTTTAACATGAGGTCTGGAGAGTGTGAAAATTCCATCTCTACAAGAACTGACTAGTCACAATGTTAACGTCAACCTGGAGAGACAACTGTGTTGTCAAGACCACCTCTTTGCCTGTGGTCCTGCCCTGTCTCACATTATGACATTATCAGATGAGCTTTAGAAAGCTTAATTGTCACATTTAAGGACAGCTGAAAGTATAACTACTGAGGTGACTGTCATATTTGAGATTGTTCAAAATCCGAAACTATTATCTATTGCTTCATGGACTATAAACGAGCTATTAGAATAAGTAATGCATTTTCCGGTGATTTTTCACACAATCGAAAATAAATTAGTTAAAATTATCCTCTTCCTCTAGATATAATTATTACAGAGGTCTTTAGGACAGAAGATGGGAGAAAGTTAAACAATGTTCCTCTTCTTCAATGTTCTCACTTTTTCTAGAACTAGCACAATAGCAGTGATTTAAGGCTTTGTATAAATTGTCCTTT
The DNA here is from genome assembly GCF_000247695.1 of Heterocephalus glaber. The sequence goes on along the minus strand of NW_004624732.1, from coordinate 20,579,101 downwards.
AAAAGGGTGAATGGTAGCTGGAAATTTGAGTCAGATAAAAATAGGTGAGAATTATGTCTATGCTAGTTTCTATTGTTGTGACATTGGACAAACTCCTGGACATCTCTAAACTTCTCTCTTTCTGTGAAAAGTTTTTCTTGTCCATTGGGGGTGTTGTGAGAAGTATATGCAGGAATTTAAGAAACAAGTAGTACAAACCTTAGAGGAAGTGCTTCAAAAATAATGGTAGATAACATCATGATGTCTCGCTTCATGGAAAGGCTTTTCTAACAGATTCTGCCCTATCTCTTTCTGTCTCCTTCCTAACACTGTAGACAACTGTGATGATCCACTAGCATCACTGCTCTCTCCAATGGCTTTTTCCAGCTCCTCAGACCTCACTGGTACTCCCAGTCCAGCTCAGCTCAACTGGAGAGTTGGTAAGTAGAGTGATCAAACTTCTACAGTCAAGGACAAAATAGGGACACAGTGAATCCTTGGGAAAAGTGATTGTGTCCATCTGCTGGGATCAGGTCCAAAGATAGAGTTCAGAAAAAGATGTGGGAGGAGATGGGTAGAGTGTAATGCAACCATACATCTAAACACAAGATTGCTCACATGTCTGACTAGTGCTCCTCCAACCGCAGAATTCATTTGGATTTATCAGAAGAGGAGTTTTGTGAAAATCACTTTTTAAAATGCATTCACTTTATTATCATATTTGATGTATACAACATAAATAACATCAGAAAGATATTATTGTGGTTTATAAAAGATGACATTCATTAAAATTTTTCAATAACCTTAAAGTAACTACAACATTAATATTGCTGTTTTAAAAAATCTTGGAGCACACAATTAATAAAATCAAGATTATAAATCATCTACAATCTTGCCAACTACATAAAACTGAAATTAAATGCTTAATGTCTTTACACTATGTGAAGATCAGAGTACATTGCTTGAGTAGTCTATTTTAGCAAATGGATTCACTACTATGATTGAAAAGGGTTGCAGTTTGAAAGCAGAGAGCCTTAGAAACTAAGCAATCGGCCTTCAAATGCTGGCTATAACACTGATAGGCTTGGTGAATTTCTATGAATTACTTACCTTTCCCATTCTTTGTTTCTTATCAATGAAGTAGTGTGACATGCTCACCTGGCTGCTTTACTTGCAGAGTGAGACTGGCTTCCCCTGTCTAAAAGATCTTTCCACTGCAAGATTGAAAACTGGGAGTGGATCCAGGAGGTCCACTTTCCATTTCAGGAGGAAAAAAATGTCAGGAGACTTTCACACCATGTCCTACAGGGATTCCAGGGACCACTTCTTAAAATCCCAACCAAATGAAGTGCAGCAGAAAGCATTCATGCTCAGTACCTGAGGGAGTTTCTGGGGAAAGCTGTGGGTTTTGTTCATTTGAAGTCAGTGTGCCTTGACCCAAAGCTAGCATGTGTGTGGACGGAGAGGAGACCTCCTTCTCTTGCAAGTAGAATCTGAATCAGCATGACTGAGCAGTGAGCAGATAGAGTCACAGAGTTAAGGTGCCCTATAGCTCATGCTTTGGCACAGCACCTAGGGTGTTGATAGCCTCCCTGTCATTCACTGGACCCTCACCCCAGCCTCATGGGGAAGCAGGCCCAGGCTCCAGGGTTCCAGGGTTCCAGGGTTCTCATTCTAGGGCTGTACACTTGAATTACCAGAGAGCTTGATGGGAGTACTGCCTGAGCCCTTCTCCCACGTATTCCCAAATAATCATGGGGGATGAAACTTAATAAGAATATGGATCAAGTGAATAAATAAAACCTTTCTGGGTGATTTGAAAATGCAAGAAGAGTTGCAAACCACAAAACTGGATGAATTCTTGAATAACAAATCCTTCCGTGACTATTTATTGAGTACCTGCTATGTGATAGGCACTGTGTTAGAACCCTAAAATACAGGTGGCAAACATAGGTACACTCTTCATAAGGAGCTTACAGGGATAGCACAGATTGCTATATAATTCCAACTTACAATACTAATTAATGACTAGTATTGTTTATTAGTGCTAATATTGATATAATTGCTTTGTATGGATATTACATGTGGCTATACATATAAGTGTGTGTAAAAATAAATAATACATATATTTTACAGTACATAATAGGACATAAATATATACAGAGATTTAAGTATATAAGAGTAGTTGAATATATAGAGAGCAAGGGTCATATTAGAGGATTGATATTTACAAGAATGAATCTTCTCCATATATATATATATATATATATATATATATATATATATATAGTAATAGCTTCTGTTTGCAAACAACTTAGTTCAAAAACAAAAGTGTTCAGCAAAATTTTGTTTCCATTTTCAAACTCTGCATTGGGTGATAAACACGACCATAGCCATCTTCCCCACACAAATACAAATGCAGCCAACTTCCTCCAAATCATAAAACAAATTAAGTTTGTAAACCAAGGTACCAACCACTCTATATAATACAAACATGTACATTTTATATATATATATACACATATATATGTATATATATATGTGTGTGTATATATATATGTCCTTGTCCCTCAGTATCAATGAGGTACATATTTGTTCCACAACCCCTGTGGGTACCTAAACACATGATGGGTGCACAAGTGCCTTTTGTAAAATGATACAGAGCTTCCTATAACCTATATACTTCCTCTCATCTATCTAATACCATGTAAATGTCATCTAAATGCATAGTTGGTATAATATATTCTTTAGGGAATCATAAATGACAAGGAAAAATGTTTGTGTGTATTCAGACCATGAGCAAAGTATTTAAATATTTTCCACTTTTATTTGATTGAACCTACAAATGTACCTGAAAACACAAATATTGTACCATATATGTATATATGAAGGATAAAGTCACTCGGTGTTTGTAAAACATGTAAGCTATATAAACATATAGAGCATATATATCATCGACAATACAGATGTTATTATAAAACATAGAAATAATTATGTTAATGTTGAGGATAAATTTTGTCATATGTCTGGATAGGTAAATGTAAAATTAGTAAGTCAAAGAGAAAAACTATAGCTTTAACTGATAGGGGAAATACAAGCACAAGCTATGTTATTTTTGTCCTTCTCAAATCAGATCTATATCCTGTCTGCCCAGTGTCAGGACCTGGAAGTAATTACAGCCCTGAACACTCATTTTCCATGTGGATTCTTTAAATCTCCCCTTTCATTTATGAAAGTCATCAAATGTATCCTGAAGAGCAAGATGTATCCCCATGTATGAAATCTAGTATATTGGTAGATATCTGTGGGGACATCAGAGAGTCTTTCCCTAATGGCAGGGATTATGTGTTTAGGAATTCACACTCATCATCTTACGTTACCAGCATAAAACTAAAAATTATGACAATCATACATATGTACTCACCATAAACCATCATTGCTTCAAGCCCTCAAGTCCATCGGTTTGATCTTCCCTGTTGGTATTATTGTTGGCCTTGTTTCAAAGGTGATAAATGTTATAAAGAGGACAGCTGTTGGCATGCCAAACTTTAACCCAGGAAGTCTGATTCCCACACAAGTGATGCTACCCATAGCCCCTGGACACTGCCCTGCCCAGAAGGTGAAAATAACTTCAGTATTTTAGACAAGGACATCTATGGTTGTTTTTATTAGCTTAGCCTTCAATGGTGTTATTGAAGCATAATAGGCAAAACTATATATTTAAGGTAGATAGTGTGATGATTTGCTATGTGTATACATAGTGAAATGATTACCACAGTTAGTTTAGTTAATACACCTATTATCTCCCAAGGTTACCTTCGTGTGTGTGAGGGTGTGAAAACATCAGAACAAATTTCAAGTATATAACCCATAGCATTAACTGTAGTCATGTTGTACTATCAGATCCTCACATATGGTCATACACACAACCATCTTTTCTAAATTTGACTGAAAATCACTTAAAAGATCAAAAATCAAGATATATATTCACTTTTTTTGATTCCTAGGAATTAGTTTAAAATAAATGGGCAAAAAATACTTGTCCAAGTATATTTTTTTCTTTTTAATTAGTGTACATTAATAATGCATAGATTATATTTATCATGGGGAATTGGTAAATTCACACAACATATCTTAATTCTTTTTTCATTCCCTACCCCCCCATCTCTCCCCTTCCTTCCATCTCTGTTCCCCTTCCTATTTGAAAACAATCTCCCTGCTTCCTATTATCTAACTTTTGTTTTGCTTTTTATTTATATTTTAGACTTCTTATATAATGGAAACCATGCAATATTTAAGTTTGCGTGTCTGATTTATTTCATGTAATATGTTGTTAAGGTGCATCCATTTACCTATGAATGCCTCAATTTTATCATTTTTTATGGCAAGGTAGTACTTCATTTTGTATAAATACTATGTTTTCCTTATCCATTATTGATTGATTTTCACAGGGTAGCTATTTTAAATTTTGATGTTATAAACATGAGTATTCATGTATCACTGTGTTATGATGTCTTTAACTTTTTCAGAAGAATACTTAGAAGGAAAATAGCTGGGTCAAATGGAATTTCTATTTTTGGATTTTGATAAATCTCCATAGAGCTTTCCACAGTGGATGTACTAGTTTAAATTCCCACCAACAATGTAGAAAGGTTCTTATATAATTTTAAATTATTAGTTAAAGGAATAGCTCTTGCCCAAATATAGAATGAGCATGTCAAAAATTTACTCAACTCTAACAAGGAAGATGGTAAAGGTGATTCAAGGGGTACTTTGAAGCACTGAGTATTCACAGGTATCTAAAGGGAAAGAAGAGAATATTAGAATAAAATTATTAGATGAATACAAAACTACTTAATCCCTGTATTAGTCATGGCTTTCCAAGAAACATTACTAATCACATATATATAGCCATGCAAGAGGAGATTTCATAAGGAAAAAGGCTCATGTGATTGCGGAAACTAAGAAGACAAACTATGCTTTCTGCAACAAGCTAGAGAATCAGGGAAGCCAGTGGCATCACTCTCTCTGGGCTGGGAGGTCTGAGAATGTGCGGAGCAGATGGGGTGATTCTCAATCTGAGGCCTGAGGAGAGTGTTTGGTGCAGGGTGGGAGGGGAAGCTTATTCTGTGCATTGCAGAGAGCCCAAAGTGCTGGAAATCTGGCATTCTGTTCTGCCTTAGCAGATAGATGTCTTAGCTGGAAAGGAGTCATCAAATTCACCTCTCCTTGGCCTTTTTAGTTCACCTGGTCCTGCAAGGGACTGAATAATCCACATGCACATTGTTGAAGGCAGAGCTGCTTCACTCAGCCCGCCAATTTCAGTCTCCTTGGAAACACACTTGCAGATAGAACCAGAAATAATGCTACACCAGGTCTCTGGCCATTGCTTAACCTAGTCAAATTGAATTTCATTAAAACAAAACATTCCCATGTCTTCAAAGATTAACTCATGGGTTAATCCTATGGGACACATGTTTACAAAATTAATGAGTAATTTACAATATCTGAGTTCTAATCAACCAGCAAATAGCAAAACCAAATGATAGGTACTTTCTTCTAGAGAATTAAATAATCATTAATTAGATTAGTCAGTGGCCCAGGATGATATTAAAAAGATGAATTTTACTGTCTTATGACTTCCAAGCTTTGTTTAGGTGTTTCTTAATGTATTCTATTCATTTATTTATTTGTCACAGTACTTCATGACTTCCTTCTTCTGTAGGCTATCCCACCTTCCACACACCTGCAAAGAACTCCCTAGTGTTCTCCCAAAGATGGAATCCAAGTTGCAAAGCCCTTGATTTTCATTAAATTACATCTTCCTCAGTAGAATTCTGTGCCTACAGAAGCACCACTGCTGAACACTTTCACATCAGCAAACTCCCTTCTAGTGCTTGGACAACACTTAAAACTGCTGAATCCCCTGAAAAGCATACAAGCTACTGTGCTTTGATCATTTATGATTAAAGATCATTTTGCCTCCAGGATGCATAAAGCTCAGATATATATCTGTCTGCTTGTAGTTAGGGAGAAAGTGTGCACAAGTTATAAATGTGCCATGGCAGAAGCAGGGATGCATTCTCAAGTTGAGGGATAGATTCCGGAAAGCCTGTCCTGGGCAGTGATGTTTGATGAACTTCTTTAGCCACGGGTAAAGCAAGTTTAATCAACAGCAAACTAATCTTGCTGTGGAAAAAATAATACCCATGGAAAACAACTGTTGTCTGAAGTTATTGCTGTCCAGCCAAAATCTGGGCAACCGACCCCACATCCAGGAGGATTAGACGTTTAAAACCCCAACCTTAATAGTTTCCACACTGCTATCTCATCTATGGAGGGGATTTGCCAAATGGAATTTTTATTCTTTCACTTCCACATGCCCTTTATCCTCCATCTAATCTCACACACACGCAAAAAAAAAAATGAAAAACAAGAAAGAGAAATAATTACTTTTGAAAAAATGACAAAATACATTAAATTGGGGGTCAGATCACCATTAACTTAAGTTGCCAACTCGATCTATATAATTGTGGCTTAGAAAGGATCTGTCTTTGTCAATGTGGTTTGCTCTGTGGCGAGATTGCTTTTGATCTGGGCATTAAGCTGGCTGAGGTTGGGGAAGCACTTACTGTCAGCAGGAAGCACAGGAGCTGGTGGCCCAGCATCAGCAGGTAGCTGTGGCTCAGACCTTGAAAATGAGGGGAAGGATTTAAGTTGCTTTAGATGATTAAAAGGCAAAAGGTACTAAACATCTTTGGCCTGATGAGAGCAAAGGCTTATATTTCCCCTTGCATCCTTGTTTTGTTTTTTTCCCCAAATACAGTTTGCAAACAATTATCTTTACCATTTGTCCCTTGAAGCTGTAATATTTCCTTGCTGGAATATTATTTTTTGAAGTGCTTACTTGTGAAAGTGAAGATTGTATGTATCTAGCATGACAATTCTGTTGCCATGGAGAACTTTATTTCTTGTGTCAAGGCATTTTCAGCTTCCTGTGCTCATAGATGGAGGAAGAGGCTTACAGCCCTTGCAGCCCTCTATGGGACAGATTCCTTTACACACACACCTACTTCATTGGGCCAAACTGATCCCGAAAGTCCAAGGATACATGAAGGCCTATTGGAAGTTGCTTTTCAGTTTGGTTTTATCAGACTCCCCATGAGGAAATGGGATTGGGAAACAGTGGAGGAATCAGGATTAATACCCACAATTGGCATGACACAAGCTCTCTAGGGACTTGTTCCAGATAGCCAGGTAAGGATACTAAGGATCTAATTTCCCAACAACACTGCAATACCTGCTTGCTAAAGACAGCTCCAGTCTCCCATCTGGACAGAGTTAGGCAGGCATGATGTGGGTATAATCTAATTTTGTCTTTAAAAAAAACACATTCAGTTTTGCAGAAATCATTCCCTGGATTCCCTTCTCTTACCTTGAAATGTTCTTTTCCTTCTTTGTCCTGCCCTAGCTGCCCCAGGCACATTAGACATCAAGACATGTTCTTTCCTTCATTATTTCTTGTTCTTCTTCCCTACTAGAAGTGTTTCCACCAGGAGTTTATTCAAAACGCAAGATCTCAACTTCTACCCAGAACTACTAGACCAGGACCCCTGCTTTAACAACTGTTTCACTGCCACATTCAAATTTAAGATGCACTATTCCAGAGTATCTCTGCATTTTCTGCTTCTTTGGTTCTTACTTTCATGACTTACACTGGATCTGAGTGGTGAGGAAAGAATGAAAGTCATCAGTTGACCAAGTTTTTATGCATGAGAAACAGTGTTAGAAACTTCAGCTTTATATTTTTATCCTTACAGCAATATTCTAAAATACTTGGTACTGTATTAACTTTATTTTTAAAGATGAAGAGGCAGACTCAGAGAAGTTAAGTCACTACCTCAAAAATATACAGCTGATTTTGGGAGAGCTTGAATTTTTATGTCCGTCTACCCCATAATAACCATATCTTTATTTATGTTAACCTAAAATCATAATCTGAATAAAAGTATTATAAGCATAATGGTCATTCATTCAGGTAATTTTGGCATTTCGACTAGTGTTGTCAATATTTTAACCACCAAAAGATGGAATTCTCAGACATTAAGGGAGAAAAAGCCGTATGTATATGTGTGCCGTCTCAATGGCATGAAGATCACACTGCTGCCTGATATTCCTGTGGGTAAGTCTAACCCAGACCTAGATATTTAGACCATGCACTAAGCATTTTCTCTTATTTTAGGACAACTATAAATCACCAAGAAATGCAGAGTAGAAATCTGTTATTTGTCAGGAGCCTTGTGACAGAGGTCTCCAGTGGAGACAAAACCATTGTGATGATCCTGTGTTCAGCTAGACTAATTGCAATACAAAGCACTGATGAGGGGAGGATAGGGCTCATGTGAATACTGCTTGTCACTAGTAACGTAATGCTTCAAAGAGTCTAAACATCGCTGTTTGGCACAGTAGAAGTGATAAACTCATGTACTTTGCTCTTTACTTTTTTCTTCATTGTTGATCATTTTCTTTGAGGGACCAAGTAGACATTCTTTCTAAATATCATTCTAATGTCTCACTTGATCCTTATTAGAGTAGATACTCAACATATTATTTTCATAGAAGAAAAAAAATTACTTGTCCAAAATCCTTAGATAAAGTGACCTTTTTTACTCAAACATCAAATTTAGATTGAGCATTGTCTTTCAAACAAATTTGCTGCAAGAAACTATGTTAAGTGCAGTATGCTTAACTGTACAACAAGTGTGTTGCTTATGACAAAAAAGTAGTAATACCAATAATATGAGATCTGCAGTTTCCAATGATATTTGAAAAGCAATTTTTTTCTTGTATGCCTAAAACCAGGAAGACTATCTTACCTGGTTGGTAAATCCTCAACACTGGTTTATTATAGCCATGAATAAAACAGTATTTAATTATAAATACCTTAAATGAGATAAAAAATAATCCATTAAAATCCCGTTAGACCTGAGGTGCAGTTGGAAATAGTTAGAGTTCATTGATTTGCCAAATTAAAGAAGAGCTAACCCTCTACTCATTTTATGAGAGAAAAATCTAGAGTACCACTGACCAATAGGAACTCCTGTAAAGATAGAAATGTGTTGTCTAACTGTGCCTTCCGCCAAGGTAGCCACTAGCTATACACAGTGATTGAGCACTGGGATGGGGCTGATATCATCAAGGAACACAATTTTTTATTGAATTTGAATTAAATTTATCCACTACCAAATTGAACAATTAGTTAAAAGACTTCAAACTTTATATACAGTACATGACCTTTCTGCGAAACTTTCTAAAACTACCTGGATGTTTTTAGAAAGCATGAATCAATTCTCGGTCTTCAAGCAATATAAATGTGAGGTGTCCTCCATAGGACTGTACTCCAACTCTGCTGAGCCCCAACTGTATTCCTTGGTCCTCCTCGCTTATTATATAGCCTGTGATTATGATAGGGACAGACAAATATCCTTTCCTAATCAGCAAGGCCTTGATGTCTCAACTCTTATAAAAGGGAAGGTATTTAATGGAGGATATCAGAGCAAAAGTGCCTGAGTCATGAGCATCCTTCAAAAGAACAATTTGCCTTTTTCACTACAGACTCAATCACATGGGTGAGCAACCAGGTGCACACTGTCAGAGGATGCCAGGGCCAACTTCATTACAAGCCCACCATGTTAGTAACCGAGGTGGGTAAAGGTATCCTTTCAAGGCTAACATGAGCTAAAATTTCTTGTGCAATGATTTTGTCCAGAAATGCTCTCCAGAGACAGGCTATGAGGGAAGTAGAACTAGGCAGAGTGAAAGAAAATGGCAAAAATTCAAAATTAGATTTTTTGGGGGATGCTAAGAGGAGGTTCTAGATCACAATCTGACCAACATTTCAAACTTTATCCTCATCTGATAGGCTTTATGTGGATAAAGGAAGTGGTAGCTTCCCAGAGAAAAAGGCTTCCTTTTGTACAAGGATAAACCTCTGAGAAGAGGATATCCCAGGTTAGCAGCTAGCACTGAAGCTGGGGGATGAACATCCCTGCTGGGGAGAATCTGGGTGGACACCAAAAACGACCTCATGGGTAGCACTTACAGTACAAATGGCTGCATCTTACCCTCTCCAAGGTCTTTCTGTTTGTGCTTTTGATATCACTTCCTCCCCAGAAGCCTTTGTTTTCTATGTGAGATGGTTGGTGTTTAGAAACTCCAGCTCTTAGATACCATTGTTAAGTGTGCACAGATACCAGCAAGAAGCCTGAGTGGACCAAAGTGGCTCCAGTGCACAGATCCCACCCAGGGCCCCACCCAGACACCAGCAGCTTGGACCCCCAGGCACCAGCCAAAGCCCCTCCTGGAAACAGCTGCCCAGGAGGGCAGGCCACAGCCAGAAGCACACCCAGATACCATCCTAAGTGTGGGCAGGCCCCAGTCAGAACCCTGCCTGGACAACAGCACACTGCAGGGATCCAGAAGGCAACCATTCTAAATGCAGGAATTGGTACAGTGGTGAGATCAATAGCAAAAGAAAGCACAAGAATTTCATAAGTACATGGAAACTGAATGACACACTTCTGAATAACTAAGAGTTCACAGAAAAATTTAAAGAAGAAATCAATTTCTACGATTAAAGGGCAATGTCAATACACATATCAGAATCTATGGGACACAATAAAAGCAGTCTTATGAGGGAAATTCATAGCAGTAAATACTCATATTAGGAAAGCAGAGAGAGCACAAATAAGCTACCTGATGCTGAACCTCAAGCTTCTAGAAAAAGAAGAGCAGGACAAACCCAAAGCTCATACAAGGGAGGAAATTATGAAGATCAGAGGAGAAATCAATGCAATGGAGGCTAAGAGAATGATACAAAAAATCAATGAAGTCAAGAGTTGGTTCTTCAAAAGAATAAATGACAAAACCTTAGCTAATCTTATTAAAAAGCAAAGCAAAGAACCAAATCCATGCAATTAGGAATGAAAAGGGTGAAATTACAACAGACCCACCAGAAATCCAGAGGATCATCAATACCTACTTCTAGAACCTATAGGCCAATTACATGGAAAACACAGAAGAAATGGACAGATTCCTAGATACATATGAATTACCAAAGTTGAACGAAGAAGACCTAAAAATTCTAAACAACCCAATAACAATCAACAAAATTGAAAATATAATTAAAATCTTACCAATGAAGAAAACTCGGTTCCTGATGGCTTCTCTGCTGAATTTTACAAGACATTTAGAGAAGAACTATTGCCACAACTGTTTAAACTCTGCAATGAAACTGAAAAAGAAGCAATTCTCCCAAATTCATTCCTGGAAGCAAGCATCACCTTGATCCCAAAAGATCAGTTGGGAAAGACCCAAACAAAAAAGAGAACTATAGTCCAATCTCCCTAATGAACATAGTTGCAAACAGGTGCAAAGGGGAAAGGGAAGTGGGAAGGGGAGGGGAAAGGAAAGAGGGAATGGAATTCATATGAGAAAATGAAAAAAGGGAAACAAAATCTTTGTAAATAGGGAGAGGTGGAGGGGTTGAAGCGAGGACAGGGGAATGGGGAAAAAATAAGAATGACGATATATTTTGTAAAGGTACAAATCTCCAATGATGAATGTCATTATATTTTATATCTAAAGTGTACCAATAAAATTAAAGAAAAAAATTAAATTAAATTAAAGAAAAAAATCCTCAGTAAGATACTGGCAAACAGAATGAAGAAGATCATCAAAAAGATCATACACCCTGACCAAGGGGGATTCTTCCTAGGGATGCAGCAATAGTACAACATATACTAATCAATAAATGTAATACACTATACTAATAGAGCCAAGCCCAAAAAACCATATGATCATCTCAGTAGATGCACAAAATCATTTGACAAAATCCAACACCCATTCATGACAAAAACTCTACAGAAAATTGGAATAGATGATCTGTATCTCAAACTGATAAAAGCCATCTATGAAAAACCAACAGCTAATATCATACTAAATGGTCAAAAACTGAAATCTTTCACACTAAAATCAGGAACAAGACAAAGATGTCCATTATCACCACTCCTATTCAATATTGTTCTAGGAACATTAGAAACAGCAATTAGACAAGAGAAAGAAATAAAAGATATAAAGATAGGAAATAAAGAAGTTAAATTATCATTACTTGCAGATGATAAGATACTCTGTATGGAAGACCTCAAGAACTCCACCAAAAGCCTTCTAGACTTAATAACCAAATTTAGTAGAGTAGCTGGATACAAGGTCAACACACAAAATTTATAGCCTTCCTGTACAGAAACAACAGACTCACTGAGCGCAGAATTGGAGAAACAAATCCTTTTATAATAGCATCTAAAAAGATGAAATAACTAGGAATCAACCTAACAAAAGAAATCAAAGACCTCTTCTCTGAAAAATATGACACTCTGAAAAAAAAGATCAAAGAGGATATCAGAAAATGGAAAGAGCTCTCTTGCTCCTGGGTAGGAAGAACCAATATAATGTAAATTGCCATACTTCCAAAATTGCTATATTGATTCACTGCAATCCCAATTGGAATTCCAACACCATACTTCACAGAACTTGAGAAATCAATCAAAAAATTCATTTGGAACAAGAAAAGACCTAGAATACCAAAAACAATTTTAGGCAACAAGGACAAGGTAGGGGGTATCATAATCCCCAACTTGAAACTATACTACAAATCTACTGTGATAAAAACAGCATGGTACTGGCAAAGAAACAGACCCAAGGATCAGTGGAACTGATTAGAAAATGCAGAAACAACTCCAGACACACTCAGCCACCTAATCTTCGACAAAGGAGCCACCCACCCACACTGGAGGAAGATAGCCTCTTTAATAAATGGTGCTGGAAAAATTGGGTTTCAACTTGCCAAAGATTAAACCTAGACCTATATCTCTCACCATGCACTAAATTAAAATAAAAATGGATCAAAGATCTAAATATTAAAACAGAAACACTAAACCAGCTGGAAGAGAGGTTAGGTAGAACTGTTGAAGACATTGCATAGGAAAAAATGTCATGAACAAAAACCTCAGTGGCATGTGAACTTGTAAAAACAATCAACAACTGGGATCTCATCTTATTAAAAAGCTTCTGGACAGCAAGAGAAACCACCAATAGAGTGAAGAGACAACCCACAGTGTGGGAAAATATTTCACCATCTTTTCCTCAGACAAATGTCTGCTATCTAGAATATATAAAGAACTTACAAAACTCAGACCTCCCAAATATAAAGACCAATCCAGAAATGGGGATCTGAAATAAACAGACATTTCTCAGACAAAGAAGTAGAAACAGCAAATAAACATTAAAATGCAAATTAAAACAACACTGAGATTCCACCTCACCCCAGAAAGAATGGCTGCTATCAAGAAATCAACCAATAACAAAGGCTGACAGGGCTGTTGGGAAAAAGGAACCCTTCTCCACTGTTGGTGGGAGTGCAGACTTGTACAACCACTTTGGAAATCAGTATGGAGACACCTCAAAAAACTAGGATTAGAGGTGCCATTTTACCCTCTGTTCCCCTGCTGGCTATCTTCCCAAAAGAAATAAAAGAAGCATACCAGAGTGATATATGTGTACCCATGTTAATAGCAGCACAGTTTGCAATAGCTAAAAATTGAAAACAGCTCAATTGCCCATCAACTGGAGACTAGATAAAGAAAATGTGTGTTTTTTTATTTTTAATAATATGGAGTGTACTACTCGGCCATAAAAAATTCTCATTAGAGACATTTATAGCTAAACAGATACACATTGAGGCCATACTCTTGAATGAAATAAATAGGACACACACATGCAAATACTAAATAGTTTCTTTGGTGTGAGAAACTGAAAGTTCAAATAAGGATCAAAATGTATAATAAATAATGTGAAATAGGAACGAAAGGTCCAAGGGGAATGGGAAGTTGGAGGGGTAGGGGAAAGGAAAGAAGGGAGAAGAATAAATATGAGAAAAGGAAAAAAGTTAACATAGTCTTTGTAAATAGGGAGGTGTGGAGGTGTTGATCAGAGGGCAAGGCGATGGGGAAAAAGATAAGAGCCAAGAGAGATTATGTAAAGGTACAAACTCCCAAAAATGAATGTCACCATATTATATACCTAAAATGCACCAATAATATTAATGAATAAAAATAATCATAGCAACTACGTACTTCTGGCAGAACAACAACAGAAAAGAAACTCCAGCTCTCTTGCCCTTGGCTGAGATAATTCTCAGTTGCATCCTAGCTGGTGCCTTCAGAGGTGGGACCTGTTGAAGCACCATGTCTACCTCTTTTCCTCCTCTCATTTCCTTCACCCTTGCTTGGCCTCTTGGGGTCACTTTCCAAATGAAATAATTGCATCAAATTCTTGTTTGATTTTTATCAAATTCTCATGTTTGATTTTTCAAGAAACCTAAGCTGGTCATACATAGAACCACTTCCTGCCCAACATTGCTCATGAAGCCATTCCCAATAACTGGGTCAGATTTGGACCTAGACTATTCCTTCCCTTATTGAATCTCTTCTTTATAGTCTCTTTGTTTTTTCTTGAAAACTGATCTCAAACAGGGCCACTCTGGGTTTACTTACATCTTTAATGACAAGGTATTTGGTCAATTTTCCACTTTCTTTTCTCTGGAAGGTGCCTCAGTGTCTAAATTAAGGAGTAAATGGAAGGGCAGAAGGTTGACCAGTGTCAGGCTGCAGCATCTGGCACCCATGTCCTAGACAATAGCTTCCCAGTCTTAGACCTTCTTATACCTGGGTGATAGCACTCCAGAGAGGAGGAGGAAACCCTCCTGAACATGGTGAGGATGAGTGAGAATGTTGACTTCACTATTATGCATGCAGTGTACTGATCATAGGAGAGCCTCTAGGCTTCACTCATTGCCATTACTAGGTAATTTTTCCCAAAAACCCTCAATCCTTGACTTACTGAGGCATCAACTGTTTAATAATTAAAGATACAGCTAGTCATCCAAGTTAGCTTCTCAGTCACTTGTGACAATGTGCTTGTAGCTTCATAGGGCCTTGCATAAAATGGGAGGGGAAAATTGTGGCTTATTGGGTTTATATTGGGGATTAAAATTAAATGGCCAAGGTTCGTGCCTAAATGTGATTGGAATGATAATTGTGAAAAATCTCTTTGCAGAGACCTGTATATAATGCTTTGTGTCTATTTTCAATGTGTGACCTCAATTCTCATGTCCCTTTCAGAATTAGAAGTAGAAATTAGTGTAGAAAATGAGGGGTTTCTGCATTTTTCTAGCAATTATTCTGTTTCATGTTTTGAACCTCTGCTGTCATCTGAGGTTTCAAACCCAGGGTTAGGAATAAGCACACTGTCATAGAAGACTGAGTGGGAGGTTGGGCAGAGTTATAAGAGCTGGTTTCCTGTGTTACTTTAAAGCTTGTTTAGAATTCTCCATAGGAATCTTTTCTTGTTTGTGTAAGACTTTAGTCCCTGTTGAAACTTTAGGAAGGAGCTAGACATCAGAAGAATTGGATTCAAGTGTAGTCTCCAGCCATGTAACCCAGATTGGCTAGTTGGCCCTTTGAAGTTGTTTTGTTCCCTAACAAGTAGAAGTAAAAAATACCATTGTTGATGCCCATGGGAAACCAGTGGGATTCTGAAAAGCAACTTGAAGTGTGAACTGTGGCTCTAGTGAGAGTGGCTGTCATGAGGAGGAAGCAGTAGGGTTGTGACAGAGGTGGGTCAGTGTTGTCCAGCAGCCCTGTGTAGCAGAGTGAAGAAATCTGGTGAGGACTCAGCTTTCCTGAACCTGAATTCCTGCTTGGCCATGGCTTGTTGTATGATCTCAGCAAAGCTGCTCCAGCTGTGTGTTTGAGTGCATCTGAGAAAGTCTCATCTACTCTAACAGCAGGACCAGAACTAGGTCTGAAGCCAGGTTGCCTCACTTACCACCCAGCATTTTCCCTAACCGCCAAATAGTATAGTACATAGTGGAATGGGTTTGAGGTGTGCTAGACATAAACTAAGTCAGAAATCCTGTGAGCCTGTGTTTGAAGGACTATGGAAAAAATCTGAATGGTATAAAAATCTAAGGTGAGATGATTTTTCCTTTAAATTTAAAATTTTCCTATAATTTATATTTCTATCAAATATTCTTACACGTAAACTGCAAGGTTTATAGGAAAGATTATATTTCATAGTCATTGAGACTACAGTCATAATAACAGATAATACCCATATTTGTGCAAATGTTTCATCTTCAATGTAGAAATAATTCAAAAGCTGGAACTAGTATGTATGCAGTGCCTTTAGATAAACTACAAATAATATCTTTAGGCCACTCTCATAATTTGTGAAAACACTTTTATGGTTTGGTGGAAGGAACAAAATGTTTCCCATGGCAACCATGGCAATCCTGGGTGTCTAGCCTATTAGCTGTAATTCAGGGAGCATCTTCAACAGCAGGGAAATAGTCCTAAGCAATTAGCACCCAGGGAGTGGCTCTCCATTCTAAGAGCAGAAGTTGAAACTCTGGTGTTCAGAACATTCTTAACTTGATGTGTTAATGAATGCTAAGGCAGCTATTTCATTTTGGTTAACTTTAGGAGGATTAATAAGCTGAGGTTTTTGCAGGGGGCAAAAGAAAGATGTGATTTTCTTTAGACAAATTTGAAGAAATCATTTTAGCACTAAATATCCTCTTTTTTTGGCTTTACTTTGGTTTGGTTTAGTTATATTTGTGTTTGGATCAGGTTTTTAGGGATTTTTATTTTTTGCAAGGGAAATGTCATACCATTTCATTTTTTATTTTCTATCCTTAATATAGATTGTTATTACATGGTAATTATAATGAATAAAGGAAAAGCTTTAGAGCATGACTAGGAAGTCGAATTGGAGACTATTTAGATTAAAAGACATATAGCTTAAGTGATGAAGATTTTAATTTCAAAAATAGTGATAGACACTCAGAAAGGCAAAAGTCCTATATTATACCACAAGCTCTAAAATTCCTCTATATATTCATTTATTTATTGCTGTATATATTCTTTTTGTAGTAAATCATATATGAGTAATAAGATTCTAAATTTGCACATGAAAGGCATATTGGAAGAAAATGTGTTACATGCAGAAAGCATAAAAATACAAAATCATTCATATTTTATTCAGAAAAACATCAGATTGTAAGTTTATTTTCTATCATATTTTAATATTGCTGAAATGATGCAGGAAATGAGGGAGGTGACTGGGAATGGTGACATATCAAGGAACACAGGTGACAAGAAACGTGCGCTTCTGGAACTGATATCTCAGAAGCGTGATCAAATGCCTCTTCTGGATAACTTTTGTTCCCTTTACTTATTTTCTGTAGCTTTAGAAAAACAATATTTTTTTTCTGTTACAGGGAAATCTTGGTAGCTGGATTTCCCCCAATTGTGTTTGAATCCTGGCTGCCAAATATTCTAAATCTGCTGAATCTGGGTTGCTTCAACCATATACATGGGATGGTGCTGTTTACCTCACAGCATATTGTAGATGGATTGACAGAGGCTACAATGCAGTATCAGATGAATTCCAATGTGTGATGGCTTAAGCACAACTGTTATTTGGGTCTTATTCACAGCCTAGGTCAGTGTAGGTATACTACAATTGCACAGATACTTGCCTTTCTGTGACATTGCTGGGACCTGTGATCTTCCCTTGCCAAGGCTCTGCCATCATCAAGGCCTTGCTATGAAGTGAGAAGGCAAGTGAGAGTTAGGGACAGTGGCTTGAAGTGCAAGAGCTTATATCCCCAGGGACATTTGTATTGGAAAGAACTTAATTGCATTGTCGTAACTATAATATGGAAAGCTTTAAAATAGCCATGCACCACTGTGACTATGGGAAGAAGAGAGAATATTGGAATATAAGCAGTATCTGCCACTGTGTGCATATTTTGCAAAACA
The DNA here is from genome assembly GCF_000247695.1 of Heterocephalus glaber. Next base: position 20,561,183 of record NW_004624732.1, on the reverse strand, counting down.
CTTAATAAAATAGATTCCACAGTAGATCTTAAGTGTATTTCCTTTTCTTTCTTTCCTTGCATTTAAATCTTGTTTCTTGCAAAAGAGAAAGAAAAAGAAAGAGGGGGGGAGGAAGGAAGGAAGGAAGGAAGAAGGAAGGAAGGAAAGAAAGAAAGAGAGAGAAAGAAAGACTATCAAACAAAGCTACTTCGGACTGGCTATTTACAGGGAGGAAACCAGTCATTTTTTGTAAAATGCACATAGGTACATTATGGCCAGGCTGGGCTCTTGATTCATGTTTTAGTCTCCTATGTCTGATCGTCCAGTCCTGTAGGATAAGAGACCTGCAGTGGGTGCTGGGGCTGAAAAAGCTATTCAGTTAACAAGTAGAGGTCCAGGTGGCTCCTCCCCCAACTGGCTGGTAAAAGTAAACTCGGAAGATCACTAAAATGGTTCTCAATCAAATAAGTTGAAAAAGTGAATTCATCATTCTAAATTAAAATTTCAGTGAACTCTCTAACCTGGTGCCCTGAGCAAGATGACTAATCCAGGGGCTGATCCTGAAATGGTTCCTCACTCAAGTATCATAGGATTTGTGATCTGAGGTCAGTAAAACTTTTACTGACTCGACTCCCTCTTTCTCCTGTGAAATGGAAGCAGATAATTTGGATCATAAATTTTCTGATTAAGTGAGAGATAATATCTATTTTCTGTCATGGCCAAGTATGAGTAATAATGAAACCCTGGGACCAAAATACTTTTTAAACTTAATAATTACTATTGCATATCCATTGTTCAAATTAATGAATCTCACTGTGATATTTCCATACACAGATAGCATGCTTTGTTTCCATCCTACAGTCCTCTCTTGCCCTCTCCTCCCAACCCAGTCCCTTTTCCCTACCTTACCTGGCCTTCTACATTCCACTCATCTTTATCTTTTTCCATTTTCCACATATGAAAGAAAAAAATGTAATACTTTATTTTTTGTGCCTGGCTTATTTCATTTAACATGATGATCTCCAGGTTCATACATTTTCCTGCAGATGCCACAATTCTGCTCTTCCCGTGGCTGAATAATATTCCACTGTGTGTTTTAGTGCATTTATCTGCTAATGGGCTCCTGAGCTCATTCCTCAACTTGGATTTTGGCATTTGTGGATGGTTCACTGTGTCAAGAGCCCTGAGGCATAAGTGGATCCCAGAATGTCTTGGCTTCCCTCTTGACTCTGAGGTTTTGCATATCTGATCTCTCTGCTCTGGTTGATGTCTACCCAAATTTCCCTCCTTTTTTTCCAGACATGGCTAGCTGTGCTTCAGATTTCAGCTTTATGTCATTGTCTTTCAGAGGCCTTCTCAGTTCCCCTTAAGGCAATCTGTTCTCTCCACTCCAGTTGCCATTTGTGTTTATCCCTTGTTAGGGATTCTTTCCTGTCTTATTGAACAAAGCTGTTTGCATCTTGCTATCTCTTCAGCACCCACCATGGTCTTGGTGCTTGTGAACAAATGTGGAACAAATTAATCCTGCTCCTCAAAGACTTAGGGTCCTTTCATTTTTGTATCCATGGTAAAATGTCTGTTCCATGGTAGGTTCATGGTTCCTATTTGGAGAAAGATAAGGAGCAGGGAAAAGAGAGATAGGAATGAAAGAAGGAAGGAAAGGGAAAAAGGAAGGGAAATTAGTCAGAAAGATAGGATATAAGGATAGTTTGTGTTTATCTACAATGAAAGCTAAAGTTTAAAGACAAGAAACAAAACCATTAGGTCCTCATGAATTTCCTAAATTGGAAATTCCACTAGGTAATCATAAGATGGAAGCCACGATGACTGAGAGAAGAAGGAAGAAGTATGGTGAAGTCAGCATTAAAATTAACCCTAAGCCATAAGAGAAATGGGATGGAAGCTTAGTTATGAAAGCACCAGGGTCTCTAGTGTAGACACAGGGAAAAGTATGATACATTTCTGAGTAAGGGCATCTTGGTTGAAACTGTTTCACTGATCTTTTATGGCTGAAAGTTCTGCCTATGTGAGACACTGCTGTAACACTCTCTCTCTCTCTCTCACTCTCTCTCTCTCTCTCTCTCTCTGATCTTGTTCCAGGAACTGGTGGTTGGTCCCCAGCAAATTCCAATGCTCAACAGTGGCTCCAGATGGACCTGGGGAACAGAGTAGAGATTACAGCGGTGGCCACGCAGGGAAGATATGGAAGCTCTGACTGGGTGACAAGCTACAGCCTGATGTTCAGTGACACAGGACGCAATTGGAAGCAGTACAAGCAAGAAGACAGCATCTGGGTAGGACATCTTTTTCTCTTCTGATGAATAAAACTGAAAAGTACTAATGGTAACCAGTGAATGATCCTGTCATTTTCCTATACCCAGAGCAGTGGTAGTTTAATAACATTTGAGTGCCCATTCAGAAATAATTAGATCAAGGATAAGCCCTATCACCAGCACGCTCTTGTTCCTGGGGAAATGAGGATATCTGCGGGGAAGACTTTAGAGAGCTTTTCAATTTATGGCAACTCAAGTGATTCGCAGACTGAACCTCAGTTCCTTTGCCTATAACATTCTGAATCAGATTGTCAGTGACATTGTATTGATTTACTGAGTTTTTATCTATTTATTTGTTTATTATGCACCAGTTACTAGGCATACTTTGTAACAGCCCAATTAACTCAGTTCCCTCACTTGGCCAAAGTTGCATAATTTGAGAATTGTGGCAGGGGCACTAAAGCCCCTATGCTGAACAGCCTCTATCCAAGATTTGAAAACTATATGAAAACATTAAAAAAAATCAGATACAAACGTTAGTGTCATCTTGTCATTATAAACAATCTTCAGCCTGTCAGAGTTTGCTTTTAGTTGTAAAACAAAACTTTCTTCCTACTCCTAGCCCCACCCTTGACCTTAGTATAAGTTGAAGGTGTCCATTAAATTACCAAGTAAGAAAAAGCAAGGAGGAGAAGCACATAGCAAAATTTGTGAAAAGTAACTTTAGAAATTCATACTTTGAATGAAATATAGCAATGTACTAGTTTATGTTACTTTTAGTGTAGAAAAATTCATTTAATTTTTTCTAAATTCCCTTAAAATATCAAGATTTGGATATTGATAATGCTCTTTCCTTCTCAGGATTTTCCTGGTTCTCTTTGCCCTGAAATCAATGGCACTTATAAGTTCCCAATGTTAGTTTTTGCACATGGATATTCTTTGTTAACCCAGCTTTTCAAAAGAAAAATTGTTCTAGGGTTGTTATTAAAATTGTCTACTTAGTTTATTGCTAACTCAAGACTGTTCCTCTTAGTTTATTACTAATTTTAGTTAATTAGTAACTTAAAGTAAGAATTAAAATTAAGAATGGCAGGGTGAATAGTATTATTGTCATCTTTATTCTGGGGTGCTTATAATATTATATTTTAATAGTCATAGAAGGCATGAGTGTTTTATTGTAAAAATAGTCTTTGAAAATTATTCTGTTGGGTTTTTTTTTGAATGTTGAAGTCCCCATAATAAATTTTCACAAATTTTTGTTTTGTTCGGTGTTGAGTGTGACCTCAGAAGTAAGCACACCTTCCATTTGGAGGAACAATTTTAAGATTTTATGTTGACTTTAGAAGGACAAGTAGATGTGGGATTATTTATTTTCTCTGGCATTTTCAATCAGAATTGGTTGTTTTGCAGATGCAGTTGCAGTTTTGAGTTATTTTGTCTAAATTAAAAAAAAAAGGAAAACAAGTTTCATTTTCTTCTAAACCAAATGACCTACTTTCAGCCTATGCTCTGGATCAGAATCTATTTCAAGGGATGGCAGGTTATGTGGGCTTGGGAGCAGCTTTCACAGGGCTTCTTTCACTTTCATGGCCCTGTAGGTTTAGTGTATTTCCAAATAATTCTGAGCTTCTTAATTTCAGGAGTCTGTCTTTTACGTCTGTGTAACCTCTCGACCTAATTTTATTGGACACAAGGGATTAACTTTTGGAAGATTAATAAAAGAACTGAATGCAGAGGACCATAATACTGATTATGCCCAAAGCAGGCTGTAAAGAGTTAACCCCCACAATTGGCTTGTATATAGAAGTGAGTCTGGTTGAAGCCTCCATGCCAAGGTCATACCCAAATTCCATTCCCACAACTAAAACCTTCTGACTAGAAGGACAATGTTCTAATTACAAGCATATATTTTGTCTATTTTGTTCCTAATTCGAGAATACTTTGTTTTGTTCTTTAAGAGCCTTGTTTACATTAATTTCCATAGAAACTGCACATAGCTTGCCTTTACCTTAATTGATTGCCAATAAAAGTCAGTACCTGAGACTGACCAGCCAGCACCTTTGTCAATTGTACCAGCATTGGTCTTCCTGGCACCCTGCTTTCTCTCTCTTAGTTCTGTCGCTTAGTGTATTTATTTTTCAGGTCTGCATTGTATACTGGGCAGGGTACTGAAACCTAACTGCAGGAGTGTTCAGTAACTGTAGAACTGCTAAACCTCCTAAAATTGCGAGGCAGAAGGGGTGACTATTTCTGTCCCTTATTCCACATCCCAAACAGCACTGACATTAGTAGGAATGTACTGAGCCCTGTGTGCAGCAGGAAGGTGGTGGGTTCTAGCGATGGCTCCTCCAGAGATGTTCCCAATGCCTACAAGACAAGAAAGAGAGAGAGAGAGAGAGAGAGAGAGAGAGAGAGAGAGAGAGAGAGAGAGAGAGAAAGAGAGGCCTTTAGGGCCAGTTTATTAGCTATACTGTGAGGAAAAGGATTCAAGGAGGGATTACCATAATTTACATATTAAAGAGTGACATTTGGTTAGGCAGAAATACTGTGGTATGGAAACTAAGCTCAAATTTGGAAAAAATGGATGTTCATTTACATTAATATTGGGGAAACAAAGAGCTACTGAACATCTATAACACATCACATTTATAAGCAAATGTACTTAGGTTGTGTGCTTGTGTATGTGTGATTCTTTGACCTCTGGTGGTTCAATAATCACATCTCCATGAACAGGAGTCATGAGGATCACGGAGACCAGTCCAAGTTCATATGATCTGAAACTGGTGGCACCTCAAGATTTATTACTAAGCATATTCTATTGCAAAGCTGTATTTTCTGTTTTTTCTTTACTTAATTTGCCTGCTTTTAAATTATCACATTTTTTCTCACCTTAAATGTTAAACTGTCAGGCCCACTCAGTAAGAAAAATATTAAGCACTACTGTGTAATGCACATTTTGCTAAATATAAAAGAAACATCTCATTGAATTTATATATATCGTAAAAGATGTCTCAATCCTATAATTCTCTAGGAATATCTATCAAAAGGAGACTCGAGGTGTTTCACAAATGGGTCACAAAAATGTGTAAATATGCTTTGTGACTTATGTGTATTGGTATTTATATTAGATTATGCTGTTGGATAAAATAGATTATCTTAAAAGTTTTTCTTCTTACTTTTTAGTCTCAATTTAGAAATAAGGCTATGGATTCATGAAAGCTAAGCCTAATAGGCAAAGTGAGAGTAGTAACAAAACAGATTTTGTTAAAACCATCTCAATTGTACTGTTTAGCTTTTCAGAGAAACCCAATACCTTAAAACATCAATATCAAGTATTAACTTAATTAAGGATAGAGTATCAAGGAAGTAGAGAATCTCTTGAACATATACTTGCATTTAGTCTTTTACAGAGCCTCAATTTTTAGATGTCATAAAGTTTGTAATGCTTTTTAAAATGGATTTGCCAAACAATACAAACAGCACATTTTGTGGATGTGACATCAATTTACCAGTACTCAAGTCATTTATTTTCTGTACAAAGTTCACTTCAGGACAAGAGTCTTTTTTTTTTATTCTTAAGTTCTTTTATTGGTACCTTTTAGGTATACAATACGTTTACATTTATCATTGGGTGCTTGTACCTGTACATGATATATCTTGGTTCTTATTTTTTCCCCATTACCTGTGGGCCCTTCACTCCCTCCGCCCTTCCCTATTTACTAGGAAGAAAAGTCCAAAGGGGTAGTACGAGGGGTGGGAGGGGAAGGGGAAAAGAAAGAAGGGAAAGGAAAAACTATGAGAAAAGGGGAAAAAAATGGAAATGAAGTCAGGACAAGAATCTTAAAAAAGACACCCTTCCATCATCTAGTAGCAAATCTTCATGCCCTAAGAATCCAATTTGAGAGTTTCTGATCTGGCACTGAATAGACTGTTCACAAAGGAAGCCACTAAGTAACCGCTTAGTGAGGCGTTATGATTTATGAACAAGCTAGAGCTCTCTGTTTCAATAAATAATCAGGCATGAAGGTGTCTCAGGAACAAACTTAGCAAAATTTTTAGCATCTTAGTAGATCCAAGATCTCTTCCTGTTCAGTGTAAGACATGCTGAACCCATACAAATATTAAAATTCTATCTTTGAACAATAATGTAAGCCAATGAGTCAAAGGTGCATAAACTTATTTGGAATAAAGGAACAAATCCACTCAGAGAAGGTCCTATTATCATTCATTTTGAAAAATACACCACAACAAAAACTGCCAGCATTACTTTACATGATAACACTTCCCATCCTCAGTTCTCTGTGTATGACTGACTATATGTAACCTACATACAAAATTACAAAATGTAGTTCTGAAAATGTATCACCCTCTATGTGCAGTGACTTTTCTATTTATTTATTTATTTGTTTGTTTGTTTATTTTTCATTGTGCTGAGGTTGGAACCCAGAGCCTCACACATGCTAGGTGAGTGCTCCACCAGTAAACTAAACCTTCCAGGTCTCCTTTTTAAAAATATATATTTTTTATATTTGTCCCTCAAATTTCAAAGACTACCACTTATGTTTGTTTTACTATATGGCTCCTTATTTTTTAATCAGCCATATTTCACACAATTTTGTTGATCAGGATCATTTTCCCCTTGTCAGGTCAGACTGAAGTATCTCCGTTGTTTCTCAATGTGTTATAAAATTCCAGGGACAGATTCCATTATTATCATTGTTAGCACTCTTCATTCCACTTTTTTGAGGAAATCAACTCTACCAAGTATATTAGAGTTATATAAACATTCAAGCAGTGTTTTACTTCCCATATCTTCCTTAATGGGATTCCTGATTTCATAGCCATTGGGCTGAGATGGCAGGTTAAGGTAATAGTTCCAATCAATGAACTCACAAGGACTTAGTAAGCTCTTATTATAAGTAGATAAGAAACAATTTCAGGTATTCAAGAATTTTCAACCCAGAGTGTACTCTACAAGGAGATACTAAAATTGTGCCTTCTTTGCTCAAAATTAACTTCCAGTGTCTTAGCCCCTAACACCATTACTCTTCACCATGTTTCTTGGGCATTGAGGACATTGTACAGCACAATTCTCTTCCTTTTTATATCTGAGAAATTCACCTGGAAAAGCACACAGTGTAAAGCACAATGCAGAGAAAAGAATGAAACAGCCTGGAAAGCTCACCCCACCTCCCTGGGGGTGAACTTGTCTCCACTAACACAAGGTACGACTGAGGTGGTTGGCAACTCTGAGAGGGAAATAGTAGCTTGGGCCAGCGGTTTTGCTCCAAAAGTGATTCCTTCCACATGGCAGGCTGGAGTTGGAGAAAAACTCCAGGACAGCACCCACCATATTTGAGAGGACTTACTCAGAACCTGTTTTGGAAGGAGTTAATAGTGTAAGACTGAGCCACAGAACAAATTCACTTCATTCAGGTTTTCTGGTATTATTCTATCATAGTGACTTGGTGGGAAACAGGCACAAAAGACAGTTGGGGAGAGGGTGCAGGTTAGACAGACCCTCTAAGAAGTTTAAGCTTAGGCCAGGAAGGACATTTGGGTCTTGCCCTCCATGGTGAGAAGTCTGGCCCAGCTTGTGTGGCTATCAGAGGTGGCTAGGTCTGAATGTGCTGGCATTAAGTTCAGCACTCTGCCTGAACACCCGCCCCACTGCCTACATCCAGTGCAGAGATCCGTGGTCTGATTGCTTTCCCTACCTGTCATGTTAGCAAAGATACAGCCCTGCTTGGATGGTTGCCACAGCCTGGGATATAGAGACAGAAGGGTCTCTGGAACAGGTGGAGGGCCTCACAAACTCACAGGCCATAAAGCTAGGCAGAGAAAACCAGGACTTGGAGGTGTATGGAGAGACACACAAAGCAATAGTTGCTAGAGTGACAACAGCTGTAAGGCAGACGTCATTGACCAATCATACCCAGTGGGAAAGGCAGGGCAAGATTCAGCATTCACACACACAAAGATGAGAATGAAAATAAAATAGCTATGAGTAGAGACTAACTATCCCTCCCAGATATCTGGTGAATTCCAAGATTGCAGACCCTGGAAAGAAACCACTCAAACACAGAGGAATTGTATTGAACCTATATTTCCTTTTTAAAATTTTGCTTTTTGAGTTTTGGGAATTATTTTTTTCCTTCCCTCTTTTGTTTTCTATTTTTCTTTCTTAGTTTTTGTTTTCATTTTGGTCTCTGCTTCTTTTCCTTTCTTTTCTGTTTTGTTCTTTTCTGATATTTTAATTTTATTTAGTCCTTAATAGGATCCTTTACCTCACTTTTCTCTCTTCCATCTCATCTTCCATTGATGAATTTTTCAAAATGTAATTTTTTTATTCTCTGGTTTCCCTCCCCCCTTATCCTTACTAGTATAAGCTTTAAGAGTTTTGAACTTTTAGTTAACTCAATGTTATTACTGCTGAATATTGTTCCATTGTTAGTGGAAATATAGTTCTACATTTAGTAGGTATTTAATTTGTACCAATATTTATTTATCTTCTTGTTTATACTATAATTATAGATATTTTTCTGTGGAAAAGAGTGGTACATTACTGGTTCTCAGGGTATCTATCTCACTGTCCAGTTTGATTTTGATGCTATTACTGATGCTAGTTTTATTGCTATAGCCAAAATGGCATAGTTCTTGCTATTAATTGGTTCTCTCTGTGTAGCAATAACCTGAATTATCTTTTTTGTCATTAACAATTCTATGATCCATTCCCAGAGGACTGGATGTTAGGCCAAATATATTGCAGCCTTCTCTCCCAGATAAACAGAGGTGATTGGATCTTGGGGTAGAAGCAAGGGCCAGTTAGCCACACCCAGAGTGAATGCAACACTGAAAAATCAGATATTAATTAAACAGGTCTATGTATTAGCAAGAAAATCTTTCAATATAATCAGCCTGCAAAAGTTAGAACAAAACCAAACCAAAACAACAGAAACACAAGAAGACAAAACAACAAAATTTCACCAAAAACTCACTACTTTTCCAAAGCTGATCCATGGAACATTGATGGAGAAGAATTGTAAGCCAGGCAGCTGAATTAATTGAAAGGGTAGCAGAGTAGATTAAAAACAGATCAATGAGTGTGTGGTGAGCTGAAAAGGATATAATAAGCAGATAATGGACTTAATAAACAGAATGATCAGCAAGTTTACAGAAGACACTAACAAAAAGCTAGCTGACCTGAACCAAATGATACAAAACATGAAAGACCAGTTTAATGAATTGGAGTCTATGGAAAGTACCAAACAGAAATTCAGAGAATTAAAAATTATTTTGGAAGTATGGACAGCAGAAGCTACTAAGGTTAGGATAAAGTGTTAGAAATAGAAGGTACAGCTTCTGTCAGAGACCACTTATTCAGAGATACCTTGGGGAATAAAAAACACTAGAGAATGTGAAAAATGGATCCAACAACTGCTTGATGACACAAAAAGACTAAGATCAATTAGATTTAGTGAAAAATCAGAAGACAGTACAAATGACTTTAAGAACCTGTTTACTGAAATAATAGCAGAAAACTCCAAATATGGGAAAAATTTTAACATCCAGATGAGTCAGGCATATAGAACTGCAAAGAGATATGATTAGAAAAGAACATCTCTAGAACACATCATAGTGAAAATCCCAAAAGTCCAACATAAGGACACAAAAGCTATTAAAGAAAAATGGTGATTGCTTATAAAGGTAAATCCATTAGTATTATAGGAAACTTCTCAATACAAACCCTAAAGGGAAGAAGAGCTTGGAGGGAAGTGTTTCAAAGCTTGAAAGAAAACATCTTCTAACCCAGATTGATATATCTTGCAAAACTATCTTTTAGAATTGATGGAGAAATAAGGCTTTTCCCTGGTAAAGTATACCTTAATAAATTCATAACAATCAAACCAACACTCAAAAAAAATCAAGAATATTATAGAGAGATAATGTAGCTAAGAGTGTGAAAAGTTCTAATACAATGGATGTACCAAGCAGGATAACCAGTTAAGAAGAAAGGCATAAAAGAATCAGAAACTAGAAAATAATGCAATGATAGGAATAGTTCGATACTTTTCAGTAATAACTCCCAATGTGAATAGTGTCAGTTAAAAGACACATATTTGCAGAATTGGTAAAGAAAGAAAATCCATCCATATCCTGTACACAAAAAAATACATTTTACCCAAAAAGAAATTCATAGACTAAAAATCAAATGGTAAAAAACAAAATTCCATGTAATGGAAACTGGAAAACAAGCAGGAGAATTTATCCTGTTTTCAGACAAATAGACTTCAGGCATAAACTGATCAAAACAGGCAAAGAAAGTCACTACACATTAGTTAAGGAAACAATTCAACAAGAAGAGGTAACAATTATAAACATCTATGCACCAAACACCAGAGCATCCAACTTCACAGAACAAACACTATTGGACATAAAGAGCAGGTAAACATTAACACAATTATATTGGTGGACCTAAATACCCCACCATCAGAAACAGGAAAATCAACGAGACTGAATAATCAACAAGGAAATTTCAGAGTTGAGCCAAAACTTCAAACAAATGTACTTAATATATAACTACAGAGTGTTCTAACCCAAAACAACAGAATGTAACATACATTCTTCTATATGAGAAGAAAGTCCCACATGGAACTTTCTCCAATAAATCACATACTAGTTTATAAATCATGCTTAAGGGAGAATAATAATTAAAATTATTCTATGTATATTACAAATCATAGCACAATGAAACCAGAAATAGATGGCAAAATAAACCACAGAAATTATGCAAACACATGAAATTTAAACAATGCATTTCTGAAAAATTAATGGGTAATAGAACAAATCAATACAGTTCCTAGAATCAAGTGATAACTCCAGCACAATATACTAGAACTTATGGGACATAATAAAAGAAAACTTAAGAGGGAAGTTTGTAACTGAGAAACTCCACATCAGAAAAACAGTCTGAACAATTAACCTAATGATGCAGCTCAAGGTTCTACAAAAAGGACAATCCAAATGCAAAGCTTATATATGGAAGAAAATTATAAAGATCAGAGAAGAAATTAATGAATTGAGATTTAAAAAACAATATAAAGAATCAAGGAATCAAAGAACTGGTTCTTCAAAGGAATAAATAAAACAGACAAACCCTTAACTAATCTTTTGGAAGGAAAAAGGAAAGAAAAGAAACAAATTAGAAATGAAAATGTCAAAATCATTAGGACACTACTAAAATCCAGAATATTTTTAATGATTACTTTGAAAACCTGTACTCCAAAGAATTGGAGAATCCAGAAGAAATAGATAGATTCCTAGATATATATGAATTACCAAAATTCAACTAAGAAGATATGAACGCCATGAATAATCAGAGAACACACAATGAAATTCAACCAATAATAACAATAAAATACCTACCACTAAGAAAATCCCAGGACCCAATAGATTTAATGCTGATTTCTATAATAACTTTAGGGAAGATCTAACACCAACAATCCTCAAACTCTTTAATGATATTAAAAGGGAAGGAGTACTACCAAAATCATTTGTGGAAGTTAGAATTACCTTGATTCCAAAATCAGACAAGGACTCAAGCAAAAGAAAAAAAGAAAGAAAGAAAAAAGAGAACTACAGGCCAAATCTTTAATGAACACAGATATAAAAATCCTCAACAAGAGACTTATAAACAGAATGTAACAAATCATCAAAAAGGTCATATATCATGACCAAGTAGGGTTCATTCCAGGAATATGAGGATCCTTCAACATACACAAATCAATAAATATAATGCATCACATAAACAAAAGCAAGTATAAAGATCACTTGATCATCTCAATAGATACAGAAAAAGCCCTAGACAAAATCCAACATCTATTTATAATAAAACCTGTCAAGAAGATAGTTATAGAAGGACCTTATCTTAATCCGATAAAAGCTGTTTATGACAAACCTACTGGCAATATGAAATTAAGCAAGGAAAAGCTGAAAGCTTTTGGTCTAAAATCAAGCATAAGACAAGGATGTCCACTGTCATCACTCCTGCTTAATATAGTACTCACAAGATTGGCTGAGCAATAAGGCAATAGAAGGAAATAAAAGGGATGGGAAAGGAAAATTTTAAAATTTTATTATTTGCAGATGACACAAACGTTTGCAGAGAAAAATAAAAAATTCAACCAAAAGACTCGTAGAATCAACCAAATTTAGAAGTGTAGCAGGATACAAAGTCAATAGTGTTCCTCTATGCCAATTAGAAACTTACTGAAAAAGAAATTAGGAAAATAATAACATTCATAATAGCATCAAGAAAAATTGAATGCTTAGGAATTAAGCTAGCTAAGGAAGTAAAAGATCTCTACAATGAAAACTACACTACTCTGAAATAGGAGATCAAAGAGGACATCAGAAAATGGAAAGATGTCCTTTTCTCCTGTGAAGGCAGAAGAAATATTGTCAAAATGGCCATAATTCCAAAACTGATAAACAGATTTACTGCAGTCCCAATCAAAATATCAACAGCATTCTTCACAGAACTAGAGAAAACAATCCTAAAATTTATATGGAATTAGAAGGAACCCAGAATAGCAAAAATTCTGGGCAAGAAAAGCAAAGCAGTAGGCATTACAATCCTGGACTTAATATTACAAAGCTACAGTGAGAAAATCAACATGGTACTAGCACAAAAGCAGACATGGAGAACAGTGGAAAAGAACAGAGGATTCAGAAACTTTTTCAGGTACATCCAGCCATCTGATCTATCGGGGGCTGATCAGACCTCCAGTTGCTTAAGTGACGGTATGACAGATAGAGACAGAAACAATAATTTAGAATACAAAGGTGGGTCCAGAGGGTCAGACCTCTTATCAGGCTGAGACCCTGACTCTCTGAACTTGGTATTTTTTATTGAGTACACAGCTTTCTGGGGATATGTAAGGAGATGCAGGGAACAGCGGAGTGTACAGCAATGATGCAAGCAAAGTCTAGTAAGAAACAAAGCATTCTCATATGAATATGCCATTGATTATTGTGAAACTCATTTTTCCCTTGGGTTAATATTTGCTTCTATAGAACTTTATGGGAGAGTCAGAGAGTCCTCAGCTGAAATGCTATCTTGCTTTCTGAGGCATCACAGAGTCATGTGTCATTGTGACTTCCACTATGGCCAGTGACATAGGGAGTTCTGTTTCCACATGCCAACTGCTAGCTATCAGGCGAGGCACATAGGCCTAGGACAGACTCAGAGCTTTAATATACAAAGCCAATATATGGACTTGTAGCTTGCTTAGGATGGTCTCCATCATTGATCGTTGAAAAGGGAGGAAAGATAGCTTTTTTAATAAATGGTGCTGGGAAAACTGGCTACCCACATGCAGCACATTGAATCTAGACCCATATCTCTCACCATATACTAAAATAAAAAATGGATCAAAGATCTAAATGTTAAAGCAGAAATACTTAATATGCTGGAAGATAAAATAGTAAAACCCTTAAAGACATGACCATGGCCAAGGACTTTCTAAAGAGACCCCAATTGTATAAGAAATACCATGAATAATCAACAAATTGGATTATATCAAATTGAAAATCTTCTGCACAGCAAAGAAAACATTAATCAAATCAGAGTGAAGACACACCTAATAGAATGGGGAAAATATTTGCCAACTATTTCTGTGATGGAAGATTAGTACTTAGAATATATAAAGATTCAAAAATATTAGCCCCCCCAAATAAAAACAAAAACCAAACAAAAACAGGCAGCTAAAATGAATACACACTTTTCAGAAGAAGTAAAAGTGACCAATAAATACATTAAAAAATTCAGTATCTCTAGCCATTTGAGAAATGCAAATTAAAACAACACTGAGAATCCATCTTACTCCATAAAGAATTGCTAATTTCAAGGAATAATAAATCCTGGTGAAGCTTCAGAGGAAAAGGAAACTTTGTACGTTGTTGGTGGGAATGTAAACTAGCACAACCACTATGGACATCTGTATGGAGATTCCTCAAAAACTAAAACTAGAAATTACATTTGACTCCACTATTTTCCTTCTAGGTTTATTCCTAAAAGAGTTAAAGGCATAATATTACAGTGATACATGCATACTCATAATTAAAGCATCACAGTTCATAATAGCTAAATCCTGGAAAGGGCCTATAACCCCATCAACAGATGAACAGATGAAGATAATGTAGTATTTATACACAATAGAACACTATGCTGCCATAGAGAAAGATAACTTGAGTCATTTATATGGGAACAGATGCACCTTGAAACCATAATCTTAAGCAGAATAAATCAGACACACAAGCTAAATATCTCATACTTTCTCTTATATGAGAAACAGAAAATATAAATAAAGAACAAAATAAAAGGTAGATAATAGAAAATGTGGGGATTTTTTTCCAAAAGGTAAGGGGAGTAAGAGTTGGAGGGATGAGAAAGGTAGAGGATGGGAAGGGGATGAAAAATAATTAAGATGTATTATGTACACATACCAACTTCCCATAAGGAGTGTAATCATTATGTAGTGAAACATGTATGAATAAATAGAAGTAAAGCACAGTTCTAGGTATGCCTATAGATTTTGACATGTAGCCCAGTAAATTGAGGTGGGAAGAGCCAACATGAATGTGGGTGGCACAAACTGATAGAATTATAGCCTGGATGGAGTAAAAATGGGAAGGAAGGAACTGTACCTGTTTTGATAAGCTCCAGTCTTGAGCAGTTGAGTCCTTTGCTGCTGTCACCTTTAGACATTGTTGTCCAGTCTCTGGTTTCTTCAGCCTTCCAATGGAAATTTGCACTGGTAACTCTCTAGTGAGCTTCCACTACATCAACTTTGGACAGGTGCTGCCTCCTTGATCTTGCTGATCTTGTTCTGCCACTTCCATCTTCTTGAGTTGAGCAGCTACTGGATCCTTTGGGGCTCCTTTAGATCTCTATCCAGTACTGAGATGGCCATTATGGACTCCCATGCCTTGTCCTTGTCCTCCCTCAGGATGAATATGACTGGAAGCGCTACCAGAGATTCCTCATGATCACAGACTAGTCCTGTTCTAACATTTTTGATTGTGTATTGAAAAGGAGTCACCTGAAGACTCAAGTTATCATCATCAGTTTTTTTTGCAGGGTTCCCAATTTTTTGCCACATAAATGACTAAAGTCTTGACTCCTTTTCTCATCTCTAAGGGAATGAAAATGCCAAGGAAAAGTTTCAGAAATCCTTCATGTTGGTTTAGACTCTCATGAATTTGATTATTTTGGTTTGCTTTCTTCAGGAACACTGATAGAGCTCAGCCCGTGGACTATATCCTGGCCCTTTCTGGAGCAGCTTACATGTCATCTGCAGTTGCTCTAGAGGAAATTGCAAGAGTTAGAGCATTCTATAGATTTCAATATGCAATGCCATACAAGGGAAAGTATACGTATATATGCACAGATAATGTGAAAACATGAAAGGGGAATCTTTGCTAAAGTTACCAATGTTTATTACTGATGTACAGAGCCCTTTCTTAATCAGTTTTATCATGAGGGTCTTTGAGTCAAAAAAGAGTACAATATTTACTTTTCTGGCCCTTGGATGTACCTATAAAAATTTCATACAAACTGTTTCCACAATCCAACTCTACATCACTGCTACTTAGAGACATCAGTGCCACCTAAATCTTTGATGATCATACTACAAAATGAGAATCACATGCAATTTATGAGAATCCTAAATTTATAAATTTCTCTTTCAATCATATGTCCTCTCTTTGTTAAGATAATACTCATATTACCAACAATAAACTCATATAAATATCTGTAGGAAAACTTATTTTATCTTTTGGAAATATAATTTAATGAACTTCTTTCCAGTACTGATTTTAGCCCAACATTTGTTGTGGTCAAGATATTATCTGGTTCTGCTTTACTGGCAGGAAAGATGCAAGAACCATAGTGACATATGTCACTAGGGAAAGAAAAGGTTACAAATTTGTAGACATGATTTACATAATGAACTTTTAAGGCCAGAACATATAAAAGAAATGGCAGGACTTTAAAATAAACATACAAAAGTTCATAGTGGCTTTACTTGCTTCCTTTGAGTGTCTGTATCCCAGGATGCTCAACATAATCCACCAGCTACTCTTTATGTGATGCTCAATAAAACTAAGTACTCTGATAAGGATTAAGAAGAATATTATTTAATTTAACTTTTATGCAATTCTAATGAGTTTCTTCTACTTTACACAAGGAAAATTGAGGTTTAAAGGTCAAAAAACCTGGGCCATATTACATAAGTAGCAAAGTGATGAGGCCAATTTACAAATCCATCTCTTCCTGTCTATAAAGCGTAACCTATAAGTCACTTGATAGTACCTTATCTAGAGTTAATAACATGGGAACTGAGAAGTGATATTGTCTGATAATGGAGCTGGTCAAAGCTTGACTGTGGTTCAGAACACATTTTACTCCAGTGGGGCTGTAGCCCTTGAAGGAAAAGCAAACAGAAATTCAAGTCTCCCTTGAACCAAATTGACATGGTAACCCTCAAAGGAAGATGAGAATGAGGATGTCTAGAACATGTCTCTAATGTGGCATATCTTAGCCAACTAATTTTATACTACCATGGTTGATGCATTCAGATTTACTGGTGTGGTCAAGATTATTTCAGAAGTAGACTAGAATTAGTCTTCTGGACATCTTGTGATGATTCTATAAAACAGATCATTAGGACCACAGTTGGGAGAGACTAATGCACTTAAAGTTAAAATTCTGTCTCCACCCTTTACAATTGGAAGATCAGTTGATTCCTCATGCATTGTGAATAAAAAAAGTCTAACTCTTCTCATGCAAAATAGACTTTCGGATTTTTTGACAGCTGAAGATGTTGATCCTTTTCCTTCACTTCCAAGATTCTACTCCTGCTAGTAAGGCTGTTCCCCTCCAGCCCAATGTCCCTGGTTACTCAACGGCTCTTCAAGTCAGTAGTTTTCAGGCCCTGAACTTGGGTCTCTCTGAATATCTTGCACTTTATTAATACTCTATTTATAGTTTAGTCTTAAAAAGACCATGTTGCATTCTTCCAAATGCACAAGCCATCATGGCCTTTATGAGACGATCTTTTGGCCTGTGCGTTATGAGAGTCTGTAATTCCTGTGGCTTTCTGGAGTTTGTTTTCACAAGAAAGGCTGCATTCATTGCTCTGCACTCTGCTCACACAGAAGTCAATTGAAATAATGAGTTACACATTTCAGTTCTCAGTTCCCCGATTTCATCCTTGAGTGACTTCCAAATTCTCTAGGAGATGCTCTCCTATCTTTGTGATTTATACACATTTATTCTGCCAATTTGGCCTAGAATATCTTGAGTATTGATCACTGTTTGATATGCTATTTTAAGCCTACCAATTTCAGAAAACAATTTGAGAGCAAGAATCTCATTACCATCAACATATATCTTTTAAGTTCTCATTATACCCCAAGCACTGAGCTTGGTGCTGGGCATACAGAGGGGCTTAAAATGTGGTCTCTTTCTTTCCTGGATGAACAGAAGCATTAAAGAGATAAATTGGCACTGCAATCCATCATGTACTTAAGCATGGTGCTGATGGCAGTTCACATGCAAAAGTTGGCACAGGGTGTGCCTAGGAGCACACAAGTAGAAGGGACTAGGATGAGTCTAATGGGCCTGGACTGTGTTTAAGTCACTGGGGCTTCTCAGCAATCACAGAGTGCTGTGCCTAACACAGCTTCAATACACACAAGATAAGGAGAGGAGATAGTAGGCAGTGAGGAACATTGCTAGCAGGAAATTACTATAAATACAATCTTAAAAGAAGATATATAATTGTATATGAGACACAAAGAAATAGTAAGTGTAGCCAGAAGACTTCCCTGGTCAGTGATACAAGATAAATCTGAAGAGAGACCTTGGTATCAGTGGTTAAGTACTGGTCTCTCCAGATCACCTCAGCTTGAGGGAAGGCAATTGTGTCATTTGTTAGCCACTGTGTTTTAATACTTTATGTTAAATAATAAAGACTTTATATAGGAACATGCTATCAAATGTGTCTGCCAGGATTTTGTTAATAAGTTTCCCATTTGCTCTCTCTCATACATATAATTATAAACTTTTAATATCAATATTAATTTCATAGTTGGACATTATTAAAAACTCAGAAACTTGGCATGCCCAGAATCTTGCTGCTGTGTTAATAGAGACCACCAATGAAAAGGTAATTCATCACCATGTGACAGACCAACAGAAATAAAAAGTAGAAGGAAACTCAAAGGCTTTTGATTAAGGTCAGATTCCAGTCTCACTCTCATTTTTTTTGAATGACCTTAGAAATATAACTTAGCCTCTCCAATTGGTCTTCCTTCCCATTCAGGTAGCCATAGATCTATAATTTTCCACTGAAGTCATTCCCATACTTTCTTGCTCATAAGTTACCATGGGAAATAACATGGAGATGAAGTCTGTGCTTTGCTTTCTATCCAGCTTATAACAGCCAAGGAAAGGTCCTCCAAGCCCAGTAATCTTGAGCTGTCCCAATGGTTCAATCCTAACCTCATTTGCTGAGGTGCTGCTGTCATCTCTGAATGAAG
This sequence comes from Heterocephalus glaber, assembly GCF_000247695.1. The sequence continues at coordinate 20,542,326 of NW_004624732.1, read as the reverse complement.
CACTGCCAAAAAAGGGAAGAGGAAACAACTGGACAGTGAGCATTGTGAAAGCAACAGCTGGTCTTTGCCCCCACCTCAGCAGCCTTTCTTCAAGTTCTCTGGCTACACATTTAGCCCAAAAAGGTTCCTTCAGGATGCCCATCTGTTTTCCCCTCTCAATGTGAGAATATGTTGAGATGTTTCGGAGAACTTCCCCACATGGGGTTTAGCCTCTTTAAGGATCAAACAGTCTCACACATTTACACACACAGCAGTTAAACACATCTCGTGGACAGGGAGGCAATATCCAGTCTTCAGGATTAATATTCACATGGGAACTTTCTAGGGGAGAGCAGATGTTTGCAGTGCATTACAAACTGGTTGTATTTGTAATGAGATAGGATCCGCAGCTGATATTAAAGTAAGAAGGATCATCTACTTAACATTAATTCTCTTAAATCCACAGCTATTAAATTAATCTAATTGTTAAGGAACTTAGTGATTCACAGGAAACTTAACTTATAATTACATTTTCAATATGTACAAACCTGCTATGTTTTACAGATTCTAATGATTAGGAGAAATCAGAGTCCATATTTCAATGTTAGCATTTAGAAGCATTAGTTTGGAGTTTTAAAGATGTAAATGTATTAAGTATTGCAACTGAGAAGAAGAGATTTTAAAATACCTGTTATTTACTGAGTTTTTACCTACCATATGCAAAGTTTTGCTTGTTTGTATTGTTGTTTTCCTCTACATGTTGCCTCAGCTATGAAGTCTAAGATTCTATGACTCTGACAGATGACTCAATCCTTGGAAGGCTTAGTTTCTTCCCTTGAAAAATGAGTTTAATAAGGATACTGACCTCATGTGATCTATAAAGGACAAAATTCTCAAAAATCTGAACACATCAAAATGTCCCATTATGCTTGTTAAGACAGAGATTTCCAGGCCCCATCTTCAGAACTTCTGACCTAGTGGATACGGGGACGAGTTAACATTTGGATTTCTAGCAAAGTCCGACAGGATAGGCCATTGTCTGGTACCTCAGTCTGAGAATCACTGTGCTACCTTTACATGGACTCCTACATGTGAGGCGCCTTACACAGTACTAAAAAAATTAGGGCTGTAATGAAAAAGAGAGGTGAACCTGGTGAAGACACCAAGAGGACACTAGCTCATGGAGTTTTCTTCCTTTTGAGCTTTGTGTACAAAAGGGAAGGGAAGCTTAATAAGTCAGTACTTTTTGTCTTAATAAGTGTAATGCTTAATGGAAAAGGTCAGATCTCTTTGTGGTTATAGGCAAAGATAGTTACCTAAGCAGCCTCGTTACAGATAATTAGCTCAGAGGCCTGGAAGCAGACCAAAGAGCTAGAAGAAGAGCCTGGAGGTGCTCCTGATGCCTGAAGATAAGAACTCTATACCACAGTCTATAGCCCCAGGTGTCTACTTAGCTCCAGTCTTGTGGAAGGATTCCAGGCCTGGCAGAGAGCTCAGGGAGCCAGAGTCCCTCTAGTATTAAAAAAAAAAAGAAAGTTCAAAAAAAGCAATTTTAATAAATGTTTTAAGTTCATAATTATAACAATAGTAGTTGATATTAAAGAGGAGAGTATTACACTGTTAAGTAGGACTACTACTTTAATTTGTCTTACTGTTAGATGTACATAAAGGTAACTATTGTATGGTTGATCATCATATAATGTTAATAACAGCAGGGTTGATATCATGTTTGACGCCTCTGACCAATTGCAGTTATCACATGGGAGAGCACCCTTCTGTCTCTGTGTAACCAAAGGGCACCACTGCTGCTGTTGCTGAGGTAGGTCTCAGGATTAGAGCACTTGAATGATGCCACTAAAGGTATCTGTCATCCTCGACTTACCTGCCTAGAAAATCATTCCTTTTTTTAGTGACTCTAGAATTTTGTTTTGTTTTGTTTTGTTTTTGGTACCAGGGATCAAACTTGGGACCTTGCACTTGCAAGGCAGGTGGCAGAACCACTGAGCTAAATCCCCAGCCCTAGAATTTTTTTTTTAGAAATTAATTTATGAGCCTATAAAGAGACCAGTGATTTTTTTTCTTCTGAATGTATTGCAAGAACAAATGAGGTAGTCATAAAAATTGGGCTAGAATTATTTTGACCTGAATGTCATAGATGTTTATCATGTGAAAAGACACACGTACTTAGAAAAACCTATTTTGCAGTACCATGGACCCCTAACATCCTGTCTTATCTGATTGTAATTTAAGGTATCAGGCATCTGCTAGGTGCATTCTGTATGCAATAAATTATAGAAGTTTTAAAAGTAGAATGTGGAAATCTTTCAGAGGTAAGATAAATGCACAGAAAGGCACACAATGAAAGGCTATGCACAGATGGGCATTTGGAAGAAAGCATGACGCTTCTGACTTGTCAGGAGAGTAAGTGCTATAAATTTCTCCCTAGACATGATTTTGATATTTTAATGATTCAGCTACAGTTTTGTCCTGTTTTCCCCTTTTATAACACTCGACTCTTATGGAGGCCCAGAGTTCCATTAATGAACTGTGAAACAGAATGGAAAGAATGAATATGGAACATGAGCAAGGTAGCACTATTTTCTAAACAACTCAGCTGACTCTATCTACCTGATATGACTATGAACGAATTTGAGAGTAGAAAGGTAAACACTTTGTAGATAAAGAGGACCATGATCCACATCTTATTTACTTTGAAGAGTTAGACACTTCTGCCTTATGCTGCTGGACCTCCCCCATGCTTCTCCAATTAGGGCGTGTGTCTGTGAAGTGTCATGTTGTCTCAGACATCATGTCCATGGGACTTCTTGACATGTATGTGACAATTGAAGAGGGTATGTGTATGCACAGGAGAAAGACCAAGTCATCCTAAGCTACTTTAGTGAACACATAATTTAATGGAAGACCCTGTGCTTGTTAGGCCGGTTGTGGGAGCCCTTCCATCAAGCTGGCTGCTCCAGTGTACCCACACCTAGCAACACTGATGCTGCAGTGCTGGTGTGGGAGTGCACATGCAAATGCACTTTCTGGGACCCATAGACAGTGGCCAGCTCTGTCCTGCTCTGTCCAGGCCAGCTTCTGTCTGGATAAATCTGGGGCGAGGAAGCTCCCCAAGAAGCCTTGGATCCTGTGTCCCCCTCCATGGTGGGACTCTCCTCTATGGCTTGAGCTCCTTTCATATCCCCCTCCTTTACTCCACATAATGTGCTACAGTTCTCTTTCGAAATGAATTTGTCACTTAATGAGTAATTTCTAAAACAATTAGATGACAACTCAGTAAATGGCTTTGTCAATTTTGTGTAATGGAAAGCAAAATTATATGTAAGAATATGCAAAATCTTTGTATGACATTCTAGAGAGGTTTTAAAAATAACTGCATGGTTACAAAATTTTTTGAGATATTTAAATTTGCAAAAGCAATTGGAACATCTTATATAACATTTTTCTAGAAACTTAGAGCTTGATATATGGCCTTGTTTAAATGTAAAGACGGGAATGAAAAATAGTTTTTTAAAATGTGGTCTTAGTATTTAAGCTAGTGGTGATATAGTACCTTAACATATACATTAAATGTGTGTGTATGTATATATATATATATATACGTATATTTACATGTGTTAGTATTAAAAGATATATATAGTTATATGTATTTGTATTTATAAATTTAAATATATTTATTTGTATATATTTAAATTACTCTAAGTTAATACAGATGTCCTATATCTATCTATATACACATATATATATTTAAATCTCCGCATATTTCATCTTTATTTCTCCTTAAGTACAAGCTCTGATTTTTAAAATTCACTACCTTTTTGATAGTTATTAAAAGATTTAGAAAATTTTAGGCCTATAATTTTGTATTACAATGTTATTCTTGGAATTAGGTGTCACAATAAAAGGAATAAAGAAATGAGGCCAAATTACTACAAAGATGTATTACTAATTGTCACTGTCTTCATGGATTGTGGAAAACAGAAAAGGCACAAAATTTCATAGGAGTTTTGTTCCTTGTGGATGCTGGGAATAATTCTGAGTTGTGGTACAAAGCAGTGGCATCCAAGCTGGGCTCTAGCATTAGTGAACAGCCACCTTGTTAATTAGGGACATGAAAACTTCACCAGCTATTTCTCTCTACATGAAATTGACATTAGTAAGGACATGTGGAGGGTCCACCAATGATTAAGAATCACTATTTGAAAAAAAAAAGAGTCATTATTTGATGGGATTTCAATGGATTTTTGCTTTGTTAATTGTTTGAACCCATCTTCCAAACCTGTTAGAAATAATACTATTAGCAATAATCACTAAGTGTCTACTAAGAGTCACTTTCATGCTAAACCCCTTGTAGGACTCAGTTCTGAAAAAGAAAAATTATTCCCACTGAAAGGTGAGAGGCATTAGGGCTCCTAGAGTGAATCATGAGCCTGGATACAGGATGAGTAATAGGGCTGAGATTTCAAAGCAAGCATGTGAACCTAATGCCCTTCTTCTATGCGCTACATAAAATACATTCATAATAAACAAACGGCACTTACACGCAAATGCAGTTATGTCAGCAACCTTATTTTAAAATCCAGCAATCACAATTCTGAAAGCCAATATTATTTCTATTCTTCCTCTAATCAGTGTGACCTCTGGTGAAGGGCCATGTTAAGGATTTGTTGAGAGTATTGCTCTTGTATTCAATGATCTGTGTGGTTACCTTATTTGAACAAACAAAAGAAGACAAAGAAAATACATTAATGCATTTTAAACACAATTGGACACTTCTTATCAAAGTGCTTGGTAAACTGGATACTAATAAGAATCATGGATTCTGAATTCACTGTTTTCCAGTTTGAACCCCCTTCATTTATACAACAAGGTTAACTGTTGGCAGTAACCTGTGACTGTGCCTCATGGATTTAGATAAGAAGATGATGGGAGAAGGAGGATTTGTGATTCAAACTGGAGGAGGATTATATTGTTTCACTGGAATCCTTTTTAATTTAACAGTACTCAGTGAAACTCTCCTTTATGAACAGATTTGGAGCATATACTTGGGATTTAGACATATCTGAGTTTGAACCCCTGCTTCTTACTAATAGTGTCACTCTGAGCAACATTTTATATGTCTGATCTTTAGAGGTCACATCTATGAAAGGTTTGTAAAACCTCCCACAGAGTGATGTAAGAATTCATTGAGGGGACCTAAGCAGTCTCCTAGTGTTCCAGACATTTACAAAAATACTCAAATGAACAATATTTAAATCTTTATTTGAACACAATTTAATGCTGACCAAGACTTTGTCAGAATCTCAAAGAGCCCCTTTCTTTCTTCAAATATAAGATGCTAACTACATGTAAAATAACTCTACTCCTGCTTCTTCTGAGTATATTTTCCTAGGCCAGTGTCATTTTCATGCAGAAGCTTGCTAGTAGGAGAAGAGAGTAGGGTCTTTGTGCCTTCTGAGTAACTGGACATTTCTCCTGTGGGGAACCTGCTCCTGGGATGGATGAAGCATCTGCCTTTCTTATGGGTAGATACAGGCTACTAAATAACATGACAGGGAATTTAAGCATTTCTATAAAAAAGGAAAATCACCTTGAGGGCCAGGAATTTAACAAAGAGCAGATTTTAAATGATTGGCGTTTTGTTTAATGCAGTTTCATGAAAAATAATTTAATCATAGCTTTAGAATAAGAGGTAGGAGCACTGCAGATGATAAGATGTTATATTGTGCATCTCACTGGAGGCCTGGAGTCTGAGGAATCATATCAACATCTCTTCTTGCAACACTAGATGATAGCAAAGTCATTGTGTGTTCATTTTAGAATGGGCTGGCTAGCCAGTCAAAGGGAATCAGTCAAAATACGGACTTTTGATGATTTTCAGAAGCATAAGCTTGTTTTATGATTTGTTTCATGTCTGACATTTGTTTCTTAACCTCCTCTTGCTAAATAAAAATATTATCTAACAAAGATTCCTATAAAAGTAAACAGTGTTACTCAAGGGCTCAAGTAACACTAGGTTTTTACCAAGGTATAGGAGATAAATCCCAAAGAAAGGAGGCAATGTAGCTAGGAGAAGGCAGGAAAGTAACAAAGTTTAGACACAGACAGAAACAAGAATAAGTGCTCAGAAATGATCTGGAAATATTGAAGGCACTAGATTTAGAATCATCCCTATCTGGTGAAACTTAAAGAAGTTTTAAGTGATGCATCAAGTGCAATTAATATAATTTAAAGTAAGGAATCTATACTCAGTTCTGATTCTTCCTTATTGTTTAACCATGTCTTCAAAGCTACTTAGTCTGTATGAGCCACTATCACTGTATTTTCTTCAAATGCATTTACCCAGTCCTGGAACACAGCAGTTACTCAATTTCTTGGTCAAATAATTAAGTGCTATGTCATTTTTAATAAACAACAGATGAATACATAATGTGGTAAATCACAAAACTGAGTGGTAGAAAAGAGGATGTGTAGTCTTTTCACTGAACAAAATTTAACAGAAATGTAATCAGTTTATCTAAAACTCAGGATTTGTCTTGGAGACCTAAGAGATCAGTCTGGATAAGTTTGGCTGTTGGATCTTCTGAGTTTGTTCAAGAAGATATCTTGTTTCTACCTGTTGTTCCAGTGTTAATGGAAACCAAGTCATTTTTTTCCTATCAAAAATATCTTGGTTTTGATAATAAATTGTATGATCAATGTCGTGCTAAGGGCCATCAATTTACAATGAGCAAATTATAATTAACTCAGCAAGAAAGGAAATTAAAAAAAAGCATTACCTTTTGAATATGTACAAGAAGAGAATGAGTAATGATATTAGTTGATGTTGGATGACCCTCACCCTGATATTAATTCACGGTCTGCTGAGCAATTTGTTTTAAGTTTAAGTGTGATGAAAGAGCTACTAATAGATGAAACTTTGGTTTTAAACTTTTGATGGATTCATAGGTTTATGGAATTTGCATAACATGAGAGTGCATGGATGACAATGTACAAAAGCCCTAATTTTTAAAGAATTTCTGCAAGAAGTTTGTGAAGATAAACCAATAAGGTACTTACCTTCTTCCATAAGTTTTTGTTAAGATAAAACTAGTTTATTTGGCAGAAAGATGTCCCACAGAATGTGTATGAACAAATAAAAGAGAATTGGAAAGGAAAAATTATGAGAAAAAAAAGTAAATGGAAAAGAAATCTATGTAAATAGGGAAGGGTGGAAGGGGTGAAGGGTGCACAGGTAATAGGGGAAAAAATAAGAACCAAGATACATCATGTACAGGTACAAGCATCCAATGATAAATGTAAAAGTATTGTATACCTAAAATGTACCAATAAAAGAAGAGAGACTATGTAAAGGTGGAAATTTCCAATGATGAATGTCATTATATTGTATACCTAAAATGTACCATTGATTAGAATGAATAATCGATAATGCAAAATAGGAAGAAAAAGTCCAAAGGGGTAGGAGTAGTGGGAGGGGCAGGGGAAAGGAAAGAAGGGAAAGGAAAAATGATGAGAAGTGGAAAAAATGGAAATAAAGTCTTTGTAAATAGAGAAGGGTGGAGGGGGTGAATGGAGGGCTAGGAATGGGGAAAAAATAAGAACCAAGATTCATTATGTAAAGGTACAATTCCCAATGAGAAATGTAATTGTGTTGTATACCTACAATGTACCAATAAAAGAATTTAATAAAAAAAGAAAAAATAGAATTTAAGCAAAAAAGAGAGAGAGAGATTTATACTTGATCTTAAAGATTCAAAGAGCAAAGTCACCCTTGAGTAAATTGTAGATGAAGGCTGTAAGATTAAACCTTCTCCTTGTGGTCACTTCTTAACTTGTACTCAAATAGTCCTGTAGTAAGTTGAACACTGTCCCCACAAAATTCATGTGCACCTGGAAGCTCAAAAGGTGACCTTAGTTGGAGGGGTTTGCTTATGTAAGAAGTGAATCTGAGATAAACTCATTCTGGAATTAGAGGATGCTCTAAATGCAATTACTGATGACTTTATCAAGAAAAGGAGCAGATGCCGAGACAAAGGAAAGGTCCTCCTCCGAAGAAGACAGAGATCAGAGTGATGTGTCTACACACCAAGGGATGCCAGTGACTGCCAGAGCCACCAGAAACTAGGAAGAGGAATGGAAGGATTGTTGCTGGGGCTTTCAGAGAGTACCTCTCTCTGCTAGGACTTTAATTTTGGATTTCTGCTTCCACAACTGTGAGAGAATAATTTTTGATTGCTTTGTTTTAAGCCACCCAGTTTGTGGTACTTTTTATGACAGCCCTAAGGGAAAAAAATATGCTTTGTGTATTCTTTTCTTTGTGGCATCTGCTCTGACTTCACATGTGATTTTTTAGTTCCTCTGTGGGCAGTGCGGGCACCGTGCACTGAACACGGCAGCATGAGCACAATGGCTTCTTGTATTCCTTCAGGGCACCTAGCACAGTGACACTGATGTTCTAATCCTCCTAAACTGGCTGTGTATTTTTCAGCCTCTCCATCTCTAAGCCTTTGCTCATGGTAATACTTTTGCTGAAAATTCTCTTTGAATCTCCCCAATGCTTCTGCACACTCACATGTATAGCTTTGATTTTGAAATGGACCTTAAAAGGTAATCCCAGTCCCACAACCACATTCTGCTGATTCAATTGCATCAAGTGAAAGTGATCTCTTTTGCATCCCTTCTCCCTTTCCAAATTGTTGGTTCATCTCTTATAACTTGATGCAGTTCTCTACATTTTGTTGCAGTACCTCCAGATGTTGATGTGTGAGCTAGTCTTGTCCATAAAACTGAACAGGGTGTTTTGGGAAAACAGAGCACAGTTTCATTTTTGTATCTATATTTCTACTTTGCCTTGTACAAAGTAAATTCTATAGCAATTTGTTGACTATTTGACCTGGCCACTTCATTCTACACTGATAAAACTGAAATGCTCTTGAAAATTACTTTTCCATCATTATAAATTTGACTTGAAAGCCATGCAATTGATGTATTTTCTGGAGATTATCTTTTGCCCAAAACTCATTAAAGCTGACATCATATAGCACAAATATTCATAGGAAGAGTGAAACATCAGCCCCCTAAGTGAGAAGTGACCATGCAAAATGTCTGGCATGAAGAAAATGCCTACAGTATATGGTGCCTCGGTGCCTCTGCTGAGTGTGGGTACACTTCTGGGGTGAGGGCAATGAATGGACCAATCTGAAGAAAGGAGTGCCTAGTTGTCAGAGGAAAAAGAGCATGTAGCTCCTCCTTAATTTGTTCCTAGAAAAAAAAAATAGTTCAAGTAGTAACTACATAATAATGCTCCTGGAATACTGTCTTTCACATGACCAAAGATGGTAAAATAGGCATTTCAAAACAATTAATTGTTGAATTGATGATATTGTGGAGAAAATCAAGGTGGTAAATACATTGCATAAAATGATTATCAAGTCACATTTGGGCCAAAGGGCTGGACAAATGCAAGATTACATTATGGTACCTACTGGACATCTTAGACATGCAGCACTACCGTCTTCTCCCTTCAGTATTTGAAGAATATAAAATAGCACTGAAAATTTAAAAGCAAAAGCTCAGTTTGGGGCCAACTGTAGACTGTATTTCAGAAAGAAATTGGCCGACTGGTTGACAGGTAATATTCCAGGGAGACATGAGCTCATGACTATGCTACAGTGCTGCATGGCTGTAAAGGAATCCACAAGACCAAATGTCGCGTTTTAGTAAGGAAGATTTCATAATAGTGACCTTCTAAGATTGCATACCTTCTACAATAATGCAAGTTATGCATTAGTGATCATTGAATATCTTAAATGGTTTTATTATTAAGGTCAGTTTAATACTTGTAAAAGTAATTTTAAATGTACATATCAATATCAAGTAATACTTCCAACCAGCATAGCTTAATATGCTTTATAATAGCATTTTGGTTGAAATGGGGAAACTCTTAACTTTAAAAGAAATGTTAGCTCAGTCACAGGTAAGACCAATATATAATGAAAGTAAAATACCAGCCAATGCAAAGCATGTGGGATCTTCGCCTGCAGATCTGACTTCTTGTACATGTCATGCATATCGTATGTATAAATATACTTACACACAGGTGAAATTCAGTTTTCACATCTTAAATAATTATCACACATTTATCAAGAGGTTCTATGTATTATTTTGAAAATATTGTACTGATAAAGTTCCATGTAAAACAAATGTTTTCTGTGATTACACCTCAAATTTTATAGTAAAATCAGAAAGGGCTTCACTGCATCAGACATTCCTTTCTGGAAATTTAGAAATGTATCAGTCATTCTGAACCATGTTACACATCAATTCTAAGATCCTTGAGGACCATATTTAACCTGTGATTCGTTGAGGAAGTGGTGAGTTTCTTGGAAGGGAACTCACTTGAGTATAGAGATTGCTAAAGTACAGATACCTTCCCTGCATGGAACTCTTTAGTGAAGCTCTCACTCCTCAGCCCTCAGTAATCTCAGCTCCTACTAATGTGCATCACCTCCATATTTCCCATTGTTACCCCATGAAGAGGATGGATCAGATTTTATTTTAATGATATTTTTAATTGTCTCTCTTCCCTTTAAGAGGAGACAAGATTTTGTGCCTTATGTAAAATGATCAGTAATGATAGATGATAATGATGCTGAGAATTAGTGAAAACAGCAGCAATGGCATTTCTGCATCCCTTCATCCTCTCCACACTAAAACTCACCTCAATGCATCTGGAGCTCTCAGCATCTGTGGGAGCAGAGGGAGCCGCCGTCCCCAGGAGGTGATCACCGCCTGCTGCCTGCTGCAGTGTTTGTCGGGTAACCAGGCTACTCTGTACTTGGGAGCTGCAGGAGAGATGCTATTTCTGCAGTGACATTTCCTTCTTCCTTGCCTGCCTGTTAGAAACAGAAGCTGTTCAGGTGTCAGTCTTCATGTCTTGAATAAAGAAAAATTGTCAATGTAGATGAAGGGTCAACTCTAATAGCTTCTGACAGAAAGGGGCATGAAGGGATGGGCTGACTGCACAAAACAACTCTGAACTTCACCATGATGATCACTGTAACTGCTTCTTGAGTATTTATAACCCCCCACTCTACGTAAGAGTGAGATGACTTTTCTGAGGCACATATATAGGGCTGGGGGTGTAGCTCAGCGATGAAGGGTCTTATTATCATACTTATTATCATGCACAGGGCCCTGGGTTCAATCCCTAGCACCACCAAAAAATGAATAAAAAAAGGGTTATAATAAGATATATATAAATGAGTCAAGGAGAGAATGGTAGAAAAAATGAAATAGTTGTTCACAAATAATGTAACTCCCACGTGAGAGGCTAACACAACAAAACAGGTTAAATGCAGAGCTCATTTCCCAATGACAAGTATTATCTTTGCTACAATGGCTGGTCTATAGAAAATTTTCAAACATGACTCTGAAACAAAATATGAATATAGAAATATTAGCAATTTAGCCCCCAATTTAGACCCTTTTAACTTTTAAGTAATAGATTTTTAAACTGTCCAAGTATCCTGCCAGTCATTGAAAAAAGACTAGGTTTATTTTAATGGAGGAAAACATGAGATTTTCTCAAAGGCGTTCCGAGAAAGGAGATGAGTCTGTTGTTGAACAAATAACCTAGAATACTAATACCAAACAACATCAAAGACAGAGGAAGCTGGGAGAAATCCATGGATCATGTGATATGAAGCCCTTCTTCAAGAGAGTCTACTGGGATACAAGTTCTTGTTTTTATTTTTTATTTAAAAACAATGTTTTTTCTGGTACCAGGGATCGAACTCAGGACCTTGTGCTTTCAAGGCAAGCATGGTACTGCTGAGCTAAATCTCCAGCACAGGGTCTTGTTTTTAACATACAAAGAGCACAAAGTATATCCATTAATCTCAGTCACTACTAGTGAATGTTCTAACAGGTCCCTACAGGAAAAACCAAGGACCCTTACCCCCTACAAAAAAATTTGTTTCATAAACTACCTCTCTTGGGATCCTGGTTAAATTTTCAAAGATCATATAAAACTTGCAGGTCTATTTCTCTCTAGTGACACTGTTTGCCTATGACAAGTGTACCCAAACCCCTGTTGAAGGGACACAGTGACACCAGAAGAACAGGGCATGATGCCCACTAAGTCCTGGCTTTGAATTTCTCAACTCCACCAAACTGAGTTCCCGGTGCCCTTAGCCTATTTATCAATGTCCCTCATGTTGGATTATTGAGGGAATGGAGATAAAATGTATGCACTGTTTGTCACAAAACAGGTGATAAATAAATGCCTTTGACATTATTAACCACTGTGCCTCATACCATCTAACTTTCCCATACATAAAAGGAAACTATTTTCAATGTCTAAATATTACAACAGTGAAAACGTGAGTACTTATGGATATTCAAATCATGGCTATTGATAAAGAACTTCTGAGTTGATGAACAAAATGAATTTGTTTTAACCATATAAATGTTTGAAATTATTCTTATAATGTAACAAACATAATCCAATTCTTTCCATATAATAGCACAGGAAGAATCCTGTCTCTAGGAAATCTTTGAGTACATGGTGCCCAAATCTATACTGTCACATCAGTCACCATTCCCAATATGAAAATCAGATTCCAAGACACCAGAATGAGGACCATTAATCCTTCCTAGGCCTGAGGCATGTGAGTCTGAGGAGACAGAGGACCCATCCAACCAGGGTTCCCCGGACAAAACTAGAATCAGATCTGACGTGTGCCCAAATGACATCAGCACAAATGGCAAAAAGCCATACCACAACAGAATTCCAGTGGTCACTTGAAGAGCTCAGGCTCATGTGCAGTGGGTTCCAAAGGTACCAAGTCTTGTCCAAGGTAAGGAAACCCTGGTGGATCATCCCCAACCATCTCCTGTGATTTTGTGAGCGACTCAAAAGCCAGAGGCAACAATGAGACAGCCAAAGGCTACCCACTTAGTCATTCTTGCTATTTTATTTGCACCTTTATTATAATGCAGTGTCTCAGTAATACTATGAGGGTCTATGTTTTGAGTGTGTACAAGGTTAGGTGTGGCTGTGTACCTGAATCTACCTCGTGCCACTGGATGTGAATTTAGGGCTACATTGATCCCTTTTCCTGAAAGAATTTGCTACTGCCAAAGGCCAGGTGTAGTGGCAGGAACACAGACCTCATTTGAGATCCCAGATGACTCTTTTTATCCATTCCAGTGCTTTCCCAGCAGGTCTTTTAACTTAAGGTGCTTTGGTTGGGAATGTGGAAATTCAGTGTTTTCAGACTGTACATTTTCAGACAACGACTATGATAAATACTGTCCTTCATCTCTCCCAGCTTCAGAATAGCACAGAAATTCTTTCCTCTCAGGGTCATGAATAAAATTCCCACTGTGCATGGCTTAGCCATCTAGAGTCCCTCAAGTGAGAATGCTATCTTTCCAGCACAGCTCATCTTTGCTCCTTTGCTTTATCCCTTAATGTCAATTTCACCTTCCACCTCCATTAAAGTCCAAAGAATGACAGGGCCCCTCTTCACACTGACTATGTTCATAATGGCTTGCTGGCTACATTAATGGGGTTATTATCCCCCTCATGTTAACAGTGTGCAAAGCACCACTTGAACAATATAATATCTGTGCTTTCAAACAATATCCTTCATACCAGCCATTCTTAGAACCCAAGAAACTGTATCTAAAAAGGAAGTTATGTGCCTGTGTTTTCTGGAAGCATTCTGTAAAGGAAGAATGAGGGATCGGAGGGCAATATGCTTCAGAGAGATTATTGCAAGTCAGGGAAGAGAGAAACCCTCTGGCAAGGTTTTGTGATGTAGCAAATAAAACTAACTCATGGGTAAAGCATCCTGACATGAAATTGGAACTGGTGCAGTGTGTGTACACTCTGGCTTATCTAGGTGACAGAGGGCTGGTCAGGGACCTGGGGACTTGTCTTCTGCTCCAACAGTTCTGGCTGGACTACACAAAATTAATGGGCCTTCACGTTCCCATTTGCAGCATGAGAATGGTAAAAAGAACAGAGTCAGTCAGTGAGTTTTAGGGTCAGTGCAAAGTCAAATATCCAAGCAGATCATCCACTGGCCACAAGAAGACAAACTGCTGTCTTCAATCCATCCCATGTCGACAGCCTTCTCTGTGTTCCCTCTATGTTTATGCTCCTGACCTCAGCCTCTGGGGCCCCACAGCTGGGCTCCAACCCTTACTAGCTGTGTGGCTTTGAGCAAGTTGCTTTGTTTCTCCAATCCTTAGTCTCCTCGCCTATGAAAGGAAATAAATAAGATTACTGACCCCATAAAATTGACACTTTAAGCCTTATTCTATAAGCCTTCACATGGTAAAAGCTCAGGCAACAGCCATTGATGCTATTTTATCCAGCTTTATAGAACTGGATGGAAGTTTGAAGTGTTTTGGCCTAGTTTAGGTAGCCCAGCATTATCATGGTCTGGTTGTTGTTAAGTACCTTAGCCTCCTATTCAAGAGGAGAATTTTTTACTGAAACTCTCTCTTGACAGGTCTTGGGAATATCATCATATTTGACTGATGTCCTGGTGTCCTTCCTTTAACTCCTGCACTATGAACTTTATATCATGTTTTACTTCCCTGCATATTAATGCCTAGGTCTTCATGTGCAGATGAAGTGGAGTCATAAAACTCAGCTCTGCCTGCCAATTAGGATTCATCTGACAAGCAACACTTTGTCTTTAGTGTGCAAACCCAGGCATGGTGAAAAGACAGTATCTTGCTTGCCCTTCCAAAAATACACCCTCATAGAATAGAAATTACATACACTTTTGCTGGCTTAAGCATAATATAGATTTATTATATAGAGAAGATAGATGAGAAATTTTTTAACACACTGCAAAGGCTTTAAAATTATTTACTGTCCTCATTATCATTAGGAAGCTGGCGTTATCTGATCTCTTTCTCTAGTTTTTTATGGTGAAAGTCTATTTTAAGATTCATAATGTTTAAGCATTGCCGGCTCTGATATGGAATATGCATTCCATGTGGGAAAAAGTGATGCCTGGCGGATTTCCATTACCATCCCCAGAGAAAGCATATTTGAAAAGTTGAGAAAATATTTTCTAACAGTATATGAAAATTGGGACCTGAACAAAGCAGATTCTACTAAAAAGGGTGTTTGTGAGGGAATGACTGCTAAATTTATGTAGTGTGAACATTTAAAGCAAAAAAAAATCAAATCCTCACCTTTGGGGGTCATGGTGATTAATTTCCATTCCAAATGTCACTCTTCTTTTAGGCACAAAATCCAGTAAATATTCCCTTGTGACCAACAACTCTGTGAGCTGTTGGCAGAATTAATAAAGCTGTCAGGATTTCTTTGGGATATTGCACGTCTCCCTGTATGTCATTTAATTGTGAAGTGTAAGTATGCATATGGTACATCAGGAAGACTAAATATATTAGCCTTTAGGGTTTCAACTCCTGTTTCTGTACTCATTTATCAATTTTGATTAAATTAGGGCAGAGCATTTAGATACAAAAATATATAAAATTTATGTAGCTTTCTAGGAGAAAGACTTGCATTGTTTATACAGTACAAGTACCTAGGGAGAAATATATATTTTTCTAATATGCAGCTTTGGATAATATAAAATGTTCTGTATATAAGATTATGTTCTCAGCTTGGGAGAATTCGGGGAAAATGCTTCTGGCAAGCAAACTATTTTTAAGAAGAAAAAGTAGAAAGCCTGGGAGTAGTGGGAAAACAGCACAACTTCAAGTTTCTCATACTTTAAAATATGCAACTTCTGAGGCCGAAACAATCCAAGGGAGACCTCTCTTACAAGGAGTGAGTTAAGCAGAGGGCGAGGCATAGACATTGAACATGGGAGCTTCTGGTGATGTTAAGATCAAGCTCAGTGCTTCAAAGTGATGTTTCAGTATCAGTGAAACATTTAGAATGGGCTTGGCATGTTCTTTAATGTGTAAACTCAGGGCTCAACTCCTACATTGGTCAAAGGTCTCTGTTTTTGGATGAGTAGATATTGGCAAAGACAGGAATGAGTCAGTGATTTGCAACTGGCTGTACTGTTTCTGTTTTGAAGTCATCAAGGAAAAGGGCCATGTTTTTAAAAAGAACAACAGGTTATATATAAGTAGTTATAATTGAATATTATTTATACCTAAGTGCTGTAAATTTTCTTTTGTTGTTTGCTTTTCCTTCTCCATGAGTATCAATCTGTTACAGAAAGTTTATGAATTTTATTTACTAGCCAGTTAGTCTGTGTTATTACAGATACTGTAAAATCAAATTAGGCAAATGATAAGTATTATTGCATCCATTTATAAGTGAGAGAGTTTTGATTCTTAGAGGTCAGGAAATTTACTCCAAAGCATACACTGAGGAGCTACCTTCTTGGGGAAGGTCAGGCTCAGGGCAATGTGTAAATGGATTGAGACAGCGTCAGTGGATCCAGAGGGCATTGTGATAAGAGAAACCAGACACAGAAAGACAGACTGTGCTTGATCTCATTCATGTAGAATCTAAAAAAAGTTACATGGAATTAGAGATTAGAATAATGGTTATTACAAACTAGGAGAAGCTGGTCAAAGAGTACAATGTTGTGAGTAGATGGGAAGAATAAGATCTGGTGTTCTGTGCCATAGCAAGGTGATTGCAGGCAACAGTAAAATATTGCATATTCCAATGTAGCCAAAAATGTTTTTGAAAAAAAAAATAATAAAGGTATAGGATCATGGAAAATCTTTCTTTCTTTTTCTTTCTTTCTTTCTTTCTTTCTTTCTTTCTTTCTTTCTTTCTTTCTCTCTTTCATTTTTTGGTGATGGGGATGGAAGTCATAGCCTCAGACATGGTACACAAGTGCTGTACATCTGAGCTACATCCCCTGCATTATATATACCTTGAATTCTCATCACATTGTACCCCATAGATATTTGAAACTATTATGTGTCAATTAAAATAATAAAACTATAAATGAAGCTCGTGTCCCATGTGCCCACACATATAAAGTTATCTGTCGTGCCAGAAAACTGATACATAATTTATGGCGTCTTCTTCTTCATTGGCACGTATCGTTTCACACTGTGGAAACCTAGAATACAGGCAGAGTATATGATACACACCACCCCTGCCTTTCCAACCCCTGACACTTTCCCTCATGTCTGAGGGGCTGAACTCACCTTTCACACTTGGCCACATCTCCCCCAGTTCTGCCGTGATCCCATGGGTGCCCATAGCAGTCTCATGGCTTGGTTCCCAGGGAAGGCCTTCACAGACCTAAGAGTGGGCACAGGGCCAGTTGGCCGGAGCATCCTGAGGTCTGGACATCTGCACTGTCCTCTTGGCATGGTGGTAAGTGGAATTGTAGAGGAAGGGTGACTCATTGCGTGCCAACACCCACAGAGAACCACTGCGGGAAGAAACTCCAGAGAAAGAGGAAAAAGGCTCTTGAAAACTGAGGAACCAGGAAAGAGGCCCTTTGTACCCTGTTTTAAACTGGAAATAGCGAAAGAAAAGAATAAAATCCCAATCAAGACTATGAGAGTGGAAAGCAGATACTTAACTACTTTACTTGAGTGCTTGCTAGTGTTTGAATGAAAACATAAGAAAAATGGCTGCCAGACTTTTCTAGGAGCCCTTTTTACAGAAAGAAAATAAATAAATGATTTTGAGAGTCCAGCTTCAGCGTAGGATCCTTGCTGCCTTTGAGAAGTGGTCAAGGGTCCCAAATCAGTCCCCCATTAAACTGAGCAAGCTTTCTTTCTCTGAGATCTCCTTTAATGGGGCCTTAGGAGCACCCCAGGACAGCTTATCAGCTACTAGTGCCTAAGATAAGGCTTGCCGGCTCTGCTGTGGTCCCAGCTGTGAGGGATAGGAGCTGGGGGATTTTTAGGTGTGCAATTGCCAGCAAAGAGAAGGTGTGATAAGCACAAGCGGAAGGATTTCTCTTGCCAGTATTTTGAGCATAGAAGCGATAAGAGAGGAAGGCCTCTGCAGACTGCCCCAAAAGCAAAGCTGAACAAAAGGCAGCTCAGACTAAGAGAAGATAAGGCCACTGCACCACTGGTAACTGATTAGAGGATATCCAGCCATTCGAATCAGAACCTTATCCTACAACATGTAATAGAACAAAAAAAGAAATTTATGCAGGATTTTAAAAAGCATATCAAGTTTTCCTCTATTAAAATAGGTTAAAACATAAAGTCAATTGGAAGAAAACAAGTTAAACATTTGAGTCAATTAGAAAACAGTATTTTTGGATGAGAAAGATAGATTGCTTCCTCAGACCAATTCTATAGGTGTTACTGAGATAAGCCAGTACTGGAGTAGAGGATGCACAACAGTTCTTATATTTAAAAACAATGTATTAGTGTTGATAAAAATCTTTAAATTTTTGAAAATAGATACTGGATCTCCTAGCAGGGATATGAGGATGACAGTGCATCAGATCCTGGTCCTGGTCCCAGGCATACTCCTCTTCAAAGGCTGTGGTGAGATGACAGAGATGACACTCCCAGTGCAGGCTGGCAGAGGGAAAGTGTGGTGCACTCCTCTGATTCCCTGTATACTTGGAGACAGCCAGCCCAGAGTCATATCTCTCAAACACCAAAACATTTGGAGTCCATGTTTTGCGGAAAGGTAGTGGAAATGCCTTCTGAGTGTATGATTTGGAAATTTTTAAGTTTGTAAGTTAAATGACTTAGTGGTTATTTTTTAGACCAAGGCAAAATATCACCCCACCAAAATTCCCTATCAAAAAGCCTTGTCAATGTGAAGTGCCATATTCCTGTTCCAAATGGGATTTAAGTGACCATATGTCAGATCTGCTTTTCTGCCACCCCATTCTTGCATTATTAGATATGTATACTTATCATATTATATCCTTCCACATTTGGGTTGCAAAGCCTAGGCCACGAATCAGCTGAAATAGTGCTTCTTCACTGCTGGGTTGTGGCAAGAAATGGGTTCTTTTCACAGAGAGTCCTTGATAGTCCTGGTCCTGGGAGCTGCTGGGCAGTACATGGGCAGAGCTCTTGCCTAAATGACCAGGGAGCAACCTCCTGTGTTACCCTACTAATACAATTATCCAGTGCTCTAAAAGGGTTAGAAGGCACTGTAGACAATTGTAGAAAAAAGAAAGACAAAATTAGGTTGAATAAATCAGAAAAAAGATTGTGGAGGAGGTAGGTTTTAGAGGTATATTCTTAAAATGAGCACAGAATTTGAAACTGAAGAGGAAAAAATAGAGAACACAGAAGGAGAGTCAGGAGAGACATGGTCAGAAAGGGTGAAGGACAGAGTTAAAAGAGCTGACTTTCCAGGGAAGGCCTGGGGCTGAGGTGTGGGAGAGGGCAAGAGGAGGGGCTCTGGGGCAAAGATGTGCATGATGGGATGTGGGAAATGTGTCACTTGACAGCATGCAGGATGAATGGGAGGAGGAGGAAATGCAGTCAGGGAAATCTGAAAATAACCTGTCTGAAACCAGTGTTTCTCAATGGAAACTATAGCATCAAAACAGCCAACATTAGTTTTCACCTGCAGTTCAAATTCTTTTTATGTATTTTAAAAATTAGTTTTCTACTTAAATTGCTCTAGGTTTTTTTTTTCACTTTTAATTGTATGTGCTTGTGTCACAGACATATTTTTCTTTTCTTCCATGTTTGAGACTTAGCTATAGATAGCTATCATCAAAATTTAAGAAGAGAAGCAGCTTATTTCAAAGGTAATTTTACTCTCCTCAATCCCTGATCTAAACTTTTAGTTTTTATTTATTTTCTTTAGTTCAGATAAGATGGATTGCCCTGGCTTACAGAGTAGGTTCCTTTTTGGCAATAAACTTTACATTTAGCTATGTTGTGAGAATGGATTGAAATGGCCTTAATAGTGACTAGCTGTAGCATGCATATGCACCAGACATGTTACACAGAATGTACTTACAGAAAAAGAATCTGAAGCCTGAGAACTCTGCAAAAACCATCTGCTCTCCCTCACCTCTTCAGAGGAAGAAGGAAAGATGCAGAGAGACAGTGTGCTAAATCCTATAGTTTTGGCATCAAGATGATAGAACTCTAGCCTCATCACTGCACAAAAGCGGAAGAAGTCAGTGAATTAAATGAATTTAAATGTGGCTTCTTCGTTATTCATTGGCAGCGTGTCAATCAAATTGCTTCAGGTCTCTTAGCCCATGCCTTGTCTGTGAAACTGGATAGTAGTGTCTACTTTATGAGACTGTTAGATAGAGTTTTATATAGATAGATATTTAACATATATATTGTATGAAAAACTCCATTCATAGAGCAAATGTTCAGTAAACCATATCCATACATTATTATTTTTATTGTTATTATTAGAAAAAATGAATTTGGAACATAAACAGTGGAGATTATTATATTTGAGGAAGAAATTTAATGTGTGCATCTCCTATCAACTGTCTTGAAATATCAGGTGAGCAAGTGCATGATCCTGCAAGTCATTTCTTCATGAATCTTAGTTCTTGACTTTGTTCTCCAAGTCAAAGTGCTAAAATACAGAAAGAGTGCTGATGGTCTTGATTCCTATAATGACTATCTAGCTGTGTAGCCTTAAGAAAGTCATTTAGATTTTCTGGCTAAAAGATCACTGGGTCTGAAGTAAGATACAGTGTTCGATGTATCCAGTGTGATTCCTCTCGTGTATTAAGGGCTCCATAAACATTGACCTTTTATTCTTAGCACCCACCACACCTGTAACATCACAGTGCAATACATTCCAGGGTTATTTTAGGTTCAAAAGTTACAGTGGCCAACCTAGCAAAAGCAGGCTATCTGAACTAAAATTAAAAAGTAATGATCAGAGATCACTGTCCTGCTACCGAACAGTGGCTGTGCAATCAAAGACCTCATAGTTGAGGAGAAAGATAGATTTTAGGTCCCTGTCTATTAAGGCTGCACTCTGCTTCTCATTGGCTCTATCAATGTTCAGGCCCAAGACTTAAAGTTTTCTCAGCTTTTATAATTGTTCTCTGTCCTTCCTCCTTTGACTGTTGGAATTGTTGACCAGAAAAGCTCAGATTTCTGTCTCTGCAGACAGAACAAGTATAAAGTATGTATCTAGGTTTCATACAGTGTTTGCCTACAGGTCCTGGAAAGAAACCAAGGGAGCAGAGTGAACCCCTAGACTCCTCCCCATGAAGCTGTGTGTACCTGCAGCTCAGCTGAGCACTGTGGTGCCCCATGAGGCCCACACGGAGTAGAGTGGAGGCACTACTTGTGAAATCACAATTTTCATGATATAAATCTGTTCTTTATAAATTACTTCTCTTCACACTAACTCTATTTAACAGTATTTGAATGATACCCACAGTAACATTATTTGTAAAAATATGTTAGATGTTGACTCTGAATCACAGAGTGTGACTTGATCAAATGTGTCATCAAAAGAACTGTTATCAAAAGACCTGCTGAAGTATACAAGTCCACACACCTCTAAACATGTAGACCCAGATAACTAGACAGCAAGCTATGTGTACTTTTACATTTTCTACAAACCTTGTTCAAGCAAATGAAACAATAGTCATTAATTTTTTTATTAATTAGATTGGTACGTTTAAGGTATACAATATAGTGGCATTCATCATTGGAAATCTGCATCTTTGCATAATCTCTCGTGGTTCTTATTTTTCCCCATTCCCCTGCCCTCCCTGCAACCCCGCCATCCCTCCCTATGTACAAAGACTTTGTTTCCATTTTTTCATTTTCACATATTAATTCCATTCCCTTCTTTCTTTTCCCCTGCCCCTCCAATTTCCCCTTCCTCTTTGCACCTTTTCTTCCTATTTCACATTATCTTTTATACCTTTTAGTCCTTATTTACACTTTCAGTTTCTCACACTAGACAAACTATTCAGTATTTACACATGTGTGTCCTATTTATTTCACTTAAGAGTATTGCCTCAGTGTACATCCATTTAGCTATAAATGAAAACAACACTGAGATTCCACCTCATCCCACAAAGAATGGCCATCATCATGAAATCAACCAATAACAAATGCTTGCGGGGCTGTGGGGAAAGAGGAACC